>JARFIW010001480.1:3180625-4431250 GCA_036346225.1 Platerodrilus igneus
TGTTAGAGATGGATTTTTAATTAAGTCGTTATTACTTACGTCTATAATAGATTGGCTTATTCGTTGCATAAATTCGTACACTTTTCAAAATGATTTCACTTTAATTTTTGTTTCACTGGTTACGTAAATGATTATTAGTATTTTCGAACATAGTCGTAGCCCAGTTTGAATGTATACTAACTCGTCACTTCATTGTTATCATATTTAAAGCCGTACCTCCACCTGCTTTTCATTGGTTCATTCACCTTCTGGGACGACACTTTTACCTTTATCTTGTATACTTCGGGATTTTCACCAATTATTTAGTTCAAATATTCGAATGCATGCCTGGCCAGTCACGTAATCCTCTCACATATCATGGTATTATTTGAGAAATTCCAACAATTTCATTTATTAAGTCACGTCTTCAAATGTGTGTTGTTTATTATTATCTAAACTGAATAATCTGGTGCTTGGTTATTTCTACATAATATTGAATTTTTGAACAAATGTGAATTCTTCCTGTCACAAACGATTTTCTAATAATGCATATTTTAGATTGCGTGTACGATGATATTTTTAACGCAATTGTTAAATATTTGTAATGCCAATTCATATAGGTTTCTCGTTGATTTAATTTTGATGCATTTTTTGCGTTTTCAAATCTTATCTCAACTTGTAGAGTACTCTTGGATATTTCTATGTTTTTATGCATTTAATCCCATGTATTTTATATACAGTGTGCTGTCAATTAACAATATGTATAGTGACCGATTTACTCTTATAATATCTGGAATTATGTGCTTTTCTTAAACTGGAAGTTGCTTTTATTTATTCTACGACCCCTATGACTTAACCTACCCCTAAACTACCCCATAAATATAGCAATATATGTATATATATTGCTGTGATACCACCAAAATCCGGGTACTCCGCTTTTCGAATCGAGCCCCTACGAATTGGATGTCCAGAATGCTGTGAATCCTACGAAAAGCTATTCATTACTTTAACTGTGTTGGTCCATTGACTTTCTTCTGTTAATCGCCTCGGCTGCTCCCCTAGATAACTTTCATCCTCATTCATAAAAAAAAACAAACACATTCCTACCACAAACACGAACATTAACTCTATTTACATCAATATTCACAATACATTAAAATTTCAAAATTAAATTTTGGCATAAATTTCAGTATCAGAAATTTTCAAGATTACATTTATTATCATTTAAATGTGCATCCTGAATTAAAGTCCTTGTTGGATGCCTACTAATTAATATAACAATATATGCAGAGTACAAAGGAGCATCTACCACCCTTTACGTTAATTAACCAGGTTCGTCTAATTGAGCTCAAAGACATACCCTAAATTTTCATCATAATCCAGAACATCAATACTAAATACCCCTTTCTACTTAAACAAGCAAATTTCACCTTAAAATTAAAATATTATTGTTAGTACCGTTTCACTACTGTCCATTTTGAGTAAATCAATTATAAAGTTATTCAACACACACAAAATATCAAAGTTCAAACAAAATAGTATAATTTACCTGAAGGTTACTTGCACTCGTAGCTTCAATGTATTTCGTCCCTTTTGTTAATCACACCATTCCAACTGGGTTATATTTACGGCTTCTGATTCTCAACGCTTTAAAAATTTTCTCCATCACCATTTATTTAAAGTTGTTTCAGGGCTTTTCCGGAACTAATCTGTGTATATCTGACCCTTGTTTCGTGAATCCAGACACGTTTATGCACCATTTAAGTATTAATACCCCCGAAAAATAACAAAGAACTTCATACTTCTTTCACCAATATACGCCAAAACTGCCTACTATTGTGTATTCATTTGTCGTTGTAAATTTTACTAATTGGTACAGTGATACTAACTTTATTACCTTGTATCTTCTTTTCTAAGTGCACTAACTTACATTCATTGTAGCACGTAAAGAACAAGCTGTTTTAAATCACATAATATTCCAGCAAACTGTTTAAATTATTTAATATTAAAACCGGAAAACTAAAAAGCACTGTTTAACGCGTTCAATCAAGTCGAAGATCTAAGAAAGCTTGTTTATATTCACCTGGGTATATATAGAAGTTAGCCTGTCTGTCGGTCGAGTCCTCAAAACGGGCAATTCTAAAGAATTTCGCATTCTCGGTTCCCATTCCGTAGCCCGCGCGTCGGTTTTTACGAATTTTGTACTCACCCCAGTTACATCTCCGAAAATTTCCACACGGCACGCAACGTCTGAGAATACCTAATTAAATTTTATACAGAACTGTTATTTCTACCTCTCAATTTTGCCTTTTACTTTCAACCAATCGCAACCCCATGATGTTGCTCTACTCACGCCTTTTTACTATATGTGTCTCGGTCTTGCGCCTATTATCTGTCTCTATCTACCCTGTTCTTATTAGTGCAAATTGATATTCCTTATTATCGATTATTTCAGTCCATGTGGACTATCTGGGTTAAATAACCCCGTATCGCACCTTCTCGTGAATATTAAGCCACGGTTTCTCCAAGATTCTTTGTAACCATTAATTATCTGCAACATTTACGCAGAATGAGCTTTTTAAAAATACGCAGGTGTTTAAACATACTATTAATTCTCAGAGCTTGATTTCATGGTATTTTATTGGGTTTTTCAAGTTTTTATAGATATTATATGTTACTAACGGTTCAATTAACTTCAATCACGATTATTATTAGTACATTTTTGTTTCATACCGGTTACTTAAAATAGAGTTAATTAATATAAATTTTGCACGTAATTTTTATTTGTTTCTTTACTAGGGATAATTAAATTACCCGTAAAGTTTTCTAATACTGCTTCCTTTTATATAAAGCGTCTTATAAGTAATTTAAATTTCTTAATTTTAATAAAACGAATGAATTTTTATGCTTCACGCTGTTATTTAATAACGCGTACCTTTTCCAAAAGTTTCTACACAGTGATTAAAATTATTTGATGTGATTATTTAATTTTCTACCCTGGTCTAAATATGAGTATTTTCCCCCTATTTGAATACAAATAATCCCACTTATTTGAATGCAAATATAAAGCATTTAGACAAAATTACAAAAATTGCCTATCTCTCTCTACCCTTATCTATCTAACTTACCTACCTTATCTCCAATCCAAAAAAAAATATTTACACCTATCCTATATCCCTATCCTATTCCTAACTCTCACCTAATTTTATAAACTGAAATTATCCCTAACTTCATCCTACTTGTCCATCTAATCCTATATACATCCTATATACCTATCCTATTCCTAACTTTTAATTAATCTTCACTATACTTTACTTCCCCCTACCTAATCCTATATACCTATCCTACTCTTACTCTATTCCTAACTCTCCACTAATCTTATATGAAATATCTATACTTAACCTATCTTCTTTTCTTCCTACATTTACTCTTTATTCTCATCCTAAACCTATTTCTAATTATCTCCCATATTTATCCTATATCTAGCTTTATTTTCTATACACACCTACTTCTACTCTTCTATATACACCTATTCTATCCCTATCCTATTTCTATTCCTATATCTATACTAAAATTCACCTATCTCTATCCTTTGTTCATCAAGTTATTTAAATCTAACTCTCTTCTTGACCCTCCACGTCTTTCTTCTTACCATCCTAATACTCTTCATCCCTATTTCTCCCCCTTCTATATCTATACTTACCATCCCTATTATCTCACATACAATAAACTTATCATCCCTCTTATCCTGACTCTTAAATATTACTTCTTCTTCAGTCCCTACACTTGTCTGTTTCTCATTTATTGTTGTTTCCCTTTCTGCCGACAAACCAAACGATACTACTTTACAATTCTCGATTTTTCCCTCTACGGAAAATCCTATGTACCTTCTAGAATTCTTATGTAATGGAATCCGCCAGAATGAATCCCTTAAATCTACTTGATTAAAAACAAACTTGCTATCTTTACTTAATTTCGCCTTCACCTGCTCCTGATATGCTGCTTCTACCCCCACTACTTCTGCATGTTTTTGTATTAAAGCTTGAACCTCTACTTTCCTTTCCTCTGGACATCTTATTGTGTTGATCTGTTTACCTTCATCATCCTCTAACTCTACTACATTAATACTAAACCCCGTGTCATCCTCTGTGACTTCATAACTGCCCTTCCATGGCACTACCCTATCTTTAATCCTTACTACCTTCCTTTCCATATCTATCAAAACCCCTAACTTCATCATACAGTCAACACCTAAAATGCTCTGAAACTTCAGTCCAGATACAATTACAAACTCCTGTTCACAGCTTAAACCTCCTATATCTATCCTAAGCACCACAACACTATTTACTACAGCAAACTTCTTTTTATTTGGAGCTACTAAATGGCTACGCTTTATAGGCATAATTCTATCACAAACCTTATCCCTAATTTTGCTGACGAATTCCTCCGATATTAAACTCGCCTCTGCCCCTGTATCAAGTAATACTTCTACATTATTCTCAAAAATTCCTATATTAATAATTGGCAAACATAATTTTTCCTCAGTTTCTGGCTCTACTTCCTCCTCAATTTTGAAAAATTCACGTGGATGTTCGTATACATTTACACAGAAATCTAGTGGTCTGTCGCGTTCTAAAAATCCTGTCCAGGTCTGTTTTCCCTACTTGGTCCTGGTCTAACTGTCACCTCAGCGTATGTCCTAGGCGTTTCCACTTGTTCCGTGTCTGTATTAGCAGTCCCCCTCATGTCCGGTGAACTATTCCTTCTGGTAGGTTCCGGTCTCGGTGCAGGTCCCCTTCCTAAACTATTACTTCTAACGTATGGTCGTCTCTGTTCCCAATTCTGTCGCTGGTATCCGTAACTATTCCCCCTTCTAGCATAGTTGTGCCGTCTATTGTCAAACCTAACTGTGTTGATCTGTCTTTCCCTATTATCCCGAGGTCGTCCACTACTTACGTCGTCGTACCTCTGCAGGTATTCTAAAAACATTTCTCTGTCCACTATGTTCTGTAGTGCTACGTGTTGTCTTACTTCTACCTCGAAGTGTCGTGATAAATACTTAATAATTTGTCGGTCCGTCAGTGGTGGGTTCAGTTGCTTTGCTATGCTATACTTGCGTATAGCATATTGCTCCTACTTCCTGAAAATTCTCCCTTAAATTTCCTGTGATTAAGTCGTCTCGTACCTGGTCTTGTCTGTGGTCACTCCAGTAGTGCTTTAAAATCTGTCTTCAAAGTCCGTGTAGGTGTCTATGTCCTGTCCTACTAAATTGTACCATGCTTCCGCATTGTCCTTTAATAAAGCCTTTATCGTATTCAGTTTAGTCTGTTCGTCAAATAAATTTCCCACTAGATTTCTTACGCTATTAATAAAAATTTGTGGATTTACCCTGTTATCGCCATAAAACTTCATGTGTTGGTCCAATGATCCTCCACCTGTAGAAAATCTGGGACCATCCCCCGTTAAACTTGACATGTTGTATTTGATACTACTAACTTCGCGTTCTACCCTGCCTAACTGATCCCTACATGAGTCCGTCACTTCAGTCATTTTTACATTAATCTCTTCTTCACAAAAAATGCGTACTTCGGACCTTAAATGTCCCATTTCCTGTCGAAGACCTGAAATATCACGCTCATTTTTATCTACCCTATTTTCAACTTCCCCCATCTTTACGGTAAGACTATTTTTAAATTCTGTAAATTCCTTAGTCGATTGCTCAATTTTCCCGCTTATCTGCTCTAATTTTCGGTTAGACTCTTCGTTCATCCTCTCTAGCATTCTCATTATCATCTCGTTTCCTTGATCCCCTGATTCCGTCCTCGACTGATCTCTACTGCCTCCAGCTTCTTCCATTTTCGAATTTTTTCCACACAATGCACTATCGTCACTTCCAATTTCCACTCCTTGACTCCTTAACCACTCTTTTCTCTGCATACGTTCTAATCACTCACACACACTCTAAAATACTCTTAAATTTATACACAAACAGAAACTCTCTCTCTCAGATCGCCAGTTTCCTGGAATAAAATCACAAAATTTTATTTGGAACTCGAGCCTCACTTTTGGGTCGCCATAATATATATATATATATATATATATATATATATATATATATATATATATATATATATATTACAGTGATTAAGATGAAATAATAACTTAGACTTTTATGCAAAGCCCAAATGTACATTTCAAATCGAGATAGTAATTGAAAGATGGAAAATATAAGGTCTTAGACAGGACTTGAACCTGTATCCTGGTTTTCGCGGAACCATGCGTTTACCAATTACGCCACCGAGACCGATGACGACAATTGGGAAATTTACAAATTTAAATCGTGTACACAACTATACATAAACCTAACTTTCAATTACGATTGGCATTTTTGTCAATCATATCTGACATTGTCAGGTTTTTGACTTATGTCAGTTATAGACAGGAAACTAAGCTCAAAATTACGGCTATAAGCCAAGTAATAAATATATAAATATTTTAGGTAGTTAATTACACAAGGTAAGCTGATAAATACTATCGTATTATAGTGAATAAGATGAAATAATAACTTAGACTTTTATGTATATTTTATATATATATATATATATATATATATATATATATATATATATATATATATATATATAATATATATATATATATATATATATTGTCGTGGAAATTATAGGTTAAGAAGGATAGATAGGTATAGATAATAAAATTTTAACGATCGTGTATATAGGAAATAGGGATAGTTTATTTACGCGCCAAATGAATTAGTTGTAACATTGAAAACGGACGAATAATAACATTTTTGTATTTCTAATGAATGTTAAATTTGCATAACGTGTAGAAGCTTTAGAGTACATGATACCCAAGGATACGCATAATTAGTTTTAATATTTTAAATCAAGCGCATCGGATAAGAAACGGAGCTTTAGGGGTATACAAAATCAATAATTTAAACGCATATTTCCATTTAACTAAACTAAACGTACGTTTATACAAATCCTAAGAAATGCTAAAACTCGGAATTATAATTTCAAACGGACAGTTTGCTTCATAGAAACACCTGATAGTTAAAATGTCAAGTTCAAAGAACTGAAAAGTACGTTGGGGTAGAATTCTGTAGAATCGTATTTAACGGTCGATGCGAGAAGCAACTAAAACAACAGATGTTTTGAAGGAATATCCGTCATGTAAAAGAGACAAAGAACACGTATAATAAAACGTTGGTTGAAATGCTCGTTTAAAGTTCGCGGTAGATTTGGAGGTCAACCACAATATCGATTTTCTGCTGCTTGAGTGGGATTCTAAAAGAGACAGTAAATATGGGTGAAACGAAGAACGGTAGCTAGGGGTTGGACGTTAAAAACGGGGGAAAGCAATATAATTGGTCGAATGCTAGAAATTTTGAGAAGCTCGCGACGGTTACATATTGTTGAGCAGATTTCAATGCAAAAGCACGATGGACTGGGAATTTTCGGATGTAGAAGTTCGTTACGTACAAAATTTGAAAAATCAATTATGAAAAATAAGCTTTTCGACGGAAATAGGGTTCGTGAGGGGTGTACAAAATCATATAAATACACTGGGAGGGATAGTAAAGCTCTCTAACTTGCTCTTACTTGCTCTTACTTTTTACTGATTCTTGTACGTCGCTTATTCGTTGACTTATAATACAACATCCTAAATTAAAAGTGTGTAAAACGCTGTTAGTAACGTAGATCGATAATTTATTAAAAGTGTGATTTGCACAAGTGAGTGCTGGCTTATAGACGGTGCTGTTACTACACGCCATAAACTGATGAAAGGATGGTGGTACTAGGGTAAGCAAGTTGAGAAGTTTGAAACAAGAATGCGTGATGGTTAGTGATTACGGAAGGTTAAGCTTGATCGAGACAATTATCGGGGTAGAAACACTGAAGACGGTTGCAGAGATTTGGATAGAGAGTGAAAATGAGTTGAATCTATGTATAACAACGAGGTGTATGGACACAACGACGAGGGTTTTGGAACACATCTTCAGAGGTAACGATGGAAGAAGCTTACTCCAGATAACGAAATTAATTTCTTGCTTTTGCTTGAATATTTGTGTTGTTATTTTGTGCTTAAGTGATTTGACTTATTGGGGGGGGGGGGTGTAGTTTCTCACCATAAAACTCATTTGAAAAGGTATATGTAAAGGACAATTGATATTTATTATTTAAAAATGTTAATAAATGACATAATCATTTTGTTGTAAGGAGTAAACGGGTCTTTAGGTTTATTTTAAACAAAGATGCGATGTTTAAAAGCATTTAGAGTAACTGGGATATACTGAGCTCACCATAAGACCAGAATAAAAGTCAATTTAGGGTTGCACGACGGGCTCATCTACTCGTCTAAAATAAAATTGTTGAAATAAATAAAAATCATAAAATTTTAAAAGGTTTAAGGATTGAGATTGTAACATTTTATGAAACTGTGTATACAAATCTGTAAATATTTTCGTGCTAATGGAAACCGTAATATGTGTAAATAAAAAGATTGTATGTCTCGTTGCATTATTTGAGTGGTAATTTCATTTGACTGTATTTGTGAGAAAGAATGAACGTAGAATGGTAGGTATTCAAGAAGAAGCAGATTTTAGAGTTAGCCGGGGTGTGCAGAAATAAGAAGGCATTCCAGAGGTATTTGTTTTCAACCAAACTTACGAAGTAAGTTAGGTTAATATAATCGCTACGTCGTCGTCGTCGCCGCCGTCGTCCGTTGCCATATTCCCATAAGGATACAATAAATGATATATATGTACCTTGTTTAGTTTTTTACGCTGATTACAAATATGCAATACGCTTTTCGATATCTCCTTTAGTTTTAGAGATAATCGAATTTATTTGAGAAATGTTAACAGTACAAACTAATATAAACTTTAATAGATATCCAAATAATTCTTATTATCATTTCGGCTTCAGTATCACATCATTTAATTTTTGTGCAAAAGAAGATCAATTAGTTCGCGAGCCTTTAGCTGTAGTTCATTGCGCTGGAAATGGCAGGGATGTGATACATGGAGATCACTATGAAGCAATCATTCCTAATTCGGCTGAAGATATTCCAACCGTACATCAAACTGACTTATTCGGAGGAATCACAATACCCGGACTAATCACAGAATATATGTAAACAATTTTAATTAATTATTCTCTATTTTCATTCTGTTTTATATATATATAAAGATATATATATATATATATATATATATATATATATATATATATATATTAGTGGTTTTTTATATTGTTAAAAATAAAAATAAACGCAGCAATTTCAAAACACCCTGTATAAAGAAAGAAGCAGAAATTACGTGCGAAATTTATATTAATTAACTCAATTTTTAAGTAACGGGTATTAAACAAACCGTACAAATAATAATTAATATTTAATAGCTTTGCTAAAAATTAAATGGTAGAAGTCAATGCCATTCAGTATTAATTTAATTAGAGTTAATTGAACAATTAGGGATATAGAATAAGCATAACTGCCTGTGAAAACCCAAGATGAAACGCGTTGGTAACAAACGCCTAAAAGGAGGGTAAAATACCATGAAGCGAAGCTCGGAGAATTATATTTAAAACGTTCATTAGAAGCGAACACCTGCAAACTTTTAAATGTCACGTTCTAATAATTTGTGTAGATAACAAACCAAAATTCTACGTATATTGAAAACGGGTGAATGCTTTAGTAAGAAATACAAAACGCTTTATTTAAAAGTCACGTCGCGAGTCCACGTGGGTTTAGATAGTAGATAGTCAAGAATATCGATTTGTACCACTCAGACCAGATTAGAAAGGGACGGATAAAACGCATAAGTAAAAGATTTGTGAAGCGTCACTAGGTCTACGATTGGTTGAAATGTTTAGTCTAGTTTGAAACGAGCAAGAGCGTAGTGTAGCGTATTATTCGGGAAATTTAATAACGAGGTATTAAAATTCGTGGAGTAAGAATGGGGTTGAGTGCAAATTTGCGAGAACGTGTTGTTGTAGAAAGGGGATTTCGGATGAAAGACAGCCAGGAGGTGGCGGCCTAAGAGTATAAATGATTTTAGAGAACGTGGTAGGGGCCCTTAAGTTTTCGAGCGCTCAAACGAACATATCGCATTACCACGAGTTGTAAGTATTACAAAATCTATTAAATTAATTATATATATATATATATATATATATATATATATATATATTCTCGTAATTAAATGCGCGGTTAAGTGTGCCAAAATTATTTGTAAACGAGATATCATCTTCAATTATAAACAACTCGTGTCGCGCTTTTAAATAAAGTGGTTCGAAGCATTTAAATTAAAGAAGAAATAATTTGAAATGGAATTTGGAATTGGTTACACCAGGGAGGCCGCGTTTGCAGTTCAATTGAGATGGAGTTTTTCTAGTAACCGCTAGAAACGATCTGCAGAACGGACATAAGAAATTGACGGCATCATCCTTAAAGCAGAGATCTACTATAAACTTTCCAGGTAACGATTTGATTTGTGACTTTTTAAACTGTGAATATTGGGAGAATGTTAGCGTGAAATTTCAAGGTAGTGTGTATTAATTACGTATTGAACGTAATACGTGTAAAACTTTATTATGGTATATAATTGAAAAGTTGAAGGTTCTATAAAGCTTTTAAACGTTCCATCAGAACATAAAATTTTTTTTGTAAAGAGTACATGGCTTTGTTTTTTGTTATTTGTTTTAAAAGTATGCAAATGCATAATTACTGGGTATTCTGAGCTCATCCTACCCCAGAGTTCATTTACAGTAAAATGAATAAATAAATTATAAAGAAGGATTTTATAGAAGGTATTATTCAAGGCCCATTTACTACGTGTATAATTTCTGTGTTTAATGATTTAAAAATAAAATACTGGACATTATGAAATAAGGTTTTTCTGAAGTGTAATGGGATTAATGGAATATGAACATTATTGCATTTCATGTGTAAATAGTTAGAAATAAAAGCTTGTATGTTGATTGTATTTGAGGTTTTATTGCTAGAGTGTGTGTATGATTGAGAATATGCGAGTGAATTTAGGTACCCAAGAGGAGATCCGAATGAGCTAGCCGGAAGCAGTTGAAGAAGGCCGTTCAACTGAGGAGGAAAGGAAAACGGGTAAGAATAATTTTTTTGATTAGATAATTTTTGAAAATTTTGTGTTTTGTCGAATATGAAAATTTTATAAAATTTTCGAATATATTTTTGTATCGCAATTGCTTACGCGAGATCCACGGCAATAAATTTGACGCCCAATTCGTGAGGCTCGATTCGAAGTCAGGGTACACGGCAATATATATAATAATTATAATTCATGTTTAAATTAAGATTTATGTTTGTTTTTTAATTTAAAATATATAATTTCCTTTTATAAAATTTCCGTAAGTTTGGTTGTAATGCGTACATGCGTCTTAGATTTTTTTTTATTATTATTAAATTTTCAGAAGGTTTTTATAACGGTCCGACGACACTGGGGCTCGAAAACGATCCTGATATTTTTTAGAGGTATCCGCTGAAAATTTATGTTGGCCCAAGCGTGGGGCTCGAGTGGTCTTTAGGTAAATCCACTGCAATATATATATATATATATATATATATATATATTATTACTCAAATTTAGACCAGGGTAGAAAATTAATTAACGACATCAAATAATTTTAATCACCCTGTATAAAGAAACAAATAGAAATTTCGTGCGAAATTTATATTAATTAATTCAATTTTTAAGTAACGGGTATTAAACAAAGTGTACACATAATAATTAATATTTAATTAGTATTCGCTAAAAATTAAAGGGTAGAAGTCAATGCCATTCATTATTATTTTAATTGGAGTTAATTGAACCATTAGTAATATATAATAAGCATAAAAGCCTGTGAAAATCCAAGGTTGGTTAAAATACCATGAAATAAAGCTCGAAGAATTATATTAAAACGTTCATTAGGAGCACACACCTGCAAACTTTTAAATGTCAAATTCTAATAAATTCGAGCTGATAAACATGCAGATTCTACGTATATTGGAAACGGTCGGATGTTTTAGCAGGAAAGGCCAGATGAGGGGTTATTTTACTTACGTAAGAATCCACGTGGATTTAAATAACAGATGGTAAGGAATATCGATTTGTACCACTCAGACCAAGGTAGAAAGGGATGGATAAACGCGTAAAGCAGAGACACTGATAATAAAGGCATGATTTGTGAAGTTTCACTAGGGCCACGATTGGTTGAAATAAGATGCAAACATGAGAGGGGAAAGCATAGCAGTTGGTGTGTAAATTAATTAGTTGTTCTCGGACGTGTTGCGAGCCGTGTGGAAAATTCTTAATTTTTAACTTGGACGTGTGCAAATTTTAGTAGAATCGCTGTGCCGGACCGTCGAAAGGGAAAAAAGAATGCGAAATTCTAAAAATTGTCCGTTGCAGGACAAATTCGACGTGCAAGCGGGCCATTATATAAACCCGTGCTTATAGGTGTTTCGCTATCTTAGATTTTTGATTTTATTCAATACTTTAAACAGTTTTGCTCTTTATTTTTTTGATTATTCGATACTTTAAGTAGAATACGTGGTGATTACGTGCTACAATAAAAGTTATTAGTACACTTAGAGAAGATACAAGGTAATAAAGTCTAGTTATATTTGCGAGTATTACTGTACCAATTATCCAAATTAGTAACGATAAATAAATAAATAAAAGTAGGCAGTTTTGGGTATAGCGTGAAAGAATTATGAATTTCAGTGCTATTTTTCGGGAGTGAGTAATCAAGTGTTATTCGTAAACGTGATTGGATCTACAAAACAAGATTTAGATATACATAGATGCGTTCCTGAGAAGCCCTGAAACATTTTAGACGAATGGTGGTGTAGAAAAATTTTAAAAGCGGTCAGAATCTGAAGCCGTAAACATAACCCAGCTGGAATGGTGGAATTAGCAAGTCCGATGTACATTGAAGCCACGAGTGCAGTAACCTTCAGGTAAATTATGCTTTGTTTGTTCGATCTTTGATGTTTTGGTGTGTGTTGAATATCTTTATAATTTGTTTGATAAAGATGGACAATAGTAAATTTGTATAAACAACAAATTTTTAATTTTAAGGTAAAATTTTCTTGTATAAGTAGAAAGGAGTATTTATCAGGTTTATGTTTTTGATTATGATGAAAATTTGGGTCTTTGAGCTCAATTAGACTAACCTGTTAAATTAACGTAAAGGGGTGGGAGATGCTCCCTTTTATTCAGACTCAGGTCTGTACATATTGTTAACTTAATTAGTATGCATCCTAAAGGACTCTAATTTTGGATGCAAATTAAAATGATGACAAATTTTAACTTGAAATTTTATGATGCTGAAATTTATGCTGAAATTTAATTTTGAAATTTTAATGTATTATGAATATTAATGTAAATAGAGTTAACGTTGATGTTTGTGGTAGGAATGTGTTTGTTTTTTTTATGAACGAGGATGAAAGTTTTAACTAGGTGAGCAGCCGAGGCAGAAAGAGTAAAGAGGCGATTATCAGAAAAGATTCACAGCAATCTGGACGGCCCAATCTGTAGGGCTCGAATGATCAGCAGAAAGTACCAGTTCCCGTGACCAAAGACCCATTTCACAGAAATATATATATATATATATATATATATATATATATATATATATACAGGGTGCCCACAATCTATCTCCGTATATGGGTAACTTTTTTATTATAGAAGATACAATGTTGGTTAAATTAGCAAAGTTGAAGAGAAATTTACGAGTAGTATGATGCTTTTTTGAAAACTCACCTAGATGCTCAACTTTTTTAGATATTTGAAAAAAACTGAAATTTGCCATTTTCTTCAAACGCTAATAACTTTTAACGGTTTAACCTATAGAGAAAATAAAAACTGCTTGTAAGGTAACTTTTTACGTAGAATTCAATAGCGTATATGACAATTTTAATTGGAAATGGGTTTTCAAGCTACAAACATAACCTCACTTTTTTTAAATGGAAACCATAGTTCAATATAACCCAAATGGAAAGGTTTTTCTTTTCTGATTACACTGATGTAAGGGTTGATGTACTTATTTTCAGTAGTTTCTTCATAATAAAGAAAAACGATTTATTTATTTGCGGACATCGAGGAGTCCATGGATACATATTACAAACAAACAAAATGTGTAAAATCAATAATGGAAACACAAGTTTATTGTAACTAAATTTATTATAAACTAAGAAAAATAAAATACTTAAAAATAAACTATCCATACAATACAAATAACTTAATCAAAGGAAACAAAATTAATTAATGCGAATATGCCCACTCCTACATTAACATATGCTCAAAATGACCTCCATTAGCTTGCAAACACATTTCGCACCTTTTAATTAGGTTTTGGTGCACCTTATTTAACGTTTGTGGTTTTATACTTGTAATAGCTGCTGTAATATTATCTTTGAGTTGCTCAATGTTATTGGATTTTTAGCATACACTACATCCTTTACAGTACCCCAAAGAAAAAATCCAGTGGCGATAGTTCTGGTGACCTTGCCGGCCATGGAACAGGACCTGCATTGCCAATCCAATTTGGAAAACTATTATCAAGATATTCAGAAACGGCTTGAGCATTGTGAGCAGGTGCACCGTCATGCTGAAAATAATATAAGTTTTGCAGTAAATGAAGTGGCAAATTATCGAGCATTTCTTGCAATTCGTTTTGTAGAAAATTTAAATAGCGTACACCATTTAAATTATAATTATAGAAGAAAGGCCCAAGTATTTTATTACCAAAATGGCACACCACACATTTATCGAAAATTGATGTTGATCCCGCCTTTCTTCTGTTAAATGGGGATTTTCCTGACTCCAGTAGACTGTATTTTTCTGTTAAACATGCCTTTGTTAGTAAATTTTGCTTCGTCGGTAAATATAATAGTGTGACTAAAACCAGGATTATTATTTGTTTCATTAAGAAACCACCTACAAAACTGTTGTCTTCTCTCACAATCCCCATGATACAGTGTATTGCTAACATGGGTTTTGTATAGTTTGTAGCGGTTTTGTTTTAAAATTAGGCGAGCTTTTTCTGTAGAAGTAGCGCACTCAATTGCAGTTTCTCGGGTGGACGCTGTTGGCTTAAAATTTATGTAGGCTAATACACGTTCTTCATAATCAGTTTTGAATTTTCTTTTATCAGTACTGGGTTTTGTAAAAGCACCAAACCTTTTTAAATTGTTTTCTAATTTAGAAAACAATCGTTTATCTGGCTGCCTTCTTTCCAAATATCTTTCATAATACATATCACCAGCAGCATCACAATTTCTGTTACAGGCATAGAAACAAAAGAGCATGTCATTTTTTTCGTCGTTTGTATACATTCTCTATTATAATCAAATAAATTTAAAAGTCTGCTACACAAAATTTGCAACGCAGAGCAAATAAACACTTTAACTAATAATATCTGACAAATGCCAGTTGTTTTTTGTTTATTTAAAATATGTATCCATGGACTCCTTGATGCCCGCAAATAAATAAATCGTTTTTTCTTTATTATGAAGAAACTACTGAAAATAAGTACATCAACCCTTACATCAGTGTAATCAGAAAAGAAAAACCTTTCCATTTGGGTTATATTGAACTATGGTTTCTATTTAAAAAAAGTGAGGTTATGTTTGTAGCTTGAAAACCCATTTCCAATTAAAATTGTCATATACGCTATTGAATTCTACGTAAAAGTTACCTTACAAGCAGTTTTTATTTTCTCTATAGGTTAAACCGTTAAAAGTTATTAGCGTTTGAAGAAAATGGCAAATTTCAGTTTTTTTCAAATATCTAAAAAAGTTGAGCATCTAGGTGAGTTTTCAAAAAAGCATCATACTACTCGTAAATTTCTCTTCAACTTTGCTAATTTAACCAACATTGTATCTTCTATAATAAAAAGTTACCCATATACGGAGATAGATTGTGGGCACCCTGTATATATATATATATATATATATATATATATATATAAATTAATTGATTTTGTATGAATATTGGGATAATTTCGTTCGAAATAAGATAGTGGTTTGGTTTAAAACATTTATAACACTTAACGTTTCGGAAAATTTGTTTCCTTAATCATAAGTTTATGTGTTTTATAGAAAACCAGTTTTGACATATAACGTCATCTCATTTATAACAAATACGTTCGTTATTGAAAGCAAGATCAACTTTATATATATATATATATATATATATATATATATATATATATAAAATATATATATATGTATATATATATATATATTTATTAATTTTTAAATTTATACTTTTGCCTGCATTTTTTCTTTTGTGGTTCGATTTAATTCGTTTCACGCTCTGCCGCCTATTTTTTTATTTTTTGGTCGCGGTATCTATAAGCAAAAAGAATGTAATATATAATGTATGTCAGGGAGCACGAATTTGTAAATTTTATATAGTAGGCAAAATAGCTGGATTCACTATTAAAATATTTGGCGAATGCTTAGAAAATTTGAATCTATTTTTAGAATTAGCTAGCTAGATTTGGATAGTTTTAAGACAACCATCCAGATCACACCAGTAAGCAAAGCTGGCGACTGCTATCCGGTATTACTCGATCCTTCCTATTTTACTTTGCTTGTGTCTTGTTGATCGGACACACTCCAAAATCAACGCTAGGGATACCATTATTCAAACCCTATTTTTAGTTTTTGTTTTAGTTTGTTACATTTTTATTTAAGATTCATGAATTTTGGAGTAAATTACATTAGAAGCACGTTTATTTTTCGCGTTTAAACCCAATGTAGTACCTTCGGGTGGAGCATTGGGGATGTGGCCGCAAGTATAGCGACCCTTATTCAAATTATAATGCATAATTTACAACTAAATTCATACTATTTGCAAAACATGGTATAAAAAAATATTCTAAGGTTAATATTAGTATTACGTTTCTTCAAACCAATATGATTTTGAGCATATTTGCTCTGTTATCGTATACGAATGAATACCGGACATAAGATACACACTAAAGACCAAACACACAACCAAGCCAAGCCTTGATTCGCTTTCTGACGGGCCACGGGTCATACCCGACATACACACATCGAATGCAGTTGACAAAAGATGACGTGTGTATGGAAAAGTTGGATCACACAACGAAAATAACGCAATACTAAACATACCGATTCGACAAGATCTACACTGGCGTGCGATAAGTACTTAGCTTCACCGTCCAATGCGCCACTATGGCAAGAGAAATTTACTATCGTATAGTACATTCTCGTGGACGACTACTGTCGAAAATTCAGCCGAATCGGACTCGTAGTTTTGTTTTGATCACGTGTGGAAGCGGGCATGTCTGCGGATTTTAGAAAAATGGAAAAAGAGCAAAATCGGTCGGTGATTAGATTCTTGTTTTTGGAAAGAAAATCGCGCAGCGAAATCAAAGAGCGCTTAGATGCTGTGTACGGTGATTCTTCTCCTTCGATGGCAACCGTTAAAAATTGATTTAACGAGTTTTAACGTGGTCGCACGTCGTTTTTTGATGAGCCACGCTCAGGTGCCCCGAAAACGGCTACCACGGAGGATAACATGACAAAAATCCACGATCTCGTATTGGCAGACCGCCGATTGAAGGTGCGTGAGATAGCTAAGACAGTAGGCAACTTAAAAGACCGCGTGGGTCATATCCTGCATGAAATTTTGGGCATGAGAAAGCTGCCGGCGTGATGGTTGCCGCGTTTGCTCACTCCGGACAACAAGCGCAACCACTCTTGCCACTGCCAAATTAGTCGAATTGAGCTACGAACTGCAGCCCTATCCACCGTATTCTCCAGATTTGGCTCCGTGCAACTTATTTTTGTTTCCAAACTTGAATAAGTGACTCGCCGGGCAGAAATTTGAGTCGAATGAGGAGGTCATCGTCGCCACGAAGGGCTACTTTGCAGACTTCGATAAAACGTATTTTTCAGACGCGTTAAAGAAGTTGGAGCATCGCTGGGTCAAGTATATCGAGCAAAAAGGAGACTTGAGAAATAAATCGCCACTTTTCAAAATTTTCGTTTTTCTTTTGTAGGCTAAGTACTTATCGGACCATCCTGGTATTTCACGAACACACATTTAAACACCTGAATACACTTGCCAACAAAATCACAAAGACTATGTACACACGTCACCTCGACAGACAAGCACAATAACAACGACCACACTGGGACGAACACTTCACTTTCACAAACATTCGCTGGACATTCTAGGAGCATTCTGCTCGCGATGACCGTGAAACGGAACACTTACAATGCAGGTATAGGTATAAATTAGTTTTCATATTGTAGTAGAATAGGATATTATATACTAACATAAAATTAACATAAAATAGAAAAACGGACTGTATTCGAAATAAAAAATTATCAATATACTAGCTAGAACAATGGATGTGTAAAATAAAATACAACCTTACATAAAATAAAACACAACATACGCATACAAACACGCGTACGCGTTCAGGGACGGTGCACAAACAATCCCCGGTTTCCGGGCGGCGACGGTCGGTGATGTGCGCTATGACTGGCAGCTCAGTCTCTGATTTCCGGCTGCCGACTAAGTAAGAAGTATGCGAAATAACAACAAAACGTATACAAAGACAAACATACACTACAGGTACATATACACATGCATGCGCGGTAATACCACAACGCTCGTTGTGAAATTACGTGTTTTTCGGTGCTCTGCTAGTTACGTTTCGGGCCTTGGGAGCGGTCTTTTTAAAAACTTCTTCCAAAACTTGTAACAAATTTTATTATTCAAACAGATATTAAATATGGAATTTTGACAAACTGGATTAAATATTCTAAGTCGAAATAAAATTAATAATTGAATTAATACTAGGGCGAGTAGCCTACGTCAACGGCAATGTTAAAGCTGAAATACTAGAGACTGACTGACTGCTCTGGGGCTCCCCGGTGTATTTATGTTACCCTGCTCCTCACATGTCTGTGGGAACTTGCAGAACTTATTTCTTAATTCTATTCATTATACACTGTAACAATCTTAATTTCTAAGTAATCGCGGTTTCTTAATCATCTGTGACCTGTACCTGCAGTCTGGAATATAATGTATTCACATCCGTTCTCACAACTTGCTTGTGAACTTTTAATAACCCTTATTTAATTATCCTTGAGATACAATGTTGCATCTAACTTAATAATTCTTTATAATTCTTACTAACCCTAATAACTTCTAGTAATGGTACATATAGATTGGGGATACATAACTCGCTTTAGCAGTGATTAGATGCGGTAAAATACAGTGTTTCGCGATAGTGTCTTACATTTAAAAACGATAATTACATTTTAAAGTTCGATAAATACAACACCGGAAGCGGGGTTTACTAGACACCACCGGTAGTTGGTAGCGCTAATCTTATACAGATTTTGGGCGCGCTCATCTACCAATGACGTCACCAATGCACAATTTATATTGCGCAATAATCGGAAATTTATATAAATTTAAAACAAAGGATTATAATAGCGAACAAATTAACAGAGGGAATACTCACATAAGGAATCCGGCGTTAATCGGTATCGGGTTATAGTTGGCTTCTCCAAAGTCCATCAGGCTACGGAGGCCCTGTTGAGGTAGTTAAAGATGATACGCCCGACGCTCTTCCAAAGCGTTCGGACCAGCACTCAGGCAATCATGAGCTCGTCATCCAGGGTCGTGCAGTACGGTTCGCCCTAGGTGGCTGCAAATTGTCACCTACCTATGTGGGGAATAGGCAGGAATACCAGGTATAAGGCAACAAACAAAGACAATTAGGCAAAGGAAATCTACATAGATAAGATAAGCACGATACGATACCTCAAAGCGTCCACTCCACTTGAAGGTTCGGGCGAAAAAGACACGTTCAAGCGTCTAACGGAAACTTGTCCCCACTTTTTGTCTTTTACACGTCGGCGCGAAGTTATTCGTCCAACCCTCTCGCGTCGCGCGATCTGGCGCAGTCGCACTGTAACGTAACGGAAATACGCGCCTAGTCTTTTAAATTTGTGGCGCGAAACCTCCGCACATCAAAATTAACCTAATAACAATGTTTAAGGGCCAATTTGATTGGCACGTAACAAGTGTTCCTACTCAGTGTATAAAGGACGTTATTTTTTCGCTGTACACCTAAAAGTGAGATTTTTTGCAGCATTAATGATAGCATTAATGATAGTAAAAAAAGTAAGTTATTTTGAACGTTTAATGTTGACTGACAGATATACTTAATCTATCTGTGACTTTGACATTTTGGACTTTGGTTCTATGCCAAACTTCTACACAGCATTTTACTTTAAAATGCTTAATTGATGTATATTCGGTATTGAATAAGCATCAGTATACAGAAATCATCTGCAAATAACGAAGTCGTTTCTGACCACAGGGCGGGTTCAACAAAGAAACGTCAACAGTTATTAATGAAACAAACAATGCCGTTGCAGGCGTCCAATCTAAAACAGTTTGGTTTTCGAATATAGTTAAATCCTCTTGGTTCCCTAAAAAAGATCAGGCAATAATATATCCAGTTGTGGAAGGGCTTCAAGTTAAGGATTATGCCATAGCGACGGATATTAAAATTGAGCCTAAAAATATTTTGTTTGCATAACGAATGTCAAACAACAGAATATGCATTTATTTAAGAAACAAGGATATAGTAAATCAGTTTATAGATGCTGAAGGTGGGGTAGAAATCAATAACGTTTTTATACCTGCAAAAAAATTGATTTTGCCAGCAAAATGCTTATCACTGTATCTCCGTGTATTCCCCACTATGTCCTTGAAAAGAGTTTAAGATCAAGCAACCTTAAAGTTGTATCGCCAATCTCGTTCGTCGGAGCTGTAATAGATCTTGACGAATACAAACACGTTTATAGTTTTCGCAGACAGGTATTCGGAGCATAAGACGAAACAGAACTTATACCGTCTTCAACTACTGTCATTTATGAATCCGAGGAATATCATAATTCATAAGCGATGAAAAATTGCGGAGCTTTAACTGCAAACAATATGGACACATTGCGTCAAAGTGCACTACAGCAGAAGATGCAATGGAAATTGTAGATATATCCCAATCGGCAAGTAACAATAACAAAAGGTATCATGCATCCACAATAACTTCTGATACCCTTACAGAACTTTAAGACTGTTCTTACGAAGCAGAACCTAGTGCTGTCGAACATTGTACTGAATTGCAAGAGCTTCTAGATCATGATTTCTTAGAACCTAAACGTTCATCAAAATCAAATAAAGAGATTAAACGAAGAAAAACTGAAAAAGTGCCATCTCAAGATTGCTTTGATGGTATTGAACGGTTATGGGAAGAATCAACAAATCAAATCTTAACATGCATTGATTTCATACAGTTATTAAAGGATGTTAAGAGCAATAGTGAACCACTAGCAGTTGTTGAAAAATATTCCAGTGATATTTTAGGGATCATTTCGTTGGTAAAAGCCGTATTACCGTTTGTAACCAAAGATCGCTAAAAGAACGATTAAAACGCTAAATCACCGCCCTAAACAAATTTTATAAAAAAGATAGTAATACTCAATCGCTTGAGTCACAGTGTAAACCTTTGATACCTCACCTAAGTCCTAGATCTCGAAAACTATCCACAAGTAGTACTACTCGTGATTGAAACACTTAAACCAGACCAAAGTATTCGTATTTATAGTTTTAATATTTGTCACCTCCCAATGGCATTACAAAATTCATTCAAAATAACTACGCTTAACTCAAAAAGCATAAAAAGAGACTACAAATGGATACTGATGGAAACGTCTTTAGGCAATCTTTACTCCAAGAGTCTAACATCGCAAAAAAAATTTCATCTGCAGCCACTATAAGAAACTATAAATATTTTGTAAATCCACAAACGGCAAACTATTCTGGAACGCTGATTGCAATTAAAAACAATGCACAAATTAAATTAGTCTCACGTGAGATATTATATGACTCCTACCTACAACTGGTAGTTCTAAAAATTAATAAGGCAGGGTTCCATATATTAACCATTTATGTACCACATGATGTCGAGATTGCTGAAGAGGTAGCGCAATCTTTAAGAAATAAACTTCAAGAACATACTAATAATTTTGAAAATATCAAAACAGGCAGAAACTTTAATTGTACATTCGACCCACTTTTAGACAGCTACAAATCAACAGAACGGCTGGCTGCATATGTAAAAATTTTAAAGGTGGCCATCAATTCTGCATACTTAATAGATTGCTGGCGACATTTCAACTCGCAAAAAGGTAGTTATACATTCATATCACAGACAAAATCAGCGTCAAGAAACGACCGATTTTATTAGTAAAAATGTGCTTCAAAGTGTTACTTCTACTATTCTCCAGGTATCATTTTCAGATGATTTGGCTGTTACGATCACGGTCAACCTTTTTTAAGAATAAAGAGGTGCCATATTCTTATTGGAAATTAGACAACGTGCTTTCAAATTATCAGCAATATATTGATATTATGCACAAGTTTCTAGTTTATGAAATATCGTCTAAATAAAATGGCAGAACAATAGCTGAGTGGTGGGCCGAACGGACAGACAAAATATAATCAATTCAATAGCTTACAGCATTCCATGCAAGTGTTGAGTACTAACATAAATTCAACGGAAAATCTTATAACTATTTCACAACTATTAAAAGAAACGAAAAACGCCTACTGTCGAATCAACAAAAACGTCTTAACACGCTTAAATACTAACAATTGATAAATAATGACCGACCGACAATCAGCAGTATTAATTCAAGAAGCTTTCGCCCACTACGCAGGCTAATAGACACTAACGGTATAATTATTACAAAACCAGTTGAGTTATGCTCGCTACTTGTCGAACATTTTTCACCTATCAATGAAAAATGTACTACAACATTCATGAACCCGAAAGCAAAAATTTATAAAGACGTAAAATATTCTCAGAATCAGATAAAGCTACCCTCAATGAACCTTACTCATAAAGTATTTACAGATGCTCTAACTTCACTCAACAAAAACAAATTACCTGGAATTGACGGTTTAACAATAGAATTTTATAAACGTTTTTGGTACGTATTAGGTAATGCCTACTTTCAGGTTTTTAGTGCAGCATTCAGTTATGGAACACTGCCAAGACCGACAACAAATGCTGTAATCTGTCTTCTGCCGAAAAAAGGAGACTTGCTCAAAATTGAAAATTGGCGTCCTATTTCACTATTAACAACGGATTATAAGATCTTTGCTAAAGCCTTATTGTCAAGAATTTCTAATATCATCGATTCAATAGTTGCCCCGGATCAAAGTTACTCTGTACCAAAGAGAACAATATATGATTGTTTGCATTTATATCGTGATGTAATATGCCAAGCAAATATGGAAGACATTCCACTCGCAATACTCAACTTAGATCAGAGATCTGCGTTTGACAAAATACATCACGACTATTTGTTTTATATTTTAGAATTAATGAATTTTGAAACGATGTTTATCAATGCCATTTCGAATGGACCTGCACCTTTCCGAAGTTCTAGATTACTAGAACAGGTGAAATGGCTTGGGTGTTCTAGTGAGCTAAAGAGCCAAACTACAAGTCCAACCAAAGTAGTAGGGTCATTAGTGAGGAACCAGACTAAGACAGGTCCCCGAAAGAGGGAAGCGGCTCTTTCGGTACTTAGATTGGCTTAAATTGAAATAAACATGATGGCATTATCTGGCGTAAAAGATTTCGGAGTTAAAATAGTCCCCCATTCGGATCTCCGGGAGGGGACTACTTCGAAGGATGCGATCGGAAAGTTCAGAATAAGAGTCTGGAACATTCTGCGAATCGGAGCGTGGAATGTTAGAAGCATGAAGCAAGTAGGTAAGCTAGAAAACCTAAAAATCGAAATAAATAGGTTAGCACTAGACATAGTAGGTATTAGCGAAGTTCGGTGGCCAGAGGCAGGGGATTTGTGGAGTGGATACTTCAGGGTAATTCATACAGGAGCAGTGAAGGAAATTTGGGTGTGGAGATAGTTATGCGGAAAAAAGACACGATACTGTGTAGAAAATGACTTACAAAAGAACTAAAGAGTTCCCTTAGTTAGATTAGAATCTAAACCGGTAAACACAGTAATAATACAAGTTTACATGCCCACCTCTAGCTACAGTGATGAAGAGGTAGAAGCGATCTACAAATATATCGAAGACATATTAAGATACGTAAAAGGACATGAAAATTTAATAATTACGGGGGATTTTAATGCCGTGGTAAGTGAGGGTAGGGAAGGAGCGGTAGTAGATTTATTTGGTTTAGGCACGAGAAACGACAGGGGAAATAAGCTGGTAGAATTTTGGGACAAGAACAATTTAATTATCACAAATACATTATTTCAACATCATGCGAGAAGACGATATACGTGGAAGATGCTAGGATATATAGGAAGATATCAAATAGATTACATTCTTGTTAGACAACGGTTTAGGAATCAAATAAAAGACTGTAGAAACTACGCAGAAGCACTGACCACAACATCGTAATTATGAAAGCCGCACTTAAATTAGAAAATTTGAAAAAAAGAAACGGAAAAATGCACTTTGACTTAGACAAACTAAAAGATAAAGATATTCAAGAAAGATTCGAAAATAATCAAATCAATTGCTGAAAGATATCGAGAAAATATCTGATACTAAGAAAGTAGAAACAGAATGGAATAACAGCGTAGAAATGGCGGCCAGAGATATTCTGGGGTATACACAAAAAAGAAAATAAAAAACCATAAATAACAAAGAATATCCTGAATTTAACAGAAGAAAGACGAAGATACAAAAATAAATCAGACGAAACAGGAAAACAGAGATACAAAGTCATAAAATGGGAAATTATTCGCAAATGCGCGAAAGCTAAAGAAAAATAGATTGATGAAAAGTGCAAAGAAGTACAAACTAAGATGGAAGTAGGAAAGACAGATGAAGCATACAAATTAATTAGAATCAATTTTAGGGATATAAAACCATATAGCAAAAATACAAGGGACGCGGGAGGAAATGTCGTTATAGAAAATGTAGAGAAAGTGGATGATGGCAAGAATATATAAAGAATTTATATGCAGGAGAGGAACTAACTGCATTAGAACAGGAATCAGCCATTGAAAATGATGACTTGGGATATCCTATACTTAGAGATGAGTTTGAATTAGCATTAAAGACTCTGAAAAATGGTAAGGCGCCGGGTTCAGATAAGGTGCAAGCAGAAACTCTAAAAGCCGCTGGACAAGCAGTAACAGAACGTTCCAACTTGTAAGCTATATGTATGAGACAGGCGAGATACCCAAAGATTTCAAACGTAGCATCAAAGTAACTATACCAAAAAAGAAAGGCGCGGATAGATGTGAAAATTTTCGAACAATAAGTTTGACAGCACACGTGTCAAAAATATTAACTACAATTGTACAAAGACAAATGGAAAAACAAGCTGAAGAAATACTAGGAGAAGACCAATTTAGGTTTAGGCGAAACAGTGGAACACGGGAGGCTATTTTAGCTCTGAGAGTGATAATGGAGAAAACAATAGAAAAGGGGAAAGCATGCATATAGGGTTTGTAGATCTGGAAGAAGCATTCATCATCATTAGGTCTTCAGTCCTGGAACTGGTTAGACGCGTACCATCATTGTTTCCTATTCTGAACTAACCTACACGTTTCTCTGAAATTTGCACAGTCTGCATCTATAACTATCTGATCTAGGTCTACATCTACCTCTTTTTTCCTATCTCTGCTTGTAATATATCCCATACTATTCCCCAAAAATGCCTTAGAACGTATTCTGCCCTTCTATTTCTCTTTCCCCAGATATCCTTGTTCCCTTACTATTTCTATAACCTATTTGTTATTATCTTTGTCTGTCCATGCTATCGTCCTCATACATCTGAAGCACAGCATTTCAAAAGGCTGCTACCGTTTTTCTATCTGCGTTTCAGACTGCCCGTATTTCATAGGCATACTGTGCTGTGCTCCACACATGCTTTCAACAATTTTCTTCTTGTTTTATGTTTGTTGACTTTTCTCATAAGCACTGTTCTTTCTTGTTAGATGCAGTTCAGTCACCTTCTATTGTTTTACAATTATATACCCTATTTCTCCGACCTTCAGTGGTTATGAAGGGAGGTAAGCAGCCTGTGGCTGCCAAGTTCCCCCAACACTAAACCATTTATCGATTTAATATATTTTCCAATATATCTTTTCGCACAGTCCTCATTAGTTGCAGATATTTCGCAACCAACAACTAGTTGTTTATACTAATTATCAGATTTATCTGCGCTTATTTTTTCGTCATTAAGTTTTCCGTCTCAAAATTGGTTGGATTCGTACCTGCACTTATTTATATTCTGAGCTAGCCTACATAGTTCCCTGAAATTCTCACACAGCATGTGTATACAGCTCATTCCCCTTCTATTGTTTTCTAATTTTATGCCCAATTTCAGCAAGATTCAGTGAAGGGGGTTAAGCAACCTGTGGCTACCAAGATCCCCCAACACTTAGATGTTTGCCGAAGTAATGGTTTTCCAGTAAATCCTTTCACACACTTAACATTATTCGAGAATATTGCTCAGCCAATTCTTGTAGTTACTTATAATATTCATCACAGTTATCACAAGAAGCATTCGACAATGTAAAATGGATATCTGTGAAAAAAATAAGAGAAACATAAGGGCAAAATACGCTCTAAGAATTTTTGGGGAATAGTATGGGATATATTATAAGCACAGATAGGAAAAAGGAGGTAGATGTTGACCTAGATCAACTAGTGATAGATGCAGACTGTGCAAATTTTAGGGAAATGTGAAGGTTAGTTCAGAATAGGAAACAATGTGGGTACGCGTCTAACCAGTTCCAGGATTGAAAACCTAATGATGATGATGAAACATGTTCATTATGTACGTTAGTGATACCAGATTTTATAAAAGAAGCTTCGTCTGTAAATAAAATTTTGCGATTGAAATTTGCATTTTGATTTCTCTGATCTTGAATAAACTGACAGAAAGCTAAACGCCTCTCAGGATCAATAGGCAAAAGATCTTGTGCCTGCTGAACGTGGTATGGGTGTAATAACTGTTCCTTTAAAACATCGTGAACAATACTTTTAGGAACTTATACTTCAAGTTCTAAGCGTCTGGTGCTTATTTTTGTGTCTTCTTCAATTCTATTCAAAATTTGTTTCTCCAGATCTGCAGTTCTTGTGGTACGTTGACATCTTTCAATATTTGCGAATGTTTGGTGGTTTGGCATTAGCGATTAGGAAATCTTTCCCTGTAGACTCTGACGCTTTCACGACTAATTGCCTTGACAAAATGCGAAAACTAAAAGCATATCTACCTGTTCGGCGTTTGTGTAATTACCTATGATGAAAGATGAAACAAGCAAAATTTTATTGAATTAAGCAAAAGTTCACGACTTGATAGACAAACTGAGGTTAAATGATAGTCAAATTAAGTAACAAATAAAAAGCAAAGCCAACTACTAAACTATGTTCTTTTATTTGCCCCGTTTTTCACTTAATGTATCACTGATGACGAAAATATGCAGACATTTGAAATTATTTTTCTGGCAAACCGCTCATCTAATCAAAATGTTACAAGAGACAAAGAAATTTCCCAATTAAGTCGTCTACTCATAAGAAAAAATTGGTAACTATTGCATAATCAATAAAAAGATTATGAACAGATATTTATACAGTACTCATTTTTGGGACACTCGTATACTTTTAAAACAATTATATACAGCACCCGAAAATGTCAATTCAAAATGGAAACTCACACCCCCAAAAATGGTCAAAAGAACTCCTTGATTTAAAAAAATCCTAATTAACAAACGAAACCAGTAATAAACTTTCTGGTTTTGAACTTGAGTTGTACATTGTCAAGATCGTTTTGCTAATATTCGATCGCAGTACGTGATCTTGGAGCGAGGGTGGTGGGGAAACAATTCTACTGCTTCCTTCGGCCGGCAGTCGCCATTCATCAGTCATGGCTACGCCACAGCAGAAAGCTAAGTGTGTGATTTGGTTTATTCAATCGAGTTCAGTGATCACAGTTCAGCGTAATTATCGACGTAAATATGGCGGTGATGCACCTACTAACAAACTGTTTTGCAGTGGTATAATCACTTTCGGGAAACAGGTAGTGTCTTAAAAAATAATGTTGAGGCGAAAATAGTGCTAAAGTTGCAACTTCGGTTAGTAATCGAAATTTCTTGTTACTAATACAAAATAATCAAAGTGGTATATGCGTGAAAATAGTATTGAGACAAAAAAGTGTTGGGGGAAAATAGTGTTGAAGTTGCAACTTCGGTAACTAATCGAAATTTCTTTTTACTAATACAAAATAATCAAAGTGGTACATGTGCGAAAATTGTCTTAAGGCGAAAGTAGTATTGTAGCAAAAATAGTGTTAAGGTTTCAACTTAAGTTAGTGTTCTAAGTATTTTACTACCAATACAAAATGTTTTGTTAGTATTACAAAATAATCAAAGTGGTACATGTACGAAAATAAGTGTTGAGGCGAAAATAGTATAGTGGTAAAAATAGTGTTAAGTCGAAAATAGTGTTTCTGTGAAAATAGTGTTAAGGTTTCGGCTTAGGTTAGTAGTCGAAATGTTTTGTTACTAATACAAAATAATCAAAGTGGTACATGCGAAAAACTATTATTGAGACAAAAAGTGTTGGGGCAAAAATGGTGATGAGGTGAAATAGTGTTAAGGTTGCAACTTAGGTTAGTAATCGAAATTTCTTGTTACTAATAATACAAAATAATCAAAGTGGTACATGTGCGAAAATAGTCTTGAGACGAAAGTAGTATTATAGCAAAAATAGTGTTGAGGTTTCAACTTAAGTTGTGATCGAAATATTTGATTACCAATACAAAATGTTTTGTTGCTAATACAAAATATTCAAAGTGGTACAAGGTGTGAAAACAAGTGTTGAGGCGAAAATAATTTTGTAGCAAAAATAGTGTTAAGGCGTAAATAGTATTAAGGTTTCAGCTTAGGTTAGCAGTCGAAATTTCTTGTTACTAATACAAAATAATCAACGTGGTATATGCGTGAAAATAGTATTGAGACGAAAAAGCTTTGTGGCAAAAACAGTGTTGAGGCGAAAAAAAATTTAAGGTTGCAACTTAGGTTAGTAGTCAAAATTTCTTGTTACTAATACAAAATAATCAAAGTGGTATATGTGTGAAAATACTATTGAGACGAAAAAGTGTTGAGGCAAAAAAAGTGTTGAAGTTTCAACTTCGGTAAGTAATCGAAATTTCTTTTTACTAATACAAAATAATCAAAGTGGTACATGTGCGAAAATAAGTGTTGAGGCGAAAATAGTATACTGGTAAAAACAGTGTTAAGTCGAAAATAGTGTTTCGATGAAAATAGTGTTAAGGTTTCGGCTTAGGTTAGTAGTCGAAATGTTTTGTTACTAATACAAAATAATCAAAGTAGTACATGTGAGAAAATATTATTGAGACGAAAAAGTGTAGGGGCAAAAATAGTGTTGAGGCGAAAATAGTGTTGAAGTTGCAACTTAGGTTAGTGGTCGACATTTCATGTTACTAATACAAAATAATCAAAGTGGTACATGTGCAAAAATAAGTGTTGAGGAGAAAATAGTGTAGTGGCAAAAATATCATCGAACAGGTGCATATGCGCTAAATTTTTTTTGACAATACATGAAATTTAAGTTACCGTCGGAGTTACTTTTTTTAATGTTTATTGTTATAAGGAAATCTTATAAGTATAAAAGTGTAGTAGATAAATCACACCTTATTTGTTTAATGTGATCAGACTTCTTTTAATTTTGTTTGAATACTGAATTTTTATATATAGGTGGAGAACCACAAATTGTGGCCTTATTTTTGAGTAATAAATTATTGTTCTTTATAGCTTTGAACTAAAAACAGAACATCAGGGCTGTTTTTCGTTTACCCAGAACTTTTAGTTTTAGTACCTAATATAAACGTCGTGGCACCCTTAAATTTAATCCTTTGCTTTTGCCTTCAGTCCCTGAACAGAAGGTGGAACAGATCTGTACATCTTGTATTCGTAGCCCTAAAAAGTCATTGGCGAGACGAAGTTTGGAGTTGGGAATACCTAAGTTTACCATGTACAAAGTGATGCGAAAGAGGCTTAAATTACTTGAGTATAAGATTCAGCTTCTGCATGAAATCAAGCCCAATGACAAAGTGAAAAGATTCGATTTAGCAGTCTAGATTTTGAACAGGATTGAAGAAAATGAGAACTTCCTAGAAAATGTTATGTTTTCAGATGAGACGACTTTTCACGTAAGAGGGTTCAACCGACACAACTGTACGATTTAGGGTCTGAGTCACCGCATGAATTCATATCAAAGAACATTAGCGACACTCTCCCAAAGTCAATGTTTGGTGTGGATTGGTGCATGATCGTATCGTAGGACATTTCATCTTCGCAGAGAAGACAATTAATGGGGATATTGTGAAATGCTTGAACTATACGTTTTCCCACAGATTAGATAATATCGAACTAGAAAAGGGACCGAGTGTCTTCCAACAAGACGGCGCGCCACCTCATTATAGCAACCGTGTTCGTGATGCGTTGAACTTGCGTTTCTCTGACAGGTGGATTGGTAGACGTTGGTCGATTGCATGGCCACCAAGGAACCCAGATCTGACTCCACTAGATTTCTTTTTTGCGGCCATGTAAAAAACATTGTTTATTTCGAGAAGTTCGTGAAATTGCTCAATTGAGGGAGAGGATTGTTGCAGCTGTAGCTTCCGTTACGCCTGATATGCTGCTGAATACCTGGGAAGAAACCGATTATCGTTTAAACGTGACAAGGGCAACAAATGGTGCACATATAGAACGTTGTTAGGTATTAAAAAAAACTTGAGAAGATTCTCTTTAACACTATAAAGGTTTAATAACTATTATTTTAACTTTACTGTGTACAAATAAAACTTTAAATCAAGGAGTTCTTTTATAAACTCCCTGTATATCGACACGTTTTCGAGTTATTTTAAAATATCAAGAATATTTCACGAATTTTGAGCCCTCTAGCGGCTAAATGAAGCAACTTGTGTATAGGGTAAGTTGGCCCAAATCGATCTATTTCGAGCCAAAGAATCTCTGTTCTTATGTTGTACACGTATTTTCCGGACACCCTGTATGTTGAACATCACCATAAATTACTACAAGCCAAACGATATAAGTCGAACATATTCGATACACAAAAGTCCTTGCGCCTATCCTATTACAATTATACGAGAATAATTACTAATTACTAATTACTAATCCATGTTCCTAACAGAGTACTCTTGCACAATAACAAATCACAATCGGTAGAACGAAGATCCATTATTACAAATACCACTGGTATTTTTATTATCCTAGAAACAGCCTCTAATTAAGCTGATATACTAAACTAATAAACACCACACCACCATTAATTTACTTTAAATGCTCTCTATCTTTTTAATGTGTTGTGACGTCACAGGTTAAGTGGATGTGACAGCAAGAGCAACATTCACACACAACTATGTAGCAGTGGTTTTATTGCATTAATTTTTCAGCCAGCTGTTGATCGAATTACAGAAATGATAAAAACAACATGGGAAAGGCGATCGGTAACACTTTATTTACTCAGATGGTTTTAATTTTGAAGTATTTACTGAACATGCACATTTTGCTAGGCGTATGTATGGTTGATTGTTTTTATTAATTGGAAAAATTGTGCATTCAACACAAAAGAGTATTCCAACAATGGTACTGAATATGATACTTTAACGATTCATCACATTATAGGGGGAAATCGGCAAGAAATATTTTGTACGGTTTTAAATTCCAGGCTCTTTGGAATACTGCCTTCAAAGAATTAATTCTAGGAAATATTTTAATCCTAGTGAAATGAAATATTCAACGTATTCAGCCTAAAATACACATAACTTTTGATCCGCGTACTTGTATTCTACCTATTTTTTTAAGTTAGAAAAAAAAATTCCAATTTCTATATCGCGTTCGTTATTTTCAATGTCGCCCATCTATCTTTTCTTCTCTATTACCCTCGCACCATATTGTGCTTAATTTTTGACTTCGGTATCTCCAAAATTTTATTCTATTTCGTCTAGACTTCTTCTAAAATTATGTTAGGTCGTGTATCTTCATTTAGCCCATCCATGACAGCCATTTTTAAGTTTTGCAATTTGCATGAACGTTAGTACTAAAAATTAACCATTTTGCTTAATTTTGGTCAATCTATTAGAAACGGGGTTGGTTTGATTTAAATCATAATTTAAATCAAGTGACTTTTTTAAAAAATCATTGACTTCAACCATTTTCGTACTTATTCAATTTAATTTTTTAATTAGTATTAATTTAATTCGTATTTTCTTCTTTTTAAACGCATTTTCAATTAAAATACATATTGGACACTTCGACAACAATAAAATTTCAGCAAGACGTACAAAATAAAATGCGTTTTCTTCTCTTAATTTTTATTTAAATTGTATAGTTTAGATTACGGCTATAGAAATAAAAAATGTTACGTTCAATTGTACTCAGTACCCTGCTAAATATTTTCATTCAATTTATGATTCTGTTTAAATATTCTCACGCTTCTACTTCGACTTCTGTGTAACTATCGCTATAGGACACCTCCTCCCACCGATCGCGCTTTATAATTTAATAAATCGATTTGTTCCTACGAAACTCATCCTAATACAATTCAAATAAGTGCTTATTAACACCCTGTAAAGTGTTATTAGTGTATTTAATTTAAGCTAAAGTACCTCAATCTATTTTTATTGGTAGATATAACTCGGTTATCTACAATCGTTACTTTCTGAAGAATATTTGTTTTATTTATAAGTAGTAGTGTAAGTTTGAATAGGATAGATTTTCTACATGTGTGATTAACAAAGCCGTTTGAATTCGAGTTTGCCGGTTTTCTTTATCTACGTATACATTACAAGGACTTTAGAAGTGTTCTTTTAATATGTGGTACCCTAATATTTCAATCAATTACACTGTTAAACACAATTTTTGTATCTTGCATCATCATCATTTTGTTTTCGACCTTACTTGAGGTCGGTTTGACGCAGCTCTAACTTCTTTTCTATACTGTGCTAATCTAAAAAGTTCTACATTCCCCTCACAACCTAAATTTCTAATAATTGGACTAATATAGTTTGTTCTAGGTCTTCCTATACTCTTCTATCTTTTTCTTATCTACCTGGCTCTACATAGATATTAGCAACCTGATGGTTGTTAAAGAACTCCAACATATTTACATGATTCCCATTTATAAGGAAATGAAATGTTACCTGGTTATCCCCTCCAAAAAAGAAAAAGTGTTAAATTATATGTTATGGTAAGGGTTAAGCAGCGAATCGCTGTCAACATGCTAGACCGCTAACTAATTGTGAGTTATGTCATGGTGACATTTAGTTAAATGATTTTTGTTAATTTTTTTTGTTTTGTTTTTAAACTTACTTAAAGTCTGTTTGACGCAGCTCTAAATTATTTTCTATTCTGAGCTAGTCGAAAAAGGTCTACCTACCCTACACAACAGAAGTCTCTAATAATTTGACTAATATAGCTTTGTCTAGGTCTTCCTACTCTATTTTTATTTGGTAGTCTTGTTACGTGCCAAAAATTTCGGCACTAGACATTTTTAATTAAGTTTTAATATGTGAGGATTTCGCGCCATAAATTTAAAAGATTTGTTGCGCGTATTTCCGTCACTTCAGAAGTGCGTTGCGCGAGATTCGCGTCAACGCGTGTGGGGGAAAAAGGAAGTGGGGATTTCCGAAAGACGCGTGGAACTAGCCTCCGAAACGCGAACAAGGGCTGTTGTGCCGTATCTTACCGTGTCTTTTTTCTGATATGTAGGTTTCCTGTGTTCCCATATTATCGTACCGTTTACCGGTCTCCCCTACCTTATTTGTCTACATATAGGAAAAAGACTAATTAAATTTGGATGCAACCTGGCTTAAGAGTTCCCACACCCGAGAAAGAGCCGCGAGCAGCCCATACCCGAGAACAATTAGCCAAAGCAGCCACGGCCGACCATCATGGAGTAATCCTGAAGGAAGCCGCCGCCATCATGCAGTAATCTTGAAGGAAGCTCAACATGTTCACGTGAGTGCCCCCCTTGAGGTTTTCTTAAAAAACTTATTTCCTTTATAATTTGTGTAATTGGTAAATTGTGTCGCCTTAATTTGCATATTGTGTGACGTCATCGACAATTTGCGCGTCAATTTTCACATTATGTAATATCGCTACCAACTGTCATTTGTGGCGCATGTACCGCGATTACGGGGTTATAATAGTCTGTAATCTAAGACCTTATTAAATAGTCCCTCATGTCTTCACTGGTGCCCTATCATTCTATCTCTTCTGACCTTTAATTGTTTCCACATACATGGTTCCTCACCTATCCTTCTATAAACTTCTTCATTTGTTACTCTATATGTCCAACTAATCTTTCTCCTATAACACCAAGTTTCAAAAGCTTCTATCTTTTTCTTATCTACCTCTTTAATTGTCTAAGTCTCACTACCATATAATAGAACGCTCCATACGTACGACTTTAAGAAACTTTTTCTATTATGTAAACTAATACTATTAGTTATTAGTAAGTCTTTCTTTTTTAAAAACATTTTTCTAGCTACTATATCCCTTGTGCTACGTCCGTCCTTAGTAATTATACTATCTAAATAGCAGAATTCATCTACCTGCTCTAACTCGGTATACCTATTGCGACCCGTACGGGAATCAAATACCGCATTTAAAAGAAATATATAAAAAATCAGAAATGGTCGAAGGCAATCGAGTTATAACTTCAGCCTTGGCACAACTATTGTCAACACTGCCCTTAACCCGGGAGAAGGCGCAACGCGGGGAAAAGTCCGCAATGGGAATCATTTCGATTTACAGACAAATGAATCATGTATAAAACTGTCGCTCCACCTCCTAATCGTCACTAAGTTAGTGGAGGAAGATTCGGGATCAATGTAGTAAGGTAAGACTAAGGATCCCAAGGTCCTGGGTTCGAATCCCGACACGGCCGACTGCTTGAAAAATGGCAGGTGAGCATTTTTCACAAAAATTACGTCCTCGTTCGAATGAGGGGTTAAATGGAGGTCCCGTGTGTGAGTGTTGTCACGCACGTTAAAGATCCCTACCTTGCCTGGAACGGCAAGGGTTCGGCAAAATTCTAAATTTCCAGGCAACAAAAAACTCGCCTCCTGGCCAATGTAGTATCTTCAGGTGGAGCACTGGAAATGTAAATGCACGGAGGGAGATTCGCAACTGTTCCTACGTAGTCATCTGGCGACAGCGCCCCGTAGTGTGCGTTACAGTGAACGTCTCTCGTCTGTGCGGTGTTTTGCACCGCGTGCGCCCACTCCAGTTACAAAATTTTTGCGCTAGAATGGATACTGAAGAACGTAAAAGGATATGTCGAATGTTAGCTAGTGTTGAAAAAGAAGAATAACGGAACACTATTCTTCGGCAAGAACCGGATAGAGTTAGAAAAGTTCTTTTTGAAAATGATAGTGATGAGCATGACATTCTAAATGAAGATGATTCCGAAGATTGCGAGGACCACGTTGACGTCAGTGATCACAACACTGATACTGAAGAATCGACAGATGAGTGTTCTGAGGCATCTGCTCCATTGAATAATAGCCTTTTCTACTTATCAAGAGATGGAAACACAAGATAGAATATGCACAAAGGAACCACTGTTGGTCGCGGGAGAATAAGAACAAAAAATATAGTATCACATTTGTCGGGACCAAAACGTGAAGCTAAGAATGTATCATCAGCAATTGATTCTCGGTCACTGTTTTTTCCGAATGAAGCTTTGGATACTATAGCCGGATATACAAATTTTTTGATTAGAAAATACGGATCAAACTTAGAACGGGAACATGATGCTTTACCGACTAGTATGGTGAAACTAAAGGAAGTTATAGGACTTCTATATCTCGCAGGCGTTTTGAAAGCATCACACGCCAATTTAGAAGAGCTCTATTCCAAAGATTGTACTGGGTAGATTTTTTCACAACGACAATGAACATAAAACGGCTACGCATTTTATTACGCGCGGTTCATTTTGACTACATAAATTCTAGGATTGAACGTATAAAATACGACAAATTGTCACCTGTAAGGGAATTTTTTGAGGGTTCGTTGCGCGTTGCAAAAATTACTAGCGTCAGTGAATACGTTACCATAGACGAAATGTTAGAAGCGTTCCGCAGTCGCTGTTCATTTAGACAATATATTGCTAATAAACCCGCAAAATACGGAATTAAAATTATTTCACTGGCTGACGCTCGGAGCTATTACACACTGAATATGGAAATCTATGTGGGAACTCAGCCCGTCGGTCCCTTTTGTCTGAACAACAGTGGTCAAAGTGTTGTTGAACGTCTAGTGCAACCAATATCGGGAAGCGGCCGTAATGTGACGACCGATAATTGGTACACGTCTATACCACTTGGGCAAAGTTTACTTACTAGGCATAAACTGACCCTCGTTGGGACCATGCGAAAGAACAAAAATGAAGTATCACCATTGTTCGTTGAAACAAAAGGTAAACCAGTATGCAGCAGTATTTTTGGGTATCAAAAGACACCCTCTTCCATATGTTCCAAAAGAAAAAAGTGGTACTACTGCTTTCAAGCATGCATAACGACATAACATTGGCAAATTCTCTGGTGAAGCTAAAAAATCTGACGTGTTAACGTTTTATAACCTTACTAAAGGTGGTGTCGATGTTGTGGACGAGTTGAAAGATGAATATTCAATGTATAGGAAAAGCAATCGTTAGCCTCTTACTTTATTTTATTCGATGCTAAATATTGCAGGAATCAACAGCTACGTGATTCTACGAGACAAAACTGAAATAAAAAGTAGATAATTTCTAAAACTCTTGCTATGAACTTTGCAAAAAACATATGGAATCCCGAGTTGGAGTATGAAGCGTGCGCAGTGGAGTGAAACGAAAACTCACAGAATATCTTGGAATAAAGCCTCAATCTGTTGCAGAAACCTCCAATAGCTCAGAAGGAAGATGTGACTACTGTGATAGAAAAAAAAAAGGAAGACAAAGACAACTTGCAATTAATGTTCCAAATTCATATGCAGAGAACATACAACTCTTACGTGTGTTAGTTGCGTCAACGGCAACCAATATGACAATGAAGAAAGTGATGAATAAATAAATAAAAGACAAAATTATTACATTACTATTTGTTCCATTTATTTATAGAATTGTTGTCACTGGATAATTTAGTAATTATTTCGATCATTCTTTGTGTGCGTAATAATTATTGTAAACATTATTCCGATGCATAAAAATTTCATTACACATAATCAAGGCATTTTAAATTTGTTTCCTTATTGTGTAAAATATTTCAGGCCTTCTGCGTGCGTCGATAGACCTAAGGGTAGTAGAGGCAGTAAGTAAGGGTTACTGTAACTTGTTGTTAAGAGAACGTAAGAAGCTTTCATGAAGTGTAGTCGCTTAACTTGATTTATATTTCAATAAACCTTTCTTTAAACTTGATGTTGTTTATTGCATTACAACAACTTTGGTGCCGAAACCCGGGAAGATCTGGTGATAAATATAAACGAGCTTTAACGTAAATATTCGGAATAACGGAACGTGAACGCGAATATTTAACAGACGGCTATACTATCGAGGCTTCGTGATGGAACAAGTAAAACGGACAATCTGTAGAACGCACTTCACTAAAACAGTTAATAATATCAATTCTATGCTAGAAAATAGTTTCAGTGTCGAAGACATTCATACAGCTATGTCAAAGTTAAAGCTTGCAAGTGACAATCTAAAAGAAATTGATAAGCAAATTGAACCTCTGCTTAAGGAAAATCTAGAGGACGAGTTAATGAAAAGGTATGAATATGAAGAGGTTGCTGTAACTACGATGTCTAAGTTGGAATTTAGATTAAAACTCCCAGAAAGATCGCAGATAGAGGTTGACTAGAATTTAACGAATACGGTACCAGTAAGTAACGAAGCAAGTAGGTCGTCCTTTACGTCAGTGAAGCTTCAACGTGTACAGTTAGCAAAGTATGATAGTACTGCAAATGGCTCGCTTCCTTTCTGGGAACAATTCAGAAGTATGATCCACGACAATCAACAATTAACGAACGGAGATCGATTCAACTACCTGCGAATGTATGTCACTGGAAGGGCCGCTGAAGCAATTGAGGGATTTCCGCCATCTGGAGCATTCTATGAAGAAGCTTTGAATATATTAAAAGATCAATTTGAAAATGGGGAACGGCTAATTGAACAAGATATTGATATCATTATGAAAATCGAACCTGTAAACTCCAGAAATGACGTAAGCACTTTAAGGAAGAATTACAATCTAATGACTTCAGCTACGCGTGCTCTTGAAATCTTAGAAGTATCTAGTTCTCAGTATAACAGTCGACTCTCATAAAGTCGTTGCCAACGGAATTGCGCTTAGGATTTTATCGACAAATGAAAATGAAATCATCCAATCATCTAGAAATTACTACGAATAATTTAGAAAGTTCATCATCAAGGTCAGAGGAAGATGCAGAGCGCCAGGTAAAGGATTTGTTACAGTTTCTTAAAAACGAACTCGAGTCGTTGGAACAAGCTTTAAAACCGGATGCAGATGGTAAAGAAAAGATGCTCCCAACAGAGAAGAGAACGCATTACAAAGGAACTGCGTCTAGTTTATTAGTCACCCCGAACAAACGTCTTGAATGCTGTGCTTTCTGCAAGAAAGAACATAAAACCGAAATGTGTGACGCAGATGTACCTTTGGCGAGGAAGAGAAAAATTCTAAAAGCAGCAGGAAATTGTTACCGTTGTACGAGAAATAACCATAGTGCTAAATATTGTAAAAATAGATTCTTAAGATGTAAAGAATGCAGAGGTAGGCACGCAACAACAATTTGCGACCCAAACTTTAAGCCAGGTAAAGATAGACACAACGCTGAGACAACAGGTATTACAGAAAGGCGAGAGTTCAATGAACACTTCGGCGCCGTCGGTGTCCAGTTTGATGACAAACATAAACAAAAATGTGCTATTGCAAACGGCTTGTGTTTATGCCTTTGGCAAAAATTCAAAGGAGTTAATTAGATTAGTAATGGACGGCGGTAGTCAACTTTCATTTATTAAGGAGAATCTATCAAGGATATTAAATTTACCTGTTGTTGGACAACATAGGGTTCGTATTGCCGCGTTTGGAAATAGTTCATCAATACCGTCTAAACTCTACAAACGCGTTTTAATTACTTTGAATGGACAATATACAGATGAAATTTTAACGATTGAGGCTGTGGAAGTTCCAGAAATTTGCATGGATAATTTACATATACCTAAAGAAAGCGTGGTAGAGTATCAAAACTTGCAGCTTGCTGACAATATCCCGTCTAATATAGATCGAGCGTTAATTGTTGATGGAATTAATATACTTATAGGGGCGGACTATTACTGGGCAGTAGTGACAGGAAAAAATATTCGTCTTAACGAAGGTTTAGTAGCAGTGGACACGAAATTTGGTTATGCTTTGCATGGTCCCATACCAGTTGATGCTACAACAATAAGAGTAAATCTGCAGACAGTGATACATGCGACAGTTATAAAGACAGAAGCCGAGATCGAAAGTATGTGGGATTTGGAAACAATAGGTATAACCAAAGAAGCAGACGACGATAAGATATTTTTCGATAATTTTTTAAAAAATAACGTTCATAAATGTGATGATCGATATTTAGTAGCGTTACCGTGGAAGAATGAGGATGCAGTGATTGAAGATGATAATTTAATTAGTGCGCGAGTTCGTGCTCAGAAGCTAAAGTTTAAATTGACCAATTTTAACAAAATATGCGAATATAACGCTGCTATCAAAGAAATGTTGGATAATAATTATGCCGAGTTAATTTCCCGCGGTGATGCTAAATCAACAAATGGCGATCGTGTTTACTACTTGCCGCACATGTCTGTTTTTAGAGAAGATAAACAAACAACGCGTTTGCGCGTAGCTTTCGATGCCTCTTCACATGCCCCGGGACAAAAATCGTTGAATGACTTATTAGAAAAGGGGCCTAATTTAAGTCCAGATTTAATTAAGATTTTGCTTAATTTTCGTGTAGGCGAGATCCGAATTACGGCTGACATTGGGAAAGCATTTCTACAAATTTATTTACATTCCGACGATAAAGACGCACATCGATTCTTATGGTACAATAACGACAATGAACTGGAAACGTACCGTTTGAATAGAGTAACATTCGAAGTTATATGCAGCCCGTTTCTTTTAAATTCGGTGATACGAACGCATTTAATCAATAATCGAAAACAAAACACTGAATTTATTGAAATCTTAGAAAGGGGATTTTATATAGACGATCTAGTGGTCAGTGTAAACAATCGAAATGTTGCAGAACATTTAAAAGACTTTTCAAGTAAGCTTTTTCAAGGAGCCTCCATGAATTTACACAAATGGACGATTAACGATTTCGAAGTAAACAGCAAGGTTGAATCGCAAAATGCACAAATTCAAAAGGTGTTAGGAATTAACTGGTGCAATCAGAACGATAGAATTAAAATCGAAAAGGTAGTGTGTTGGACAGATTCTCTGATCGCGTTGCATTTGATCAAAGGTGTTGCGTCAAAGTGGAAACCATATGTGGCTAACCGTGTTAAAGAAATTTAGATCATATCGAAAGATATAACATGGAGACATTGTCCGGGTCGCGAGAACCCTGCGGACTTATTAACCCGCGGAATAAGTTCAAGTACTTTAATAAATTCTGAAACTTGGTTACACGGTCCTAGGTGGTTGCTAGAAAATAAACAAACTTGGCCAGATATTATGATAGAGAAAGCTACGTCAACGATAGATATAGTATCGAAAATGTCTTTACTAATTAACGACACTATAAAAGGTAGCAATCAATTTATAGATTCCTCCAGATACAGTGATTTTGATCGTTTAGTGCGGATAACGGCGTATGTTTTACGATTTATAGGAAATTTAAAAACCAGAAATAATAAAGAAATGAAGAGCTTAACCGTAAACGAATTTGAAAGGGCCGAAATATGTTTACTTAGGCAAGCGCAGCGGGAAGTTCATTATTCGGTGTTTAACAGTTTAAAAAGGGGTGAGGGCATTGAACGGAAATCGAGTATTTCAACTTTAAGCCCTTTCTTAGATAAACATGAATTGCTGCATTTGGGTGGACGTCTTCATAATTTAAGAGAAGATTTCGACCTCAAGCATCCCGTTATTCTATCGAAAAATGCACACTTAAGTAAATTATTAATAATGAAGCTTCATAAAACTCTTCATCATAGTGGTGTAAATGCAACACTTTATGAATTACGTAAACGATTTTGGATTGTACGAGGACGGCAATTAATAAAGTCCGTTTTAGCAAGATGTGTTATCTGTAAACGACTTCATGGAAAGTCAGGGTCGCATCCCTTCGCGCCGTTACCTAGAGATCGAATACAGCAAACAAAGCCCTTTGAAGTGACAAGTTTAGACTTCGCCGGACCGTTGTATTTTAAAGATAGTTATCACTCAAAGCCATGTTATGTGCTTTTATTTACCTGCGCTGTTATACGAGCACTTCATCTAGAGATTGTTTTGAAAATGGATGTTGCGTCTACAATCAGTGCATGTAAACGGTTCTTTGCCCCTAGAGGGATTCCTAAGGTCATTTACTCAGATAACGCTAAAACATTTAAAAGAATATCACGTGAAATATTGACCTTAAACGAAGTGATGGCGAGTACAGAATTGATCGAGTTTGTGAACAGTCACCAAATTAAGTGAAAGTTTATAGTAGAGCGAGCGGCTTGGCACGGAGGATTTTACGAGCGACTTGTAAAAAGTGTAAAAAACGCCCTTAGGGCTACGATAGGACGTTCTTTACTAAATTTAGATCAACTAAATACACTCATTACCGAGGTTGAAGCAACAATTAACGCCCGCCGCTCACATACCTAGGTAGCGAACCTATATATTTAATGCCGATAACCCCTTTGCATTTTTTATTGGGACCCGCTTTGGCTACTATTCCTTATGTTGACCGTGTTATTAATGGAGATGAGATTCGTAGACTATGGAAGCAGAGAACAAACGTTATAGACTACTTTTGGAAAAGATGGAGCGCAGAATATTTACAATTATTAAGAGAAGCTCATCACAACGTAAATGCGCGTGAGTGTGCAATTAAGCAAGGGGATGTCGTATTAATACATGGAAATGATAAGCGACGATTATTGTGGAAATTAGGGTTGGTGAAAGACGTGATAAACTGCCGTGATGGCATAGTGCGTGCCTGTTACGTTAAGATTGCGAATGGAACCGTAATTAGGCGTCCAATACAATTATTGTATCCTTTAGAAGTAAGAAGTGATAAGCTAAGTTGTGCCGCCGCGCCGGAGTATGTGTAAAATATTTCAGGCCTTCTGCGTGCGTCGATAGACCTAAGGGTAGTAGAGGGAGTAAGTAAGGGTTACTGTAACTTGTTGTTAAGAGAACGTAAGAAGCTTTCATGATGTGTAGTCGCTTAGCTTGATTTATATTTAAATAAACCATTCTTTAAACTTGATGTTGTTTATTGCATTACAACACTTATTGTTATGCATCTTTGTAAACAATAAAAAATAATAATAATAAAATAAAACACATTAAAAAAATAACGATTATCAATAGTCACCATCTTATGATGGTGATGTTATTTTTATGTTGCGGTCTTTTCTATTGCGTGCGCCTGCTTACGTTCTAAATTTAAAGCGCCTTCTCCCGGGTTAATGCATGTAGAAACAAAATTCAGTTGTGACTTGAAAGGTCTTCAAAAATCACATTTGAAAGATAAAAATATAAAAAAAATCAGAAATGGCATAAACCAATCGAATTCCACCTTTCGCTTTTTCACGACTATTGTTAAGACCATCTTCAATTCATATGTAAAAACAAAATTTATTTGTGACTCTAGATGGTTCAAAAACCACACTTAAAAAATAAAAGTAGAAAAATTAGAAATGACAGTAGGCAATTGAGTTACTATTTGAGTCTTGGCACAACTATTGCTGACACCGCCCTTAATGCATCTGTAAAAACAAAATTCAATTGCAACCCGAGTTACATATCCCCCAAATTAATATATATGTGTATTTAAATGGAATTATTATGTCTTAAAAAATAGATTGTTACATTGTATAATTGAAGAATGCGTTATAGAAGGTTAATGAAAGTTCATAATCAGACGTAAGAAAGGAAGCAACTACTTTGTATTCTAGAATTAACATGATACTGCAGGTTCAGGTCACAATAGATTATAAAAAAGCAATTGTTAGAATTAAGATTACTAAGAAGTGATACAATGTATTTTATTAAGAAGTAGCAGACATGAGATCTGCATTTCCCCCACAAGACGATGCGAAGGCAGGGATAGCATAAATACCCTGAGGAGCCCATGATGACCAGTCAGTCTCGAACTTCATAACTTTAACATTGTTGGTTGTTAAGTTTTTAAAAGAAGCTCCCAAAGGCCCAAAACCTATCTTGGCTTAAAAAACCACATTTAAAGGACACACATAAAAAACCAGAAACAGTAGAAGGCAATCGAGTTACATTTTCCACATTGGCACAACTATTGTTCCGACTGTTTTTAATGCATATGTAAAAAAATGTACTTGCGACTTCAAAACCCACTTAAACTATAAAAACATAAAAAGAAATGGTCGAAGGCGATCGAGTTACACCTTACCGCTTGGCACAACTGTTGTTCAGACCAATGTAATGCATATATATAAAAAAATTTACTTACTGCTTCAAAAATCACTTAAAATATATAAATATAAAAAATCTGAAATGGCAATTATACCTTTTCCCTAGGTACAACTATTGCTAAAGAACGCTCTTAATGCATTTGCAAAAACAAAATTTACTTGCGACCAGAGGCGGCTCCAGGCACGGGCGGACCGGGCGGTTGCCGGGGGCCCCGCGCTAGTGTGGGCCCTGCTCCGAAGGAAAATTTATGGAAAATTAATGTTCTAAGAAAAGGCCCCAGACCAGAAGAAAACCTGAAATATATACCCAATAGTTTAATGATTACTTTTATTTAAAAATTACTAACAACAGAAGAATTACTGAACCAGACAAAAGAAGCAGAAGTTATTGTTGCTGCATTGATAGGACTTAGCAATCAGGGTGACACCTACTTTGGAAAGAAAGAAATACTGGTTTCACCTTCACCTATACATTTGCCACTAAAAGATATTGAAGCGGACTTGGACCTTCACGAGGAAACCAATGTCTTACCAACGAATATCACCGCAAGTGACCGTTTTTTATGGCCGACACATTTGAGTGACTTAGATCTTAATAATATAGTTCAAAAAAGGCCCTGTTCGAGTCTACAACAAAGCTTACCCCAATAATAAAAGTGGACGACATTTTAGTAACACTCATTACATAAAAACATTGATAAACGGTGAACAGCAAGAGAGGCGTTGGTTACTTTATTCAGAGTCCAAAGACGCTGTTTACTCTTTTGCCTGTCGTGTATTTCCTCTAAGACTTACTGTTACTACTATCAGCGCTCTTGGATTCATTGAAGGTATGAGTGACTGGAAGCATTTATCAGAGGTGCTCAAGAGTCACGAAAACAGCAAATTTCACAAAGAATGCATGATGAAATGGCCAAATTTAAAAAACAGCCTATCTTGTGGAAAAACTGTAGACTCACAAACCCAGATTCACAATCGAGATGAACAACAGCGCTGGAGAGACATTTTAGAAAAGTTATTCGCCATCGTACAGTTTTTGGCTACTCACAACTTGGCTTTTAGAGGACATGAGAAGAGGTTGTTAGATCCAAATTCCAGTGGCAATTTTTTTGATTTGGTGAAATTGATTGCACAATTTGACCCAACTTTGCGCGAGCACTTGCACCATGCTGTAAACAAGACAATTGCCAGAAACCACTACCTCGGCAAAAATATTCAGAATGAATTTATTGAGATAATGGCCATTCATGTTAGAGATAAAATAGTGCAAAAAGTGTTAAAGAGTAAGTACTACGCAATCATTCTGGACTCCACACCGGATATTGCTAGGATTGAGCAATTATCTATCATTTTGAGAATAGTAAACCGAGGCACTGCGGAGATCGAAGAATATTTTCTGGAATTCGTAGCTGCAGAAAAAACGACAGGTGAAAAGCTGACCGACTACGTAATAAACAAGTTAAAAGAGTTAGGCATGTTCCTTGCTAACTGTAGGGAATAAGGATATGATAACGTCGCCAACATGCGCGGTGAAAACAGCAGTGTACAAAGAAGGCTACTCAACGTAAACCCCCTTGCAATCTTTGTACCATGTGGTAGCCTCAGCTGGAATCTGGTGTTGGGAGACTCTTCTTCATCGTGTGTTCAAGCGCAGACATTTTTTGGTCTTTTGCAAAGACTATTCACCATTTTCTCTTGCTCAAGTGAACGAAAGAATATTCTTAAGGCGTATGTCAACATTTCTCTGAAACCCCTTTCCGAAACGAAATGCGAGTGCTGAAGTGAAACTGCAGAAGCTGTGAGGTACCAACTAAACAACGTTTGTGACGCTTTGACAAGTCTCCGTGAGAGTAGTACAGACTGTGGTTTAGTTAGTGAGTGTCAATCGTTAGAAAACGAAATCACCACATACGACTTTGTTGTTCTCTTGTAGTGTGGTATGACATTCTTGTCAAAATACGCACTATCAGTAAGGTCTGGCAAAATGTAAATATGCATTTGGATGTGGCAGTTAGTCACGTAGAAACATTTGCCAAGTGGTTAGATGAATACCTTCTGAGTGGATTTAATTCGGCGTTGGTAACAGCAAGAGAAGTAGCGGAAGATGCTGATATTGAAAACATATTTAAGACTACTAGAAGACGGTGTAAAGAGAAAATGTTCTTGTATGAAAGGCAAGACGAAGATCCTGACCTAGAAAACGGCGTAAAAAGAAAATGTTCTTGTATGAAAGGCAAGACGAAGATCCCGAGCTTTCGCCTGAAGACAATATCAAAATAAACTATTTTCTGCTGGTAGTAGATGCAGTACGAACGAGCTGTTAGCCTAGATTTACAGCTTTGAAGTCCTATGAAAACAAATTTGGCTTTATGTACCACATTAAAGGCCTTCGAAACATGAGTGATGAAGACCTGATGAATAATTGTAAGGACCTACAACTTTGCTGAGCGACGGAGATAAGCATGATATCGACGCTGTGGAATTGTTTGAGGAGCTAAAATGTTGGTTCTTGTCTACGATGGAGATCAAGACGATGTGCTTTCACTTCTTAAGAATATTACACAAAACAGTTTGAAAGATCCAAACGTTGATGTTGAATTAAGAGTAATATGTACAATTCCTGTCACAGTAGCAACTGCTGAAAGAAGTTTTTTCAAGTTAAAGCTTATCAAGACCTACCTAAGAAATACCATGACACAAAATCGAAAAAAAACCGCAGGGTTACATTTTAATGAAGTACGTTAATGGGCACAATATATTGTGTTGAATGATAAATAAGTATAGGTGTTGAAATCTCTTCTTTTTAAATGTTGTAGTTAGATATTTTGTTACGTGACAAAATTTGGCACTAGACATCTTTTTGGTTTAGTTTTGATATGCGGGAATTTCGCGCCACAAATTTGAAAGACTTGGTGCGCGTATTTCCGTTACGTCGCGCCGACGCGAGTGGCGGGAGAAAAGTGGTGAAGTTTCCGGGAGACGCGGGGACTTTGCTGCTGAACATCGAGAAGAGTGGTCGGGTCTGGTATCGTATCTTTATTTTAATTATGTAGATTCCCTTCGTGCTTATCTTTGATTGTTGACCCTATAAACCCGTTCCTTATCGTTCCGCTACATAGGTAAAAGAAGATAATTTGGATATAACATGGCAGCAGTCCACGACCCTAGAACGAACGAGTCCAGGGAGCCCTGCAGTAGCTAGCCGGAGCAATCCTGATGGAGGTCGCAGCCACCATCTTTAAATAATTTGGAAAGGGGCCACGAGCAACCCTGACGGAAGTGATTCTGTAGGAAGCTGAATCTATTCATGTGAGTACCCCGTGTGTGGGATTTTGTTTATAATACCTTTTATGAAATTGACATATTGCGTCATTACGTGTAATAATTTGCATATTGTGTGACGTCATTGACAGATAGGCGCGCTAATTTCCACTTTATGGATTAGCGTTACCAACTGTCTTTGGTGTGTCTTATACCGAGTTTGAGGTGTTGTAAGAATCACGCGTAAATGTTAGAATTGGCGCCTTTAACGTGTTTTAGGTTATGATATTTCTTTTATGGCTTTACAGTGTATTAATTAACGTTATCTATAGCTTTCTGACTTAAAATAAAAATAAATTATCTAATATTCTAATGTCTATTGACCCTAAAAATTTATGTTGGTATTTTGGAACTCACTAAATTCCTAAAATGTCAAGACAGTTGTTATAGTAACTAAATGTAAACCGCCATTTTAGGGCTATTGAAATACATAGCTTTTGTCTTTAAAATGTTTTGTTAATTTAATTTTCTTCCAACTTTAAATGTAGTATACCTTTTTAACTTGAATTATGTTAATTGGTTGTATAGTTTGTTTTTTGAAATGGAATTAAAGTGTTTTCCATCAGAAGTGTTTACAGGATAATATAACCTCACATACATGTTTACACCATATAATTTTGAATGTGAGTATTTTTAATTATAAGTAAACAGCTTATTTTTCTACCTATTATGAAATAAAAGTGAAAATTTTTTTTAAAAAATGCTATAAAATGCAGTTAAATAATCACTTTATTTTTGAAATTTTTCTAACTTATCTCAATTAACTTGTTTTTGGATTAATTTTTAAAGCTACCATTTAAATAAAACATATAATGTACCTTTCTATAATTTGGAGTGTCTTTTTGTAACCTAACCGTGATGTATTTCTTTTGTTACGTTGGCTCGTAGCCGTGCGTAACACAAAGAAAGTCAAAGAATGACCGGGCTCAATCGGAGTTAAGGGGGGGTTGTAGAAAGCAGACTACCATATAATATACGCGGCTGTAGGAATTAGTGACAATACCTGCAATAAAAATAGTCAAGCAAACCTGAAAAAAAAGAATAAGCATAGCAGCAATGAAAAGTCTAAATTATTCCATACTCTGTAAGATGTAAAAAAAACTGTTTGGATAATTTATATAATGTAATAACGATAAAGGCATTACAAAACTTTTATTACAAAGTAAGGATATATTGGGGAGTAGCAGAAACGTTTCCTCACACACCAATTAACCATAAATCAAACAAACTTATAACAAAAGATAAATAGGTAAGCACAATTGATATGAGTAATCCAGTCTTGTTGATTTTTCTTTTCTTTTTTTTTCTTTTCTTTTTTTTTTTTAATAGCATGCAATTCTATTGTAAAAGGTATCAAAACGACAAAGGATATTGCAAAACAACGGATGGATAGTTAAAGTAATAACAAGTATGAAATAGTTCAACTTACAAAACCAGGAGCACCGGAAGAGTTTCTATAGAATTGGAATAATTCGGCTACTGATAGCCTTGCAGTTGGAGTTGGTGGAGTGTGGGGTGTCCATGGTTCCATCCCATTATCAACTTGAAACTTGACCCTACTATTAACTGCAGATTGTTCTTTTAATTTTTGTAACTGATCTAAAGCCTCCTGATAGCTTGGTAAACCGGATGCACTGGTGTAGCTTGGCAAAGATTCACAGTCGCCGGGTCCAACTTCACCTCCATTTGCATTTCTTGTTGCTAATATCCTTCTTTTCCATTGTTGGAATTTGTGGTACAACAGACAGGAACACATGCAACAAACGCAACTAAGAACAATTAAAGTTAGTATAATTCCGATCCAAACATCCGCCAAGAATTTTTCGTATTGCGGATCTGCTTCAGCAGAAAGAACTTCGTCAACTTCTGAAGCTAATTTCAGTTGGTAAAGGCATTGTTTGAATACGGTGAAACATTTAAAAATACGATCACTCTCACAATCTCGTCTTTAAAAATGTACGTTCATATTTTATTTACTTATTATTAAATGCAAGGTAAATTTAACATATCATTAATACGGAATGAGTTAAACACTTTTGCAATTTCATTTTGCAAATGTTTTAGGGAGTTTAAAACCTGACTAAAGTGGCTCCTTTAAAAATTCTGTACAAGTTCATTGCACTTACTCTGATAAAAAAGGACCACGAAACTAGATTGCACACACAGTAATCCTAAAGAAGAGTCGGTCAAGTTTAGCAAGCAAGTTCTACAACTTTTATTTCAAAAGAAACTCAACTAAAAACACAATTAGTAAAGCATGCGTAATCACTAAGTCCGTCCGTCAATGTTCCGTAAACCGCACGTGCGGTTGATCAAACACGTTCGCCTATAAAGCATCTTTCCTTCAATGGAATAAGAACTACACTGCTAATCTGTTTATATAAAATAGTTGTTACCCATAACATCTGATCGTCTATTATCTCGACTTCGATAATAACATAAGGAACAAAATTTATACGACGAATAATCCAATTTAAAATTCGTTCCTTGCAATTTATTTATTAATGAAAATCAATCTTCAATTAATCTATCTTTAAATTAATACACACGAGTTAAATTGCATACAAATCTGAAACTATTCGAAAATATTCACTTTATACAAACGGCGATCCCAAAGAAACGACGTAATTTAAGTACGCTAACAGGAATGGAGCGTAACACTTTCATTAAACATTATCTTGCCCTCTTACCAGTTCAAATGTGTTTGATTAGTAATTTAAACAGTTACCGTAATTAAATTTAAATAGTATAACCTACAATGCCTTTTTAAAGAACATTTTGCCTTTAAATACAATTAACGAAATTATCTAATCATATCTTTTACCTTTCAAAACGCTGTAATAAACTGAATCCCTTTATATCTGCTCCTTTAAACATTGTAATAACGAAATCATCGTTAACGTTTTATATTTAAACTCATTTACGATGGTTGTTGATAACTCCCGCAATATCGAAAGAAGATTTCAACAATTTGGAATACTGTTTCTTTATACATGTATCGTAGAATATTTCTTTTGTATAGCGAGTATGAGTTTGTTGATAGCATATTTTTTAGATATCAATATTTCAACGTAGAACTTTAAGATCTATTAAACGAGATTTACTGTCGAATTTGGTCGTCCAGCTGTATATAAGTCTAGACGAGACCCAAGGGCCGGTCGCTCAGCGTTACGTAACTCTAGACGAGAATTTGGTTGGTAAGTTGTCGTTTTAGCAATTTGTAAATCATTTTTTTAAGAATGATGTTGAAATTTTTCTTTATTAGTTTGGGTGAAACTCAAACCCAGTAAATATATGTTTTACAAGATATCTTTCTGTTATTCAACAATTTTATTAGTGAATCGAGTCTTGATTACTCTTATCTCTTCACATATCAATTTAAACCTCATTAAATGGCTTAAAATTATCTTTAAAATCGTTCAACCCTACGTACATCTAAAAGTTTTTCACGTTTTACTTCTTTGATAATGTACCTAATATTTTTTGCCCCCACTATCAATTAGTTAACTTTAATTGCTTATTTCCTCTCTTGTACAGTATATATCTCTTACACGTTTAACTTACTTACCTCAAATTAGGTATATTTTTCCTTTTGGTTGATTTTTCCTTGAACATACCGTTACTTATATATCATTATATTCTCTAGACCCCCCAGTATAACTCTCTCGATTCATTTAATTAATCTCGAACTTTTCCTATAGCATATTATTTGATTTTTAGTATTTTTCTTACATCGTTTAATTGTGTGGTAATTGTCGTAACTTTGGTTGTAATAACTCATTGAATTTTTATGATTGGTTTGAGCTGATGTTAGAGAGGATGCTTTCTTCTTTGGGTTCGCATAGGAGACGCGGCCTATGCCATTGTAAGAAATAGTCCATATTCGCGGTTACAAAAAACTAGGATTGTCTATTCCATGTGTTTTTCCTCTGAATTATTACAATCGCCCACATTATACTATATCATTATTTGTTTCTTTTCCTACTAAATCACCATAACTTATAAACTTTTTTTTTTCATTGTTTTTTGTTGAACTTCGTGGTGAGGCGCTATCGCTTCTTATGGATATCTTATTAAATTCTCGGTCGTTTTAGCATATTGGGACAGTGTATCTGTATTTAACTGCTTATAATTAGGCATCCTTGTGTGTTTAGGGCGGTACCGTTTTAAAAAACTACCTTGAAACAGTTTGTTTTCGTGTGATTGTATCTGTAGTGATACTTTTAAGTTGTTGTGTCAACTTTTGTCTGATTTTCTTATCGTAGTGGATGCACTGGTTAGGAAAATCATTGTATTAGTTCTCTTAAGAGTCTAGTGATTTTGTTAACTTATGATATACTTCATCTTGTCGGATTAATATCGCAGGTGGTCCTTCAGACCGATCTGTGTTTAATAGGGTCAATTCTCTACCTTTTCTCGGACGCTTGTCCAAAAACTCTACTTTTTCTTATCCTACTGTCTCCGTTTCTGCCTTATCTTTCCTTCGGTGGACCTGTTCTCGTCCCGGAACACCCGTCTACCACATAAGAGTGATGTTCCATCACTCCGGGCTACTGACTACATTGGCTGGTTGAGTAGCGCTTTGCTATCCACCTTTTTCTGTCTCTTTAGCTCAATGCGAGCCCATCCTCTACTTTTTTCTACCTGGAAGTGCCTCTTATGCATTCCAAATACCCATCTCCCTCTTTCTACCGTTCTCTGCTTTTTCATTTCCGTTAGTCACCGTGTGGTTGCGCGAAGGGTTTTCACAGACACCCGGACCCCGTCTCTAGGAATCCTTCGTGAGGTCATGCGGTGCCGCTGTCAGCACATAGGGGCGCTGACAGTGAAGGTATGTATGAGTGTGTATATGTGTGAGTGCATGAGTATATCTATGTACCGATATATCGTGTGGATATCGGGTGATTATATCACCGATATCAATTAACTCCGGGTGCAGGGATGCACCCAAATGCCTTTGCCGGTCCCTCGTACCGTTTATTGCAAACGGGCCTGCTTCACAGGTGGCTCATTTTAGAGGGTACGAGAAATTCCCATTTAAAGGCTCTACGGAGCCACTCTATCGTTATCTTTATCTATTATCTTTGATAATAACTTAAGTTAATATCTTTATCTTATTTATTATTTTTGATAATAACCTTAGTTTAATATCGTTATCTTACCGATTACCTATAATAACAATTTTAGTTAATATCGTTATCTTACCGATTATCTTTAGTAATAACTTTAGTTTAATATCGCGTTACCTTACCTCCTATCTCTAATAATAACTTTAGCTTAATATCGCGTTATCTTACCTAGTATCTCAAATAATAACTAAAGCTTAATATCGTTATCTTACCTGTTACCTTTGATGATAACTTAAGCTCAATATCGTTATCTTATCTATTATCTTCGACAACAATTTGAGATCTTGTTTTATCTTTTTATCTTCCTAACGTTTGGTGTTTATGACCAGATGTGGGAATTATTTTTCTTGAAATTTAAGTGAAAAAGCTAACCTGATGTAGAAATGTAATTTGTTAGGTTAGCAATATAAGGATTTAGTAGGGTGGTACTTTTGGTTAATTTGTTGATTCACAACCATGTCATGGACAAATTTTGATATGTATCGTTATTAAACCAAAGTACCAGTAACAAAAATTTGCTAGAGTGTAGACTAACTCACTCTGATGAATATTTTTAAATTTGGTCATTTTTTGCCAACAAAGATACAGCTTAGGTGCAACGCTTATGTGCTTTTGCATGTAGGAAACTTTAATGTTAGCTTTAATTTAGATAGGTTAGGCGACTTGTCGTATTTGTTTTAATTTAAGTAGTGTTTCATGCTCCCCGACAAATTTGTGCTGTCGATTATTAATGTAGTCAAAGACAATGGGGCTACATATTCCGTTTCCTGGTACTTCGGAAGACGTGTTATCGGTCGAAAAAACCAGGTGGTGCCTCAAATAAACATTCTGTAGGATTTACGTAGGGTAGCTAGGATTTAGATTTTAAGATGTTACTGTGCTAACAGTCTTTTTCTTTTTTTAAGTTTTTTCTTTTATGGCTTTGTTGCGATTGTTACGTGCCAAAATTTGACACTAGACATCTTTTTAATTTAGTTTTGATATGCGGGAATTTCGCGCCACAAATTTCCGTTGCGTCAGAAGTGCTTGCGCGAGACTTCGCGCCGACGCGAGTGGTGGGAGAAAAGTGGGGAAGTTTCCTGGAGACGCGGGGACTTTGCTGCTGAACATCGAGAAGAGTGGTCGGGTCTGGTATCGTATCTTTATTTTAATTATGTAGATTCCCTTCTTGCTTATCTTTGATTGTTGACCCTATAAACCCGTTCCTTATCGTTCCGCTACATAGGTAAAAGAAGATAATTTGGAAACAACCTGGCAGCAGTCTACGACCCTAGAACGAACGAGTCCAGGGAGCCCTGCAGTAGCTAACCGGAGCAATCCTGATGGAGGTCGCAGCCACCATCTTTAAATAATTTGGAAAGGGACCACGAGCAACCCTGACGGAAGTGATTTTGTAGGAAGCTGGACCTATTCATGTGAGTACCCCATGTGTGGGATTTTGTTTATAATACCTTTTATGAAATTGACATATTGCGTCATTACGTGTAATAATTTGCATATTGTGTGACGTCATTGACAGATGGGCGCGCTAATTTCCACTTTATGGATTAGCGTTACCAACTGCCGTTGCGTCGCATATACAGCGTCGACGGTAATGTAAGAATCACGTTCAAATGTAAGAATTTTCCACCCTGCTGTAAAATCTCTTTGTTCCTATGTTCACTATGTTTGTTATATTTTATATTATCTATTAGAGTTATAATACTTTCAATATTTTGCAGAAATCTATTGTAATTGACTACTAATTGTTTTACATTCAGATTCAACAAAACTATCGTTTCTTATGTTTGATTCAAAAATGTCCTTAGTATGTGCTGTTGTTATTTTTACCGGTACAATATCCAAATTTAATTCCGAGTTCATAGTTATAATGGCTTAACGTTGTTTTAGAAGAAAAGTATCTTTTAGTACTGTAGTAAATTTGTTCGTATTTCTTTTCTTTGAGAATAAACCCACGCATTGCTTGCAATATGATTTTACAAATATTATGTAACCTCATGTACTGAGGTTTTATAAGAATTTGATTGGTTACATACCCCCCAGGGGTTTGGCCCTCAACAATAAATAGCCCAGGGCCCCGCATACTCTAGGGCCGCCACTGCTTGCGACCATTAGGAGCTTAAAAAAACACCCTTAAAGGATAAAAATATAAAAAATCATAAATGGCAGAAGGCAATCGAGTCACACCTTCCGAGATTGCATACTATTGTTAAGACTGCCTTTGATTTAATTAAAATGAAGTTTATAGTACAAAATAGCATATTGTACCAATATTCTGTAGAATACTAGTATACAAAAAAGCAGGGAGACATCTGGTATTTCATCCCTTATTTTGAATATCTTAAGCATTCTTTGAATTTGAACATCAAGCACCTATTCATTTACAGTTATTGTAATGTAAAATACGAAATACGTTATTTATTCATCAGTTCTTAAGCTTGATGAATAACGACCCTTTCGGTAAAGCTTTTGAAGTTTAAAGCTTGTGATTTCCACTTTGTTACAAGTGTTTCTAAAATACACTCTCAATATGCCGGTAAGCTATGAGCGACTTATTTTTAACAGAAATATCGTCGTAAGTAGGTTAATAGTCATACACCTTTCATTTCTGAGTCAGGACCCAGTGATTCGGAAATCAAAACTTGCACGGAACTAACAATTTCTGTTGAGACTACATCATACATGACGATTGTCTTCAGAAAATAGGAAGGTTCGACAAGCCCCCCCAGATGGATTGCCTACTGCCATTTCTGATTTTTTATATTTTTATCCTTTAAGGGTGCCCCAGGGGTCGCAAGTGATTTTGTGTTTAGAGATGCAGTAAGGGCGGTCTTAGATCTTCAATTGTGAAAGTCGGTTTTGTAGTTTATTTAAAAAGAGTTGCTGAAAAAATGGCTGCTGAAAATTGACTGCTAAGTTCACTATAGCGGTGATTATTTCTGTGTGGTCAATTCTAGCGTAGTAAGTGGTATAAAAGTATGTGTCAACGTGCTTCTTGTAGCTTTTAAATCAATTTTTTGTTATTAGAAAAACGTTGGTTCCGCTATGCTACTTTGTGAACCATCCAACAAGTTAATCCGTAACATTCGCTTAAATATTAATCAAGTCATCGAAGACGAAAAATTGTACTTCTACTATATATTGTTGGAATGAAGAAGTAAAGAAAAAACCATCAGCTTCCTAATATACAGATGAATACTAAATATATTTATTTTAACCTCAGTTGGATATTATAGACCATTCAAATTTCGAGGACTATTAATAGCGAAACAAAAAAAATTAGTGCTTATAAAAGCAACCTAAGCAGGTTAAAGAGATACATTTCTCACTGACTTGCGACGTTTTATCGCTCACCGCGGATGTTATTCAGAAATTTTTAGCGGTGCTAAAAAGGGTGTTTTAATAGGGATAGGAATTAAATCGTGCGCCATTTTCGTCCCTCACAAATGGAGAGCTCATATTCTGTAACTGTCATTCACAAACTAAACGTACTCAAGATGGCGCATTTCAGGCTTAAACAACGTGTAATGTGCGTGCAAATTTATTAGAAACGATCAGTTGCGTTAAGAAATATTAGTAGAAATTTTGGAAGACATTGCGACAAACCTTTACGATGAAACGTAAACGAAACTTTTAAGTGACGAAATTTTGCCTAAAAGCGCCGTCAAAATGTAAACAGGATATTTTTCTTTCTTAAATCAGTTCTCGAACGGAGAACATGAAACAAATGGCTAAAGTAAATAAAAAACTCCGGAAGAAAAAATAATTAGATGGAGTTAAGACCGCGAAAATATGAGCGAGGAGGGTAAGGATAATAAGGTTAAATTTAAAAAGGGAGAGAGCGCCACCTAACCATAAATTAAAATGAATAAAAGGGATTAGAACCCCTTTTAAATGAAAGATAAAACTTAACGAAAATTACTAATTTCTGTTTTCTAAAAGTTGTGAATGAAATGCATTAATTTTTGCTGAACATCTGGGTGCACTACTTTTTTTCTATTAATTTTCTAAATTATCTAAATCCAAAATAAGTAAAACGCACATTGCTCTTACACCAAAAATTACTTGGAGCCAACAATCTACGAAACTTCGGCTAACTCATTAATTTCATACCCCATCAATCATTAGGAAATAATACAATTATAGGGAAAACTAGCATAGAATGATATAGCCTTTGGTATTTAATGTTTTTAATAGGATAAATATGAGAAAGCAGAACGCAACAAATTGATTAGATATTTCAAAATAGTAAATGTATTTAAAAACAATAAAGACTATAAATACATTGTCATTTCCACAAAAATTAAAAATATTAGAAAACATATCACTGTCATTTTAGACGCAGGTGAGTAAAATGACATACGTCTAGTTTTTGCATGTCGCAAATAAATGAATATAAAAAAGCCAGGAATCCAGGTGAAGTGTTACAGATCACATATAGAAACTAATACCTTGTTGTAAAAGAAAAGTAATATCGTAAAAACTCTCAATCAACATACATCTTCAATTAGATTTATTTATTTATACATAAATATCGATATAGTTCTAGAAACAAAACATGATTGGCAACACTTCTTTTGGACGGAAAACCATACTTTATTCTATTTACCACTGTTGCTAATATGGAATAGTTAGCAACCAACGATCCAAAGGCTATCTTCAAGCATTTATTGCGATGTGAAATTGTTCTTATTATAATCTGCGCGCATGAGCGAAAATAGTGTTAGGTTTCAACTTAAGTTGTGTTCGGAATATTTTATTACCAATACAAAATATTTTGTTGCTAATACAAAGTATTCAAAGTAGTACTAAGTGTGAAAACAAGTGTTGAGGCGAAAATAATGTTGTACCAAAAATAGTGTTAAGGCGTAAATAGTATTAAAGTTTCAGCTTAGGTTAGCAGTCGAAATTTCTTCTTACTAATACAAAATAATCAAAGTGGTACATGTGCGAAACTAGTATTGAGACGAAAAAGTGTTGGGGCAAAAAATGTGTTGAGGCGGAAATCGTGTTGAGGTTGCAACTTCGGTTCTTAATCGAAATTTCTTGTTACTAATACAAAATAATCAGAGTGGTACATGTGCAAAAATAGTATTGAGACAAAAAAGTGTTGGGGCAAAAATAGTGTTGAAGCGAAAATAGCGTTGAGGTTGCAACTTAGGTTAGTAATCGAAATTTCTTATTACTAATACAAAATAATCAAAATGATACATTTACGAAAATAGTATTGAAACGAAAGTAGTGTTATAGCAAAAATAGTGTTGAGGTTTCAACTTAAGTTAAGTTAGTGTTCGAAATATTTTATTACCAATACAAAATATTTAGTTAATAATACATATTAAACAAGTTGGTACATGTGCGAAAATAGTGTTGAGACGAAAATAGAGTTGAGGTTGCAACTTGGGTAGTAATCGAAATTTTCTGTTACTAATACAAAATAATCAAAGTGGTACATGTGTGTAAATAGTCTTGAAACGAAAGTAGTATTATAGCAAAAATAGTGTTGAGGTTTCAACTTAAGTTGTGTTCGGAATATTTTATTACCAATACAAAACGTTTTGTTGCTAATACAAAATATTCAAAGTGGTACAAGGTGTGAAAACAAGTGTTGAGGCGAAAATAATGTTGTAGCAAAAATAATGTTGAAACGGAAATAGTATTAAGGTTTCAGCTTAGGTTAGCAGTCGAAATTTCTTGTTACTAATACAAAATAATCAATGTGGTACATGTGTGAAAATAATATTGAGACGAAAAAGTGTTGAGCCAAAAATAGTGTTGAGGCGGAAATAATATTAAGGTTTCAGCTTAGGTTAACAGTCGAAATTTCTTGTTACTAATACAAAATAATCAATGAGGTACATGTGTGAAAATAATATTGAGACGAAAAAGTGTTGAGGCAAAAATAGTGTTGAGGCGGAAATAGTATCAAGGTTTCAGCTTAGGTTAGCAGTCGAAATTTCTTGTTACTAATACAAGATAATCAATGTGGTACATGTGTGAAAATAATATTGAGACGAAAAAGTGTTGAGGCAAAAATAGTGTTGAGACGGAAATAGTATTAAGGTTTCAGCTTAGGTTAACAGTCGAAATTTCTTGTTACTAATACAAAATAATCAATGTGGTACATGTGTGAAATAATATTGAGACGAAACAGTGTTGAGCCAAAAATAGTGTTGAGCGGAAATAATATTAAATGTTATATTAATTTTTTAAAATTAATAAAATGGAAATAAAAGTGTATGAAATTTTTTAAAAAAAGAATTAAAATTAAAATGTTATTTATTTTCAAAATTTTAAAAAAGGAAAATTAAATAAATAGAATTTAGTTTGTAATTTTTAAAAAAGGTAAAAATAAATAAATGAATTTAATTTTAAAAAGAAAATAAATGAAATAGAAAGTTTGTAATTTTAAAAAGAAAAATAAATAAATGAATATTTGTAAATTTTAAAAAAGGAAATAAATCAAAATTAATATTTGTAATTTTAAAAAGGAAATAAATGGGAAAGTTTGTAATTTTAAAAAAGAAAATAAAATAATAAGTTTGTAATTTTAAAAAAGGAAAATAAATGAAAATGAATTAAATTTTAAAAAAGAAATAAATAAATTGAATAGTTGTAATTTTAAAAAAGGAAAATAAAAAAATGGAAAGTTTGTAATTTTAAAAAAGAAATAAATAAAATGAAAGTTTGTAATTTTAAAAAGAAATGAAATGGAAAGTTTGTAATTTTAAAAAGAAAATAAAATGAAAATGAAAGTGTAAATTTTAAAAAAGAAATAAATCAAATAGAAATTGTAATTTTAAAAAGGAAAATAAAATAAATGAAAGTTTGTAATTTTAAAAAAGAAATAAATCAAAATGAAATTTGTAATTTTAAAAAAGGAAATAAATAAATGAAATTTGTAATTTTAAAAAAGGAAATAAATAAAATAGAAATTTGTAATTTTAAAAAAGAAAATAAATGAAAATGAAAGTTTGTAATTTTAAAAAGAAATAAATAAATAGAATATTTGTAATTTTAAAAAAGAAAATGAAATGAAATTTGTAATTTTAAAAAGAAAATAAATGAAAATGAATAGTTTGTAATTTTAAAAAAGGAAAATAAAATGAAGTTTGTAATTTTTAAAAAAGGAAAATGAAAATGAAAGTTGTAATTTTAAAAAAGAAATAAAATAAAATTATAGTATGTAATTTTAAAAAAGGAAATAAAATGAAAGTTTGTAATTTTAAAAAAGGAAAATAAAATAGGAAAGTTGTAAATTTTAAAAAAGAAATAAATAAAATTGATAGTTTTAATTTTAAAAAAGAAAATAAAATGAAAATTGGAAAGTTTGTAATTTTAAAAAAGAAAATGAAAATGAAAATGGAAAGTTTGTAATTTTAAAAAAGAAAATAAAATGAAAATTGGAATAGTTTTAATTTAAAAAAGAAAATAAAAGGAAATGGAATAGTTTCACTTGGTTAGCAGTCGAAATTTCTTTTACTAATACAAAATAATCAAAGTGGTACATGTGCGAAATAGTATTGAGACGAAAAAGTGTTGGGGCAAAAATGTGTTGAGGCGGAAATCGTGTTGAGGTTGCAACTTCGGTTCTTAATCGAAATTTCTTGTTACTAATACAAAATAATCAATAGAGTGGTACATGTGCAAAAATAGTATTGAGACAAAAAGTGTTGGGGCAAAAATAGTGTTGAAGCGAAAATAGCGTTGAGGTTGCAACTTAGGTTAGTAATCGAAATTTCTTATTACTAATACAAAATAATCAAAATGATACATTTACGAAAATAGTATTGAAACGAAAGTAGTGTTATAGCAAAAATAGTGTTGAGGTTTCAACTTAAGTTAAGTTAGTGTTCGAAATATTTTATTACCAATACAAAATATTTAGTTAATAATACATATTAAACAAGTTGGTACATGTGCGAAAATAGTGTTGAGACGAAAATAGAGTTGAGGTTGCAACTTGGGTAGTAATCGAAATTTTCTGTTACTAATACAAAATAATCAAAGTGGTACATGTGTGTAAATAGTCTTGAAACGAAAGTAGTATTATAGCAAAAATAGTGTTGAGGTTTCAAAATTAGGTTTCGGAATATTTTATTACCAATACAAAATTTTGTTACTAATACAAAATATTCAAAGTGGTACAAGGTGTGAAAAAAGTGTTGAGGCGAAAATAATGTTGTAGCAAAATAATGTTGAAACGGAAATAGTATTAAGGTTTCAGCTTAGGTTAGCAGTCGAAATTTCTTGTTACTAATACAAAATAATCAATGTGGTACATGTGTGAAAATAATATTGAGACGAAAAGTGTTGAGCCAAAAATAGTGTTGAGGCGGAAATAATATTAAGGTTTCAGCTTAGGTTAACAGTCGAAATTTCTTGTTACTAATACAAAATAATCAATGAGGTACATGTGTGAAAATAATATTGAGACGAAAAAGTGTTGAGGCAAAAATAGTGTTGAGGCGGAAATAGTATCAAGGTTTCAGCTTAGGTTAGCAGTCGAAATTTCTTGTTACTAATACAAGATAATCAATGTGGTACATGTGTGAAAATAATATTGAGACGAAAAAGTGTTGAGGCAAAAATAGTGTTGAGACGGAAATAGTATTAAGGTTTCAGCTTAGGTTAACAGTCGAAATTTCTTGTTACTAATACAAAATAATCAATGTGGTACATGTGTGCAAATAATATTGAGACGAAACAGTGTTGAGCCAAAAATAGTGTTGAAGCGGAAATAATATTAAAGTTTCAGCTTAGGTTAGCAGTCGAAATTTCTTGTTACTAATACAAAATAATCAATGTGGTACATGTGTGCAAATAATATTGAGACGAAAAGTGTTGAGGCCAAAAATAGTGTTGAGGCGGAATAATATTAAGGTTTCAGCTTAGGTTAGCAGTCGAAATTTCTTGTTACTAATACAAAATAATCAATGTGGTACATGTGTGAAAATAATATTGAGACGAAAATAGCAAAATGTTGAGGCGGAAATAGTATTAAGGTTTCAGCTTAGGTTAGCAGTCGAAATTTCTTGTTACTAATACAAAATAATCAATGAGGTACATGTGTGAAAATAATATTGAGACAAATGCAAAAAAGTGTTGAGGCGGAAATAGTATCAAGGTTTCAGCTTAGGTTAGCAGTCGAAATTTCTTGTTACTAATACAAAATAATCAATGTGGTACATGTGTGAAAATAATATTGAGACGAAAAAGTGTTGAGGCAAAAATAGTGTTGAGACGGAAATAGTATTAAGGTTAAAGCTTAGGTTAACAGTCGAAATTTCTTGTTACTAATACAAAATAATCAATGTGGTACATGTGTGCAAATAATATTGAGACGAAAAAGTGTTGAGCCAAAAATAGTATTGAGGCGTTAATAATATTAAGGTTTCAGCTTAGGTTAGCAGTCGAAATTTCTTGTTACTAATACAAAATAATCAATGTGGTACATGTGTGAAAATAATATTGAGACGAAAAAGTGTTGAGCCAAAAATAGTGTTGAGGCGGAAATAATATTAAGGTTTCAGCTTAGGTTAGCAGTCGAAATTTCTTGTTACTAATACAAAATAATCAATGTGGTACATGTGTGCAAATAATATTGAGACGAAAAAGTGTTGAGCCAAAAATAGTGTTGAGGCGGAAATAGTATCAAGGTTTCAGCTTAGGTTAGCAGTCGAAATTTCTTGTTACTAATACAAGATAATCAATGTGGTACATGTGTGAAAATAATATTGAGACGAAAAAGTGTTGAGGCAAAAATAGTGTTGAGACGGAAATAGTATTAAGGTTTCAGCTTAGGTTAACAGTCGAAATTTCTTGTTACTAATACAAAATAATCAATGTGGTACATGTGTGCAAATAATATTGAGACGAAAAAGTGTTGAGCCAAAAATAGTGTTAAAGCGGAAATAATATTAAAGTTTCAGCTTAGGTTAGCAGTCGAAATTTCTTGTTACTAATACAAAATAATCAATGAGGTACATGTGTGAAAATAATATTGAGACGAAAAAGTGTTGAGGCAAAAATAGTGTTGAGGCGGAAATAGTATCAAGGTTTCAGCTTAGGTTAGCAGTCGAAATTTCTTGTTACTAATACAAAATAATCAATGTGGTACATGTGTGCAAATAATATTGAGACGAAAAAGTGTTGAGCCAAAAATAGTGTTGAGGCGGAAATAGTATCAAGGTTTCAGCTTAGGTTAGCAGTCGAAATTTCTTGTTACTAATATAAGATAATCAATGTGGTACATGTGTGAAAATAATATTGAGACGAAAAAGTGTTGAGGCAAAAATAGTGTTGAGACGGAAATAGTATTAAGGTTTCAGCTTAGGTTAACAGTCGAAATTTCTTGTTACTAATACAAAATAATCAATGTGGTACATGTGTGCAAATAATATTGAGACGAAAAAGTGTTGAGCCAAAAATAGTGTTAAAGCGGAAATAATATTAAAGTTTCAGCTTAGGTTAGCAGTCGAAATTTCTTGTTACTAATACAAAATAATCAATGAGGTACATGTGTGAAAATAATATTGAGACGAAAAAGTGTTGAGGCAAAAATAGTGTTGAGGCGGAAATAGTATCAAGGTTTCAGCTTAGGTTAGCAGTCGAAATTTCTTGTTACTAATACAAGATAATCAATGTGGTACATGTGTGAAAATAATATTGAGACGAAAAAGTGTTGAGGCAAAAATAGTGTTGAGACGGAAATAGTATTAAGGTTTCAGCTTAGGTTAGCAGTCGAAATTTCTTGTTACTAATACAAAATAATCAATGAGGTACATGTGTGAAAATAATATTGAGACGAAAAAGTGTTGAGGCGGAAATAGTATCAAGGTTTCAGCTTAGGTTAGCAGTCGAAATTTCTTGTTACTAATACAAAATAATCAATGTGGTACATGTGTGAAAATAATATTGAGACAAAAAAGTGTTGAGGCAAAAATAGTGTTGAGACGGAAATAGTATTAAGGTTAAAGCTTAGGTTAACAGTCGAAATTTCTTGTTACTAATACAAAATAATCAATGTGGTACATGTGTGCAAATAATATTGAGACGAAAAAGTGTTGAGCCAAAAATAGTATTGAGGCGTTAATAATATTAAGGTTTCAGCTTAGGTTAGCAGTCGAAATTTCTTGTTACTAATACAAAATAATCAATGAGGTACATGTGTGAAAATAATATTGAGACGAAAAAGTGTTGAGGCGGAAATAGTATCAAGGTTTCAGCTTAGGTTAGCAGTCGAAATTTCTTGTTACTAATACAAAATAATCAATGTGGTACATGTGTGAAAATAATATTGAGACGAAAAAGTGTTGAGGCAAAAATAGTGTTGAGACGGAAATAGTATTAAGGTTAAAGCTTAGGTTAACAGTCGAAATTTCTTGTTACTAATACAAAATAATCAATGTGGTACATGTGTGCAAATAATATTGAGACGAAAAAGTGTTGAGCCAAAAATAGTATTGAGGCGTTAATAATATTAAGGTTTCAGCTTAGGTTAGCAGTCGAAATTTCTTGTTACTAATACAAAATAATCAATGAGGTACATGTGTGAAAATAATATTGAGACGAAAAAGTGTTGAGGCAAAAATAGTGTTGAGGCGGAAATAGTATCAAGGTTTCAGCTTAGGTTAGAAGTCGAAATTTCTTGTTACTAATACAAAATAATCAATGTGGTACATGTGTGAAAATAATATTGAGACAAAAAAGTGTTGAGGCAAAAATAGTGTTGAGGCGGAAATAGTATTAAGGTTTCACCTTAGATTAGCAGTCGAAATTTCTTGTTACTACTACAAAATAATCAATGTGGTACATGTGTGAAAATAATATTAAGACGAAAAAGTGTTGAGGCAAAAATAGTATTGAGGCGGAAATAGTATCAAGGTTTCAGCTTAGGTTAGCAGTCGAAAGTTCTTGTTACTAATACAAAATAATCAATGTGGTACATGTGTGATAATAATATTGGGACGAAAAAGTGGAGGCAAAAATAGTGTTGAGGCGGAAATAGTATCAAGGTTTCAGCTTAGGTTAGCAGTCGAAATTTCTTGTTACTAATACAAAATAATCAATGTGGTACATGTGTGAAAATAATATTGAGACGAAAAAGTGTTGAGGCAAAAATAGTCTTGAGGCGGAAATAGTATTAAGGTTTCACCTTAGATTAGCAGTCGAAATTTCTTGTTACTACTACAAAATAATCAATGTGGTACATGTGTGAAAATTATATTAAGACGAAAAAGTGTTGAGGCAAAAATAGTGTTGAGGCGGAAATAGTATTAAGGTTTCAGCTTAGGTTAGCAGTCGAAATTTCTTGTTACTAATACAAAATAATCAATGAGGTACATGTGCGAAAATAGTATTGAGACGAAAAAGTGTTGGAGGAAAAACATTGTTGAGGCGAAAAAGTTTTAAGGTTGCAACTTAGGTTAGTAGTCAAAATTTTTTGTTACTAATACAAAATAATCAAAGTGGTATATGTGTGAAAATAGTCTTAAGACGAAAGTAGTATTATAGCAAAAATAGTGTTGAGGTTTCAACTTAAGTTGTGTTAGAAATATTTGATCACCAATACAAAATGTTTTGTTGCTAATACAAAATATTCAAAGTGGTACAAGGTGTGAAAACAAGTGTTGAGGCGAAAACAATGTTGTAGCAAAAATAGTGTTAAGGCGTAAATAGTATTAAGGTTTCACCTTAGGTTAGAAGTGGAAATTTCTTGTTACTAATACAAAATAATCAATGTGGTACATGTGTGAAAATAATATTGAGACGAAAAAGTGTTGAGGCAAAAATAGTGTTGAGGCGGAAATAGTGTTGAGGTTGCAACTTCGGTTAGTAATCGAAATTTCTTGTTACTAATACAAAATAAACAAAGTAGTACAAGTTGCAAAATAGTATTGAGACGAAAAAGTGTTGAAGGAAAAACATTGTTAAGGGGAAAAAGTTTTAAGATTGCAACTTAGGTTAGTAGTCAAAATTTCTTTTTACTAATACAAAATAATCAAAGTGATACATGTGCAAAAATAGTATTGAGACGAAAGTAGTGTTGTAGCAATAATAGTGTTGAGGTTTCAACTTAAGTTAGTGTTCGAAAATATTTTATTACCAATACAAAATGTTATGTTACTAATACAAATTAATCACTTTGGTACATGTGCGAAAATAGTATTGAGACAAAAAAGTATTGGGGGAAAGTAGAGTTAAGAGAAAATAGAGTTGAGGTTGCAACTTGGTTAGTAATCGAAATTTCTTGTTACTAATACAAAATAATCAAAGTGGTATATGCGTGAAAATAGTATTGAGCCGAAAAAATGTTGAGGGAAAATAGTGTTGAGGTTGCTACTTGTTATTAATACAAATTAATCAAAGTAGTACATCTGCGAAAATAGTATTGAGGCGAAAATGTGTTGTGGCAAAAACCGTGTTGAGACGAAAAAAATTTTAAGGTTGTAACTCAGGTTAGTAGTCAAAATTTCTTATTACTAATAAAAAATAATCAAAGTGGTACATGTGTGAAAATATTATTTAGACGAAAAAGTGTTGGGGAAAAATAGCGTTGAGGCGAAATAATGTTGAGGTTGCAACTTAGGTTAGTGATCGAAATTTCTTGTTACTAATATAAAATTACCAAAATGGTACATGTGCGAAAATAGTATTGAGATGAAAAAGTGTTGGAGCAAAATAGTGTTGAGGCGAAAATAGTGTTGAGGTTGCAACTTAGGTTAGTGATCGACATTTCATGTTACTAATACAAAATAATCAAAGTGGTACATGTGCGAAAATAAGTGTTGAGGAGAAAATAGTGTAGTGGCAAAAATATCATCGAACAGGTGCATGTGCGCTAAATTTTTTTTGACAATACATGAAATTTAAGTTACCGTCGGAGTTACTTTTTTAATGTTTATTGTTATAAGGAAATCTTATAAGTATAAAAGTGTAGTAGATAAATCACACCTTATTCGTTTAATGTGATCAGAATTCTTTTAATTTTGTTTGAATATGTTTTTATATATAGGTGGAGAACCACAAATTGTGGCCTTATTTTTGAGTAATAAATTATTGTTCTTTATAGCTTTGAACTAAAAACAGAACATCGGGGCTGTTTTTCGTTTACCCGGAACTTTTAGTTTTAGTACCTAATATAAACGTCGTGGCGCCCTTAAATTTAATCTTTTGCTATACCAAAACAAAATCGGTCTTCGACCTATTCTCGTGCAAGAACGCTGGACTAATCTCCAGAGTCAACCATTTAGACTTACAGGGAGTTTTTTTTATTACTATTAGCCGATTGTTATCTATCCTCACCCTGCGCTATTTTTATATTCAGAAAACCCCGGTGTACTTCAGGGACATTAAGTATTAGAGTATCGCGTCTGGCAAGTACTTACCTAAATTTTGTTCCATCTTACCCTAATACACTTTTGGGCACCCTAAAGCGAGACCAGTTATAAGTTACAACAGTGATAGAGGTTAGAGCAAAAGCTAAAGTAGACGGCGAAAAAAAAACACTCGAGCATATAGACCAGATTAAGGAAGATATTGGTAAAGACAATTATGGGATTGGAAAGTTGAGGATAGCAATTGACAGTTGCGTAAAACCAAGCTTTAGGTTGCGACAAAGAAAGGAAGGAATTTTTAAATATTATTAGACTCATTGCATCATATCGTAATAAAGAAAATGTCTTATCTTTAGAAAAGCGATTCTTGTGTGGATGTTATAGTCGTTGTGCATTGTTTACACCGTTTCCTCGGTTAATCAGAAATAATGAGTATAAGCGTATATAATTTGAACTAAAATTCTAAAACGCGCAGTTATAAGACATTAAAGAGATTATACTTTTTTAAAAAAAGACTAAATGTTTCCTCAATGCCAATTTATAGTCGTTCTGATTAGTCTTAAAATGTAGCTTCCGCAATCGAAGAGAAATTATATATTTTGTTACAGATAATTATTGTGTTGCTAACAAAAAAAATTAGGCCAACCAAACCACCAGACCTAGAAAACAATTACACATCAGCTTTAAGGTGTTATTTGAATAATTATTATGTAACACAACAGGTAGGTGCCTATAATAAATATTAAATGTCCCCATAAAAATATAATGAGCTAAAACATTCGTTGAACATAATCAATACACGACACGAAATGTCCTTGCAGTTACGGTATTACAATTACATCGAAACGCCCGTCAAAATCACAAACCGAGTGAATAATTCAATAACAGTTGTTGAACTATTACTTACACAGAATAAAAATCAAAACCAATAAAACAATTGACAATTTATAAACAACTATGCTACCAAGCAACACACTGAAATTAAATTTATACCAAACGAATGCTCATCACTATTTTAATTTATAAACTTCAAGCGATCCTACATTTTTAATGTCCTGTGACGTTATAGATTAAGTTATATGGGACCAAAAGCAAATCTCACGTACACAACTGTAACATAACAGAGCTCAATTATTCCCCCACCCCTATCTCACATTCTCAGATTGTGCGGATGCTTATAGCGCAACTTCAACCTACTGCACCCATTACAAAAGCTAACGCATCAAAGTATTTTATTTACGGGACTAAATGGGTGAGGGTGAGAAGTGGTTAAATTAACGTTAGCCTGGTATATTGCTGACGCAGGTTGCTTAGACCTAGCGCACCTCTATAAATAGCTAGTGTAAGTATACGAACTGTATAGCGCAACCTAGCGCACCCCAACAAATAGCTAGCGCAGGCATAAAAACTACACAATGGTAACTTCTTTTCTGGGAGGACTAAGTTAACCCCCACCCTATTGTGAAGACCTTAAGTTATACTGCTGGCGAAGATTACTTATAGCTAGAGCAACCTAGCGCATCCCAAGACTGGCGCAGATTACTTAGAACCAGAGCAACTAGTGCATCCCAAGAAATAGCTAGCACTCGCGGAAAAATAGCTAACGCAGGCAACAAAACTACGAGGGCCATTTTTTTAAACCTCCGATCGCTCCGTGCAGACGCTACGCGGATAGCAGAAAGCGGGTATGCGCTGTAGGCGACTGCGCAGCTCTTGCACTACACACTCCGCCATTGTTGACATTCAGGAGTCAGTCGGCGTTGTGCTACAGCCACGTAAACATGTCCGCTATTATTGATGCTCCCGCCAAGTGAGAAGTGCAAAGTGTGATTCGTTTTCTACAAGCTGAAGGCCATAGTGCTGCAGAAATCCATCGAAGAATGAGTTGAGTATATGGGGAAAACTTCATGAGTGATGGTGTTGTACGTAAATGGTGTCGAAAGTTTAAAGATGGCCGTAATGATGTGCATGATGAAGAGGGCCAAGGGCGCAAATCTGTCGTTTCAGATGACCTGGTTCAACGTGTTGACAGAATGGTTAAAGAAAACCGCAGATTCACCATTACTGCTTTGTTTACGGAATTTCCAGAAGTTTCAAGGTCTGTTTTGTACTCTATTATTACTGAACGGTTAGTCTACAAAAAACTTTGTGCACGTTGAGTCCCAAAAATGCTGACGGACGGCCACAAAACTCGACGAAAGGCGCCAGCGTTGGAGTTCCTTGAGCATTATCATGATGAAGGAGACAACTTTTTGAAATCAATCGTGACTGGGGATGAAACCTGGACTCAATACGACACACCGGAAACAAAACGACAATCACAACAATGGATGCATTCAACTTCACCAAACAAACCAAAGAAATTCAAACAAACCTTCAACAACAGAAAGAGCATGGCTACTGTGTTTTGGGACCAACAAGGTGTGTTGCTTGTGGAGTTTATGGAGCCCGGAACCACAATCACTGCAGCTGTTTATTGTGAAACTTTACGACGGTTGCGTAGAGCCATTCAGAACAAATGAAGAGGAAAGCTGGAGCAACTCAACGACTTCTCGATCAATGTAGATAGGACATTTTCGATCATCCGTTATACAGTCCTTACTTAGCACCAAGCGATTTTCATCTTTTCCTGACCTGAAGACGTGCCTTGGTGGGAAGCGCTTTCAAACCAATGAGGACCTTCAAACCAACGTCAAGGACTACTTGAATTCATTGGCGGCAACTTTCTTTGAACAGGGTATTGAAAAGCTTGTCCACAGATATGACAAATGTCTTAATCTCTTCGGTGATTATGTCGAAAAGTAACCGTAAGTGTACCAATCTTTTGCTAATAAAATTATTGTTTTATATGAACTTGTCTTTTATTTATAGCCTATCCGAGGTTGAAAAAAAATGGTCCTCGCATATATTATGGTAGCCTTTTTCTGGTAGGACTGAATTATTGTTACACTCCCCCTTTGTTGAAGAAAAAGAATACAAAGATTACTTAAACTCTCGCAACCTAACGAACTCCAGGAAACAGTTAGCGCGCCCCGAAAAATAGCTAATGCAGGCAAACAAAACTATATTATGGCAGCCTTTTTCCGGTGTCTGAATGAATGAACGTTACACTGCTCTCTGCATCGATGCAATAATACTACTGCCGCAAAACTATACTATGATAGCTTTTTCGGGTCGATATGAACTAAGATTACAAATATGTAACACAAATTTACAAGAGATGAAGGATTTCTGCTACCTAGGAAGTCAAATAACGCAAGATGGGAAAAGCACAAAAGATATAAAACAAACATTAGCACAAGGTCGTGCTACATTTAACAAGAAAAAGCAACTACTGTGTTTAAAGACAACAAATGTAGAAACATGGAAAAGATTGCTTAAAACATATGTGTGAAGCACAGCACTGTGCGGGTGTGAAGCCTGGACAGTAGGAGCAGCGGACAAGAAAAAGGTAGAAGCCTTTGAAATGTGGTGCTACAGACGTATGAAGATGTGAAGACGTATCATGGACAGACAAAGTTAAGAACGAAGATGTTCTAAAAATGGTAGAGGAAGAAAAAAAATATATGGAAAACGGCAAATGATAGGCCACACTACGGCATGAGGGAATAGTGCGGAATATATTAGAAGCAGAAATAAGAAAAAAGAGAAGAAGAGGTAGACCTAGGTTAGACTGCACACAGATAGTGAAAGATGTAGGCTGTAGGAGTTTCAGAGAGATGTGTAGGCTAGCTCAGAATAGAAATCAATGGAGGTACGCATCCAACCATTCCCAAGATAGATAAATTAACCGACGAAGAAAGTAACTGTACTTAAACATGATGATTACTATAAGCAACTACAAGAATTGGTTGGGCAATATTCTCGAATAATGTTCATTGTATGAAAGGATTTACTGGAAAACTATTATTTCGGCAATGTCTAAGTGTTGGGGGATCTTGACAGCCACAGGCTGCTTAACCCCCTTCACTGAATCTCGGTGAAATAGGGCATAAAATTAGAAAACAATAGAAGGGGAACCGAGCTATATACACGCTGTGTGAGAATTTCAGGGAACTGTGTAGGCTAGCTCAGAATATAAATAAGTGCAGGTACGTGTCCTACCAGTTTTGAGACGGAAAACCTAATGACGAAAACATAAGCGCAGATAAATCTGATGACTAATATATACAACTACAGGTATGGTTGTGAAATATCTGAAACTAGTTTTGACTGTGCGAAAACATATATTGCAAAATATATTAAATCGGTAAATGTTTAAGTGCTGGAGAAACTTGGCAGCCACCGACTGCTTACTCGCCTTCACAACCACTGAATGTCGGAGAAATAGGGTATATAATTGTAAAACAATAGAAAAAGACCGAACTGCATTTAACAAGAAAGAACAGTGCCAATGATGAAAGACAACAAACAAAGAACAAGAAGAAGATTGTTGAAAGCATATGTGTGGAGCACAGCACAGTATGCCTATGAAATACGGGTAGTCTGAAAAGTAGACAGAAAAACGGTAGCAGCCTTTTGAAATGCTGTGCTTCAGATGTTTGAGAATGATAGCATGGACAGACAAAGTTAATAACAAATAGGTTATAGTAATAGTAGGGGAACAAGAATATGTGGTTAAGAAAATAGAAGAAATAAAAGGGCAAAATACGTTCTAAGGCATTTTTGGGGAATAGTATGGGATATATGAAAAGCAGAGATAGGAAAAAGGAGGTGGATGTAGACCTAGATCAGATAGTGATAGATGCAGACTGTGCAAATTTCAGGGAAATCTGTAGGTTAGTTCATAATAGGAAACAATGATGGTACGCGTCTAACCAGTTTCAGGACTGAAGACCTAATGATGATGATGATGATGATGAACTAAGTTTGAACTGCCCCCTCTGTTGGAGAAATTCAGTTATACTACTGGTGCAGATTATTTAAGACTAGTGCAACCTAGGACATTCCAAGAAATAGATAGCGCAGGCAATAAAACTTATTATAGGAGCTTTTTCTGGTAGAACTGAATTAACGTTATGTTGAAGCAACTAAGTTATACTGCTGGAACAGATTACCTAGGGCTATCACAACTGAGCGCGCCTCAACGAATAGCTAACGCACTCCGAGAAAAATAGTTTCAGCAGACAACAAAGCTATAGTATGAGTACTCCTATAGTAGGACTGAATACAAGTTAAGAGTCTTCCCGTATTTAAGCGACTAAGTCAGCTATTTCTCAGGGTGCGCTAGCTATTTTTTGATATGCCCTAGAATGCACTAGTCCTAAGTAATCTGCACCAGTAGTATAACTAAGTTGCTTCAACATGAGGAGCAGTATAGCGATAATTCAGATAGACCATTAAAAAGCCACTATAATATAGTTTCTGTGCCAGCGCTAGCTATTTCTTGGGTGCGCTGGGGTGCGTTAGCTCTAAGTAATCTGCGCTATCAATATAATTAAATTTCCCCACCATGATGGAGGACTAGCTAGCGTTAACTTAGGCGTCTCAAAAAAAAACTACCGTTATGTAGTTTCTATGACTGCGCTAGGTTGGGCTAACCTTAAGTAATCTGCGTTATGAGTAGTTAGTTCCTCCACCTTGGGGGGATAAGCGTAATTTAACAACCCCCCCCCCAAGCAATTATTATGTAGTTTCTGTCCTGCGCTAGCTATTTCTTAAGTGCACTAGCTCTAAGTAACTTGCGCCAGCAGTGTAACGTGTGCATCCGTCATGTGTGTCTGTGTGTTAACTTAGTCCCCCCGAAAGAAAATCACTATGTAGTGTTATGCTGGAACTAGCTATTACTAGAAGTACGTTAGTTCTAAGTAACCTGCGCCAACACCTCCAACGTGGTGAAGAAAATATTTAATGGGCCACTCCATTCGATTTAGTCCGGTTAATACAATAAATTTGACGCGCTAGCTTTTTAAGGGGTGCGCTAGATATAATTAAATTGCGCTGGAGTTATTGGCTCAGTGTGAGATTGAGGGAGCTAGAAGTTAACTGAGCTACACAACAATCGATAAGTAGACGCTTTGCAGGTGTTCACGCGGACTCCTTATCACTCCACCTCAGATTTTGGGCGGTTCTAGATTGTTGCGTCTTTTTTTTATAAGGTTTCAGCTTTTTATAATAGTATTTAATTTTAGGGTATTTTTTAACCTTGTATGGGAAAGTCCACCATTATTATGTTTAATTTAAGCTTTATGTGTAAATCCCACGAAGACTCGGTTCTCACGCCTTTTCAGACATTGGACTATGATTTGTGGTGTAAAATACCGCAAAGATCGCGTTCTCAGGCCTTGAAATCGTAGCTGCGTTTTGGTTTTAGCGTGTGAACATGAGAAATCGTGGAGGGAACGCTGATTCGTGAGAACGAAGCGTTGAAAAGAACGGGGACCTTTATTACAGACCTTCATCGAGCACGGACGTACGAGTGTAACGTTCCAAGAGTCGTCAAAGTTACCTATCCCAATATCGAAATAAAAATACCGGCGCTTCGTCGAGTAGAACCACCGAACAACTTCATGGAAGCTATCGCCAACTAAACAATGAACATCTAAACAACCGCTGAGAGTCGAGACGAACCGAAATCATTAGTGATACACCTGGTAAGTTTTTGTATGATTAGTTTGTGAACCTAACCTGCGAAGTCATTCCTCTAATGCAGTTGTAGTCCTTTTTACGTCAGGTTTGTATGGTTGACAACGCGATGGGTTTAATTTTATATAATTTGTACTTTATTTTATGGAATATATGCACAAAAGAACTATTTCAAGATCCTCTGGAAGTTAATATTTCACGTTTTTATTTTCAGAGATCGACTTTTTAAGACGTCTGAAAATATCATTTCTGGTAAAAATTTTCAACTTACGACCAACCCTTCACTCATAAAAATTCGAAAAATCAACTCCAAAAGTTCCAAGCATGTAATATATCGTTTCTCACAAGCTGCAAACATAGATCTTATTTCTGATATTTTTGAAATTGCCATTAAACCTTTGAAAATTCACTCCTCCTCACATTAATTCTTCCTATGTGTATCCTATCAGTATCGTTTCTCAAAAACTAAAAGCTTAGAAGAATCTAAAAAAATCGCATCCTAAATATTTTAAGAACACGTGCAGTTCATTTCGTAAAAATATTGCGCCTCACTGCTGCACAACGATTTTATTTTATTTATCTTAGGGAACTTTTTCTTGTAGAATTAAGTAGGTTATGACGTATTATATAAATGCGGTTTTAAGTTCCCAGTCTGCATAAAACTTTTATAAATAGTTTTGTTATATTTATTGTGTATTTCGTGAGAATAAAATGTTAAATAAGATGTTTACCACACTTTAAAAAAATTTACGTCGTTGTCTTCAACTAATTAGAGCGCATAATAAGGAAAGGTGGTGACTTGGAAAAGTGAACAAGCCAACCGTCACGATGGCAGAACAATGGGCTACCGTATCTGAAAGACGAGTGACTAGTAGTGCGCTATAATGCAATGAGTTTTCCTGTCTGTAATCGCTGTACTTTTTCGTACCTAATATTACTGTGTTCCCCATTCTAAACGATCAATTGTTTTCGTTTAGATGTGCGCCTTGCTGGGGAAGATTATTTAATTTTTTTGAAAGATCGCTTAGAGGAAATATTGGACAAAGTACCTTTGACTATTCGACCACGTATTATCTTTAAACATGATGGAGCGCACCTTCAATATTCAAATAATATACGAAATTTTCTGAATACCTATTTCGGCGATCGCTAGATTGTCAGAAGTGGTCGTCCGCACCCTTCCTTGGCCACCATGATCACCGGATCTTACTCCCCTAGATTTTTGCCTTTGGGGATATATAGAGTCGTTTGTTTGTGTTACGAAAGCAGACACGGGATGCGCTACTAGATCGTATTTATAATTTTACATCGTTCATTAGAGCAGATCATCACTAGGAGTTCAATTTATAAACGCGCAAATAAGTGTATCAAAGTGGAGGGTGGTGTTTTCGAAAATTTGTTGTAAATTACAATTAATCAAAGTATGCTTGAAACAAATGAAAATCGGACTTGAACATATCAGCTTATTTCGCTTATTTTGGTTTCCTAAACATGTCCCTAAAATATTTCCATTTCCTCACCAAGCATTATACACAAGGTTAAAACAAGACATTATAATTTGAATAAGAGCCGCTATACTTGCGGCCACGTCCCCAATGCTCCACCCGAAGGTACTACATTGGGTTTAAACGCTAAAAATAAACGTGCTTCTAATTTATTCTAACTTCATAATTAATCCACTCTAAATAAAAATCTAACAGACTGAAACAAAAACTAAAAACAGGGTTTAAATAATGGTATCCCTAGTCTTGACTTTGGAGTGTGCCCGATCGACAAGACGAGCAAAAATGAGAGGGGGAGGGATCCGTAATACCGGATAGCAGAAGCCGGCTCTGCTTACCAGTGCGACCTGAAGGGTCGACTTAAAACTATCCAAATCTAGCTAGCTAATTTAAAATGGATTCAAATTTCTAAGCATTTGCCAAATATATTAATAGTGAATTCAGCTATTTTGCCTGCTTTATAAATTTACAAATTCGTCCTCCCTGATCTAAGTATTTTATCCTAAATTTGTCCCTAACGTTCCCTATCATTCCCTAACTGACATATTATATATAAAATCTTCTTTCCTATATATATATATATATATATATATATATATATATATATATATATATATACTGCGACCAAAAATTGGCGGCAGAACGTGAAACGAATTAAATCAAGCTACAAAACAATACAATGCAGGCAAAAATATAAGTGTAAAAATAAATATAAATATAATATAAATATATAAATAAACATATAATAAATATATAAATAAATATTTGAATAAGTAAAAGCATGTAACAGTGCATGTATTAGCAAAAGCAAATACATTATCAGGTGCACTCGCATGAGCATTATATCGACTAGCGCCATTACATAAAAACGTGCTTGTTACATTATTTCAAAATCTGTTTAAAATCACAAATCAATGCTCATGCGAGTACAGCCGCCACAATTTTATTCTTACCTCCAAGGTTAAAACAAGACAGACAGACATATCCACAGGTTAAAGACACTAATAGTAATAAATCCAATATTAATAATAAGCATGCAATACGACTGTGTGCACGGACTTACACCTGCGGCTGTTGACTGAGGATGGAGAATTCCGTAAAAGATCCTCGATATCGTAGAAATTGTCACAGACGTTAATGGTCCACATCAATGCCCATCCGAAGATGATGGTAACATTACCTTGAACTTTCTGTCGAAATTACCCACTCTTTTTGATGACGGTAGTGCAAGACCTTAATCTATCTAAAAATCGTCTAATTCTATACGCTTTAGTCCCATAAGTTCGATGTAAATTGTCTGCCAGTACTGCTGCAATTCAGGCGCTGCAGGTTCAATTAAAGTGTTAGTCTTGTCCGACCGCGCTCATTACACTAGCAGTTGCATTTGACGTGTGCTAACATTTCCTCCTCTTCAAGCAATTTATCTGGAAAAGGAGAAACGATAGTTATTGCCGATCTGGTGGTGTCCTGCTCGGAGAACGACGAAGATTTACTTTTTGGCTTATTCAGTAAGCGATTGGGCCAGTTTATCTGCTAATTGAGAAAGGACCTGTTCATTTGATACCTCATTTAAACCTCAAACGTGGATGGGCGTGTGTCATCACAGCACCATTGAGTCATCATCATTAGGTCTTCAATCCTGGAACTAGTTAGACGCGTACTCTCATTATGAGCTAACCTACACATTTCCCTGTTATTCCCACATCCTACATCGTTCACTATCTGCGTGTAATTGACTGATCTAGGTCTACATCTACCTCTCTGTTACTAATATTATACCCCGCACCATTCCCCAAAAGCCTTAGAACGTGTCCTGACCTTCTACTTCTCCTATTTTTTTGTTTTCTACAGATATCTTGTTACATGCCGAAAATCGGCTATGTATCATATTTAGTTTAAGTTTAAATTTGTGAGTAAATTCCCGCCATTATTTCAAATAGACTTGTGCATTTCCGTCATTTCGGACAGTTGCGTCGGCGCAAAAGGAATGCGCAGACGCGGAGTGATGGCGCAAGTGCGCGGTGGGTGACACGACATTATTAACCAACGAGACATCGAACAGTGACGTTTACCTGTGTCGTTCTTTTGTCTTTTCTCTTTCAGGAGGCAGGTTTCCTCTTTAATTTGCTTTATCGTTCCTTACCTGGTTTTTCCTTCGTCCTACCTACGATCAAAGAAGAGGGAAGACATTAAATCTGGATTCAACGAGGGCATAACGTAATCCACCCCAAACAACGCCAAACGAGATACATGGAAAACAACATGGGCCCTGAGCAAGGATGACCGCGAAATCGTGAAAAGTTCCACATTTTTGGGTGAGTGTTTTTTATCTTTTTTAGGGTGCATCTTGTATCACTGTAAACATATTTGGTATGTGATACAATTTGACCCGAAATTAAGACGTAATATCTTTGTTGTGCAATAATGTGAACGTGGATAGTATCCGTGTTGCCAACTGTTGAAGTGGCTCTGAACACGCGTGCGCGGGATTATAACGGTTGCGCCGGGAGTATAACAATATTTCTTCCCCTACCTAATTGTTATTAACTTTGTTTGTCCATGCTATCATCATCATACATCTGAAGCACTACTTTAAAAAAAGCTGCTACCCTTTTCTTGTCTGCTTCTGCTACTATCCCTATTTCATAGCCGTACAGTGCTATGCTCCACACATATGCTCGGTTGTCCTATTGTTTTCTAAATATATACCCCATTTCACCGATATTCAGTGGTATGCGAAAGGGGTTAAGCATCACTGAGTATCAGTTGTATCTATTCTATGTTTTCATATCCGTAGTGGTTCAGACTCGAACTCAGATTCAGAATTCATTTATTTTTAATCGTACCCAGATTTATAGCCTACTCTGCTTGTACATGCTACGTTATTACAATTTAATTAAAAAAATATTCAATCATTTATAATAAATATATCAAAATAAATTGAACTTTACTTAATGGTTTCTTGAGATCCAGATGTGAGGTAAAGCCTAGGGTTGATAAGAGTAAGCGCACAGGTAAGTGTAAGTGTGTGAAGGACCTGAAGTAATTGATATTTGTCCTTGGAGTGTGTTTAATTGTTGTGGATTGAAGGAAGCAGTTTTGTTGCTGAGGATTAATCTCAGGAATTTGCGTAATTTCTGGGGAAAGCGTGTGACAAAGTAGTTTAAGTTTGCGAGGGGAGAGTAAGGATCTTGGTTTAGTTCGGATTTTAACGTAGTCTGTAAAGGAGTGGTGAGCGAACAGGAATATATTAGATGTATTGTGGTTTCTGGATGGAGAAGGAATTAATTGGAATTGATGGAGTTTATTTCGGAAGTTTCCATGACCAGTTAGGAATTGCATTGCGATAGGATTGGAGGGGGATATCTACTATGTTCGGGAAGATGTTAAAGGTGTATCGACCAGTAAGAGAGAGAAACCATAGACCTTTCCAGAAATTAAGGGGAATTATGGATTCGTACTTTATTTTTCTGATTTCGGAGAGTGCGGTAATTCTCGGGAATAAGGTTGTGTCGTAATGGGTAATGGAGAAGTTATGGTTAAGGTTGCGGATTTGAATGGCTGCATGAAGTTGAGTCTCTATTGGGGAGATGTGAAGTAGATTGGATAAGCAGGCGGTGGAGGATGTTCGGTAGGTTCGGAAGTTGCATACTAAGAAATGTCTTATTATAGTGTCCATCTTGCAACTAGATAAGGGTGAGGTTAAAGGGAGCCAAGAATCTGCTGCATATCGGATTATTGGGAGTATAATTTGCTTCAAGATTAATCGTCGTGTGAGGATAATGAGGTGTATTGAGCGGGGAAGAAATTGTAGCAGATTTTGCATGATAAATTTGATTTTGTATCAGAGTTTTGAAGGGTGGGTGTTCATCTTGAGTCTCATGTCTATGTGGAGTCCTAAAGTATTGTGGTAAATTGAAGTTTGGGCTGAGGAATCCTTTCAGTAAAAGCATTTGTGTTTTGGGAAGGAACAGCGGTTGTTTCTTCCGAGAGGACCAGGATTCTACGGGGTTATATAACGACGGAGGCAGCGTACTCTATAAAAGCTCTGGAATCTACATGTATTAGGAAAATGATATCATTATGATAGGCACGGGTGGTTCTATTAGGGATATCGAGATCGAGTAAAGGTTTATAGCTATGTACCAAAGGGTCAGGAACAGACGGAATATTTGAAGACAACCTTGTATGAGTAGTTTAGTTATGGTAAGGACGTTTGAGGCTCAAGTGTCGGTTCGGGATGTAACGTCTATTTAATGATTAGGAATAAGTTGCATGGAAAGTTTGCTATTTTCATTTGGGCCAGGAGGTTTGACCACCAGAGAAAATCAAAGATTGAATGAAGTCGAGGAAGGGGGCGATTGCGATGAAAATTAGCGAGTAAATCGTGCGTTCTGAACTATGTCCTGGTCGAAAACCATGTTGAATGGGAGAAAGGAGGAATTACGTTTTAATGTGAACTTCATTTTATGTGGATAACTTTTTCGAGGATTTTACCAATTGTTGGAAGTCGGGCCTATAGGATTTAGGATCATCGAGAAGTTAACTTGGTTCTCAGATTAGAGTCATAGAGGCTGATTTGAATATTTTTGGAAAGGTTCCTGTGGAAAAGCATTTGGTGAACAGTAGGTAAAGTTTCTCTAATTAGGAGTCATGCTTTTTGTACGATATCATTTGTTATTTAATCGGGGCCAGAAGCTTTATGGGGGATTGAGTTTAACGATAAAGGAGTTCAAGAGGGAGATTTCCAATTCAGTGTCTATTTTGCTTTCGAGCAGGGTTAGTGAATTATTTATTATATTTTGCTCTTGTAGTGTGGGGACATTGTGCGCTGCTGAGAAGATGACGGTATCCAGAAGAGTAGTCAGTGTGTTCTTGTATGTGTAGAATTGTATTCGAAAGAGTTGACAGGATATGGGTTTGAGGGGGTTTTAGTTTCTTATATGTGGTCCATGGGTCGGTAGTATTGTCCTGTATGATTTTTAAGAGGCGTGTTTTCCTTGCGGTTATCATATTTTTATAATGTCTTCTGTCGTTAGAGTAGGCGTTCGAGAGTGTATTGATGATGTAGAGGTTTGCGTTTACTCGTCTAACTCTTTGTAGACGATGTCTTATTTGTGCAAGTGCTTGTCTGATGGTTGATAGTTCAGATGTTCACAAGAGTGTGGGACTGATGATTTCTAGAGATTGCGGAAGAAATGCCGGTTAGGATATTTTACTAGTTCACTGGCTAGAGAATCTGGGTTGGAATCCGCAAATGTGATAGCCGGGAACTTAAGTTAGTTAGAATTTCTAGAAAGAAATTCCGGTCTGCTCTGTAGGAATTGATGGTTGAAGATTTCTTATGTGAGCAAGGTGAGAGATTAGGGAGGATGTCAAATGTAATAGAGTTGTGATTACTGGCTGATGTATGTTGAAGATCGTTCACGAGTAAATAAATTTAGAGATAAATAGAAGAAGATAACGTGAGGTCGATGTTGGAATAGCTATTATGGGATTCCCAGGTGAAGACGAGGGTGGGTATGTTATGGATATAGACGTGATGGTGATTTATGAAGCCTTCAAGTGTATGTCCATTTTCATCTGTATCGTCGCGATGCTAGAGTGTGGATTTGGAATTGACGTATATTGCTTTTAGTGTTGGTGCGTATCCGATCGTGGTCAATATATGTAGGGTTCGTATCCCGACACGGTCCGCTAGAAAAATGTTAGGTAAGCATTTTTCACAAAAATACACCCTCGTTCGGATGAGAGGTAAAATGGAGGTCCCGTGTGTAAGTGTTGTCACGCACGTTAAAGAACAGCAAGGGTTCGGCAAAATTCCAAATTTTCCAGGTAAAAAAAAAAACTCGCTTCCTGGCCAATGTAGTACCTTCGGGTGGAGCATTGGAAAATCACATGTAAGGTCAATATATGTACCAATTGGTGTAGGTGAGTGCTGATGTTTGTGCTAAATTGGAAGGAGGATGTGATTTAGTAATATATAACCGGCTTTTCAATGAAGTTCAACTACAGTAGTGTTGGAAATGGAGAAGGCAATGCGATAGGTGGCGTCAATGAAGGGATCAGTTATTGTAACGGCGGAGGTATACTTTGGATGTGGGGTTGGGGTGAATGTAAGTTCGAAAGTTAGAGGGGAGGCTAGGAATTTTGTTGTAAATTAGATAAGGTTCTTGAAATTTGGCAATGTGAAAGCGATGTTCTTGGAGTATGTTGGATAATTCTAAGGTGGTTGCGCGAGAATGTTGAAGGTTAATTCAAATGAATCTTAATTTGGAGTTGAACTGGTACGAGTCTCGTGTCCAGTTATGTATTTAGTGTCTAAAACCCATAGTCAGTGCGGAGTTTTGCTAGGTTTACAGCATATTTATATAAAGGGCAGTCGGGACTAGACATGTCGTGGTCGTATGGTTTGTTAATTCTGGTGTAGTTTGTACATCTGGGGATTAGGACAGGATGTGGTTAAGTGGGTTCCGGCACAACGACCACAGGCGGATGGAAAACGGCATATTTTGAAAGAATGGCTAAAGCGTTGATAGTTGTGTAGCATCGGATAACAGCGACGAGCACGGATACGACACAACTTGTAACCAATAAAAACATGGAAATTTGTATTTAGGATAGAGCGGAGCTTGGGTAAGACACTGAGAATTAGATTATCGGATTGTTCGGATTTAGAACGGCGGATAGCGACTGTAATTTCGGATCGGTATAATTCTTTCGGGATGAAAAGGTCAAGTAATTTTTAGCGGTAGATAAGGTTAAGAGCGTTGGTAGTAGGGATGTCCTTGTCCAGATCGAATATGATAATTTGCGGGAGTATAGGTTTAGAGAGCGTAATGCTGCAGCAATTCTGAGTGAGGGTTGTGATGAGATTGATGTCTGTGTTTTAATTAATTCTAATGGTAACGACGATTTTGGAAGGTCGTATGCTCTGGATATTATGGTTGGGTAGCGTAGGGCGAAGGTTGGCTTTGATTACATTTAAAAGTTCGGTCGGGAGTGAAACAGAGTTTGCAAGTTTAAGGGTGATCACTTTTAACGGATGACTAGTAAGGGGCGCATATTGTAAGAGTAGAGGAAGAATACTTGTAATTGCAGCACATGTAGGTGAAATGGTTAGTGATTGTGAAGATGCACTTCCTTTTGTCGTTTTAGATGCTGCTTTTAGGGTGGCATCTAGACATTTCAGGAGGGTTTGGGGCTTTGTTTCAGCAATGTTGGTTCTTTGGATGGCTTCCTTGGCTATGACAACGATTTTTCCCATGTTCTGAATAGGTAATGGGCAGCTGTTTTGTTGATATTGTTGGTCAGTTAGTTTTACTTTCAATAACTTATACGTTGTAGACTTATAGCTGGGTCATTTTCAGGGTCTTTTTCTACCGTTTGTCTTTTTATGAGATCGACCCTATGAACAGCGACCTTGATCTGGGATCGTACAATGGTGGTGATCAGCGGCCTGTTCTGCAAAACCGGGCAAAAGCTGGAGGATCTCTATTGTTGGGGTAGTTGGAAGGCGCTAGTGGTAGTTGCTGCGGCGGTTGTTGGCGTGTATGTTCTTGGTGTTAGGCTGTTAAATTCTTTCCGTCCTAGTTATAGTGATCAAAATTCAAACTAGGCTTGTTTGCAATAACAGTTGCACAGCTGTGCAACGTCACCTCTGATGTTGTTTTGAGGTTCACAAACTATAATGTAAACTACACTTACGGTTGCTTTTTTGACGTTTCTGTCTGTTATTTAATTACAATTAGATTTGCAATTTAAATATATGATAAAAATTTGTAATAGGCAATTTTTTAGCATTAAAATAACTGAAAAACTGAATTTTCTTGAATTATTCAAGAAAATTGTGCAGCTAACCAAGCACGTTCTTCCTTGGTGACGCGGGAAGAACAGCGGCTCGGTTGCAAAAATTCAGTTTTTAACACAAATTCTCTGATTTAACTTTGGCGAATTTCTCCTTGATTGTTGATTGATGCTACGTCCAAATCGTCGCGTATTGACAACCCATAGTCTAGTCAAACTTGACTGGATGTAGTCTTTTAAGCTGTACCGAAATCACAAAGTGTCTCATTTATAACAGACAAGGAATTGCGTTAAGGTCGAAGTTTATAAAGAACTCCGTTTTTCTTCTCGATAATCATAACAGAGAGCTGCAGCTTGAGATGCTCGGCCAACTGTTTCACTTCAGGTGCATTAAATCTCCTCTTTTCACGGAAAGTATGGTGTTCGAAATGGATTGGTAAAATGGTCCTAATAGTATGTTGCGTACTGGCGGTGGTGATGTAGTGAGCTGATTGATTAAGAATCGGCTAGAACTCGCATGGGATATCGTGCAACTTTGGCACGTGGACAATGGATGGTTAGGTTTGCGGTGCGGTTCGCTCTCTCCTTCTTGGTGATATATCAAAGGTATAGAACATTTCATTATCGAGTTTTGATAAGCTATGGTTACCTCAAAATAACTTCTTCATTATGTCAGAAGTCATCATAAAATTTTCATAGTCAATTCTTTCGCCAGTACGAAATTGTACATATCCAGTACCCAAGACGTCTATACGTTATCCTTCCCAGCCGGTCGTGAGACTGTTTAGAATTTGCGGATTGGAACCATTTTCGGCACACGGTCTCTTCTAATCACACAACATGACACTGGTCTGTCAGATAAGGCTTTTGGTTAGTGTACATTCATCTGCAGTGGAATTCTAGGCAGCTGGACGTTTATGTAGGTAGCGCTTAATTATTCTCATCTATTGATCGTGACGTTGTGGTTTGATTAGCCCGTTTGCTCTTTTCCTAGATCCTGCCTTGAGCGAGATAGACACGATGCAAGTGACGTTGCGGACAAAATACCGTAATGGTAGTTACGAATTTTCATCAGAGTTGTTAGGTGAACTCGGAATTGGCGATTGGATGGTGGAATTTGATTTAGCCATCTCCTGGACGTTCTCTATCTTGGTAAGTTGGTTTACCATGTTACATACTGTAAGAGTATTGCATATGGTTCTTCAGTATGGGAAGGTCAGGGAATAGTTCACGGTTCTAGTCAACCTCTATCTCAAACGGTGAGCTTGGAGCGGTTTAGTACTGAGCAATGCTATCGTTTCTCTGAACCCATTGTAGCGGTTATGTTCTTTTCTTTGATGGTGGGGCTTTAATAGTGTTCCAAGAACAATAACCTAGAAGATAATCTACCAGGTAGCTGCACGTCCTGGTAGTTGAATTATCGTAGTGGGGAAGTCAATTGGCATTGCTTCCATCTGCTGTAGAAAAAAGTCCACTTTCTAGTTAGCGCTTGAAGTGAGCGGACGTGTTTTGCAGAGCTCCTGACTACAAGGCTACATGTAAGTTTTTATGTAGTTTTATTATTTATTATTCTATTTTAAGCGTTTATATTTATTGTATTATACTTTTATTATTGTGTGGCGTTAATTTTAATACATAGGACAGTAAATAAAACCAAAACAAAAATTTAAACCGAATAAATAATAAATAAATCCTGTTTTAACTTAAAATTTAACTAAAATCCGCGTTTTAAAATAAACCAACTTAAATTTCGGGCTAGTAAATAAAAAATCTACTAAATAAATAACCAAAAATTAGTAAAAATTAATTTAAAGAGGCGTTTTAATAAATTTATTGAAAAAACCGAGTAAAACGAGCTAAAACAGCGTAAAACCAGCAAATAAATTAAGGAAAATTATATAACGTGCGTGTAATAAAGAAACAATTTAAAAACCAAAATCTAGGCCCTTTTTGAATCAAACAAATAACTAAAAACCGTAAATTTTGAAATAATTTGAATATAAATATTCCATCTTTTAAGTAAAGTGTACTTAAAGCTGCCTTAAAGTCGATGTTTGGCTGTTATTAGTGGTGTAACACTTGAAAGTCGTACCAGACACCGAGTTAACAAACGGTAAGTGCTTCCGGTACCGCATTCCAATACTGCGTGTTTTAATTAGTTTGTTTCTAAATTTAAACTCCGGTATTTTATAAATTTGTTCTTGAGGTAATTAGCTAGTTTGAATTTTAAATAAATTAATACAGTTTTGTTATAGTAGATTTTTAATTGCGTATATTTATTGGGCTTGCTATCTTATTTTGTCCTCGTTATTTTGACGTTGATGTTTATTTTGTTTCTGATAAATTTGAAATTTCATTTGGTGGTTTTAAAATTTGAATAAATAAATAAATACAGAGAAGTTTAAAGGTCAGTTAAAATCTAGGTCTTTTATTGGAGCAACGTTTTTGTTCTGTACTTCTTGTTGTTTTGTCGTTTAACTGTACATCTTAGCTGTTGTTTTTGTTATCTGATTTTTCAGCATGGTTGTACATCGAGATGAGGAGCCGTTGTCGAAGAAGAAGAGGGGTGGTAGGTCGGAGTCAGTCAGGGCTGAGCAGTCGGAGGCTGGGGCGGTCGATAAGGTTGGAGAGGAGGTCGTGGTTAGGGAAGAGAAGTCGGAGTCGCAGCCCGACGGGGCGGTAGTCGTGTCGCAGAGGGAGCCTGGGTCTGTGGTGGTAGAGTCTAAGGTGCCGGCGCCCCTTGTGCGTGGAGCCGAGCCTGAATCGCCCGCAACGTCGAGAAGACCGCGTCGTGGGTCGACTGGCAGCAACGGAAGCGTTGCTGCTAGCGACCTAGACGAACTGGATCTCTTGATGTTCCGTGCGAGAAGGGCGCACGGCTTTATACATAAACGGGTCCCTGCCACTTCAGCGACAATCACCGTAGACGACAGGAAGGTGATTCGCAACGCTGCGAACGAGTTCCGAGACGTTGCGAATCAGCTATTAGGGAGCGGGGGGGAGGGGGGGCAAGAGGTGTGATATCCTATGCTGGAGCATTGGTTGGGAAGGCAGCGTCGACGGTCGCAGTTCGTGTCGACGCCAACCCAGGGGTGAAGGACGACGTCATGGTGAAGTTGAAGAGGAAGATTGGCCAAGCCAAGGATGGTTTCGTTGTTGTCGGAGCACGTCGGACGCGTAGGGGTAACGTTGTTGTCGAGTGTGCTGGCAAAGAGAATGCCAGGTGTTTGCAGTCGATAGTAGGTGGGGGCTTGTCAGGGTCCTACAGCTAGGACCATCAAGAAGAGGAGATCGCACATCGTGCTCGCTGGGGTAGAGAGAGATGAAGCAAGAAGAGCTGCTGCAGAGGTTGATGGTTCAGAACCCCCGCTTATTGTGTATTTCGTGAGAATAAAATGTTAAATAAGATGTTTACCACACTTTAAAAAAATTTACGTCGTTGTCTTCAACTAATTAGAGCGCATAATAAGGAAAGGTGGTGACTTGGAAAAGTGAACAAGCCAACCGTCACGATGGCAGAACAATGGGCTACCGTATCTGAAAGACGAGTGACTAGTAGTGCGCTATAATGCAATGAGTTTTCCTGTCTGTAATCGCTGTACTTTTTCGTACCTAATATTACTGTGTTCCCCATTCTAAACGATCAATTGTTTTCGTTTAGATGTGCGCCTTGCTGGGGAAGATTATTTAATTTTTTTTTGAAAGATCGCTTAGAGGAAATATTGGACAAAGTACCTTTGACTATTCGACCACGTATTATCTTTAAACATGATGGAGCGCACCTTCAATATTCAAATAATATACGAAATTTTCTGAATACCTATTTCGGCGATCGCTAGATTGTCAGAAGTGGTCGTCCGCACCCTTCCTTGGCCACCATGATCACCGGATCTTACTCCCCTAGATTTTTGCCTTTGGGGATATATAGAGTCGTTTGTTTGTGTTACGAAAGCAGACACGGGATGCGCTACTAGATCGTATTTATAATTTTACATCGTTCATTAGAGCAGATCATCACTAGGAGTTCAATTTATAAACGCGCAAATAAGTGTATCAAAGTGGAGGGTGGTGTTTTCGAAAATTTGTTGTAAATTACAATTAATCAAAGTATGCTTGAAACAAATGAAAATCGGACTTGAACATATCAGCTTATTTCGCTTATTTTGGTTTCCTAAACATGTCCCTAAAATATTTCCATTTCCTCACCAAGCATTATACACAAGGTTAAAACAAGACATTATAATTTGAATAAGAGCCGCTATACTTGCGGCCACGTCTAATGCTCCACCCGAAGGTACTACATTGGGTTTAAACGCTAAAATAAACGTGCTTCTAATTTATTCTAACTTCATAATTAATCCACTCTAAATAAAAATCTAACAGACTGAAACAAAAACTAAAAACAGGGTTTAAATAATGGTATCCCTAGTCTTGACTTTGGAGTGTGCCCGATCGACAAGACGAGCAAAATGAGAGGGGAGGGATCCGTAATACCGGATAGCAGAAGCCGGCTCTGCTTACCAGTGCGACCTGAAGGGTCGACTTAAAACTATCCAAATCTAGCTAGCTAATTTAAAATGGATTCAAATTTCTAAGCATTTGCCAAATATATTAATAGTGAATTCAGCTATTTTGCCTGCTTTATAAATTTACAAATTCGTCCTCCTGATCTAAGTATTTTATCCTAAATTTGTCCCTAACGTTCCCTATCATTCCCTAACTGACATATTATATATAAAATCTTCTTTCCTATATATATATATATATATATATATATATATATATATATATATATACTGCGACCAAAAATTGGCGGCAGAACGTGAAACGAATTAAATCAAGCTACAAAACAATACAATGCAGGCAAAAATATAAGTGTAAAATAAATATAAATATAATATAAATATATAAATAAACATATAATAAATATATAAATAAATATTTGAATAAGTAACAGCATGTAACAGTGCATGTATTAGCAAAAGCAAATACATTATCAGGTGCACTCGCATGAGCATTATATCGACTAGCGCCATTACATAAAAACGTGCTTGTTACATTATTTCAAAATCTGTTTAAAATCACAAATCAATGCTCATGCGAGTACAGCCGCCACAATTTTATTCTTACCTCCAAGGTTAAAACAAGACAGACAGACATATCCACAGGTTAAAGACACTAATAGTAATAAATCCAATATTAATAATAAGCATGCAATACGACTGTGTGCACGGACTTACACCTGCGGCTGTTGACTGAGGATGGAGAATTCCGTAAAAGATCCTCGATATCGTAGAAATTGTCACAGACGTTAATGGTCCACATCAATGCCCATCCGAAGATGATGGTAACATTACCTTGAACTTTCTGTCGAAATTACCCACTCTTTTTGATGACGGTAGTGCAAGACCTTAATCTATCTAAAAATCGTCTAATTCTATACGCTTTAGTCCCATAAGTTCGATGTAAATTGTCTGCCAGTACTGCTGCAATTCAGGCGCTGCAGGTTCAATTAAAGTGTTAGTCTTGTCCGACCGCGCTCATTACACTAGCAGTTGCATTTGACGTGCTAACATTTCCTCCTCTTCAAGCAATTTATCTGGAAAAGGAGAAACGATAGTTATTGCCGATCTGGTGGTGTCCTGCTCGGAGAACGACGAAGATTTACTTTTTGGCTTATTCAGTAAGCGATTGGGCCAGTTTATCTGCTAATTGAGAAAGGACCTGTTCATTTGATACCTCATTTAAACCTCAAACGTGGATGGGCGTGTGTCATCACAGCACCATTGAGTCATCATCATTAGGTCTTCAATCCTGGAACTAGTTAGACGCGTACTCTCATTATGAGCTAACCTACACATTTCCTGTTATTCCCACATCCTACATCGTTCACTATCTGCGTGTAATTGACTGATCTAGGTCTACATCTACCTCTCTGTTACTAATATTATACCCCGCACCATTCCCCAAAAGCCTTAGAACGTGTCCTGACCTTCTACTTCTCCTATTTTTTTGTTTTCTACAGATATCTTGTTACATGCCGAAAATCGGCTATGTATCATATTTAGTTTAAGTTTAAATTTGTGAGTAAATTCCCGCCATTATTTCAAATAGACTTGTGCATTTCCGTCATTTCGGACAGTTGCGTCGGCGCAAAAGGAATGCGCAGACGCGGAGTGATGGCGCAAGTGCGCGGTGGGTGACACGACATTATTAACCAACGAGACATCGAACAGTGACGTTTACCTGTGTCGTTCTTTTGTCTTTTCTTTCAGGAGGCAGGTTTCCTCTTTAATTTGCTTTATCGTTCCTTACCTGGTTTTTCCTTCGTCCTACCTACGATCAAAGAAGAGGGAAGACATTAAATCTGGATTCAACGAGGGCATAACGTAATCCACCCCAAACAACGCCAAACGAGATACATGGAAAACAACATGGGCCCTGAGCAAGGATGACCGCGAAATCGTGAAAAGTTCCACATTTTTGGGTGAGTGTTTTTTATCTTTTTTAGGGTGCATCTTGTATCACTGTAAACATATTTGGTATGTGATACAATTTGACCCGAAATTAAGACGTAATATCTTTGTTGTGCAATAATGTGAACGTGGATAGTATCCGTGTTGCCAACTGTTGAAGTGGCTCTGAACACGCGTGCGCGGGATTATAACGGTTGCGCCGGGAGTATAACAATATTTCTTCCCCTACCTAATTGTTATTAACTTTGTTTGTCCATGCTATCATCATCATACATCTGAAGCACTACTTTAAAAAAAGCTGCTACCCTTTTCTTGTCTGCTTCTGCTACTATCCCTATTTCATAGCCGTACAGTGCTATGCTCCACACATATGCTCGGTTGTCCTATTGTTTTCTAAATATATACCCCATTTCACCGATATTCAGTGGTATGCGAAAGGGGTTAAGCATCACTGAGTATCAGTTGTATCTATTCTATGTTTTCATATCCGTAGTGGTTCAGACTCGAACTCAGATTCAGAATTCATTTATTTTAATCGTACCCAGATTTATAGCCTACTCTGCTTGTACATGCTACGTTATTACAATTTAATTAAAAAATATTCAATCATTTATAATAAATATATCAAAATAAATTGAACTTTACTTAATGGTTTCTTGAGATCCAGATGTGAGGTAAAGCCTAGGGTTGATAAGAGTAAGCGCACAGGTAAGTGTAAGTGTGTGAAGGACCTGAAGTAATTGATATTTGTCCTTGGAGTGTGTTTAATTGTTGTGGATTGAAGGAAGCAGTTTTGTTGCTGAGGATTAATCTCAGGAATTTGCGTAATTTCTGGGGAAAGCGTGTGACAAAGTAGTTTAAGTTTGCGAGGGGAGAGTAAGGATCTTGGTTTAGTTCGGATTTTAACGTAGTCTGTAAAGGAGTGGTGAGCGAACAGGAATATATTAGATGTATTGTGGTTTCTGGATGGAGAAGGAATTAATTGGAATTGATGGAGTTTATTTCGGAAGTTTCCATGACCAGTTAGGAATTGCATTGCGATAGGATTGGAGGGGGATATCTACTATGTTCGGGAAGATGTTAAAGGTGTATCGACCAGTAAGAGAGAGAAACCATAGACCTTTCCAGAAATTAAGGGGGGAATTATGGATTCGTACTTTATTTTTCTGATTTCGGGAGAGTGCGGTAATTCTCGGGGAATAAGGTTGTGTCGTAATGGGTAATGGAGAAGTTATGGTTAAGGTTGCGGATTTGAATGGCTGCATGAAGTTGAGTCTCTATTGGGGAGATGTGAAGTAGATTGGATAAGCAGGCGGTGGAGGATGTTCGGTAGGTTCGGAAGTTGCATACTAAGAAATGTCTTATTATAGTGTCCATCTTGCAACTAGATAAGGGTGAGGTTAAAGGGAGCCAAGAATCTGCTGCATATCGGATTATTGGGAGTATAATTTGCTTCAAGATTAATCGTCGTGTGAGGATAATGAGGTGTATTGAGCGGGGAAGAAATTGTAGCAGATTTTGCATGATAAATTTGATTTTGTATCAGAGTTTTGAAGGGTGGGTGTTCATCTTGAGTCTCATGTCTATGTGGAGTCCTAAAGTATTGTGGTAAATTGAAGTTTGGGCTGAGGAATCCTTTCAGTAAAAGCATTTGTGTTTTGGGAAGGAACAGCGGTTGTTTCTTCCGAGAGGACCAGGATTCTACGGGGTTATATAACGACGGAGGCAGCGTACTCTATAAAAGCTCTGGAATCTACATGTATTAGGAAAATGATATCATTATGATAGGCACGGGTGGTTCTATTAGGGATATCGAGATCGAGTAAAAGGTTTATAGCTATGTACCAAAGGGTCAGGAACAGACGGAATATTTGAAGACAACCTTGTATGAGTAGTTTAGTTATGGTAAGGACGTTTGAGGCTCAAGTGTCGGTTCGGGATGTAACGTCTATTTAATGATTAGGAATAAGTTGCATGGAAAGTTTGCTATTTTCATTTGGGCCAGGAGGTTTGACCACCAGAGAAAATCAAAGATTGAATGAAGTCGAGGAAGGGGGCGATTGCGATGAAAATTAGCGAGTAAATCGTGCGTTCTGAACTATGTCCTGGTCGAAAACCATGTTGAATGGGAGAAAGGAGGAATTACGTTTTAATGTGAACTTCATTTTATGTGGATAACTTTTTCGAGGATTTTACCAATTGTTGGAAGTCGGGCCTATAGGATTTAGGATCATCGAGAAGTTAACTTGGTTCTCAGATTAGAGTCATAGAGGCTGATTTGAATATTTTTGGAAAGGTTCCTGTGGAAAAGCATTTGGTGAACAGTAGGTAAAGTTTCTCTAATTAGGAGTCATGCTTTTGTACGATATCATTTGTTATTTAATCAGGGCCAGAAGCTTTATGGGGATTGAGTTTAACGATAAAGGAGTTCAAGAGGGAGATTTCCAATTCAGTGTCTATTTTGCTTTCGAGCAGGGTTAGTGAATTATTTATTATATTTTGCTCTTGTAGTGTGGGGACATTGTGCGCTGCTGAGAAGATGACGGTATCCAGAAGAGTAGTCAGTGTGTTCTTGTATGTGTAGAATTGTATTCGAAAGAGTTGACAGGATATGGGTTTGAGGGGGTTTTAGTTTCTTATATGTGGTCCATGGGTCGGTAGTATTGTCCTGTATGATTTTTAAGAGGCGTGTTTTCCTTGCGGTTATCATATTTTTATAATGTCTTCTGTCGTTAGAGTAGGCGTTCGAGAGTGTATTGATGATGTAGAGGTTTGCGTTTACTCGTCTAACTCTTTGTAGACGATGTCTTATTTGTGCAAGTGCTTGTCTGATGGTTGATAGTTCAGATGTTCACAAGAGTGTGGGACTGATGATTTCTAGAGATTGCGGAAGAAATGCCGGTTAGGATATTTTACTAGTTCACTGGCTAGAGAATCTGGGTTGGAATCCGCAAATGTGATAGCCGGGAACTTGTTAGTTAGAATTTCTAGAAAGAAATTCCGGTCTGCTCTGTAGGAATTGATGGTTGAAGATTTCTTATGTGAGCAAGGTGAGAGATTAGGGAGGATGTCAAATGTAATAGAGTTGTGATTACTGGCTGATGTATGTTGAAGATCGTTCACGAGTAAATAAATTTAGAGATAAATAGAAGAAGATAACGTGAGGTCGATGTTGGAATAGCTATTATGGGATTCCCAGGTGAAGACGAGGGTGGGTATGTTATGGATATAGACGTGATGGTGATTTATGAAGCCTTCAAGTGTATGTCCATTTTCATCTGTATCGTCGCGATGCTAGAGTGTGGATTTGGAATTGACGTATATTGCTTTTAGTGTTGGTGCGTATCCGATCGTGGTCAATATATGTAGGGTTCGTATCCCGACACGGTCCGCTAGAAAAATGTTAGGTAAGCATTTTTCACAAAAATACACCCTCGTTCGGATGAGAGGTAAAATGGAGGTCCCGTGTGTAAGTGTTGTCACGCACGTTAAAGAACAGCAAGGGTTCGGCAAAATTCCAAATTTTCCAGGTAAAAAAAACTCGCTTCCTGGCCAATGTAGTACCTTCGGGTGGAGCATTGGAAAATCACATGTAAGGTCAATATATGTACCAATTGGTGTAGGTGAGTGCTGATGTTTGTGCTAAATTGGAAGGAGGATGTGATTTAGTAATATATAACCGGCTTTTCAATGAAGTTCAACTACAGTAGTGTTGGAAATGGAGAAGGCAATGCGATAGGTGGCGTCAATGAAGGGATCAGTTATTGTAACGGCGGAGGTATACTTTGGATGTGGGGTTGGGGTGAATGTAAGTTCGAAAGTTAGAGGAGGCTAGGAATTTTGTTGTAAATTAGATAAGGTTCTTGAAATTTGGCAATGTGAAAGCGATGTTCTTGGAGTATGTTGGATAATTCTAAGGTGGTTGCGCGAGAATGTTGAAGGTTAATTCAAATGAATCTTAATTTGGAGTTGAACTGGTACGAGTCTCGTGTCCAGTTATGTATTTAGTGTCTAAAACCCATAGTCAGTGCGGAGTTTTGCTAGGTTTACAGCATATTTATATAAAGGGCAGTCGGGACTAGACATGTCGTGGTCGTATGGTTTGTTAATTCTGGTGTAGTTTGTACATCTGGGGATTAGGACAGGATGTGGTTAAGTGGGTTCCGGCACAACGACCACAGGCGGATGGAAAACGGCATATTTTGAAAGAATGGCTAAAGCGTTGATAGTTGTGTAGCATCGGATAACAGCGACGAGCACGGATACGACACAACTTGTAACCAATAAAAACATGGAAATTTGTATTTAGGATAGAGCGGAGCTTGGGTAAGACACTGAGAATTAGATTATCGGATTGTTCGGATTTAGAACGGCGGATAGCGACTGTAATTTCGGATCGGTATAATTCTTTCGGGATGAAAAGGTCAAGTAATTTTTAGCGGTAGATAAGGTTAAGAGCGTTGGTAGTAGGGATGTCCTTGTCCAGATCGAATATGATAATTTGCGGGAGTATAGGTTTAGAGAGCGTAATGCTGCAGCAATTCTGAGTGAGGGTTGTGATGAGATTGATGTCTGTGTTTTAATTAATTCTAATGGTAACGACGATTTTGGAAGGTCGTATGCTCTGGATATTATGGTTGGGTAGCGTAGGGCGAAGGTTGGCTTTGATTACATTTAAAAGTTCGGTCGGGAGTGAAACAGAGTTTGCAAGTTTAAGGGTGATCACTTTTAACGGATGACTAGTAAGGGGCGCATATTGTAAGAGTAGAGGAAGAATACTTGTAATTGCAGCACATGTAGGTGAAATGGTTAGTGATTGTGAAGATGCACTTCCTTTTGTCGTTTTAGATGCTGCTTTTAGGGTGGCATCTAGACATTTCAGGAGGGTTTGGGGCTTTGTTTCAGCAATGTTGGTTCTTTGGATGGCTTCCTTGGCTATGACAACGATTTTTCCCATGTTCTGAATAGGTAATGGGCAGCTGTTTTGTTGATATTGTTGGTCAGTTAGTTTTACTTTCAATAACTTATACGTTGTAGACTTATAGCTGGGTCATTTTCAGGGTCTTTTTCTACCGTTTGTCTTTTTTTATGAGATCGACCCTATGAACAGCGACCTTGATCTGGGATCGTACAATGGTGGTGATCAGCGGCCTGTTCTGCAAAACCGGGCAAAAAGCTGGAGGATCTCTATTGTTGGGGGTAGTTGGAAGGCGCTAGTGGTAGTTGCTGCGGCGGTTGTTGGCGTGTATGTTCTTGGTGTTAGGCTGTTAAATTCTTTCCGTCCTAGTTATAGTGATCAAAATTCAAACTAGGCTTGTTTGCAATAACAGTTGCACAGCTGTGCAACGTCACCTCTGATGTTGTTTTGAGGTTCACAAACTATAATGTAAACTACACTTACGGTTGCTTTTTTGACGTTTCTGTCTGTTATTTAATTACAATTAGATTTGCAATTTAAATATATGATAAAAATTTGTAATAGGCAATTTTTAGCATTAAAATAACTGAAAACTGAATTTTCTTGAATTATTCAAGAAAATTGTGCATAACCAAGCACGTTCTTCCTTGGTGACGCGGGAAGAACAGCGGCTCGGTTGCAAAATTCAGTTTTAACACAAATTCTCTGATTTAACTTTGGCGAATTTCTCCTTGATTGTTGATTGATGCTACGTCCAAATCGTCGCGTATTGACAACCCATAGTCTAGTCAAACTTGACTGGATGTAGTCTTTTAAGCTGTACCGAAATCACAAAGTGTCTCATTTATAACAGACAAGGAATTGCGTTAAGGTCGAAGTTTATAAAGAACTCCGTTTTTCTTCTCGATAATCATAACAGAGAGCTGCAGCTTGAGATGCTCGGCCAACTGTTTCACTTCAGGTGCATTAAATCTCCTCTTTTCACGGAAAGTATGGTGTTCGAAATGGATTGGTAAAATGGTCCTAATAGTATGTTGCGTACTGGCGGTGGTGATGTAGTGAGCTGATTGATTAAGAATCGGCTAGAACTCGCATGGGATATCGTGCAACTTTGGCACGTGGACAATGGATGGTTAGGTTTGCGGTGCGGTTCGCTCTCTCCCTTCTTGGTGATATATCAAAAGGTATAGAACATTTCATTATCGAGTTTTGATAAGCTATGGTTACCTCAAAATAACTTCTTCATTATGTCAGAAGTCATCATAAAATTTTCATAGTCAATTCTTTCGCCAGTACGAAATTGTACATATCCAGTACCCAAGACGTCTATACGTTATCCTTCCCAGCCGGTCGTGAGACTGTTTAGAATTTGCGGATTGGAACCATTTTCGGCACACGGTCTCTTCTAATCACACAACATGACACTGGTCTGTCAGATAAGGCTTTTGGTTAGTGTACATTCATCTGCAGTGGAATTCTAGGCAGCTGGACGTTTATGTAGGTAGCGCTTAATTATTCTCATCTATTGATCGTGACGTTGTGGTTTGATTAGCCCGTTTGCTCTTTTCCCTAGATCCTGCCTTGAGCGAGATAGACACGATGCAAGTGACGTTGCGGACAAAATACCGTAATGGTAGTTACGAATTTTCATCAGAGTTGTTAGGTGAACTCGGAATTGGCGATTGGATGGTGGAATTTGATTTAGCCATCTCCTGGACGTTCTCTATCTTGGTAAGTTGGTTTACCATGTTACATACTGTAAGAGTATTGCATATGGTTCTTCAGTATGGGAAGGTCAGGGAATAGTTCACGGTTCTAGTCAACCTCTATCTCAAACGGTGAGCTTGGAGCGGTTTAGTACTGAGCAATGCTATCGTTTCTCTGAACCCATTGTAGCGGTTATGTTCTTTTCTTTGATGGTGGGGCTTTAATAGTGTTCCAAGAACAATAACCTAGAAGATAATCTACCAGGTAGCTGCACGTCCTGGTAGTTGAATTATCGTAGTGGGGAAGTCAATTGGCATTGCTTCCATCTGCTGTAGAAAAAAGTCCACTTTCTAGTTAGCGCTTGAAGTGAGCGGACGTGTTTTGCAGAGCTCCTGACTACAAGGCTACATGTAAGTTTTTATGTAGTTTTATTATTTATTATTCTATTTTAAGCGTTTATATTTATTGTATTATACTTTTATTATTGTGTGGCGTTAATTTTAATACATAGGACAGTAAATAAAACCAAAACAAAAATTTAAACCGAATAAATAATAAATAAATCCTGTTTTAACTTAAAATTTAACTAAAATCCGCGTTTTAAAATAAACCAACTTAAATTTCGGGCTAGTAAATAAAAAATCTACTAAATAAATAACCAAAAATTAGTAAAAATAATTTAAAGAGGCGTTTTAATAAATTTATTGAAAAAACCGAGTAAAACGAGCTAAAACAGCGTAAAACCAGCAAATAAATTAAGGAAAATTATATAACGTGCGTGTAATAAAGAAACAATTTAAAAACCAAAATCTAGGCCCTTTTTGAATCAAACAAATAACTAAAAACCGTAAATTTTGAAATAATTTGAATATAAATATTCCATCTTTTAAGTAAAGTGTACTTAAAGCTGCCTTAAAGTCGATGTTTGGCTGTTATTAGTGGTGTAACACTTGAAAGTCGTACCAGACACCGAGTTAACAAACGGTAAGTGCTTCCGGTACCGCATTCCAATACTGCGTGTTTTAATTAGTTTGTTTCTAAATTTAAACTCCGGTATTTTATAAATTTGTTCTTGAGGTAATTAGCTAGTTTGAATTTTAAATAAATTAATACAGTTTTGTTATAGTAGATTTTAATTGCGTATATTTATTGGGCTTGCTATCTTATTTTGTCCTCGTTATTTTGACGTTGATGTTTATTTTGTTTCTGATAAATTTGAAATTTCATTTGGTGGTTTTAAAATTTGAATAAATAAATAAATACAGAGAAGTTTAAAGGTCAGTTAAAATCTAGGTCTTTTATTGGAGCAACGTTTTGTTCTGTACTTCTTGTTGTTTTGTCGTTTAACTGTACATCTTAGCTGTTGTTTTTGTTATCTGATTTTTCAGCATGGTTGTACATCGAGATGAGGAGCCGTTGTCGAAGAAGAAGAGGGGTGGTAGGTCGGAGTCAGTCAGGGCTGAGCAGTCGGAGGCTGGGGCGGTCGATAAGGTTGGAGAGGAGGTCGTGGTTAGGGAAGAGAAGTCGGAGTCGCAGCCCGACGGGGCGGTAGTCGTGTCGCAGAGGGAGCCTGGGTCTGTGGTGGTAGAGTCTAAGGTGCCGGCGCCCCTTGTGCGTGGAGCCGAGCCTGAATCGCCCGCAACGTCGAGAAGACCGCGTCGTGGGTCGACTGGCAGCAACGGAAGCGTTGCTGCTAGCGACCTAGACGAACTGGATCTCTTGATGTTCCGTGCGAGAAGGGCGCACGGCTTTATACATAAACGGGTCCCTGCCACTTCAGCGACAATCACCGTAGACGACAGGAAGGTGATTCGCAACGCTGCGAACGAGTTCCGAGACGTTGCGAATCAGCTATTAGGGAGCGGGGAGGGGCAAGAGGTGTGATATCCTATGCTGGAGCATTGGTTGGGAAGGCAGCGTCGACGGTCGCAGTTCGTGTCGACGCCAACCCAGGGGTGAAGGACGACGTCATGGTGAAGTTGAAGAGGAAGATTGGCCAAGCCAAGGATGGTTTCGTTGTTGTCGGAGCACGTCGGACGCGTAGGGGTAACGTTGTTGTCGAGTGTGCTGGCAAAGAGAATGCCAGGTGTTTGCAGTCGATAGTAGGTGGGGGCTTGTCAGGGTCCTACAGCTAGGACCATCAAGAAGAGGAGATCGCACATCGTGCTCGCTGGGGTAGAGAGAGATGAAGCAAGAAGAGCTGCTGCAGAGGTTGATGGTTCAGAACCCCCGCTTCAGGGGGATTAGGTTCGAGGAGGAAGTGAAGGAGAAGTTCCGGTTCGATGGCAGGGGATCCAGAGATACGTTGTCCGGCGTCGTTTTTGAGGTTTCGCCGGAGGCTAGGAGATGTTTTTTGTCGGAGGCAGTTAGCCTGGGTTGGCGTAGGGTTTGGGCTAGGGACCATTTCTCAATGATCCAGTGTTTGTCTAGCTACGAGTTCGGCCACAGGTCCATGGAGTGTAAGGAGCGGGTGCAGTTTTGCGGTAACTGCGCCGAAGTGGGGCATGAGTTCAAGAGCTGTATGCGGGCAGTTTCTTGTTGTGTTATCTGTGCGAGGTCGAATGACAGGGTTGGTAGCGTCAGGGTCGACACTCGTCATGATGCGAAGTCCAGCCAGTGCCCCACGATGCAGCAGTTGAAGGCAGTCATCACCAGGAACATCGACTATGGACTGTAGGCCATTAGACGATGTTCCGAGAAGCATGCAAGTCAAATGTGGGCAATATAATTTAGGCAAAGGTAAAGGGGCCACAAATAATTTCATTAAAATAATAAACGAAAATAAAATCGACATGGGGCTCTTACAGGAACCGCTCCTGTATGGCCACAAAAATAACAGATTTTAGGAGAAGGGTTACCGTCTTAAACGCGAATGGTGCACGACCGCGCAGCGATATAATAATAAATAACGGAACGTGCGCCGGGATAATATTAAACAATTTGTCGAACGAGTTTATAACCACCGCGAAAATAAAACACGTTCTACGTGATAAGCGCGTACTTTCCGCCAGTCGACTCCAGGCGGGAAAATCCTCAAACCGAGGACTTAATAAATCAAATCGAAGACATTTTTCGCAAAATTGGAAGGAATAAAAAATTAATAATTGGAGGAGACTTTAATGTTAAGTCGCCGTTATGGGGTAGCCCTATCCAAGACGATCTTTATACGGAATGGGATCTTAGTGTGATAAACACTAATGATTCACCTACCTTTGAGCGGCATAGAGGCTGCAGTTTTATAGATATTACTGCAGCCTCGCACCAGATGCTACAAATAATTTATAATTGGGAACTTAGGTCGGACGAGATAACGCTCTCTGACCATAAATTAATTTATATGGGATATCCATGACGGGAAAAACACAAACGAGCAACTAACTAACTTTCCGCGGTTCTGTAATAAAAAAGGAAATTGGGAGCGGTTTAAGCAAAAATTTTTTGAAAGCATCTCTGCGCTCAAAAACGAGCTATTAACCTGCCAAGAGGCAGACGAAATAGAAACACTCGCGAAAAAAGTTAACGGCGCGGTGGTAGACGCGTAGTCGTACTCCATACCGCAAAAGAAAACATTTAAAGACAGCGTGCCCTGGTGGACTCGGGAACTAACCACCAAGGGCGGGTAGCAACACGTAACCTAAGGCGCCGCTATCAGCGCGCCTGAGGAGAATAAGAGAACAACGGAAACTCGAATATAATCAAAGTAACCGCGAATATAAAATATTAATAGAAGAAACGCGAACAAATAAATTTAAAGAATTCTGCACGCGAAATTCCCAACAGGAACACTGGGCTACCGCATACCACGTAATAAGGGATAAACAACAGAAAATCGCGCACGGTAACATAAAGAAAACAAATGGCGAATATACAAAAGGTTTTAAAACCACGGCGCAGTATTTATTAGAGAAATTTTTCCCATCAGATAATCCCGAGGAGGATGAGGGGTGCACGATTTAGTACGTCGGGAAGCTACCGAGGCGCAAGGAACAGGTGCCGATAAGGCAATCTTAATTCACGAGGTCGTAAGAGCTCAGGAGAATGAACCCTAAGAAGGCACCGGGGCATGACGGAATCACTTCAGACGCAGCTCTGGAGGCGTGCCTGTTAGCCACGGGTGTCTTTGTCGGATTGTTTAATTTTTGTTTAGAGAAGGGGTATTTCCGCGTTGCTGGAAAGTCCAGAACGTGAAATTTATCCCTAAACCTAAAAAGGCAGATGCGTCAGACCCGGACAGCTATCGTCCAATTAGCTTGCTGCCGGTGCTGGGGAAAGCTTTGGATCACGTTATGACTACCCGAGTTGAGCACTTAGTACGAGACAGCGGCGGTTTTAATAATCGACAGTTCGGTTTTATGGAGGGAAAGTCGACTGTCGACGCACTAGAGTTCGTTGTCGGGGAAATTAAGTAGGCGAGAGATTCTAAATAGTACTGTGTTTTTGTTGCTTTGGACATTTCAGGAGCATTTGATGCTGCGTCGTGGCCATTAATCGTTTACGAGTTAGATCGTAGGGGTTGTCCGCGGAACTTTAGTCAAGAGCTATTTCTTGGGGCGACTGGCACAGGTTGAAATTCCGGAAGTTTTGTCGCGCGAGGTGGAAAGGGGTTGCTCGCAGGGGTAATGCTCTGGTCCTACTTTTTGGAAGCTGTTGTATGAAAGCATTTTTAGGGTCAAGTTGCCTGCAGGATGCTCAATCGTTGGGTTTGCGGATGACACGCTTTTAATTATCAGATCGTGATTATTAATGTACATGCGAAAAAACCAAACGAGGCACTAAATAAATTGCAGGAATGGTCACGTCAGGTAAAATTGAGATTTAATACGTCAAAATCGGAGGCACTATATTTCGGGACGAAAGCGGGACAGCGACCCCTTAGGCTAGATCTGGAAGGGGAAAAAATCCCGTACAAAGACGCCATCACGTACCTCGGTGTCAAAATAGACGATAAATTAAACTGGAAAGCGCACGTGCAATACATAAAAAGTAAAGGCGACGAATTATCAAATACAATTATGGGGACGGCGAAAATAAACTGGAGTTTCAGGGGCGAATTGCTGAGAACGGTCTATGCCGGAGAAATAGAGCTGGCAATGCTGTACGCAGCATCTGTATGGGCGAAAAGTTGTAGAGTCCGGGAGATGCGATCTCCCCTTAGCAGTAAAGAATCAATAGACCGACGTAAGAAGACGACCAGATCTTCTGATGCTAGAGAAATTTATATACGAGGTAAGAGTAAAATTGTGGCGGCTGTACTCGCATAAGCATTGACTTGTAGTGATAAGCAGATATTGAAATATTTTAACATGCACGTTTTATGTGTAATGGCGCTAGTCGATATAATGCTCATGCGAGTGCACCTGATAATTTATTTGGGTGATGCTTCTGCTAAATGCACTGTTATACGCTTATACTTATAGATTTTTATTTAATTATATGTATTCATATTTATTTTATATTTATCTACATTTTAAATTTACATTTTACATTTATTTTGCATGTATTATATTATTTTGGAGCTTGAATTGTTTTTTCTGACGTTCTGCCGCCATTTTTGGTGGTAGCATTCTTATAAGATTGTAATTGATTGTAATAATAATATAAATCAGTTAAGGAATGACAGGAATAGCAAGGGATGATTTTAGACTAAAGATAAAATAAATTACTTAGACCAGGGGGCACGAATTTGTAAATTTATAGAGTAGGCAAAATAGCTGGATTCACTATTAAAATATTTGGCGAATGCTTAGAAAACTTGAATCCACTTTTTTTTTTAATTTTTTTAATATCAGCTAGCTAGATTTGGATAGCTTTAAGACGACCCTTCAGGTCGCACCGGTAAGCAGAGCTGGCAGCTGCTATCTGGTATTTCGGATCCCTCCCCCTTTCATTTTGCTTTTGTCTCGTTGATCGGACACACTCCAAAGTCAACGCTAGGGATACCATTATTCAAACCCTATTTTTACTTTTAATTCAGTTTGTTAGATTTTTATTTAGAATAGATTAATTTTGAAGTTAGATTACACTTGAAGCACGTTAATTTCGCGTTTAAACCTAATGTAGTACCTTCGGGTGGAGCATTGGGGACGTGGCCGAAGTCATAGTGGTCCTTATTCAAATTATAATGTAGAAAAAAGTCGACCGAGTCTGCTAACAGTACATTACATTTACAATGCTCCACCCGAAGGTACTACATTGGCCAGGAGGCGAGTTTTTTGTTGCCAGGAAATTTAGAATTTTGCCGAACCCTTGCCGTTCCAGATAAGGTAGGGATCTTTAACGTGCGTGACAACACTCACACACGGGACCTCCATTTAACCTCTCATCCGAACGAGGGCGTAATTTTTGTGAAAAATTTCACCTGCCACTTTTCAAGCAGTCGGCCGTGTCGGGATACGAACCTAGGACCTTGGGATCCGTAGTCTTACGCTTACTACATTGATCCACGGCGACGCCCTTCTAACAGTACACCAGAAAAGATTAGCTTTCGTGGCTTTGTTACGGATATTGCTACAAAATGCTTAGTGCAGTAGAAATTGTTGTGAAATTAGATCGCAATGGAAGAGAAATACTTTAATTAACTTTATACTTCTATTGGCTCGACGCCGGGAGGAAATCTGAGACAATCATCTTAATTTATTCCTAAAGGTTTTATTTTTGAAATTACATAGTTGTTTTGTGGGCTACAAAATAGTAAAAAGGAATTTAGAAAGTTACTTAAAAAAAAGTTAGCGAAGTTATCAGGTACCAACTTGTATATGTATAATATTTTTTCTTGTATCGTTAAGCTTAGACAGTAAATTTTGGGGCGTAGTTTAGGCGCAACAAGGTATAATTGGTATTAAAATTTACACACTAACATACCAATTTAAGTTAATGAATAGTATTGTTATGAAAAACATTCTCAATTCTCATAAAAATTCTTGCTGTTGGTACTACAATTATGTATATGAAAACGAATGCCTGTTATCGCGCGGTGGAGATAGCACTAATTTAGGGTGATAATGAAAACCACATTTTAATGCAGGGGACTTTTTATATCAACAATAACGCCATTAATTAAACTCTTACTAATATACATACCTACTGACGCTTACGATACGAGTAATTTATTATATCTTCTATTCCCTATGACGTCATAGCTCAAGTGGAAATGATAACAGAAGTAGCAATTACAGGCAACTGGGGCGATATTTATTAGATTAATTTTCAGCTGTTGAAGAAATTAAAGTGTAGATGATAAATGATGGGAAAAACGGTGCAACAAAACATTCTATTTATTACAATTGTTTATGTTTGGATAACAACAACTAAATCCAAGGTTTCTAACTACAAACTTGCGGTTATTATCATACTAATTAATGATATAAGTGTTTCAAAACAAAAGAGGGAGCTTTATGTGTTTATCCTTGAAATGGTGTTGAATGTAATATTTCTGAAACTATGGGTCAGTATGAAAAGAGAAAACGTATTTGCCACCGACGCTGTGAACACACGAATGATAAAAATTCTTGTCTATATGACGTTTGTATCTAGTTTGTACCTGTTTATGTCATGTTTGTTTTATTTCCGCCCTCAGTAGTTAAAAAATAGTTCACTTTCCCCAGTTTCAATAATTCCATTCGAAGTGCATCGTTGTTCTTTAGCTCTCAAATAGTTTGTATCTCAACCGGATTTTCAAAAATTTTCAGATAAGAAACAATTTCTCTAGTTTTGAGATAGCTTAAAAAATCAACAGTTTGAGTGTCATTTGAAATGGCATCGCGTTTGAAAAGAAATAGGAAGCTCAGTAGAATCAAAACGTCACAAATCTTGTTACGTAGTTCTACTTTTCAGTCTCTATTCAAATCGTTTATGTTTCAAAAAACTAAAAGTGTAGAATCATGGGGTTTTAAAGAAATATGTCTAAGGGGTATCTTTGCTAATTTTTAGTTTATTACGAAACATCTATTAAGGTTCAAAAGAACTTGATTAATACTCTTTTGCGCCTCTATTTAAATTGTTTGTATCCAAGAAACCCGTTGCATTTAGGGTGCTCATGAGCTACATCTTTTACCACACAAAAAAGATGATTTCATTTTTATACGCAAACTAAATAAATTCTTGCCTTTCAGAAGAAGATACATAAACCCTAAAAAGATAATACATCCGATACCCATAAAAACCAACCCTACTGCTATATGGGCCATGGGCGGGTAGCGGTCTGCACAGGGTTCGGGCAACCTTGTGTTTTTAGCCAAGAGAGATGACCCGTGTCAGTTGGAAGACGAGATCCTCAGGGATGAACCACGCCTAAGGGGTGTCAGTTCCTCAGTGTCTGGCAAAACGCTCCTTGCCCCAGATTTTGTCAAAGGGGCTAATTCATTTCGAACAATCGGCTGCGTTATCCGGTCAGATTGCCGATTGAGTGAACTCTTGTAGGTGGAGGGCGTGCAGCAGGTACAGTGGGATAGCAGCAAATGCTAGATATGTTCTGCTACAAACCGGTATGCAGGCGCGTACATCACCCACCTTCAAGGAAGCTATATCTTCCTGGTAGCCTTAGTGTCGTCTATAGTATCCCAACTTAAGCTTCATGGTGCGGTGGAAAAGTAAATTCTTATATTAATTATGGATCCGAAACTTAATGTAGAAGGCAAACCGAAGGGTGCGTTTTCGGACATCCCACAAGTGTTGTTGCGACAACATAACAATCACAACGTCAATCTGGGGAAACGAATCAGCGAGAAGAACGACAATAACAGCGTCCATAGAAGAAGCGAATCAGTGGGGCTGGACAGAAAAGAAGCAATGCTAGTTTGGCAGCGCAGATGGATGCGTTGGAAAATGCTGGCCCCGTTGTTTACCAATCAACAGATCAGTCTGAAATCGGTCAAATACCTATCACATCTAAAATATCTACGTCTACTCCAAGATCTGCAGAGGCCAAGGTAGACATAAAAAGATCGATGGAAGAGGAGTTACAAGATCAGCACCACTCAGGCTGTCGGTGGCAGCTACATGGAGGCAGCCGCTAGACACCTCAGCCGTTATCGACAAGAACAGCCCAAGGCTGAAACAGAATCCTTGAAATTAGCCATCCACAAATCGTTGGATGACCATTTGTTCTCTCTTCTAAACGACAGCACCACACTAAAACGTTTGGAGGTGGGGAGACCTTTCGGGTCTGGTGCGAGGATGACAACACCTTAACGTGGATAAAAGAGGTGATTGGCAACCTCCCACATCCTTGAAGACTACACGCCTTGCAGGCGTCCGGGTGGGAATGTTACCAAGACTCCTAAATGCGGCACTATGAATCCTGAGGCATCACCAGGACATGGATGTCGTCTAAAAGCGGCATGTGCAGAACCCCGGGCCGACCCATACAAGTGGGGCATTTTCCAAACCGCCATTATAGACCAAGCTCAAGTTATGCTAGTATTCTAATGTCAAGGAAGACGCAAAAGATGTTATTACTAGTAAGGAAGGCACTACAAACTCCCCTTAGCTTTAAAAATCCAAAAACCACAACCTGCCGTAGAGGTAGCCCAACCAGCTACTGTGCAACAGCAAAGTTGCAACGAGCTTCACTCCAACATGGACCTCAAGAAACTGAAGCAAACGTACCATTAACAACATAAAGCAGTCCTATGGATGCGGTAGAATCCGACCCGTCGCTTGCAGAATGGCTGGCGGATGAGTATAATAAAGCATCATTCAGTCTACTCAACTACGTTTAAAAGGTAAATTCCCACAGTTAAAATCACTGGGCTAAATATCATTCAGATTAATCTAAAACACTGCAGAATGGCTGCAGCTAGTCTATCCAGACACCTGAGCACAAGGCAGGATATTGCCTTCAATTAGAAACCCTGGGTAGTAAATTCGGGAATGTCTGGTCTGAGCAGCCTAAATGGCACTATCTTTACGGCTAGTAACCAACCTAAGCATAGGTCATGCATCTACATAACCCAGGCGTATCAGTGATTTCTTCCTGTCCCAACTAAGTAACCGTGACATTGCAGCAGTTCAAATCAGTTGCAGGATAAAAGCAATCACTGATATAATTCTTGTTTAAGCCGATATCCCAATAAAGTCATATACCCCTCCCTTGGAGTTGACGGCAGTCATTGAATATTGTGATAGACGCAAAAAGGCACAAAAATCAGATGCGACTCTAACGCACACTACACTGTGTGAGGCAGTGTGGATACCAACCATCGTAGAAGGGTACTGCTCTCGAGTACATATCGAGTAAGAAGCTGTAGATTCCAAACTGGGGCAGCGAACCCACTTTTGAGACATCTCGCTACAGCCTCGCTAAGCCTGTCATCGGTAGGTATCTACATATCACGAACTGGCAGGTGAATGTCTAAGGCAACCCTGTCAGATCACAGATTGCTGAATTTTAAAATAAGGCAACATAAGTTGTTTGTATAGACTACATAAAACCTACAGCGACCAACAGGTGTGTATATCTTTACGGTCTGGGTATGGACAACCCAACAACAATAGAAAAACCATAAAGATACTCGGTTTTCTTCAGACCTCCATTATAGAATCCTTTGAGCAGATATATCAGGTCAGGACGGCTTCTACTCGCTCCATCACTTAATGATGGGGCGAGCAGCTTCAGAAGCTGAAAAAGACTTTAAGCAAACTGTTTCACACAACAAAAAATACTAGATGTATGACCGACTGGGAGGCTTATAAAGACCACCAGAGACTATAAAAAGCGGCAAATAGAAGACGGCAGAAAGCCTCCTGGAGACCTTCTACAACTCGGTTGAATCTGCCAATGCAACCTCTCGTATTTACAAGATTTTGTCTAAAAATCCTCGCCATCAACCCATGCTGCCTGAAACGCGTGGATCGAACGTACACCACCAATGAGAAAGAAACTATTCGCAGACACGCATTTCGCAAGAGGTGTATCACCACCATCCACATCGAGGTGGATGAACCCATCTCAGCCCCAAATAGCACTGACTAAGTTGTATCCAACCGTGTAGTGGATGAAGAGAAACTTAAATGGGTCATCTCAAACCTCCATCCTATTACAGTGGGGCATTGAGAGGCTGCCTCCGTTCCGTGTGGTACTCTTCAGGGGCTGTACTGCATTTAGGTATGTCCTCAGTAGTTAGAGAGAGGTTAGGATGGTCTTCATTTCTAAACTAGGCAGAAGGGACTACTCCCAGGCTAAATCCTACAGACCGATCAGTCCTACGTCTTTGTTAATGAACTTGGAAAGACTGTGCGACAATATTTTGAGGACGCATTTATTGATACTGAGGGTGCGTTTACTGAAACCTCATTCATAAGAATTGACAGTGTACTGAAGACACACAACTTTCGGCAGTTCACTATGCAGTTTCTAAAATGGCGACGGGTACATATTAGTATTGGAAACACTTCTAGAATTAGGATGCTAAGGGCTGTTCCCAGGGGTGCGTGTTGTCACCACTACCATAGAATTTAGTTATAGAATGTTATATTTGGAAATAAATTCTACAACTTAAGATAAAGATCCTCCCTTGTGAGCTATAGAACCTTCACGAGGAGGCGAGGCTTGCGTTTCTCAGAGAAACAGTAGCTCAACCGAATAGTATCTGCGGAGAGCTCAGACTGGCGGCTCCGTGACGTAGTTGGTATGTGTGTGACTACTACACCCAAGGTCCCGGGTTCGAATCCCGACACGGTCCGCTTGAAAAATGTTAGACGAGTATTTTTCATAAAAATTCACCCTCGTTCGGATGAGAGGTTGGAGGTCCCGTGTGTGTGAGTGTTGTCACGCACGTTAAAGATCCCTACCTTGTTTGGAACAGCAAGGGTTTTGCAAAATTCCAAATTTTCCAGGTAAAAAAATACGTTTCCTGGCCAATGTAGTACCTTCGAGTGGAGCATTGGAAAATGCCCACTTCCTTCCGCACTCCGCGTCTGCGCATTCTCTGGCGCCGACGCAACTGTCTAAAGTGACGGAAATGCACGCACAAGTCTATTTTATGAAATATTGGCGCGGTTTCAGTCACATATTTTAAAACAAAAACCAGAAATGTTTACATAACCGATTTTCGGCATGTAACAAACTCTGTATATATTCTAACCACTTTCTCTACATTTTCTATAATGATGTCTTCTTCTGCGCCTCACATTTTGGCTATACGGTTTTATATTCCTAAAATTCATTCTAATTAGTTTATATACTTCATCTGTCTTTCCTATTTCCATCTTTGTTTGTACCCTTTGCACTTTTCATAAATCCATTATTCTTTAGCTTTCCTGCATTTGCGAATAATTTCCCATTTTATGGCTTTATATCTCTGTTTTCTTGCTTCATCTGATCTGTTTTGTATTTTCGACTTTTTTCTATTAAATTCATGATATCTTTACTTATCCGTAGTTACTTGTTGTTTGTACTCTAGAATATCTATGGCCTCAATGTCTAAGCTGGATTTAATGTTATTCCATTCTGTTTCTACGTGCTTAGTATCAGAAACTTTCTCGATATCTTTCAGCAATTCATTTGACTTTTTTTCAAATCTTTCGTGGATATCTTTATCTTTTAGTTTCTCAAAGTCAAAGTGCATTTTTCCGTTCCTTTTTTCAAATTTTTAAATTTCTCGTGCCTAAACCAAATAAACCTACTAATAATCCTTCCCTGCCATTCCGTTAAAATTCTCCGTAATTATTAAATTTGTATCTTAGTATGTCTTCGATATCTTTGTAGATCGCTTCTACCTTTTCCTCACTGCGGCTAGAGGTGGGCATTTATAACTGTATTATTACTGTATTTACCGGTTTAGATTCTAATCTAACCATGAATATTCTTTCGTTCTTTTGAAAGTAGTTTTCTGCACAGTGCCCTATCTTTTTCCGCATAACTATACCCATACCAAAATTTCCTTTCTCTGATCCTGTATGAATTACCCTAAAGTCTCCATTCCAAAAATCCCCACCTCTGGCCACCGAACTTCGCTATCCCTACTATGTCTAGTGCTAACCTATCCATTTTAATTTTTAAGTTCTCTAGCTTACCTACTTGCTTCATACTTCTGACATTCCACGCTATGACTCGCAAAATGTTCCCGATTCTTTTTCTAAATTTTCTGATCACATCCTCCGAAGTAGTCCCCCCCCGCCCCCCGAGATCCGAATGGGAAACTATTTAACCTCCGTAATCTTTTACCCCAGAGGTTGCTATCATCTTAAATGCGTATACAGTTTTCTTTGGGAGGTAATATGGTGGTTTCGCGTTGCCTTCTACAACTCGGTAGTGTGTCTTAGACTGCCATACCGACCTATAGTCTCTGCCAATCTAAGTACCGAAACAGCCGCTGCCCTCTTGCGGGGACCTGTTTTAGTCTGGTTCCTCACTAAAGACTCTAATACTTTGGTTGAACTTGTAGTTTGGCTCTTTAGGTTACTGGAACACGGAAGACATTCCACCCGTTCTAGTAATCTAGAACTTCTTCAAGGGGCAGGTCCATTCGGAATGGATATTTTTTTTGCATATAGTTTATAAAAAAATAAAAAATTACAGTACTCAGTGTTCGAGAAAAAAATTAATGTGTTTCTTGTAAAACTTTTAGAAAGCAGAATTTAGTAATTTGTTAAGAACCGGTCACTAGCTATACTATTGCGGGCAATTGCTATACTATTGCGCAATTGTTAAAGCCACGTAATACCTATAACACGTATCACCACGTTTTAAATATGATGCAATAGTCAAATTTTCATGCATAATATAAGTAAAACAGGTTACTCACTTGGATGGTATTTCGTAGCTAAATGTCAGGGTCCATCCTGTTTGTGGGTTAGGTTACAGCATTGCTAAGTTTCAAATTGCCAATCCGTTCTTCCTTCTACGCTCATAGAGGAATGAAGGAACCCAGGTAAAAAAACGACAAGGCAAGATACAGGAACCTACATCCCTAAAAAGAGAAAAGACACACACACACCACAGATAGATGTTCTTGGCTTCAGTTCTCGTGGCTTAATGGCGTCTTATAACATCGCGCGCACTCCGCCATTCACTCAGCGCAGGCGCGACTCGGGGACGACGGAAATTGACATTTTTTAATTAAAAAATATCCGCGAGAATTTATTTACAAATTAAAGCTAACTCTAAAAATGTACATTACCAAATTTTGGCATGTAACAATTTCCCGTTACGTTTCATCTTTCACTTAAAAGCGGTCCTAACCCCCTTGATTAACTTCAATTTATGGTTAGGTAGCACCCTTTCCCTTTTTAAGATTAGCTCTATTATCCGTACCTTCCCACTTCCTCGTTCATACCTTCGCGGCAAGCTATTTTCTCTTCCGGAGTTTTCCGTTTATCTATATCATTTATTCCATTTCCGTCGTGGGCTGATTTGAGAAGGAAAAAATTCCTATTAAAATCTAGACGACTCTTTTAAGCAAACATTTAAACGTTTTGTATACTTTTCGAAGTATAAAAATTTGCAGTATGTAGTTTCTCATAAGCTTAGCGGTACGTCATTTACCTCTGAAAGTACACGTACCCCGGGTTAGAAAGCGATGTAGTAGAATATAAGAACTTTGTTAGTAATGTTACATTTAATAAATTTTATCAGGTGAGCGAACACTGCAATAATCTACTTAGTAGAAAGCAGTTCGATTGAGATGTAAGTTAAATGAGGAAAAAACTCTTTTAGATGGCAGCAGAAGTATTTTTTAATTATAAGAAACCAAGCATAAATCACTCTTCTTCGCCCATTCCAAAATTTGCCAGTTGGCTCCTAAAATTGACTTGGTTCTCATTCAACGCACGCCCAAGATTTGAATGAAGCTTAATCATATATGTGCGATCTTTTAAACGCGTTCAACGTAATGCTTTCCTTTCCTTGAATAATTATATAACTGACGAGATGAATAGAAAGACATTTATAAATAGATTTTCGGTATGAATGCAAACAAAAGCAGACAATTCGATCGATAACAGTACGAACCAAACTTCTAACCTTGACGTTCTGACGATGGTTTATTTACGGCATTCTCAATAAATATTAAATAACTCAAATTACGTCGATGTTACGTATTTTAGTTGTTTTGCTGAACAATAACTGGCGTTAGCTGTCCAAATTTCTTAAGTTTTACAATTTTCATTTCAGAGTCATTTTCTATCTCATTTTAAGCAATTAGCGTTAACTCCTGAAAAGGAGCGAAAGAGCTCCCGCAACGTCATATTTGTTAACCTGTTACCAATGTGATTTAAGCAATTAACAATACAGTTTTGAGACGACACCAATGTTATGGGTTATTTAAAAAATCACGTGGAGAGTTAACATTTTGTATATAAAAACAAGGTCGTAATGTTTAGACCAACAGTTAAAAAAATCGATCTTTAACATAATTGGTCATGACAAATATTGCGCACCTGTCCATTGTAAAGTTGTAAGTACGTAAGTACGGTCAGCTATTTCCTTGTTTGTTTAGACACGGCACCACTTTACACCGCTGTCTTAAACCACTCCCGCAACACTTCCATTCTCTAATGGCCAATTATGTTCACAGTTAGGTCAACGAGCCATCGAAACAGATAGTTATAAGCCTCACTTCTCTCTGCGACGAAAGAAGGACCGATAGGATTGCGCGAAGTCAAAACCATGTAAAATTTTAGTATACCATTTATATCTTGTAAATACAGCTACCGTACCCTTTTGCAGATGTAATAAAAAGTATAGGCTCACGACAAAAAGTGGGAGACGCACTTTGGTAAAAACTAGTTCGGCCACTGGGAGCTGTGGAGCTAACTCGAACATTAGATCATAATCGAAAAAATAATGTACATTTTAAAACAAACAATCCTCTTATATAACCCCGACTAGAAGTAATTGTGAACATATAAATATTCAAAAATATACAAAAACAGTAACATGTTGTTACGAGTTACTATTAGGCAACCCGTCAAACACACAAGCGCCGTAAGCAATTATATACTACAGAAGCCTCGAAATTTCTAGGATATACCGGAGTATGAATCATCCTTTTAATTCAGGGTATATATAAGACCGCTGATGAAGTAAAGAGTTAGTCTATATCTAACTGTCGAATATAAATTATCTCGTGTAAAGTTAATTAGTTAAGCTTTTGGAAGTCCAAAGTAAACATTAATTTGTGTTATGTGAACGTGTATATTGTACCGCCAGCTTGTAGAATACATAAATAGACAAAAGTGTAATAAATAAATTATACTAGTGTTAGTGTTGTTTATAGACCTATGGTTAAGAATTTAGTTTAAGAAGATATGAGTGCTTGTAAATAGCATTAGTGTAATAGTGCTTCATTGTTAATTGAACTGAAAACATCTATAAATAAGGCGTATAGTGTTAATTAGTCTTGTGAACAGTGAGTAATAAAGACTTGTTATTACTTGTTTTAAATTGGTGAAATGCGTTAATAGTAGCCCGCTACACTGGTGTCAGACTGTGTGAGGTATATAGTAATTAATTTAAAAGAAAAAACACAAGTCTAAAGACATTTAAGTAGTTTGTATATGTCTGTTACCAGAAGCCAAAGTAAAATGGACGCAGAAACTTTAATGAATTTCCTTAAGGATTTTAAATCCGGTATGGAACAAAGCTAGGCTAAACTAGAAGTGACACTTAGTGAAAATGCTGAAAAAATGGAAGAGAGGTCGGCTAAACTAGAACTGATACTCGGTGAAAACTTAGCGAGGTCGGTTGAACTGGAATCGACCCTAAAGAGTTTAAATACGGTATGGAGGTAACACTTAGTGAAAATACTGAGAAAATGGAAGAAAAGTTTAGTGAAAATGCTGAGAAAATGGAAGAAAAGTTGAATGAAAGTACAGCCACGTTAGAACAAAGATTAATGGAAAGCTCCATTGCATTGAAAGAAGATTTCACTGAACAGGTAAAAACAGTTGAGCAACAGTTGGACAGTAAATTGGTAAAAATGGAAGAAGATGTGATGAGGCTGCAAGAACAAGTGATTTCACTAACAACGCGGCCACTTGAATTAGTAAATCAGAACATTCCAGAAATAAGAAGCATGGAAGGAAGCGAGTCAATACCGTCAAAATTTAAAGTGAAACCTACCTACATTCGATGGTAAAACACCTTGGCCCACATATTTGAAACAATTTGAAGCTGCGGCAATAGCCAACGGTTGGTGCAACAAAGAGATAGCTATCTCTCTAATAGTGGCCCTACGGGGAGAAGCTCTTAACATCTTACAAACGATTCCCAATCACCAGCAGAACGATTACGGCCTCTTAACATCGAAGCTTGAAATGAAATATGGAGACGCTCACCCGCAACAGGTTTATCATACACAAGTTAAGAACCGCTCGCAAAAGACAAATGAAAGCCTTCAAGAATTCAAAGCTGACATTGCCAGATTAGTTAGATTGGCATACCCAAAGGCACCAGATAGCTTCCTCGAACAAATGACGGTTCAAACATTTGTGGATGGCGTTAAAGACAGCGAAATACAGCAAACGCTAAGATTAGCACGGCCAAAAATGTTAGATGACGTACTGACTCGTGCACTTGAATTTGAAGCAGTCACAAAGTTCGGTCTGCCTTAGAAGAACCTGGTCAATCGCAGAACAGCGTAGAAGAAATAATCAACCGTGTGTTTGAAAAGTAAAAAGCGGAAAGGCTGGAAAGACAACGACCGCGGAGAAGGAGTCTGCAATGCTGGAACTGCTGTGAAGTTGGTCTATAAGAAACACTGTACTCAACCAAAAAAACAACCTGTTGAGCAGCAGGAAAACTAGACCAGTTCGACGTAAGAGGGCGAACGTCGAGAGCACAACGTAGTGCCCCGGAGATTATCATCCGTACTGCACCGTCGATAGGAATTCTGGACAGCATCTATATTGATGGTAAAATTAATGATAGGGTTGTCCGATTACTCGTGGATACAGGAGCGACAAGGACTATTGTAAGACCAGATTTGATTGGTCGTGGAATAGTGCTTGGGCTTGAAAAGCGGATACTGGCAGGTAGGCTTGGAGTCAAACGACAAAGAGAAAACTGCATTTACAATTGGAACAGGATTATGGCAGTTCAAGGCCATACCCTTGAATCATGCAATGCACCTGCTACTTTTGAATGTTTGATGGAGTCGATACTGCGTGGACTGTCCTGGAAAACATGTCTGGTGTAACTAGACGACGTGATAGTGTTAGGCGGGTCTTTCGAAGAACATCTTAAGAACCTAGAGGAGATATTCCAAAGATTACGCGGGACAAACCTTACATTGCGCCCCAAGAAGGGTCACCTATTTGGAACAGAGCTGAAATACCTAGGACATGTCGTTTCGGAGACCGGAAAAAGAGCTAACCCTGACAAGATAAAAACGGTACAAGAATGGCCTACACCAATAGATATACAACAACTACGCAGTTTTCTAGGGTTGTGTACATATTACCGACGTTTTATACTTGGGTTTGCGAACATTGCCAAACCGTTAACGAAATTAACGAAAAAAGGACAAGAATATGATTGGAATGACAACTGCCACGGCGCATTTGAACAACTAAAACGGCTACTAGTTACAGCACCGATTCTGAGTTATCCACGAATGGAGGGGAAATTTGTATTGGATACCGATGCCAGAAACACAGCTATAAGAAGCGTTCTTTCTCTGGGGCAGGACGAACAAGAAAAAGTTATTGGTTATTTCAACAAGGTCTTGTCGCGGCCAGAATGGAACTATTGTGTGACAAGAAGGGAGCTGTTGGTCGTCGTCAAATCCGTAGAGCACTTTTATAAGTATTTATACGGCCGTAAATTCCTGTTAAGAACAGACCATGCTACACTAAAATGGTTACTGCAGCTTCGAAATCCTGAAGGGCAAGTAGCAAGGAGGATAAAACGGCTGCAGGAATATGACTTTGACACAGAACATCGTGTAGGAACTAGCCATCGTAATGCAGACGCTCTGTCAAGGAAACCTTGTCCGGTAGACTGCAATCATTGCTCCAAGATGGAAGAGAAAATAAATGTCATTCATATAGAATGACGCTAACCGATGATACTTGGCAATCCGAAAAAATACGAGAAGACCAGGAAAATGACGCCAAACTGGAACGTATTATTGAGTGGAAAAGTAGAGAACAACGACCAGTTTGGGAAGAAATTAGTATTTCAAGTAGGAGCCTGAAGGCATACTGGGCACGGTGGGACTCCTTGGTGATTGAAAATAGGATCTTGAAACGACGCCTGGAATGTGAAGATGGCACTGAGAGACGACTTCAAGTGATAGTGTTGAGAAGCAGAGTGCCGGAAGTGTTGTAGCACTTGCACGATGGCATTTCCGAAGGGCACTTTGGCGTGAAGGGAACTCTCGAAATAGATTCTATTAGGTGAACTGCAAAGAAGATGTGAAGGAGTGGTGCCGGAAATGTGAGTTATGTGCCTCTGCAAATGGTCCGGTCACAAAACGGAAAGCCCCAATGAGACAGTATAACGTGAGGAATCCTTTTGAGAGGGTGGTCATTGATATAGCTGGTCCGTTTCCTGAATCAGAGAAGGAAATAAATACATCTTGGTTGCAATGGATTATTTTACCAAATGGCCTGAGGCGTATGCTATGCCTAACCAAAAAGCCGAGACTGTTGCAGATGTACTAGTGAGGGAGTTGTTTTGTCGCTTTGGAGTTCCGTTGAAATTAAACTCCGATCTAGGTCGGAACTTCGAATCAGCGTTGTTTCAAAACGTCTGCAAGCATATTGGAATCAGGAAGACTAGAACCACACCATTTCATCCTCAATCGGATGGAATGGTTGAAAGAATGAACAGACGTTAGGAAACTACCTAGCCAAAGTTGTCTCTCAACATCAACGAGACTGGGACCAATATTTACTTTTGTTTCTACTGGCGTACCGATCTTCGATACATGACAGCACAAGATACTCTCCCGCTTGTGTGATGTTAGGACATGTTGCGGCTACCATATGATCTTCAGTATAGATTTAAACCTGAAGAAGAGATTGCAGGTGAAGATTAAGTTAGTAAGCTTCGTGAAAGATCAAATAGCATTCACGAAAACGTCCGCAAGAATATCCAGGCAGCAAGCGATCGAATGAAATCACAATATGACACGAGAGCACATGACGGTGGTTATCAACCTGGAGATTTAGTGTGGTTGTATAATCCACAAAGAAAGCGTGGATTGTCGCCAAAATTACAAAGACAATGGGTAGGCCCGTACGAAGTGTTAAAAAGAATTAATGATGTAGTATACAGGATCAGAAGACCTCCCCGTGGTAAACCGAAAGTGGTACACTCCGAGCGGTTAACATCTTACGCTGGCAACAACCAGGAAGACTCGAGTAATGAGAATGGTGTTCGAAGAGATTAATCGTAAGCCAAATGTAGATTTTGAGGGTTTTATGGCGACGTATGGTGGTTCCGCTAAAGCCAGATTTGGCGTTCTTGTTGAAAAACTGCAAGATCTGTTTAGAGCACCAGAAGAGTATTCCCTTGCACATTGCGTAGCTCAAGACCTGGAAATGTCAAGAGGAATAGTTGTTGTTTTCAAGAAAAAGTTTAGATGTGTGGATGAATTAGTACAACAGCAGCCAACTGTAGGAAAAGCTTTGGTTCTTCAGGATAAAAATCGTTATATTTACTATCTGGTCACCAAAAATTCTTCATGGTAGAGACCTAGTTATGGACATCTATGGGAGGCTTTGCTAAATCTTAAGGCTCAGATGATGGAAAATGAAGTAACGAGACTAGCGGTGCCCAAGCTAGGCTGTGAACTGGATCGCTTAGATTGAAGAGTAGTCCGAAATAATCTAGAAGTAATTTTCCAGGGAACAAACGTCCAGGTCCTTGTTTGTTTTATCAACCGGTTAGCTACCAAGACCAACAAAAGAGTGTTGACTGTTATTTCCAACGACGTGGTGGATGCACCAGAGGAGATAGCTGCCTATACCGTTATCATTCATTGAATTGGCGTCAAAATGTATTTACAGTTACGAAACGTAACGCTTTTAAAGAAGGGGCAGTGTTACGAGCTACTATTAGGCACGCCGTCAAACACACACAAGCGCCGTAAGCAATGTATATACTACAGAAGCCTCAAACTGTCTAGGATATACCGGAGTATGAATCATCTATTTAATTCAGGTATATATAAGACCGCTGATGAAGTACAGAGTTAGTCTATATCTAAATGTCGAATATAAATTATATCGTGTAAAGTTGCTTTTGAAAATCCAAGAGTAAATATAAATTTGTGTTATGTGAACGTGTATATTGTACCGCCAGCTTGCAGAATACATAAATAGACAAAAGGGTAATAAATAAATTAAAGTAGTGTTAGTGTTGTTAAGAAGACTTATGATTAAAGATTTAGTTTATTAGTTTATTTAGTTTATTAGTGCTTGTAAATAGCATTAATGTGATAGTGCTTCATTGTTAATTGGACTTAAAACGTCTATAAATATGGCATATACTGTTAATTAGACTTGTGAACAGTGAGTAATAAAGACTTGTTATTACTTGTTTTAAATTGGTGAAACGCGTTAATAGTAGCCCGTTACAATATGCTTTGGTAAAATGTGTAAACATTACAAGTAATAAAATACATGAGCCACAATTCCAAAACTTCCGCTCATTTAAACCGATGAGTAAGAGAAAGAATATACGCTCATAAGAAATACATTGTGATGTTCTCTATATAGACTTTATGTGTATTGAAGAGAGATACAAATACATTAAACTAATTACACCAGTTTGCCTGTCTCACAAATTCTAGGGACATTTTATTAACTGCTCGTCATTTGCACATATATGTTTTAATTACCCCTAGATAAGGCAATGTTACACAATATTAGCACAAAGTGATCTTTAAAACCATTGGTCCATTTATTAACTATATGAGAGATAGCACATAAATTTTAAATTAGCTCTATTACAAATCTTATTACCCGCCCATAAGAAATACGCAGGTAAATTCTATATTGACACATTCTTATTTAATCCTAGAATATTCAAGACCTGTTCTACCAAAATTTAGCGCATCTAGTAACATTGGATGAGAGTAAAATCCTTTTCCATGCTTAACCTGTTAATACCAACATTTGCACATAATTGGAGAGCGGGAATTTTTTAACACTATTCTTATGTAAATTATAAAAAGTAACAACATATGTGTATTACCATTTATTTTGCACATTTTAAATTTGCGACATATAGTGTAAAATACATTAATCTGATTTTAGAAAATCGTTTCCAATATATTTTATCATATAGGTAAAAATCTACAACCCACTTCGGCTACCTCGTTTCAGCTGCTTTTTCAGGGTCACGGTGACGTTACACTTTTCCAAAAATAAAGAACAAGACAATGCTATTCTAAAGCTTTATTATAGCATTAGATAAATAACATAATTTAAAAACATTTAACCAACCAATCGTGGACCCAATAAAACTTAATTTTAGTACACAAGATTGACCTTTCTTTATGTTTGTTAGAGTAGTTTTAATTTTAGCTAGTTTTATCCGTAGTTTAAAATTCAAATCGCTGTCCAAGTCTTGTATCTCCTTTTCTAGCCAATAATTGGATACATAGGGACCGCCGAAATTTTCTAATTGCAAAATGAACCGAAATTTGTTTCGTTTGTTTCTATACATAAAGTTTTGATTTCATAGACAACCAAATCAATTCCTTGGTGTAATTCTTGCAGCTTGTGGCAATCTTTTAGTCGTGGCTCTCCAACTATTTTCTGTATACGTATCTTGTTGGCTTGCTCGATTTCCTCTTGCTGGTATTGAAGGCAATGTTGATTCTCCCACACACAGTTGTATAGTTGTATGTCCACAACATTTGGAAATATATTACCCCTATAGGTTGTAAGACCACCGGCTATGAATGATCCGAAAGGTTCTTTATTAGGCAAATAGACAATGTTTAAGGGAACCTCTTTACGTGTGGTGTACGCCAAATTTACGAATCCCACCTTCCTTAGTTCGTCTGCCATATTGATAAATACGTTCTTAGAAAAACCTTTTAAATAGTACGTCAACTTAATACCACCCCTTTCCGCAAGCACACCCACATAACTAAAAAAGTTTCTCATAATAATCACAAATCCATATAGCTCGTAATACCCAGTTGTGTCTAAGTTGGTCCACCGGCACATAAAGTTACCTTCTAATAAGATGTTCTATATCTAACACATCTTTGTATTGTTTTTGCATCGTTACAATTTTTTTCATGTAGTTTAACTTTCGTCTTTTTGCAACCAATTCCTCTAGTTCCAGCTGTCTTTTTCTCCGAGACTTTCTAGTTAGCGTTTGAAGTGAGCGGACGTGTTTCACGGCGCTCCCGGATACAAGACTACAAGTAAGTTTTATATAGGGTTTTTGTTATTTATTATTATATTTGAAGATTTACCTTTTATTATTGTGCGGCATTAATTTTTAAACACAGGACAGTGAAATAAAATCAAAAATAATAATTTAATCCGATAAATAATAAATAAATCGCGTTTTTCTTTGAATTTTAAACTAAAATCCGCGTTTAAAAATAAACTAAATTTAATTTCGGGCTAATAAACCCAAAAACTAATAAACAAACACCCCAAAAATAATTTAAAAAAGAGTTTTTAATAAATTTATTGAAAAAATCTAGTAAAACGGGTTAAAAAACGTAAAACCAGCAAATAAATTCAAAAAAATTGGGTAGTGTAGGTGTAATAAATAACAATTTAAAAACCAAAATCTAGGCCATTTTTAAATTAAACAAATACCTTAAAAACCAAAAAAATTGCGTTTATTTAAATAAAAATATTCTGTATTATACGTACACGCGTACTTGAACATGCATAAAGCCGAGTTTCAGTGTAATTAGTGGTGTAGCACTTGAAGTTCGTGCCAGACACCAAGTACATACATGATAAGTGCATTACCGGTATCACATTAAAATAGGACGTGTTTTAATTTGTTGTTTCTACATTAAAATTTAAAGTACAAAGTACTTTATAAATTTGATTTTTAGCAGTAATTAACTTTTTTAATTTAAAATCTGATTTGGCGGTTTAAAATTTAAACAGATAAATAGTGTTGTTTACCGTATATTTTTATTGGACTAGCAATTTTATTTTGTCCTAGTTGTTATTTTGACGGTTCATTTTAAATCGAGGTAATTTTAATGGACCAACGTTTTGTTTTGTACTCGCTGTTGTTTGTGATTTTTAGCGGACCATCTTAATCTTTGAGTTCATTTAGAGCCGAAACGGTCACATCGTATTTGATCTAGGCTTTCAGTTTGTTCCCGTTGGTTTTTTGTCGTTTGTCTTGTCAGCATGGTGGTCCACCCAGACGAGGAGCCGTTGCCGAGAAAGAAGAAGGGAGATCGAACGGAGGCTGAGGTCGATGTTGAGGATGTAATGTTAGGGAATTAAGAGGAGGTTGAGTGGTTGGAGAAAGAGCTTGTGTCTGTGGCGATCGAGTCGGGACCTTCCTGCGGTGGTTGCGGCGCCGGAATTGTCCTCAACTTCGAGGGCCTATCGAAAGATGTCGACTAGCATCAACGGTAGTGTTGCTTCTAGCGATCTCGATGAGCTGGAGCTGTTAAAGATTAGGGTGAGGAAAGTGTACGTGGTCATCAGCGGGAAGGTGCCGACGACCTCCGCCACTATCGTCGTGAAAGATATGAAAGTGATTTGTCACGCCTTGGATGATATCCGCGACACGATGAGTCGACTTATAGGCATGGTTAGGGCGCTTAGACTTGGTTTAGATAATTCTGGAAGAGCTGGGGAAGTCCAGCGGGGATCATTGCTGTTTCAGGATAACAGGGTTCCCTGAGCCAGAAGTTGGTGATGCCGCGCAAGGTTTCGTATGCCGCAGCAGCTTCAGGTGCTACGACTAAGTTTGCAGTCACGGTCGACGCCAAGCCTGGTGAGAAGGAAGACGTCATGTCGACGCTTAAGAAGGTCGATCCCGTTTGTGATGGATTTGTTGTGGTCCGCGCTCGTCAGACACGTAGGGGCGGTGTTATAGTGGAATGCGCAGGTCGCAACGACGCTAAGAAACTGCAGTCGAAGGTCGGCGGGCACTGCACAGAGCTCGTAGCGAAAACGATCGAGAAGAAGTGTCCACGGGTCGTTCTTCCGAGGGTTAAAGTGGGAATGAAGGCTGAAGAGCTCGTGCGGTTGATTGGGCGTCACTCCGTGGCGTAGTGGTATGTGTGTGACTACTACGCCCTAGGTCCCGGGTTCGAATCCCGACACGGTCCGCTTGAAAAATGTTAGACGAGCATTTTTCGCAAAAATACACCCTCGTTCGGATGAGAGGTAAAATGGAGGTCCCGTGTGTGAGTGTTGTCACGCACGTTAAAGATCCCTACCTTGCTTGGAACAGCAAGGATTCGGCAAAATTCAAAATTTTCCAGGTAAAAAAAAACTCGCTTCCTGGCCAATGTAGTACCTTCGGGTGGAGCATTGGAAAATCACATGTAATGATTGGGCGTCAGAATCCCCGCTTCGACGATTTGAAACTTGAAGACCACCTATAAGAGAAGTTCAGGTTTGGCGGAAAAGGTCCTAGGGATCCCTTCTCTAACGTCGTCTTCCAAGTGACCCCCACACTTCGGAGGCGTACAATAGCTGATGGTATAAACCTCAGGTGGCGAAGAATCTGGGCCCGGAATCACTTCTCAATGACACAGTGTTACCAGTGCTACGAGTACGGTCATAGATCGATGGATTGCATGGAGAAGGCACTGTGCCGAGATCGGTCCAGAGTTTAAGAATTGTCGGTGTGGTTTGCGCTAGGGCAAACGATAGGACTGGCGGTAGCGCGAAGGTCGATATGCGCCAAGTCGAGTAGATGCCCCACGATGCTACGGTTGAAGAACGCAATCACACGTAACATCGATTATGGACTGTGAAGATAAAAAAATTCTATAAGAAAAGAGAAGAATAAATTCACGCAACTAAATCTCGGGAAAAGTAAAGGGGCAACAAATAACTTCGTAAAGTTATTATTCGAGGAAGATATCGACTTCGGGCTTATACAGGAACCGTACCTGTATTGCCTTACATGTGATTTTCCAATGCTCCATCCGAAGGTACTACATTGGCCAGGAAGCGAATTTTATTACCTGAAAAATTTTGAATTTTGCCGAACCCTTGCTGTTCCAAGCAAGGTAGGGATCTTTAACGTGCGTGACAACATCACACACGGGACCTACACTTTACACCTCTCATCTGAACGAGAACTAATTTTTGTGAAAAATGCTCGCCTAACAGTTTTCAAGCAAACCGTGTCGGGATTCGAACCCGGGACCCTTGGGCGTAGTAGTCACACGCACACCAACTACGCTTGCCCCTTCACATATCACTGAATCTCGCTGAAATAGAGCATTTAATTAAGAAACAACAGAAGGGGAACCGAGCTGTATCTAGGCGGTGGGAATGTCAGAGATCGGTATGAGCTAGCTCAGAATAGAAATAACTGAAGGTATGCGTCCAACCAGTTTCAAGACGGGAAACCTAACGACGAAAAAATAATTGTACTTAAATCTGAATGATTATTATAAACAACTACAGGTGTTTATTTTGAAATTTTTCAACTAATGTTGATTGTGCGAAAGGATATATTGGAAAACTATTAATTCGGCATATGCTCAAGTGTTGGGGGATCTGGGTAGCAACAGGCTGCGTAACCCTCTTCACATACCACTGAATATCGGGAAAATAAGGTATATATTTGTAAACAATAGATGAGGAACTGTTCTGTATCTAGCTAGAAAGACCAGGGGCATGCACGAAGACAACAAATATAGAAATAAGGAAAAAATTGTTGAAAGCATTATTGTGAAGCACATGAAATAGGGGCAGTAGAAGAAGCAGACAGGAAAACAGTAGAAGCCTTTTGGAATGTTGTGCTTCAGATGTATGAAGATGATGGCATGGACAGATAAAATTAATAACAAAGAGGTTATAGAAATAATAAGGGAATAAAGATATCTGTGTAAAACAAAAAAAATATGAGAAATAGAAGGGCAAAAAACGTTTTGAGGCATTTTTGGGGAATAATAAGGGATATATTACAAGCAGAGTTAGGAAAAAAAGTACAGATACACCTAGATCAGACTATTGCACGCAGATAGTGAAAAATGCAGACTATGAAAATTTTAAGAAAATGTGTGGGTTAGCTCAAAATAGGAAACAATGAGGGTACGCGTCTAACCAGTTTCAGGACTAAAGATCTAACGATGATGATGTATTACGACACAGATGACTCGTAAAAGTGTTAGTTGAAAATTGATAAATTACTTAATAAGAGTAAGAGAGGAGAGTTCTGGTCAATATAAACGGAGCCGTAAGCAACAGAGGGGGAGATGTGTATTGCTGCGTACCTAGACGTAGCCGGAAGAAAAGTAAATACCAGGCTAACTATCCAACGCGGAGAGTGAGGATTTCACCTACATACCAAGAAAACAAAAAAAAGCACGCCGCCCACGATTATCTATTAACAAATAAAAATACATAAAGGATTCTGTACAAAACAAGCAAAAGAAATAAATTAAGCGTTACTCATTCAAAGCAAACAATTATGTGATACGAACAATTTAGTACTTTAGAAACGAAGAGCGCATCTTGCATTTTACACAAAATAAAATTAATCAGTAGAAAATAAACATGTGAGAACTTCTGTCAAGCGTTTTAAAATTGCATATAATACTTTTTGTAAAATAAACTAATCAGTTGAAAAGAATAAACTTATGTCTGTCAAACATTTTTAACAATGGTACATCACACCTGTAGAACCATAATATCGATTCACGGCAACAAACAATAGTTCTACAGTATCATGTTTCTTATCACGTAACTACACCAAACGCTGATACAGAATATGTCCTTGATGTACACAAAAGAAAACAAGTTGTATACCTGTATGTGTCAGGATACTTAGCGTGCAATCCGGCGAAGGTGAGTCAGCACAGCAACGCCACGGTAGTTAGGATCCATTCGCTCTGCCACCGTAACTGCAGCAGAGGTCTACAGACAAAAACAGGTGGCGTACGCCAACGAACAGTTGGGCCTACATAAAGGAAGAACCCATTCGGCCTCCAGCTAAGAGCTAAAAAGAGAATCTGATTAGAATGGGTAAGCGCGAGAAAACTCACCGAATACACGCAAGATACCTCCTACTTGTCGAACAAAAAACATGCATCGCTTTTTAAGTACTGGGACGAGTAATGTAAAAATATTTCAACGCACAAGCTGCAGAATCAAATTCACAATGGGTTCAAATAACACGAGTTCGATTGCAGTCCTCGCGTTATCGAAGCGCGATTAACAAACTGGAAAACACGCTATCAAATAATACTAGAATCTATTATTTCGACAAGTCTTTAAATGGGAAACACAAGAGAACGCAATTATACGTCATCGGAATGTTTAACAAATTAACGGATACCTAAAACAAGGTATTGACTATTTAATTTATCGAATAAATTTTGTTTTAAAAGCAAAGTGGATTTGAGTTAAAATTATGTTAAAGTGGGCTTATACTGAACATGGACACTATATAGGGTATTGTTGGAGAATTAAAGAATAGTGTTCACGCGCGGGGGGTCTTATAAATTTAAATATCGACTTACCTCCGCGGTTTTTGTTGTTCTAAGCTGCAGTTCCTATTCCTTCAACTAAGTGGACTGTATGCGAGATTTAGTCCGTGTTACGTTGCACTTGCACTGTGTTTTTTAGGGGTTTAACAAATAAATTCACATTCCGCGGCACTATGACTAACTTACGTTACCGAACGAAAAACCGACTGTTCTGCTTCGATATTCATAAGAGAGTGTTTGTTCACTACTCTTAGTCCAACTTATTCACACATGCGCAAGGAATTTTTATGGCAGGATATAAGGGAACAAGGGATGACAGTTTTACTATTAGATTTACGACTACAAATTTAAAATAACTTAAAATTAACCACGCGAACGTGCGACAAAGAGACCGAACAAATAGAAATGGAATTTACTCGAGCGGGTAATGACTTAATCACGGAAAAAAAGAGTATTTAATTTATGTAGAAAAATAAACGTAAGAGTATGAACAGCCGAAGTTTTAACAAAACTTCTCTGTCGAATACAAATTTTTATTTTTGTAATTTGATAAATAAATTCAGTACAGTGTCGTTAACTGTATCATTTCTTTTAAACATTGAACGATCAATGTTTTCTAAAAACTCAATTAACAAGGCCCAAACTGTAATTCGGGTAGCAACTAAATTTTATTTTTACACATGCAATAAGGGAGATATCAATAAAGTGTGTCAAGGCGGAAAGTGTAATTCCGATTGTGAAAGATAGTTCTTACGATTATTTTAAAGAGCTGTTCGAAAAAGTTGCTGCTGAAAATTGGCTGATAACTTGACACCGATGATTATATCTTATTAATTGTTCCCAAGTTCTCTTAGTTGTAAAATGAAATACAGATGTACAAGGGAGAAATTGGTATGATTAGATTAAAAATAATTAATCATTGTTTTGAAATATTAACATCAGTTCATGTTAACGTAAAATGAAACCAGAAAATTCTTTACCAACAACGGAAGAGAGAATGAAATCAGAATTCTGTAATGTATGATTAACATTATAAGTCATTAAGGAACCGATAGGATCGTTGGTAATTTAGTACCAAGATAAACTATCACATAACCAGTTTTTGAAACGAGCAACATTCCCAACCTAACACCACAATTTATACGAAATCGCTTCATCAGCGGGATTTCATCAACCGCATAAGGAGACGAGGTACATCATAGGTTTCGATCGCCAATCCAATGTTCATCCGTTAATTAAACGAATCACATACCTGTCGATTGCCAGTTACTTCTTGGTATTTATTATTGCCACCTTCACTAATTCGATTCGCATGCAGGTCATCGCAGTACAACGTGCAATTTGGTTATGAGTGTGCATTATTACATTGCGTTTGTTACTTGTGTTCGTGTATAAAATTCACAATGAGATCCCGTTGAAAACTCCTGGGTCAGGTTTCTAGTACTTTAAACTTGAATTCCAGGAAGACGACACTTTTTGCGTCTGCTTCGTGTATGTACAAACTGGCGTTCGAATTTATACAATAGTGGTATTTCCGTATATACCATTGTATATAGAAGACACTGCTCAGGCGGAATTGTTCCACACCAATAAAACACCATTCGTGTCAACTTGTACAACTTTTAAGAATAATAATCATCATGGAACTTCGTAAACATTATGGAAACAATTGCGGTGTTCTGCATATTCACTGTTCGATGTTTTGTAACGTGCATTTTTGTAGTTTAACATTTTACGCTTTTTCCCAATTAGTAAACACATTTCTGTAACTACTATTTTTATATTTGATATTTATTAACTCCTTAGGCGAGTGCCTCTTATTATAATGAGTGGATTGTATCGTCCTTGTCTTGCCGTTAGTATAAATTTTGTTGCTTATGTGAATATACAAGTCTAGATAAGAGACGATAAGAAGTTGTAATAGAACGAGTTGAATAAACAGATGAGGCAGTCGTAGTTCGTTCTTGGTTCCTATATATTAATTACGTGGAAAAGACTGTTTCTTTTTGCTTTGACAAGAGTGAGAATTACTGCGGGATCAATTTCGAATTGTTCCTGAACAAGTGCGGCACGATTTTAGTTGTCTTTCTTGTGAAATAAAAGTCGTATATTAACTGTAGCAGTGTGTAGTTCTAATTCCTTTTTGAACGAAGTATGCTATATATGTAACGTGGTTGGTTGACCACAAGTGTTGTGGTAAGGTCATTGACGGACGATTTTTAGTGATGCGCGTTGCTCTACTAATTGGTTTTTTTGGTTGCTTTTCTGTTAGAAATAAAAGTGATAGAACTTGTCGTACGTTTTACGGAACATTGACTTAGTGATACGCGTTGCTTTACTAATTGTGTTTTTTAGTTGATTTGTCTTTATATATTTGAACTGTGTGTGCGATCTAGTTTTCGTGGTCCTTTTGTTATCAGAGTAGTGCATACTTTGGATTATCCAAATACATTTTTAAGCTTGAGTGCTTCAAAAACAAATGATGATACAGTTGTAGCAGGTTTAGTAGGAAAAAGGTTGCTTCTTATAAACAGGTCTCTCATTCACATGTAAAGACAGTTGATACTGTAGTTTCTGAATTTTCTAACCCCAACGAATCTAAAATAGATCGTTGTTTGCGCAAATTTTCGTTATTCAAAAGCATTAGATTTTTCTTTGTCACCATAGGTAGCAAATAAAACACCTCGCGTTACTGTTAGTTTAATGCATTACATCGTGCCTTGAAAGCGTGATTCTAAATTTTTATTACCATTTTTTTTCGATTTGTGTTACAAAAGATTTCGAAATTATTGTCTCGGGAAATAGAGTTAACAAGAATTTATCAATGTTACATAGTTCCATCAGCATGATAATGTCTGCTGCTAACGCCGGTGAAATACATAGGTGTGATTAGTGTAAAGTGTAAGAAATTCCATCAACACCCTCACAGTCAAGGGTGAAGTGCTTCGTTAGTGCAGGACATCGTGAATCTCACACTTCCGTTGCAAGGAAGCGTTGCTGAAGGACTTTTGTAAGTTGAACTATTTTCTACTTGTTATTACTTTAAATATCTATCCGTTGCTTACCATATCTTTGTCGTTCTGATACCTTTTACAATAGACTTGCCTGCTATTAAGAAAAAAAGAAAGAAAAAAAAAGAAATCAATCCTACTGAATTACTCATATCTATTGTGTCTTACCTATTTATCTTTTGTTAACATTTTGTCTGATGTATGTTTAATTGGTGTGTGAGGAAACGTTTCTGCTACTCCCCAATATTACCTCACTTTGTAATAAAAATTTTTATAATGCTTTTATCATGATTATATTATATAGTTATCTAAACAGTTTTTTTTACATTCTACAAAGTACTGAATAATTTAGACTTATCATTGCTGCTATGCTTTTTCTTTTTTTTCCAAGTTTGCTTGACTATTTTTCTTGCAGGTATTATCACTAACTCCTTACAGCCGCGTACATGGTATGTTGGTCTGCTTTCTACAACCCCCGCTAATCTCCGATTGAGCCCGGTCATTTCTTTGATTTTCTTTGTGTTACGCACGGCTACGAGCCAACGTAGCATAACTTTGGCGCCCGAACAGGGACTGCCGCAAATTACGTAACGTGACAGTTTTTAGACTCTGCTTGTAGCACTTGGTATTTGTAGACGTTTGTAAACTCCATTTCCTACGTTACTTCAGAATCTATTTTTCTTTTTCCAAAGAACGTACTATTTCAAGGCAGGCTCCAACTATCTGACGAGACATAACCAAAACCAACGCTCAATATTTAAAGAAGATTAGCGTCGCCGTTAGGCATGTGCCGTGTATGCCAAGGCACAGCGCCCCGCACTATCGGCCAGATAATTTTTTCGAATAAACACGAATGGGTATAAGACTCACCCAACCCACTTTGCGAGCGTCCGCGGCGTGCATTCTATTTTAAAATTCTAATCTTTAATCTAGCGCTGTACTTCAGTCTGTCCGCGTACGGTGTGAATAAGTGCTTTATTGCGCTTGAATAACTCACTGACACGTAGCAAATTACAGCATTCGCAGCCGTAAGTTTTCAAATGCGTGCTCAAAATACGTTGTACAGTGGTTGCTACTGCCAAATTTAATTCTTTTCGTTTAATAATGCTTTTACTGATTTCATATAATTAAGTACTTTGTTACGTTTATTTTCGACGATGGATTCAAATATGTCCTTTTTGTGGTAATTCGTTTTTCATTCACCTAACTTCTGTTTCTATTCAAAACCTCATCCTGTATTTTTACCTCGTTACAATAGTACGCGCAATCATAACATTTCTTTCAAATCTATTCATTCTAAAACGAAAATTTATTCGATAAATTAAATAGTCAATACATTGTTTTAGGTATCCGTTAATTTGTTAAACATTCCGATAACGGATAATAGCTTTCTCTTGTGTTTCCCATTTAAAAACTTGTCGAAATGATGGATCCTACTATTATTTGATAGCGCGTTTTCCAGTTTGCTAATTGCGCGTTGATAACGCGAGGATTGCAGTTCGAACTCGTGTTATTTGAACCAATTTTTAATTTGATTCTGCAGCTTGTGCGTTGAAATATTTTCTACAGCGATGCACGTTTTTTGTTCGACAAGTACGAAGTATCTTGCGTGTATTGGTGTTCTCCCGCGCTTACCCATTCTAATCAGATCCTCTTTTTAGTTCTTAGCTGGGGGCCAAATGGGTTCTTTCTTTATGTAGGCCCAACTGTTTGTTGACGTAGACCAACTGTTTTTGTCTGTAGACCGCTGCTGCGCTGACCCACACCCGAAGGGTTGCAAGATAAGCATCCCAACGCATAGGGGTATGTGACTCGTTTGCCCCGGTTCACTAACTTTTTGGAATTTATGTAATGACACAATAAGAAAATTAAAAATTTATTTTCTTAGCTTCTGCAAGACCTACGCTCTTGAAACTTGGTAGGCCGCTAGGACAAGTATACTAAAACAACACATACCTTTTACAGAAACGTGTTCGTTCCGGTTCACTAATTTTTCCGAAATTACCTATCGACATCTTCAGAAAATTAAAAAAATTCATTTCTTAGCTTCTGTAAGACCTGCGCTCTTGAAACTTGGTAGTCAGCTAGGATAGGTGTACTAAAACAACACACTTTTTATAGAAATTTGTTCGCTCCGGTTCAAAAATTTTCTCGAATGTGTGTAATGACAACTTAAGCAAATTAAAAATTTTTTCCTTAGCTTCTGTAATACCTGCGCTCTTGAAATTTGGTAAGCAACTAGGGTAGGTATACTAAAACAACACATACCTTTTACAGAAACGTATTCGCCCCGTTTCACAAATTTTTCCGAATTTGCGTAATGACAACTTAAGCAAACTAAAAAATTTGTGAACCGGGGTGAACAAGTTTCTGTAAAAAGTATGTTGTTTTAGAACACCTACCCTAGCTGATTCCCAACTTTCAGGAGCGTAGGTCTTACAGAGGCTAAGAAATAAATTTTTAATTTTCTGAAGATGTCCCTACGTAAATTCAGAAATTTGTAAACTGGAGCGAACACGTTTCCGTAAAAGGCGTGTGTTGTTTTAGTACACCTACCCCAGCTGCCTACCAAGTTACTTTCTAGTTAGCGCTTGAAGTGAGCGGACGTGTTTTACGGAGCTCCCGCTTCAGCAGCAAACAACTAAGTTTTTTATAGGGTTTTTTATTATATTTTATTATTTGAAGCTTTGTTATTTATTATTGTGTGACATTAATTTTATAATAAAATCAAAAACAATTTAAATCCATTAAATAATAAATAAATCGCGTTTTTCTTTGAATTATAAAGTAAAATTGGGGTTTAAATTAAACTAAATCAAATTTCGAGCCAAAAAACTAATACACTAACAACCTCAAAATAATTTAGAAAATAATTTAAAAGGGGTTTTTAATAAATTTACAGGAAAAAAAACCGCGTAAAATCATCAAATAAATTCGGGAAAATTTTGTAGTGTGCGTGTAATAAAATAACAAATTAAAAACCAAACTCTAGGGCCTTTTTGAATAAAACAAATAGCTTAAAAAGCGTAAATTTTGAAATAATTTAAACCTAAATATTCCATATTTTAAGTACACGCGTACTTAAACGTTCTTAAAGTCCAGTTTTTAGTGTAATTAATAGTGTAACACCTGAAACTCGTACCAGCTATCGCGTATACACGAGGCAAAGGCGTTTCCGGTACCGCATTCCGATAGCGCGTGTTATATTTGTTTATTTCTATATTTAAATTTAAAGTGCAGTATTTTATAAATTTGATAATTTTGAAGTAATTAGCTTATTTAAATTTGATTTGGCGGTTTAAAAAATGTAAATTAATAAATAGTATTGTTTGCGGTATATTTTTAATGGAATTATTTTTATTGGGCGAGCGTTTTTATTTGGTCGTAGTTGTTTTCACGTTTAGTGTTAATCGTAATTTTGTTAAATTTAAAATTTAATTTTGCGGTTTGAAGTTTAATTAATTAAATAAATACAGGGTTGTTTACGGTTTATATTTAATCAAAGTATTTTTACTGGACCAACGTTTGTGTTCTTTTAGCGTCGTAACGGTCAGTTGGTTTTTTGAGTTGCGTTTTTCGTAGGTTATTCTTTGATCGTTAGATTTGTTGGCATGGTGGTCCACCGGGACGAGGAGCTGTTGGCAAGGAAGAAGAAAGGAGATCGATCGGAGTGAGCTAGGTCGGAGGTTGAGAGCGTTATTGAACAGACAAGATGACAACTTAGATCCTTTCACAGAAGACGAAGTGAGATGTGCACTATGCCAATCGAAGAGCAGGAAAGCACCTAGACCGGATGGAATTCTTGCAGAGATTGGAGCGTTCCAAAATAAATTCACACCGACGCTAACAGCACTGTACAATGAATGCACACGCACGCACGCGCGCGCACACACACACACATAACACACGCCCCCCAAGCCCGCGCACATACACACACACACACACTTTACAAACACAACCTATTCACATACTAACATTGCCTTTTCAACATCTGGATTTCCGGCTGCCGATGGTCCGGACTGACAAAGCAATGTCTGTTGTGCGTTCTTCCTTGACGACTGGGATATCCGGCTGCCGATGGTCCTGGTCCTAGAGGGGGAACGTAACACGGACCAACATCACACACATAACACACATACACACAACGATCCCCCCAAACACACACATAACACGTAACGGTTACTTTCTGTGGGGCAGCCAGGTCTGCTTAAATTTCAGGTAGCAGACTACTGAAACGTTGGAATAAATAAAAAAAAAACCTCAGGTGGCGAAGAGTATGGGCCCGGGACCACTTCTCGATGAACCAGTGCTACAGGTGCTACGAGTACAGCCATAGATCGATGGAGTGCAAGGAGAAGGTACGGTGATGCGGTAACTGTGCCGAAGTCGGTTACGAGTTCAAGAATTGCCGGAAGGCAGTCCCCTGCTGTGTGTTTTGCGCTAGGGCAAACGACAGATCTGACGGTGGTGCGAAGGTCGATACGCGCCACGACGCCAAGTCGAGTAGATGCCCCACGATGAAGCGTCTGAAGAACACAATCACACGGAACATCGATTATGGACCGTGAAGAACAACAAAGATTTAAAAAAAGCAAGAAGATTAAATTCGCGCAACTAAATCTCGGAAAAGGTAGCAACAAATAACTTCGTAAAGTTATTCAGCGAAAACAAAATCGGGCTCATACAGGAACCGCACCTGTATAGCCTAACATGTGATTTTTCCAATGCTACACCCGAAGGTACTACATTGGCCAGGAAGTGAGTTTTTTACTTGGAAAACTTGAAATTTTGCCGAACCCTTGCTGTTCCAAGCAAAGTAGGGATCTTTAACGTGTGTGACAACACTCACACACGGGACCTCCATTTTACCTCCGAACGAGCGTGTATTTTTGTGAAAAATGGTCACCTAACATTTTTCAAGCGGACCGTGTCGGGATGCACCTGAACAGCCACAAAATAACAGGTTTTAGGAGAGAGGTTACCGTCTTAAACGCGAATAGCGAACGACCGCGTAGCGGAATAATAATAAATAATGAGACGTGCGCTTAGATTATATTAAATAATTTGTCGAACGAGTTTATAACCATCGTGGAAATAAAAACCTGGTGAAAAACGTTCTACGTAATAAGCGCGTACCTTCCTCCAGTCGACTCCTGGCGGGAAAATCATCAAACCGAGGATTTCATATATCAAATAGTAGGCGTCTTTCGAAAAATTGGTAGAAATAAAAAACTAATAATCGGGGGAGACTTCAATGCCAAGTTACCTTTGTGGGCTTTATGGGCTTACAGGTTGCCGGTCTTTTGACGGAATGGGACCTTAGTGTGATAAACATTAATGATTCACCTACGTTTAAGGGCCATAGAGGCAGCAGTTTTATAGATATTCTGAAGTCTCACACGAGATGTTAGAGTTGATTTGTAATTGGGGATTGAGGTCGGTCGAGGTAACGCTCTCTGATCATAAATTAATTACGTGGGATATTGAAACCAAAGCAAGCGCAAACGAACGGCTAATTATATTTCCGCGGTTTTGTAATAAAAAAGCTAATTGAGAGCGGTTTAAAGAAAAACTTGATGAAAGCATCCCGCGCACGAGAACGAGCTATTAAACTGCAGAGAGGTCGTTCAAATAGAAACACTCGCGAAAAAATTAGACGACGCGGTAATAGACGCGTTTTCGTACTCCATTCCGCGAAAGCAAACATTTAAAGACAGCGTACCCTGGTGGACCATGGAGTTAACCACCGAGGGCGCATAAACGCATAACCTAAGGCGCAACTATCAACGCGCCTCGGTAGAAATCGCACTCGTCGATACCAAGGTCTCTGATTAAAAGAAATCTGCGAGAAAGATTAATACGACAATGGGAAGAGGTGGAACAACGCTGCCACGGGCAGGTTGACACAAATTCATACCGAGTATAGTAGCTAGAGGTGAAGCTCGACCATAAAATGGTGCAGCTAATAAGACGGCATGGAACCTTGAAGGCGTATTTGCAAAGATTCTGTTTAACCGACAACGACCGCTGTGAATGCGGTGAGAGCGCAGAAAGAGCAGAGTACCTGCTCTTCGACTGCCTGATCGAGGTGGCAAATCGGAGGTTGGCTGATGAGAAGTTAGCTATAGTAGGGCTAGCATGGTCAAAGAGCATAGCATAAGTCGGGGAAGTGGCTAACCAGAAGGCGTTCTGGATAGCCTTTAAAGAATTTGCGGGAAAGATCGCGAGATTGAACAGTGATCACCACGCGTAAATCGGCGGGGGAGGATTGGAAAACTAGGATTTGACTTGGCACGATATGTGATCACGATTAAAAACCTGTTAAATAAAAAGAAAAAAAATTATAAAAAAGGCAAAATTAAAACCAAAAACAAAAGCAAAAATTCAATAACCAAAAATTTATTGTGCACGACGAACCCCCACAACACTAAAACAATCACTGTCGAACCTTAAACGCTCGGAAAATCAGGAATAAATCAAACGTAAATAAATAATAACAAACTAAATCAGAAAACCCTCAATAATTTAAATCAGTAAAGTAAATAAAGGAAATAAAATACAGTGAACCGCGCGGCCCTCCCAGGACTTTGTCACGGTATTCCGCGCAAACGCAAAAGAAAACAGTAGAAGTAAGTAAAGAAATCGTTTACGCCGAACACCGCAACAAAACGGGGATAGAATGGTAGAATTGGGCTAGCTCAAAAACGTCATAGAGGGGCGTGGGTGAAATAGAAAGAATACATTGGAAACCTCTGTAAAACTATATTGTTAACATCGAATCTTGAAAGAATATTTACAAACCAATAAAACAAATAAGTTGCGTAATCGTGATTGTAAACAAAGCGTCATAACATATAAAAAATTGGCAAGCAAAATAAAAATAACATCTTATAATCTAAATACTTTCTTAATGGTTCACCTTAAATACATATAAAAGAAAATTAAGCATAAACTGTACAGTAAATCTAGAAAAAGAAATATACCTAAAGTATATGTATATGCTGCTTTGTGAAGTGCACCTCCTCAGAAATAATATAACATTAAAATTAGACACCCTAACTTAAATTAATCATATATTAAATACTTTTAAATTGAGGCATAAGTTCTTTTAGCTAATGTTTATACAGAAAGACAAAAGAAACAGTAAAACGGACTCTAACACAAACTCGTGCATTGTAAATGTGTTTGGTAACGTGGTGGCAGCAAATAAAATGTCTATACTCCACAGCAGCATAAAAGAATTACGAAAATAGAAACTGTACCTTGAACTATTTGGCTTCGTATCAGGTTGTGGATGGAAAGATGCGACTGCATTTCTTTATTAGCTGCATGCTGGAACCACCAACTTCATTTATACTAAGAAAGCACTTTTAGTAGTGCGACTTTACAACATGTATCTTCGGTAAGAAGATGTTGTCTTTAATGTTTAATCTTTAATGGTCTCTTTCAAAGCACGGTCTCTATTTTATACGGCCAGAATCATGTTTGAGGGTAGGGTATTTGGCGTTCAAAGATATCGCCGAAGAATCAAGTTTGCAGAATTCCCAGACAACAGCTGCCGAAATACAAACTGTAACAGCTTGCCAACAAGCAGATAACGCAATCATCAAAAGGTTTTAGACAAAGGAAAACAATCTTATTACTTTGTAACATCTTAACAGCTGCAGAATACCAGATAAAAAGTCCATTGTAAGCAGATATAGGCAGGTGGTAATTGGTCTTATCTTTTAGAAGAAAGCTGCGCATTTACTTGCAGCTTTTAATTAAAATGTAATTACTGCAGGTGCTAGGAAATATTGCAACTACTTTGTAACGTAATGTTTCCTAAACAGCTGTTTGATTTTATAAAGCAAACTTTTATACAGAGTAATTACTTGAGAAATTTTATTAAATAACACTAATTCAAATGGCGGGAAATCGGGCTTGTTGAGCTATTTTAGGGTGTTTTAAAAATGAACGTAGAAAAAATTGTTTGCAGGGTTTTGAACGTAACAACTTTTAAAGTGATTGTGATTGTGATCCCCCCTGCATACCCACCAAAACTTTTAACAGTGCATATTCAACTCACCTTAGAAGTAAGATATCAATAGACGTAAGAAGACGACCAGATCTTCGGTTGCTGGAGAAATTTATATACGAGGTAGGAATAAAATTGTGGCGGTTGTACTCGCATAAGCATTGATTTGTATTAATAAGAAGATTTTCAAATAATTTAATGAGCACGTTTTTTGAGTGTAATGGCGCTAGCCATCATAATGCTTATGGGAGTGCAACTGATAATTTGGATGATGCTTTTGCTAATTTGTGCACTGTTACACGTTTTTGCTTATTTAGATATTTATTTATTTATGTATTTATTTTACGTTTATTTATATATTTATATTTATTTTAATATTTATATTTTTGACTGCATTATATTGTTTTGTAGCTTGATATAATTCGTTTGACGTTCTGCCGCCTATTTTTTGAGCGCAGTATTCATTAGTATATTTATAATATGTCAAGTTAGGGAACGATGGGGCGCGTTAGGGACGAATATAGGATTTACTTAGAATTAAATACTTAGACCAGGGAGTACGAATTTGTAAATTTATAGAGTAGACAAAATAGTTGGATTCACTATTAAAATATTTGGCGAATGCTTAGAAAATTTGAATCCATTTTTAAGATTAGCTAGCTAGATTTGGATAGTTTTAAGGCGACCCTTCAGGTCGCACCAGTAAGCAAAACTGGCGACTGCTATTTGGTATTACGGAGCCCTTCCATTTTACTTTATCTTTAACGTGCGTGACAACACTCACACACGGGACCTCCATTTTACCTCATCCGAACGAGAGTGTATTTTTGTGAAAAATGCTCGCCTAACATTTTTCAAGCGAACCGTGTCGGGATTCGAACCCGGGACCTTAACGCTAGGGATACCATCAATCAAACCCTATTTCTAGTTTTTGTTGTAGTTTGTTGCATTTTTATTTAGGATTGATTAATTTTAAAGCTAGAATACATTTGAAGCACGTTTATATTTACGTGTTTAAACCCAATGTAGTACCTTAGGGTGGAGCGTTGGGGACGTGACCGCAGGTACAGCGGCCCCTTATTCAAATTATAATGCCTATCAGTTTCAAGAGCGCAGGTCTTACAGAAGCTAAGAAATGAATTTTTAGATTTTCTTAAGATGCCCCTAGATAAATTCGGAACAATTTGTGAACCGGAGTGAACACGCTTCGGTAAAAGGTATGTGTAGTTTTAGTATGCCTACACTAGCTGTTTAACGAGTTTTAAGCGCGCAGATTTTACATAAGTTAATAAAATGATATGTATTTCAATTTAAAAGAGCAACTGCATAAAATATACACGTAAGAATAAAATAGGAATCTCAAAGTTATTTAGTTTCAATCACCCTTAGATTTAAAATGCGTGAAGATAATTGGGTCAATATAAGAAACATAATTGAACAATAGGAATGCTTGTTCAGTTCAGTAGGCGTGGTTTTGTAGTGATGGAGATTGGTAGGTCTATCCATATTTAGCAGCCGGTACATAGTGGCCGCTAGCTTCACCAACGTTTCAAATATTACGCTATGTTTACTTTTGTAAAGATTTTTATCGCATAATTAAAACCCAATGCGATGTTTTTAACTGAGTTATATACAAGTAAATATTATCTGCACTTTATAGGAATTTCTGTACTTCCGCATTCTTTTCAGGAGACTTCTCCTGGCGCGCTGACTATAGGTCTAGCCTCTGCCTTTCTTTTCCTATCTCTGTTTCTAATATATTCCGCACTATTCCCTCATGCCTTAGAATGTTACTTATCATCCTCTACATCTCCCATTTTTTACTGTTTTTACATACTTCTTTCTGTCCCTACCATTTCTTTGTCTGTCCATGATATCTTCATCATACGTCTGTAGCACCTCATTTCAAAGGCTTCTATTCTTTTTCCTGTCCGCTTCTCCTATACTGTATAGGGTTCACAGCCGTATAGTGCTGTGCTCCACACATGTTTTAAGCAATCTTTTCTTTGTTTCTATGTTTGTAGTCTTCGAACACAGTAATTGCTTTCTCTTGTTAAATGTAGCACGACCTTGTGCTAATCTTTGTTTTATATCTTCTGCGCTCTTCGCATCTTGCGTTATTTGGCTTCCTAGGTATCAGAAATCCTTAACCACTTGTGTTTATTGCGCGGGGTTTTATAATTTTGTGTAGCGACTTACCTCCGCGTTGTTCTATTGTTCTAAGTGTCGTTTCTAGTCTTTAACTAAGTGGACTGTATGGCGAATTTATTGTACGTGTTACGTTTGCACTTTCACTGTGCTTTTTAGGGGTTTATCGATAAAATCACATTCGGCAACACTATTGACTAACTCACTTTACCGAACAGAACCAACAACAGTTTCGCTTCGATGTCCATGAGCAAGTGTCTGTCACTACCCCTTTTTCAACTTAACTTCCACGTGCACAAAGGAGATTTTATGACAGGATATAACAGGACAAAGGATGACATCTTTACTATTTGATTTACAACTACAAATTTAAATTAAATTAAAATTAACCACGAAAACATGCGACAAAGAGACCAAACATTCCGCCCACCAAAATAAGTATGAACTAAGTTATTTTATATTTAAAAATAATTAAAGTTATTAACTAAGAAACCTAACCCGACAACTTATATAAGTGAGTATATGTATATATGCCATTAAATATTAAGTAACAGGCAGTAAATATAGTTTCACCAGAGGACGTTTAACTAACCCTTTGACTGTTTTGACTGTAGCTACACGAATGCTATCATCCCTACCAGGATGAACATCCACTACTCTTCCTAAACGACATTATAGAGTGGGGTTATTTTCTTCGTTTAAGAGGACAAGCGAATCAATAGGTAGGGGAGCGGAATTCCTCAACCACTTACCTTTCTGTTGCAACGTGTGCAGGTATTCAGCATTCCATTTTTTCCAAAACCCTTGTTGCAGTTGCTGCAACAGTTGCCAGCGATTTAAACGAGAGGGGTTTATGGACAACAAATCCTGATCTGGTAACACCGAGACTGGTTCAACATTAAGAAAATGACTCCGGGTTATTAACGAAAAGTCATGCGGTTCTCAAATCAGTGCGCATAGTGGACGTGAGTTGAGAATCGCTTCGACTTGAATCAACACCGTCGAGAATTCTTCAAACGACAAATTTGTTCACCTATAATTCTTTTCAAATGCGATTTTACCGATTTAATCCCAGCCTCCACAACCCACCAAAATGAGGAGCAGCAGAAGGATTAAACACAAATTCGATTCCCTCAACGCCCGCCGAATGGCGCATCGATTGAGAGATTTCATGAGAGGCTCCAACGAAATTAGTGCCATTATCACAATGGATTTGAATACATTTACCTCTTCGAGCAATAAATCGACGTAAACACTTGTCGACAAAATCGACACTAATTCCAAATGGATAGCTTTAGTGCTGAAACAAATACATAAGTAAATGTACGCTTTCAATGATTTTGCGCCACGACACCGGTTCATCGTGACAGAGAAAAGTCCACCAAGGTCGACTCCCATATGTAAAAACGCCTTACCTGGAGTTAACCTAGAAGCTGGTAAATCCCCCACAGGGGGGGGGGCATTAAGCCACGGGGTTTACACGAAAACAACGAATGCAGGATTTCAAACATTGCCGAACAGCCCTCTTTACGGACAAGATCCAATAATTTTGAGTTAATAAAAATTGAGTTGTTCCATTTCCAGGATGTAAATGTCTTTCGTGACAATCTAATATAATAATTTCAGTCAACCGATGCGACCGAGGAAGCAAAATTGGAAATTTTGCATCATGCGATAACTCTGAATTACGCAGGCGACCGCCCGCCCTCAATAAATCACGACTATCTAGAAACGGACTAAGGCTACGAAGTTGTTTAGTAACTAGTTTTCCAGTTTTAATATTTGCAATGTCTTGGGCAAAAACATTTGTTTGAGCTCTTTTATTCAATAAATGTATAGCCTCTTGCTGCTGGGCTAGAGACAAACCAACAGAATATTTTAACCGCAAATCTGCCGGACATTGAACATTACGAATGAAATGACGAATACATGTAATTATCTAACAAATTTTCTGCAGTTTTGAAAATTCATCCAATAGCAAATCTAAAAATTCTCAGGCATAACAATTATTAACGACAGAGTACAATATTCGACGTCCATCTGAGATGAGTCGATAAGTTTTGGCAGCGACGTTACTGGTCATTCTTCGCTACGACGCACTAATCAGAAAGGCCCTGACCACCATAATGGATGATGAACCAACACTGAAGCCAAAAGTCCACGTGAGGCACAATTCGCAGGGTTGTCCTGTGACTTAACACGAAACCACGAAGATGGAGGAATACGTTCTTGACTATGCGAAATGAGATTGCTAACGAATGTCTTCCACTTATGCGAGAAAGACCGAATCCAAGACAAAACAACAGTAGAATCTGACCACGCGAAAATATTACTAAATGATAAAAGATCTGTATAAGTATTTTTGACGAAATCTACTAAATCTGCCAAGAGTACGGCAGCACACAATTCGAGACGGGGCAATGAAACGCGATTAGTAGGAGCAATCTTCGATTTTGCGCATACTAATGACATGGCAATATTACCTTCTAAATCAAACGAACGAAATAGAAGACAGCTGCATACCTGGCTTCAGAAACATCACAGAACCCATGCAACTCCACCTTTTTAAAATTATTACATACGACGCGACGCGAAATCTCAATATTCAAAACCGCTGGCAATTCACCCAAAAAATGTTTCCATTTTTCCACGACTTCCAAAGGAGGCTCTTGGTCCCAATCAAAGTCTAAAAGTCAAAGATCTTGAACTAAACGTTTAGCGAAAAGTACTAAAGGCGCTGTCAAACCGAGAGGATCCAAAATTTTTGCGATAGCCGACAAAATATTACGTTTAGTGCAAGTACGCTCTTCAGCGTTTAAGTTGTACAAAAATACATCTGTAAGAGCGCGCCACGAAAGCCCCAACATTTTTATTGAACCACTATCTTTATTTTGGAATGTAATTGCTTCCAAACTGGACAGGGACTCTTTCAAGTTGGACATCACTTCCGGGCAATTACTATTCCATTTTCTTAATTGAAAACCACCACTAGCGCAAATACTATTCAACTCACCAATTAATTGATTTGTAGGTTCAATCGAATTACATCCAGTGACTAAATCATCAACATAAGTATTGCTCGCCAATACCGATAAAGCGAAAGAAAAATTAATCGATTCTAACCTTGTCAATTCTTGAACAGTACGCAAGGCCAAAAAAGGTGACGATGAAACTCCATAAGTCACAGTATTTAATTTAAAGTCCATAATAGGATCCGACGGAAAAAATCTCCAGACGATATGTTGATAATCACGATGAGTATCTTTAACCAAAATCTGCCGATACATTTGTTTGATGTCAGCTGTAATAACGATAGGATGTACACGAAGGTGCAGTAACAAAACTGTAATGTCCTTTTGCAGAGCAGGGTCAATAGCCAAGCTATCATTTAACGAATTTCCAGATTGATCCTGACACGAAGCATCGAAAATCACACGCAGTTTGTGCTATCACGCTTATGTACAGCATGATGGGGAATGTAAATACATTCTCTCATGAACCTACGAATTTTAAGGCGATTCTACTTGAGCCATGTGACTGCTTTTCAAATAATCCTCCATAAATTTTTTATAATGCGAATACAATTCAGGATTTTTTAGCAAACGACGTTCTAAAGACAAAAATCTTTTAATAGAAATCGATCTTGTACCCACGAGTGAGGGTTCAGAAATTTTAAAAGGCAAGGACACTACAAAACGACCGTCCTTGTTACGTCTATAATTTTCCACAAATTCCATTTCACACCTTTCTTCTTCAGGAGAAACGTGTTTCTTGAAGAGAATATTTTCTAATTCCCAAAATCGACGAATGTCGCTGTCTAAGGGCTCAACAAAAGCACACAACGACGTAATAGAACTATTCGGGAAAACGACCTTTCCCCTTAAAACCCAACCAAAGGTTGTTTTAATAGCAACTGGCTCGTTAGCGACACCCCAACGAGATTCGTTCAACAAAACCTGAACAAAGATTTCCGCTCCGAGTAGCATGTCAATTTTACCAGGAATATTAAAATTAGGATCAGCTAATGCCAAACCTCGAGTATGCGACCATTCCTTGACCCCTACAGACGACGAAGGTAATTGATTACAAATGTTAGGTAAAATATAACAATCAATTTCATATGCTGGAGACCTTGCTCCCGAGGGACTGACTGTACACGATAATGTACCAGATACCAATGCCGAATTCAAGCCAAGTCCTTGAACAATGACATTGACTCTTCGTTTTTTTAAACCTAATTTCTGTCGGCACCTTTCAGTCATAAACTTTCCATGGATTCGTTATCTAAAATTACACAAACAGGTTGCAATTTTCCTGTATAATCAAGCACCGACACCATTGCCGTAGCTAACAGCGTCGTCGTATTTTCTAATGAAGTCCAAATTAACGAGGTAGTGGCAGGTTGTTCATGCATAACCGCCGACGACTGATTGTCTTCACTAGGTCTACTAGTAGAAGTAAGTCTAGGCGCAACTCTCCGAGGAGACGTTGATCTTTGACGATGAATTTGTCTCCGTGGAGACACTGATTTTTCTCGTTTATGACTGATGACATTTTCTACACGACCAATCTAACTTACAATTTTTCACTGAATGTGCAGTATTTAAACATTTGATACAAAGGTTTTTAAATTTTACCACCTCAAATCTTTCTTGAAGGATTTTATCGAGAAACTGCTTACATCTATAAATAGGATGCACAGCTTGACATAAACTACAATTTTTACCATCATTGGTGGTACTAACTAAAGAAGTTTTAGCCGAAGTGCTAACGAACTTTCCTTTTTCCCTTTATTTCACGAATTCTCGAGATTTTAAGTATGTTTCTGAAGCAATGCCATTTATTTCCAATACTTGACATTATTTTTCAAAGTACGACCTTACATTTTTGAACGAGGAAATCTCGTCGCTATTCGAAACGCGTTTGTATCTTGAGATAACAGATTAAATCTTACATGTGATTTTCCAATGCTCAACCCGAAGCTACTACATTGGCCAGAAGCGAGTTTTTTTACCTGGAAAATTTGAAATTTTGCCGAACCCTTGCTGTTCCAAGCAAGGTAGGGGCTTTAACGTGCGTGACAACACTCGCACAAGGGACTCCATTTTACTTCTCATCCAAACGAGGGTGTATTTTTGTAAAAATGCTCACCTAACATTTTTCAAGCGGACCGTGTCTGGATTCGAACCCGGGACCTTGGGCGTAGTAGTCACACACATACTCACTACGTCATGGGGCCGTTCATTTACATTTCCAATTCTCCACCCGAAGGTACTACATTGGCCAGGAGGCGAGTTTTTGTTGCCTGGAAATTTAGAATTTTGCCGAACCCTTGTCGTTCCAGGCAAGGTAGGGATCTTTAACGTGCGTGACAACACTCACACACGGGACCTCCATTTAACCTCTCATCCGAACGAGGGCGTAATTTTTTGTGAAAAATGCTCACCTGCCATTTTTCAAGCAGTCGGCCGTGTCGGGATTTGAACCCGGGACCTTGGGATCCGTAGTCTTACGCTTACTACATTGATCCACGGCGACGCCTACGTTATGGGGCCGCCTGATAACAGATTAAACCTTACATGAAATTTCCCAATGCTTCACCCGAAAGTACTACATTGACCAGGAGGTGAGTTTTTTGTTGCCTGGAAATGTAGAATTTTGTCGAACCCTTGCCGTTGCAGGCAAGGTAGGGATCTTTAACGTGCGTGACAACACTCACCCACGAGACCTCCATTTAACCTCTCATCCAAACGAGGGCGTAATTTTTGTAAAAAATGCTCACCTGCCATTTTTCAAGCAGTCGGCCGTGTCGGGATTCGAACCCAGGACCTTGGGAACTGTAGTCTTACGCTTACTACATTGATCCACGGCGACGCCTAACAGATTAAACCACAAAAGCTAATAAATCTATTTCCATCTGCTTTAACGCGAATATATTTTCATCAAAACAACTAATTAATTGTCGGAATCCCGTGTGCGAGTCTGAGGAACTGACCTTAGGGCATTTTTCAAGAACATTAAAATATGTTGAAAGTAATAACCTCTTGGAGTGAAAACGATTAGTAATGATTTTATAGGCTTCATCGTATGCACAATCGATTAATGGCAAATGTTTTATTAACGCACGCGACGACTCATCTAGTGCATCAACAAGATAGGAAAATTTTTTGACAGAGGACAAACTGAGATTATCATGAATCAATCGCTTATAAATTGCATGATAACTTTCAAAGTCCGAAATACGCCATGAAAACCGCGGAACTGATAGGTGTTTCAAGCGAATACCACTATTTAGTGACAAAGAATTATTCATATTATCCACCTTTGACTTATTTTCTACCCGATCTAATTCGCATTGTTCAGCGATAATACGAATATCTTATAGATAATCATCGATTTTCACCCTAAAAGCCTAGAATTCATCCAATTGTTTATTCTCTTCATCAAAAAATATCCTTGCAGAACAACTTGAAATGAGTTTCAATTTCCCCGACACTTTTAATCGATGCTCTAATTAAAGCATTCGATACATTTTCCGGTTGATTAATTTTACTGTATATATGATCCAACCTTTTAACTAGAAATCTAGCTTCAAGAATAGCTTTATCAATTGATATAACCATATCTGATTAATGATTAATGAACGACAATAAAAATTAATGTAAAAACAATGCGTACTCAAATACGCTACAACTAATTAATCTACGAAATTAAATTATTAATGGACAAATGCAACTAATTACAGTGCTCGCCCGACAAAACGTTTAACGTTTCAAATAAATACCAATAACCCCTTTGTTATACAAGTTGGATGAACCCGATGGTTCCTCGAACTTGATGACGAAAAATAAGGTAAGGATTTAACAATACAATAACTCTCATAAATTTAGTTTACATAAAGAAAACCGACCAACACTAATCTTTGCGACAAAGGACAAGAGATATATTGTAAAATCTACCGTTATAACCAAATGTTTCTACCATTAAATGTGTAAGCACGATGCTAGTCTCTCTGTAACACGTTCAAATATAATCACAACTACGACAATGATTAAATTAAAGTATAAATGAAAAGCAAAAGGATAGGAACTAATTAATTAATTAAATAATCCGGGGTACGAAGACCATGTTTATGCGCGCTTGTTTTCTTGTTCTAAGATGCAGTTCCTTACTCTTCAACTAAATGGACTGTATGCGATTTATAGAACGTGTTACATTTGCACTTTCACTGTGTTTTTTTAGGGTTTTATCAATAAATTCGGCGGCACTATTGACTAACTCACTTTACCGAACTGAACCAACGATCGTTCCGCTTCGATGTTCATGAGAGAGTGTTTTTGTCACTACCCCTTTTTCAACTTATTTACACATGCGCCAAGAAATTTTTACGACTGGATATAAGGGAACAAGGGATGACAGTTTTACTATTAGATTTACAACTACAAACTTAAAATAACTTAAAATTAATCACGCGAACGTGCGACAAAGAAACCGAACAATCTGCTTTAACGCGAATATATTTTCATCAAAACAACTAATTAATTGCCGGAGATCCGTGTGCGAGTCGAAGAAATTTACCTTAGAGCATTTTTCAAGAGCATTAAAAGTATTGAAAGCATTGAAAGTAATAACCTCTTGGACTGAAAACGATTAGTAATGATTTTATAGGCTTCATCGTATGCATAATCGTTTAATGGCAAATGTTTTATTAACGCAGGCGACGACTCATCTAGTGCATTAACGATATAACAAAATTTTTGGACAGAGGAGAAACTGAGATTATCATGAATCAATCGCTTATAAATTGCATGATAACTTTCAAAGTCCGAAATATGTCCTGAGAACGCGAAACTGATAGGTGTTTTAAGCGAATACCACTACTTATCGACAAAGGGTTATTCAAATTTTCCACCTGCGGCTTATTTTCCACGCGATCTAATTCACATTGGTCAGCGATAATACGAATATCTAATAGATAATCATCGATTTTCACCTTAAGAGCGGAGAATTTATCCAATTGTTCACTTTCTTCATCAAAAAAAATATCCTTACAAAAAAACTTGAATTGAGTTTCAACTTGCTCGACACTTTTAATCGATGCTCTAATTAAAGCAATGGATACATTTTCCGGTTGATTAATGTTACTGTATATATGATCTAACCATTCGACTACAAATCTAGCTTCGAGAATAGCTTTATCAATTGATATAACCATATCTGATTAATGAATGACCATAAAATTAACGTAAAAACAATGCGTACCTCAAATACCCTACGACAACTAATTAATCTACGAAATTAAATTATTAATGGACAAATACAACTAATTACAGTGCTCGCCCGACAAAACGTTTAACGTTTTAAATAAATACCAACAAATAATCCCTTTGTTATGGATGACCCGAGTGGTTCATCAAACTTGACGACAAAAATAAGGTAAGATTTTAAATGCAACCCTTCATAAATAGTATCCGAAACCTCTTTCACACAAAATATACCCGACCACTAATCCTGGCGACAAAGGACAAGAGATGTATTGTAAAATCTACCGTTACGACCAAATGTTTCTATACTATTAAATGTGCAAACAAGATGTTAGTCTCTTTGTAACACGCTCAAACATATCAAAAACTACAACAATTATTAAATTAAAAGTATTAATAAGGTACGATAGGAAAAGGAACTAACTAATTAATCAAATAATCAGGCGTAAGAAGGCCATGTTTATTGAGCGGGGGTCATAATTTTGTTTAGCGATTTACCTCCGCGTTGTTCTATTGTTTTAAGTGTCGTTCCTATTCTTCAACTAAGTGGACTGTAATGGCGAATTTATTGTACGTGCTACGTTTGCACTTTCAGTGTGTTGTTTAGGGGTTTATCGAAAAAAATCACATTCGGAGACACTATTGACTAACTCACTTTACCGAACCGAACCAACAACCGTTTCGCTTCGATGTTCATTAGCAAGTGTCTCTCACTACTCGTTTTTCAACTTAATTTCCATATGCACAAAGGAGGTTTTATGACAGGATGTAACGGGACAAGGATGTCAGCTTTACTATTTGATTTAAAACTACGTATTTACATTAACTTAAAATTAACTACGAAAACGCGCGATAAAGAGACTAAACATATTGTAAGTTATCATTACGTACTTGTATTCTAGTATATTAGTACTTTAGTTTTATTTTTGTTAATTTCCATACGGTATCTCTCTGTTAGAACTGTTTCCATTTAATTAAGAACTGTTTCTAACTCTTCTTTGCTAGATGCTAATACTGCTATAGCATCTGCAAATCTAAGCATATCAATCTTTTGTCCCTGCATAATAATTTCAAAGGTCTTCTTGCATTTGTCAGTATTCATTGCTTCTTCGATATACAAGTTAAAAATTAATGAAGATCAGGCACATTCCTATCTCACCCCTTTCCTAATGTTTACTCCTCTACGTTCCTGCTCTAATTGTATTACAAATGTTTGGTCTTTGTATACGCAATATACTATCCGTTTATCCCTAAAACTAATTCCAATCTTTCTGAGTAAATCGAATATTTTTTTCTATTTTACATTGTCGAATGGCTGTTCCAGATCTACAAACCCTATATACACGCTTTCCCCTTTTTCTATTGTTTTCTCCATTATCACCCTCAGAGCTAAAATAGCCTCCCGTGTTTACTTGTTTAGCCTAAACCCAACCCGTGACTGCTACGTTTAAAAAATTTTTATTTAAGAAAATAAGAATCAATATTTACTATACTAAAATTCGCTCATGGAATGAATACAATTGTCATTCAAATTTATTTTAAATACAATTAATGGGATTCCTCTGATCTACTAAATTCCTAGAGATTCGGGTAGCTGAGAAAATTCTAATATTAATTGATACCAAACAAGATATATTTATCTCGAAAGATGCAATGGCTAGTCGAAGAAAACTGAGATTCATCTCCACATTTCCTCCTTATGGGAATTTACATCTCCACATTTCCTCCTAGGAAATTCATTTCCACATTTCCTCCTTATGGGAATTTACATCTCCACATTTCGTCCTAGAAGATTCATCTCCACATTTCCTCCTTATGGGAATTTACATCTCCACATTTCGTCCTAGAAAATTCATCTCCACATTTCCTCCTTATGGGAATTTACATCTCCACATTTCGTCCTAGGAGATTCATCTCCACATTTTCTCCTAGGAGATTCATCTCCACATTTCCTCCTTATGGGAATTTACATCTCCACATTTCCTCCTAGGAGATTCATCTCCACATTTCCTCCTTATGGGAATTTACATCTCCACATTTCCTCCTAGGAGATTCATCTCCACATTTCCTCCTAGGAGATTCATCTCCACATTTCCTCCTTATGGGAATTTACATCTGCACATTACCTCCTAGGAGATTCATCTCCAAGTATTCTCCTTGTGGGAATTTACATTTCCACATTTCCTCCTAGGAGATTCATCTCCACATTTCCTCCTACGAGATTCATCTCCACATTTCCTCCATATGGGGATTTACATCTCCACATTTCTTCCCAGGAGATCCATTTCCACATTTCCTCCTTATGGGAATTTACATCTCTACATTTCCTCCTAGGAGATTCATCTCCACATTTCCTCCTAGGAGATTCATATCCACATTTCCTCCTAGGAGATTCATCTCCACATTTCCTCCTAGGAGATTCATCTCCACATTTCCTCCTTATGGGAATTTACATCTCCACATTTCCTCCTAGGAGATTCATCTCCACATTTCCTCCTTATGGGGATTTACATCTCGACATTTCCTCCTTATGGGAATTTACATCTCCACATTTCCTCCTAGGAGATTCATCTCCACATTTCCTCCTTATGGGAATTTACATCTCCACATTTCCTCCTAGGAAATTCATTTCCACATTTCCTCCTTATGGGAATTTACATCTCCACATTTCGTCCTAGAAGATTCATCTCCACATTTCCTCCTTATGGGAATTTACATCTCCACATTTCGTCCTAGAAAATTCATCTCCACATTTCCTCCTTATGGGAATTTACATCTCCACATTTCGTCCTAGGAGATTCATCTCCACATTTTCTCCTAGGAGATTCATCTCCACATTTCCTCCTTATGGGAATTTACATCTCCACATTTCCTCCTAGGAGATTCATCTCCACATTTCCTCCTTATGGGATTTACATCTCCACATTTCCTCCTTAGGAGATTTCATCTCCACATTTCCTCCTAGGAGATTCATCTCCACATTTCCTCCTTATGGGAATTTACATCTCCACATTTCCTCCTAGGAAATTCATTTCCACATTTCCTCCTTATGGGAATTTACATCTCCACATTTCCTCCTAGGAGATTCATCTCCACATTTCCTCCTTATGGGAATTTACATCTCCACATTTCCTCCTTAGGAAATTCATCTCCACATTTCCTCCTTATGGGAATTTACATCTCCACATTTCCTCCTAGGAGATTCATCTCCACATTTCCTCCTAGGAGATTCATCTCCACATTTCCTTCTTATGGGAATTTACATCTCCACATTTCCTCCTAGGAGATTCATCTCCACATTTCCTCCTTATGGGAATTTACATCTCCACATTTTCTCCTAGGAGATTCATCTCCACATTTCCTCCTAGGAGATTCATCTCCACATTTCCTCCTTATGGGAATTTACATCTCCACATTTCCTCTTAGGAGATTCATCTCCACATTTCCTCCTTATGGGAATTTACATCTCACATTTCCTCCTAGGAGATTCATCTCCACATTTCCTCCTAGAGATTCATCTCCACATTTCCTCCTTTGGAATTTACATCTCCACATTTCCTCTTAGGAGATTATCTCCACATTTCCTCCTTATGGAATTTACATCTCCACATTTCCTCCTAGGAGATTCATCTCCACATTTCCTCCTGATTCTCTACATTTCCTCTAGGGATTTCATCTCCACATTTCCTCCTAGGAGATCATCTCCACATTTCCTCCTTGGAATTTACATCTCCACATTTCCTCCTAGAAATTCATCTCCACATTTCCTCCTTATGGGAATTTACATCTCCACATTTCCTCCTAGGAGATTCATCTCCATTCCCGGATTTTCCCTTTCTCCTAGGAGATTCATCTCCACATTTCCTCCTTATGGGAATTTACATCTCCACATTTCCTCCTAGGAGATTCATCTCCACATTTCCTCCTTATGGGAATTTACATCTCCACATTTTCCTAGGAGATTCATCTCCACATTTCCTCCTAGGAGATTCATCTCCACATTTCCTCCTTATGGAATTTACATCTCCACATTTCCTCCTAGGAGATTCATCTCCACATTTCCTCCTTATGGGAATTTACATCTCCACATTTCCTCCTAGGAGATTCATCTCCACATTTCCTCCTAGAGATTCATCTCCACATTTCCTCCTTATGGGAATTTACATCTCCACATTTCCTCTTAGGAGATTCATCTCCACATTTCCTCCTTATGGGAATTTACATCTCCACATTTCCTCCTAGGAGATTCTCCCACATTTCCTCCTTGGAATTCATCTTCACATTTCCTCCTTAGGAGAATTTCATCTCCACATTTCCTCCTAGGAGATTCATCTCCACATTTCCTCCTTATGGGAATTTACATCTCCACATTTCCTCCTAGAAATTCATTCCACATTTCCTCCTTTGGGAATTTACATCTCCACATTTCTCCTAGGAGATTCATCTCCACATTTTCTCCTAGGAATTCTTCCTATGGATTCTTCCTGTTCTTCCTGGATTACATCTCTTTTCTAGTCTTCCGTCTTCCTGATTCTTCTGTTTCTTCCTGGATTCTTCCGTCTTCCTGTCTTCCTGATTCTTCCTGTTTCTTCCTGATTCTTCCTGTCTTCCTGGATTCTTCCTGTCTTCCTGATTCTTCCGTCTTCCTGGATTCTTCAAATCTTCCTGGATTCTTTCGTCTTCCGTCTTCCTGGATTCTTCCTGTTCTTCCTGGATTTCTTTTTCGTCCATTCTCGTCTTCCTGGATTCTTCCTGTTTCTTCTCTGGATTTCCGTCTTCCGTTCTTCCTGGATTCTTCTGTTTCTTCCTGGATTCTTCCGTTTCTTCCTGGATTTACATCTCCACATTTCCTCCTAGGAGATTCATCTCCACATTTCCTCCTTATGGGAATTTACATCTCCACATTTCCTCCTAGGAGATTCATCTCCACATTTCCTCCTTATGGGAATTTACATCTCCACATTTCCTCCTAGGAGACTCATCTCCACATTTCCTCCTTATGGGAATTTACATCTCCACATTTCGTCCTAGAAAATTCATCTCCACATTTCCTCCTTATGGGAATTTACATCTCCACATTTCGTCCTAGGAGATTCATCTCCACATTTTCTCCTAGGAGATTCATCTCCACATTTCCTCCTTATGGGAATTTACATCTCCACATTTCCTCCTAGGAGATTCATCTCCACATTTCCTCCTTATGGGAATTTACATCTCCACATTTTTCCTAGGAGATTCATCTCCACATTTCCTCCTAGGAGATTCATCTCCACATTTCCTCCTTATGGGAATTTACATCTCCACATTTCCTCTTAGGAGATTCATTTCCACATTTCCTCCTTATGGGAATTTACATCTTCACATTTCCTCCTAGGAGATTCATCTCCACATTTCCTCCTAGGAGATTCATCTCCACATTTCCTCCTTATGGGAATTTACATCTCCACATTTCCTCTTAGGAGATTGATTTCCACATTTCCTCCTTATGGGAATTTACATCTCCACATTTCCTCCTAGGAGATTCATCTCCACATTTCCTCCTTATGGGAATTTACATCTCCACATTTCCTCCTAGGAGATTCATCTCCACATTTCCTCCTTATGGGAATTTACATCTCCACATTTCGTCCTAGAAAATTCATCTCCACATTTCCTCCTTATGGGAATTTACATCTCCACATTTCGTCCTAGGAGATTCATCTCCACATTTTCTCCTAGGAGATTCATCTCCACATTTCCTCCTTATGGGAATTTACATCTCCACATTTCCTCCTAGGAGATTCATCTCCACATTTCCTCCTTATGGGAATTTACATCTCCACATTTTTTCCTAGGAGATTCATCTCCACATTTCCTCCTAGGAGATTCATCTCCACATTTCCTCCTTATGGGAATTTACATCTCCACATTTCCTCTTAGGAGATTCATTTCCACATTTCCTCCTTATGGGAATCTACATCTTCACATTTCCTCCTAGGAGATTCATCTCCACATTTCCTCCTAGGAGATTCATCTCCACATTTCCTCCTTATGGGAATTTACATCTCCACATTTCCTCTTAGGAGATTCATTTCCACATTTCCTCCTTATGGGAATTTACATCTCCACATTTCCTCCTAGGAGATTCATCTCCACATTTCCTCCTTATGGGAATTTACATCTCCACATTTCCTCCTAGGAGATTCATCTCCACATTTCCTCCTTATGGGAATTTACATCTCCACATTTCCTCCTAGGAGATTCATCTCCACATTTCCTCCTTATGGGAATTTACATCTCCACATTTCGTCCTAGAAAATTCATCTCCACATTTCCTCCTTATGGGAATTTACATCTCCACATTTCGTCCTAGGAGATTCATCTCCACATTTTCTCCTAGGAGATTCATCTCCACATTTCCTCCTTATGGGAATTTACATCTCCACATTTCCTCCTAGGAGATTCATCTCCACATTTCCTCCTTATGGGAATTTACATCTCCACATTTTTTCCTAGGAGATTCATCTCCACATTTCCTCCTAGGAGATTCATCTCCACATTTCCTCCTTATGGGAATTTACATCTCCACATTTCCTCTTAGGAGATTCATTTCCACATTTCCTCCTTATGGGAATCTACATCTTCACATTTCCTCCTAGGAGATTCATCTCCACATTTCCTCCTAGGAGATTCATCTCCACATTTCCTCCTTATGGGAATTTACATCTCCACATTTCCTCTTAGGAGATTCATTTTCACATTTCCTCCTTATGGGAATTTACATCTCCACATTTCCTCCTAGGAGATTCATTTCCACATTTCCTCCTTATGGGAATTTACATCTCCACATTTCCTCCTAGGAGATTCATCTCCACATTTCCTCCTTATGGGAATTTACATCTCCACATTTCCTCCTAGGAGATTCATCTCCACATTTCCTCCTTATGGGAATTTACATCTCCACATTTCCTCCTAGGAGATTCATCTCCACATTTCCTGATGGGAATTTACATGTAAATTGGTCCAGATGTGTGAGGAAATGTGGGATTCTGGAGGAAATGTGGGCCCAGAACCGGTACAAATACCCTACTTTTATGTACTTACATTATATTTATACTAATTTCGTATTTACATTTTTGCCTGTATTTTTGTTCTGTACACGTAAGAATAATATAGGAATCTCAAAGTTATTTAGTTTCAATCACGCATTTAAAATGCGTAAAGATAATTGGGTCAATATAAGAAACATAATTGAATAATAGGAATGCTTGTTTGGTTCAGTAGGCGTGGTTTAGTAATGATGGAGATTGGTAGGTGTATCCATATTTAGCGACCGGTAGATAGTGGCCGCTAGTTACACAAACGTGTAAGTTTCAAACATTATGTTTGTAGGGATTTTTATCGCATAATTAAAACCCAATGCTATGTTTTTAACTGAGTTATATATAAGTAAATATTATCTCAGTTTTATAGAAATTTCTGTACTTCCGCATTCTTTTCAGGAAACTTCTCCTGGCGTGCTGACAATACGTCTACCTCTACCTTTCTTTTTTCTTATCTCTGCTACTAATATATATTCCACACTATTCTCTCATGCAGTATGTGGCCTATCATCATATCTCTCCTATTTTTAACTGTTTTCCATATACTTCTTTCTTCCCCTACCATTTCTTTGTCTGTTCATACGTCTGTAGCACCACCTTCAAAAGCTTGTATCTTTTCCTGTCCGCTTCTCCTACTGTCCAGGGTTCACAGCCGTACAGTGCTGTGTTCCACACATGTTGTAAGCAATCTTTTCCCTGTTTCTATGTTTGTAGTTTTTGTAGGCAGTAACTGCTTTCTTTTGTTAAATGTAGCACGACTTTGTGCTAACCTTTGTTTTATAACTTTTGCGCTCTTCGCATCTTGCGTTATTTGGCTTCTTAGGTACAGAAATCAATAACCTCTTGTAAGTTCTCATTACGTATTTGTGTTCTAGTATAGTAGTACCTTAGTTTTATTTTTGTTAATTTTCATACCGTATCTCTCTGTTAGAACTGTTTCCATTTCATTAAGAGCAGCTTCTAACTCTTCTTTGCTATATGCTAATACCGCTTTATCATCTGCAAATTTAAGCATATGAATCTTTTGTCCCTGCATAGTAATTCCAAAGGTTTTCTTACATTTGTCAGTATTCAATACCTCTTCGATTTACAAGTTCAAAATTAATAGGGAAAGGGCACATCCCTGTCTCACCCTTTTCCTAATTTTTACTTCTACGTTCCTGCTCGAATTCTAATACCGCCGTTTGCTCTTTGTATCAGCTATGTAGCATCCGTCTATCCCTAAAACTCATTCCAATCTTTTTGAGTATTTCGAACATTTTTTTCTATTTTACATTGTCAAATGCTTTTTCCAGATCTGCAAACCCTATATACACGCTTTCCCCCTTTTCTATCGTTTTCTCCATTATCACTCTCAGAGCTAAAATAGCCTCCCGTCGTTCCCTGTTTCGCATAAACCCAAATCGATCTTCTCCTAGTACTTCTTCAGCTCGTGACTGCTACGTTTAAAAAAATTTTATTTAAGAAAATAAGAATCAATATATAAATATTAAATCTTTATTATTTACTATACTAAATTTCGCTCATGGAACGAATACAATTGTTATTCAAATTTATTTTAAATACAATTAATGGGATTACTCTGATATACTAAATTGCGCTTCTATATCCCGCAATAAAATAATAAATCATTTGTTGACAATGTTATAGGATGTTCTATTTCACACGCAATATTTACATGTACCTTCTTTTAACATTATTTATTTTTCAGATTTAGTTTGTACGAACTAACACGAGACATCGATAAATTTCATTTTAGACTGCACGTTACGCCACTGAAAAAATTAGCACATAAATATATACATAAGGTCATCTCTTTCAAAAAAAAGGTCATTGCACCCGCAATTTACAACGTTAAACCCAGAAGTTAAACAAGATAGTCCTACTTTACGGATAAACACCACAAATACTCTTCCGAAAGCTAGTTTATCCTAAAAACCGATGGAAAATGCTAAAATTACAAGCGCCAAATGTTGATTATAAACAGCAAGGTCGCATTTTTTTATATGTATAATAAAATTACTAAACTAACCAAAAATATAAAATTCATGGAAGCGCTACATTAAAAGGCAGCAAGCCATGACGATTTCAAAAGTATAACGCTTTAACGGTTCTGTTTGCTTGGACGGACGCCCCCCAGGCGACGTTTTTGTTTTGTTTTATAAAATGTTCTACATAACGTTAATTTATCTAATACAGAATTAATTCATGGCATTTTTTCATTAGCAATATTATTTTTAATACCCGCGCATCATTAAAATTATCAAACGTTGCAATAAAAAAACTTGTTTGTTATGCAAGTTTTCACATAAAACCATTTATGTAGGCTTGTGTGATGTCACAGCCATTAATAATTAAATAATATGTAAATATTAGATATATAGCTCCTTGATTATCTGCAATAATTGCAAAACTTATTCGTTTATAAACGTTAAATAAAGTGATTTTGACCCTTACCTTGACAGCTTTGATACAAACTATTATTTTTAACAACACTAATATACACAGAAAAACACAAAATGAAAGTTTAAAATAAATAAATGCATCTATATAAATTATTAACACGGCAGGAAAAGCATACAATAAAAACAATCACGCACGTACAAATTCGCAAGCCCGACTATCCAAACTAAAATGTAAACAATAAAATCTGGGGTTCTAAATACTAATGAACAACGAAAACAGAACATAGTTTATTCTCTCGCACAATTAAAACGTATGTGTTTTATACATTATAAAGCGAAACTATAACAGTTCTATATCAGACGGTAGATGACACTGAAGAATAAACACGTTCAACATAATAGATTCTATAGAATTACATGGTCAGCAACAGCTGTTCGTCAACCAATAGAAAGCGTTCATATTATTAGTTAAATTTTACCCCTCGAATAAACATATAATTAAATATTAACGTACCATATTTTAAAGGATATAAGACTTAAAAAGCAATAAGCTGTCAATGGATGTTACATTTCTACCCAAGTATATAGTTCAACCTAAATTTAATGCGACTCAATTTACAAAATAAGATAGTTAAACGTATACATGATGGTACAAAAAAAATTACAAAAAAATTAACTAATTGCTGTTTAATTCATAATCTGTATGCATCTCTACACGTACACTATTTAATAATTTATCTAATCCTAAATAGGTTAACTACCATATTCAAATGATTACTCTATTTTAGACCGTAAAAATATTCTCTGCTGTAACGATGTGTCGCTACTAATGCGTAAAAGTTGTATACGAAATTATATAAATATTCGGTCTTAAAATGTATAATTTTTTAATAACAGGCACTCGCCTCTCAAAATCTTAAGGAAACCTGAACTGAAACTTCATTGATTGCTGTTGAATTTGAACGGTAACCACCATTTTATTCATTGTTCTATTATCGCTATTTAAATTAATCGCTATACAAAACACTAATAGCTCCAAAGGTGCACCCGATTACAAAAAGTATCACAAAATAATGATAAATTAAAATCAACACTGTATTACTGTTTAATATTATTTTACCTCCTTTGTGATCGACACAGTAAATGCTAGTATCAAGCATAACCTTTACATTTATTCCAGCATCAAATCTTATAAAAAATAAAAACCAGTTATTATGAAAAGGAACACACTGAATTTCGTATTGTGCTTTATGCCTGCTAGACTTTCTGTTCACGGATGTAAGCAAAAATGATAAATTTTAAATTTGAGAAACGATGCAAGACATAACGTTTCTTTATTTGTAAATATTTTACTTTTCTAGAATGTTTACTCCCTGTGCTAAATGTAACTCTTGTTTTTATCATGCAATGCATGGAAAAGTTTTTCACCGTTCACATATTCTGATTGTTATGATTCTATAATTTTGTAGTCGAAAATATGTGGTGCACCACTAGAAAACATTACAATTTTGAGGTTAGTGCATAAATCATAATCTTTTGTTTGTTGTAGGTGCATTGTTTTTAATAGTAATGGGACGTAGGTATTACTGCGATTATTGCGATAAATCATTTATTGATGAATCAGATGCACGTAAAAAGCATTTGAATAGTACATATCACATCCAGCTTCGACAATTATATTATGAAAAGAACAGAGGTACACCTATTCAGTTTTAAACTGGTTTCTTTTAAATTAGTTTTAGATCCAAGGCAAATACTTGCCGAAGAATCCGTAAAATTAGAATGTAGACGATATATGCAAAACGGCGAATGTAAGTTTGGTATAAATTGCAAGTACACCCATTATTCATCTCAGGACCTTTGGAATTTGGAATACCAAAGTATGTTGTTATTTTCTAGAGATGGACGAATAGTACTATTCTAATGCCTGAGCTTTAATTAGAATTTTAAAACTTTAAATAATTGATCAGAACAGAGTTGATGAAATAGAAGCAACTGCATTAGGGTTTGCCATTTAAAGTTTCTGATTAGTTGAGTATAATGTTACATTCAGCGTAAATGATTGCTTTAGGAATTGTGAATTTGTGAGACATATTAGGTTTACAGGAGCAGAAGCAGTAATTCATAGGTATAGTAGAATTTATTTAAGAAGAGCCTGTACGTCATTTGACATATGTGCAAACCTTGAAAATCAGTGGCGAAGCGGATTTAATAATTTTTAAGGTTCCCATAGAGTAGTGGTTCTCAAACTGTGGGTCGCGACCCCCAGGGGGGTCGCGTGGTGTGTCCAGGGGGGTCGTGGGATAAGGAGGAAAATCAAAAAAACAAATCAGTCATAGCTGTAGTTTTTATTAATAACAAAATTTATAGGCTACACAAATTTGTAATACACATACAAGTTGAAAAAGGCCTAATACTGTTTAATGGGAAACATGAGCTTGTTTGGAATTAACCAATTTTTTTATGTCCGGAATGAGTTTTGTAATACACAAAAGAATGTCATTTTCCAGGGTCAGACGATTTCTTGATTTTGTTTTGATATTGACCATTATGGAGAAACCTTGTTCACAGTTATAAGGCGTGAAAATGGCATCGAAGTCTGTAATGCTTTTGTGGACAGTTCTGGGTATTCATTTTTAATACCTATCCAAAATTTGTCGATACAAGCACTGTTAAAAGTGAGTTTTGCTGACTGATCACTTGAAATTTCGATCAGTTGATCATGTTGACGAACAGTTAGCTCAGCTTTTGTTACGACTTGATCACTGAACGGATTGACTACCCACAAAACCCCACTCGTATCCTTATTTGGAATGTAATCTGTCAACTGTTCAATCAAACCTTCGAGATGAGAAGATACTAGTAAGGAGAGAGATGAAGTGTCAGGGGATGTACAGTAGGATGTAGACAGAAACTCTATAAACTCTTGAGTTAGTGTAAAATTTTCAAAATCCTTTTTCTTAACTCTTGCGTTCCAAACACTGAGTTTTTTTACAAATGCATTTACTCTGTCTTGAGCATATAACATATTTTTGTCTGGTCCTTGTAGGGATAAGTTCAAAATATTTAGGTGAGAGAAGATGTCAGCCAAATAAGCAAGCTTAACCAACCACTTTTCATCACTGAAAAAAGTGGAAAGTTCGGGTTTACTGTCAACCAAAAATAACAACATTTCTGACTTTAATCCAAACAGTCTGCTTAATACATTACCACGGGATAGCCACCGTACTTCAGTGTGAAATAAAAGATGTTTATGCAAGGCTCCTACCTCTTCACACAAAATATTAAACATCCTACTTTGCAGCGGGCGACTTTTGATGTAGTTCACTATCTTGACAGCTTCATTTAAAACTTGCCGTAATTCATCTGGCATTTTCTTAGCTGCCAAAGCTTGCCTATGTAAAAAGCAGTGGACCCAGCTTGCATTCGGTATAAATGATTTCAACCTGGCAATCAAGCCACTCTTCTTTCACGTAAGGGCCATTGCTCCATCACTACAAATTGAAACACATTTCTTCCAATCAAATTCAAAAGGTTCAGTTGCTTGAACAAACACCTTATAAAGACTTTCACCTGTTGTATTATTCAGCAGGGCTTACAAAACAAAATATTTTCATGAATAGCATCACCGTAATCGTGCGGATGAAGCATAAAAACTGAGCACAGTTGGCAACATCTGTTGACTCATCCAACTGAATTGCAAAAAAAGTACTGTCTTTTATTTACTTCTTTAGCTGGTTCTGAACATCTTCAGCCATGTCACATATTCTTCTTGAAATAGTATCATTTGATAACGGGTTTTTTTTCAATTTTTCAGCATCTTGAGGACTGATTATATTTGAAACCATATCAATTGCAGCAGGAAGAATTAATTCTTCAGCAATTGTATGGGGTTTCCCTTTTTTAGCAATCTTCAGTGCTACCTCGTATGAAGCTTTAAGAGCATTCTTATTAACATTAGCAAGATCCGTAATGTTTACCTGTTGACTTCGAAGGGATAACAGTTTTCTTTGGAAAAATTCCACTGGTTTGTCTTTCAAAGCAAAATGTTTAGTTTCAAGATGGCGTTTCATTTTCGAAGGCTTCATGCTTTCAGCTGACAACACTTCACTACACACCACACATTGAGGTTTGTTTGCCAGTTCAGTGAAACCGAATTGTATGTACGACTGGTCATATTTGCGGAATTTTGTCTTTCCGCACTCACTAGCACTAGCATCACTACTTGACGACGGTCTTTTCAAAAACTTATCCATTGCTACTTTTTCTAACTGTATTTGCTCGCAATACTACACACACAGTGTTCAGTGATCGACTCAAGAAGCCAGACTGTCGTGTCGTCTGCCGGGCACTGGCTAGCAGAGAGTGCGCGCGCAAACAGGCCCCATGAGTCATCATTGCTTTGTCCTTGTTCGTGCCACGAAGTGAGTTATCCCACTTTCTCTTATTATAAACAATTCAAGTGACAACAATTTGTATTTATTTTACTAGTTAATAGTATTTTATGGATAAAACTTAGCCAATAGTGTTTTTTTTTCATTTTTGTTTATATTTAAAAATAGGGGGGTCGCCGAAATACTAGGTCTAAAAAGGGGGTCGCAGTGGCAAAAAGTTTGAGAACCCCTGCCATAGAGTAAATTTTCTAAAATCAAATTTTTTTTTATTGGTGGTTTAAATTCACGTGGTGAATACGTGAATAAAGAAGGCATAAAACACAAAGAAACAGAAAGAAAACTATGAAAGCATAAGAAATAAATATAAAATGTCAAAATCGCAAATGTCAATTGACATTTAACAGCAAATTATCTAAGTCACTGAAATGCTAAACGAACACGCCTGTTTATAAACAATAGACTAATCCAACACCGTTACAGCTGTGTGCGCATCATGAAGTACAGGCTGTTCTTAAATAAATTCTACTCTAATAGATGAGTGTGGAACAAGATGAGTAAGGAACAAGAGGCAGCAAAGTAACTGGTGTCTGGTAAAAATGAATTTAAAATACTACAATGAAAAAAATATCTCCAATAGAATAGTGGTGGGGTGTGATTTCATCTGCTGTGATTTATCACAGCGATTTGCTTAGGAGGTCATGGTGACTGAAACATAAAAAGCACCGTTCTCAGCGAATATAAACGCATTCACAGAGAGCAGGTTGTGAATTCACGTGAATTTAGTCGGATGCTCCTAACTCGTTCCTTCAAAACTTCTGATGTTTAAACCCCTACGGTTTCCAATGTGTATTTTATGGTTAGCGTTCTTATGTAAAGGGAATGTTTAATTGATTAATAAATACCATTAAAACATGCTTCTTATTCACCAAAGGAAAATAAGTCTGGAAATAATTTTTAAAGATCGGATCGTTATCATCATCATCAGGTCTTCAGTCCTGGAACTGATTAGATGCATACCCTCATTGTTTCCTAGTCTGAACCAACCTACACATTTTCCTGAAATTTGCACAGTCTGCATCTTTCACTATCTGCGTGCAAAAGTCTGATCTCGGTCTACCTCTACCTCGCTTTTGCCATCTCTGCTTGCAATATATCCCGTACTACTCTCCACAAATGTCTTAGGGTGTATCCTACCCTTCTATTTCTCCTATTTTTTTTGTTTTCCACAGATATCTTTATTCCTCCACTATTTCTATAACCTATTTGTTATTAACTTTGTCTGTTCGTGCTATCATCCTTAGACATCTGAAGCACAACATTCCAAAAGGCTTCTATCTCTTTCTGTTTGCTTTTCCTAGTGTCCCTATTTCATATACGTACTGCGATGTGTTCCACATATCGTTGCTGATACTGCAATACGTTCTATGTCAAAAATTTACATTTTTCTTTTTTATGTAAAAACCGCCCAACTTCTGATTCTCAACGCACCTGAAATACGTACTATGTCAATATCCAATCATAAAGTAAAGTTTTACGCAGATGCAATACGTTATATTACTTCATGTCATTTGATTAATACTGCAAAACGTTCTATGTCATAGTTAGTTATGTAGATAGTTTTAAAGAAGTGCTCTTGCCTAAATTTAATTAAAATATTGTTTGATCTTGGTAAGTAATTCACAGAAAGCATACATGACATTGTTAGAGCAATTATTTTATTCATTTATTAACTACTCATTTAGTTTTGTGTAGAAAATAATTAACTTAACAAACTTAACCTAACTTTTGATTGAACCTATAACATTTCCTGCTGTAATATAGGTTATACTATTAAACATTAGTCTTGGACCAAAAAGATAGTTATAATGTACTTTCAACTTTGTATAATAATTTTGTATTGTGCTTTTTGACTTTCTTTGAATTTAATGATAGATGATCCTAATGCAATCGGTACTATGTTGCCGTTTGTAGTAATTAAATGTTGACATAGAACATATTGCTTCATACTAATATTGATCATTATTTTTTTAAAGCTTCTTGTTATTTTATTATAGAAAAGTATTGCAATGAATCGTGGGAAACATATGGTGACATTAGCTTTAATAAGCCAACCACAGGTACAAGTTCTAGATGAAATCACAGGTGAATTTAAAACCATAACTCATTCAACATCAAGGGCTTCATCTAGTGATCGAGAATCGACCATGGATTTTAGCAGTTCTGGATCTGAGTATGTGCCAGTTGAAACAGACTCAGAAGAGGCTGTTAATTTTGATAGTGACGATGGCTCCTGTGAAGAAGTTCTCAATCATGTAACTGGAGAGATAACAGTAGTCCCAAATTCTGATGGCCGTAAAAGAAAGCGCGCTACTAAAGGAAACAGTGATTCATCTAACTGGAAACGACAAAAAACTTTTTAGCTAGGCTTAAAGGAGAAACTTCAAAAAAAATGAATCCGGACGATACAAACAGACTGAAGTTAAACCTGCAAAGACTTTAAAAAGTCATTGTGGTGGCCACACAAAACAACGTGGTCGTGGACCTCAACAAAATTTTAAATGCAATGATATTACAGATGCTGACCTGAATACTATTTTTAGAAATTTTTGGAACATGAAATCCTGGTTAATCAGAAAAATTTATGTACAAAGTCTTGTATCAAAAGCGAAACCTCAACATCGCAAAAATAAAAGTGATGCCCAATCAAGAAAAAATACTACATTTAAATACTTTTTATCTGTGGACAAAATATGATGTTTGTAAAAACATGTTTATGCCAACATTAGGCATTGGGCAGAGGCAATTGAGAGACTGGATATTAAATGAAAATGAAAACATCACAGAAGTAGCTGGTAATTCTAATAGCACAGGTACTGAAAAAAAAATTCTGTAGTCGAGTTTCTCAATCGCTTACCTAAAGTCGAATCTCATTATTGCAGAGCATCTTCTAATAAACTGTACTTAGAACCTACTTGGGAAAGTTATTGTCATATTTATAGAGAGTTTCTTAGCTTCTGCAATAATGAAAACAAAGTGACATGCTCGCGCAGATTATTTTTAAGGTTGTTCCGTAAATTAAACTTAGAAATCTTTTGTCCAAGAAAGGATCAATGCAACAAATGCATCGCATTTAAACAAGGCAATCTTGTGCAAGCAGATTTTGACATTCATCAAACAAAAAAAAACAGTGCAAGAACAGAAAAAGCTAATGACAAAGACAATTCTAAAAGTTCTACGTTAGTATTTGCAATGGATGTGCAAGCTGTTTTGCTTTGTCCCCGGATACAGGCTTCTGCTATATACTATAAAACCAAATTGAAGGTACATAATTACACAATTTATAATTTAAAAAAAAAGCTACGTGTTACATTGGGCATGAAGGTAATGGTGGGTTAGAGAGCGATGTGTTCGCCTCAATATTGACAATGCACCTTGGAGATGAAATAGACACATCTAATCCATCGAAAATAGTGCTATGGAGCGACGGATGTGCTTATCAAAATAGATGTGCTACCTTAGCAAATGGACTACTAGATTTGGCAGTGCAGAAGAACAATAATAGAACAAAAATATCTTGAAGTTGGGCATACGCACATGGAAGTAGACTGCATTCATAGCGCAATAGAAAAAAAATTGCCCCGACATCGAGATATTTTTGTTCCTGCAGAATGTATCAATATTATAAAATCTGCAAGACAATTCCGAGAATCTTATAAAGTTGTATTTTTAACTTATAAAGATTTCCATAGCTTTGCTGGTGGTAGGTACAAAAGTATTAGACCGGGGAATAAAAAAGGAGATCCGGTTGTGACTGATATTGTAGGGTTGCAATATGAACCCGAGGAAGCTATAATACAATATAAATTAGATTTTAGTCAATGCTGGCAATCTTTGCCTACAACACCCACGCCCAAGTCTGCATTTATTTCTTCAGAAAATCGCCCATTCTTATATAAATCGCCTTTAAGTATAGAAGTTAAAAAATTTGTACATTTACAAGAAATGAAGCCTCTTATTCCATCTGACCATTACTTTTTTTATGACTCTTTAACTCATGGATGCCCTCATAATATTGGTACATGTTCACATATTATTAACTGTAACTAATAATAAAATATTGTCCAATTACACTATGGTATAGTGCTTTATGTTGATTTTCTTATGGAATTTAGGACCCTTTTTGTAAGCAGTATAATGCTATCGCATTGTAGTTTGTAAGTTTAAAAAATTTTGTTCAATACATTTATTATTTGTAATTACTGTTTTAATCTACCTTAGTTTGGATAGGTTACAATACGCACTATGGCATAGATTATGTACAGAAGTCACCCCTGCTGAGCAGTGCAATAAGTTCAATGTCGCTTTATCTTTTTTTATAAATCAAACATATATGTCATTTTTGCGTTTTCACAAAGCTTGTACAATGGTAGGAGGGTCACAAACAACTCGTATTAAAAAAATGGACAGGCTAAAAATTATTAAGTTTTCTTTCTCTCCTGTAAAGTTCTCTTTTTTGACATAGAACGCTTTGCAGTATCAGCGACGATATATGCTTTGAACAAAAATTTTCTTCTTGTTTCTATGCTTGTTGGCTTTGAACATAGCTGCTGTTCTTTCTTGTTAGATGCAGTTCGCTCACTGTTTACGCCTTGCCTAATATAAAATAAAAGCATGCTCCTCTTATCTCTCGACTACGATTTGTTATTCGCGCATCGCCAAAGGTGAGCGCTGGTTACAAACAACAAGATAAGTAAGTCGACACAGCTCTCTCTTAGAACACAGTCCATTATTAAATATCACATTCGCGCCGGTTTGTCGGCATTAATTATTAATTAATTAACAACGTGAGCACCTCTATTTCCCTTCCTTCAGCAACCCTCTCCTGTCTAACCAATCATGTATTTAGTGGAGAGTGTAAAGTGATAATTGAACATGGGGTAAGTTTTTTATGCAACCACATTTTATTACACATTTTATTACACATTTTATTACGCATTTTTTGTTATTGTGAACCAGCCGTTCCGCTTAGGCGTGAACATACCTTATTTTTTTGGTCTCTTCAGCCGGTATGCGTGATAGAATTGTTGTCGTGGTTGTGGAGGAGCTTGCTTTATGTTAAATAATTACAAAGTTGCTCTTAAAAGTATTTGAAATAAATTCACTCCTATCGAATTGTAATGTTAACCTCGTAATTGAGTTTGACCTGCATGTTGATAAACGGTTATCAGCACAGGTGTGTTTGTTTATATTTGGATTCAATTTTAATTATAAAATACACTTCAATTCAATTACATATTTACGTGTAGTTTATGCTATTCTGAAAATGTCTTTCGACAGCATTTCTTTGCAAGCTCAGCAAGAAGCCTTATTTGGTCGCTTGCAAGGCATATGGGATTATGCTATTTCCGCAAATGTAAGTAAATTAAACTTATTAGAAGCAAAAATGCAAAGGCTTCCGATTATTGAAAATGCTCTCGAAAAACTACAGGTAGCAATAATAGAATTTAACGCTACTAAAACCGACCAAACTACATGTAAAATTAAATCTAGCATCTTTCGACGACTTATTTGACGTAGTTCGTGCAAAATATTTAGAATTGAAAGAAAATTCTACAAAATCGGTTTCTGCGGATGCTCTGGCATTTAAGGGCCCATCCGTTAAATGTTTAAAACCTCTAGAAATTCCTGTTTTTGATGGTTCCATTGATAAGTGGAATAATTTCATTACTACATATCGCAGTGTTGTACACGAAAACAAATCTATTCCAGTCTCATTAAAATATTTATATTTTAGATCGTATCTCGATAAGGAAGCATTAAGTGTCGTCTCTGATCTAGCATTAGATCCCAATTTGTATGAGCAAGCATTTAAAAACTTGTAGACCGCTACGACTCCCACGCAGAATTGTTAATTTTATTTGAATAAAATTCTTCAATTTAAATCTACTGGTTCCTTATCAAATTTCATAAATACACATTTCAACGCAGTAAGCACTTTGAAATCTGCCCCCGACGTTGAAGATTTATCGGACTTTATTTTATTTTCTCTATGTTATCGTAATTTGGATCCTAAATTACAACATGCATTTGATGCACGCGCGGATTCTAATGTGCCGACTTGTGCTAAGTTGTTCGAATTTTTAACCGCGCAGAATAAAACCTCAGAAATGCACGAAGATGTTCAAGCTTTAAAACCCGTCAACGTAAATATGCCACCGCGCTTCAAATATAATCTAAATAAGTCTTTTTTTGTAAAAGAATCCACTAACGATGCGCAAGTAAAATGCGATCGTAATTCGTGTCCCTATTGTAATGAAGGGCATACAATTTACGCATGCAAAAACTTTCAAAAATTAAATGTTTCCGATAGATACACCGCGGTAAAAAGAATGTTGCGTTGTTTTAAATGTTTAGGCAGTCATATTAAGGGCTGCAATTCTAAAGGAAGATGCGGGTTATGTAGCTCGAGATATCATCACACCCTTTTGCATAATGCATCGCCTGTCTCGACTTCGGGACCGATAACCCCTGTGACCCGTTCCACATCCGATATGAAAGAGACAGTTTCTACATGCAATGTGTCTAATAATCCTAAAAATTATACAGTGCTTTTAGGAACGATTCAAGCTAAGATTCGGGACATCAATGGCGATTTTCAACCTGTAAGGTGCGTTCTTGATTCAGGGTCCCAAATCAATGCGATCACTTCTGCTTGCGTGCAACGGTTGGGTCTTAAATATGTTCGCAATCACAGTAAAGTGTGTGGACTAGCCAATACCGCTGTTAATTCTAAAGGGCTAGCCGATTGTTTTCTACTTTCCAATTATGCAGTTCAACGAATAAATTTTTGTGCCTCTATTCTTCCAAAACTTACAGGTAATATCCCTGGTTGTTCTTTACCACGTGGAATTTATGAACGATTTAAACATTTACCCTTGGCTGACCCTAATTTTCATGTATCGGCTCCAGTAGAAATATTATTAGGAGCGGACATATGTTGTAGAATATTATTTTCGGATAACGCAAATAACCGTCTTGGTAAACCTCTAGCGATTGACACTATTTTTGGATACGTGTTAATGGGACAGGTGCCTTCTGCGCAAGGACCGTCAAACGCTACTTCGCTTTGTATAATGTCGCAACCTCTTGAAAGCGAAGTAAAAAATTTTTGGGCGCTCGAAGAAGTCTCGCAACCTTCTGCTGTGAATATTGACAACAATTATTGTGAAGCACATTTTGTTAGTACCCACTCTCGCGATGAAACTGGTCGTTACATTGTAGCCCTACCCTTCAAGGATAATGCCGAACCTCTAGGGCGCAATCGTGAAATTGCTTATAACAGTTATCTAAATTTAGAACGGCGACTTCGGAATTCAACCGAAAATCAAAAGGTTTATGATTCATTTCTCAAGGAATATCTATCTCTAAATCACATGAATGTTGCTCTGCAACCCTCCGATTATATTTTACCACACCACGGCATTCATAAAACCACAAGCAGTACTACTAAACTACGAGTGGTGTTTAACGGATCTGCTAATGATTCGACCAGTAAGTCCCTCAATCAACGTCTTTACGCTGGTCCGAAACTGCAATCAAGTTTGCCCGAAATAATATTTTTATTTCGTTCCCACAAAATAGCGCTTTGTGCTGACATACAAATGATGTACCGCCAAATTTTAGTACGTGCGTAAGATAGAATATACCAACATATATTCTGGCGACCCTCTCTCGACAGCGGAGTTCAAGAGTACGAATTGAACACGCTTACTTATGGTCTTACACCATCCTCTTTTATTGCGCAACGCGTGTTAAAACAATTGGTGATCGACGAAGGACAACAATTTCCTCTAGCATCTGTGGCCTTGCTGAATCACACGTATATGGACGATGTGATTTCAGGAGACATGTCAGTTGCGGCAGCTCAGCAGCTGCAATCTGAATTAATAAAATTGCTGTCTCTTGGCCAATTTCAGTTAAGAAAGTGGTCCAGCAATGACAACTCTCTTTTAAATCAATTCCAGGAATCTGAATTAGAACCCTCCGTAGCATTTTCTGATGAAATCTCTGGTATCAAAATATTGGGACTAGTTTGGAACCCGAATTCTGATAATTTCACCTACTATGTTGTTCCTTTCGAAGGGAATATTTCAAAACGTTCCGTTCTTTCATATATGGCTAAAATTTTCGACCCCCTCGGCTGGTTGACTCCGGTGGTGTTTTTAATAAAACATTTTTTACAACAATTATGGGTACAACGTTTAGGTTGGGACGACACGCCGGACACCGACTGGTGTTTGAAGTGGGAGAAAATTTGTTCCCGCCTTACTGAATTATCAAATTTGAAAATTCCTCGCTGTTTGTTTTTAGACTCGGGACAGTACCGACTTTTAGGGTTTTGCGATGCCAGTGAGAAGGGTTATGCTGCATGTGTTTTTCTACATGGCACGACTTCAGATAACACAATTGCCATCTCCTACAAGCTAAAAGTAAAATTTCACCCTTAAAATTTCTTTCAATGCCCGTATGGAATTATTAGGTGCTGTTTTGTTATCTCGTCTAGTATATTCTTTAATCTCTAATAAATTTCCTTATCCCTTAAAGGAAATAGGATTATTCACCGAATTCTCAAGTGGTACTAGCGTGGATTAACACTCCTTCTTATTTATTAAAAACATTTGTTGCCAACCGCGTGGAAATTATTTTAGAATACACTGCTATTCAACAGTGGTACCATATTTCTGGTGAAAACAACCCCGCCGATATGGCTTCTCGTGGTCTTATTGCGCACCAGTTGATTGACAACGATATCTGGTGGCATGGCCCATCTAACTGTAGCGATCTAATTACGGCTTCCAGGAATTTGGAAACTCCCCCTTCTCTAGAAATTCTTCCAGAAATAAAATCTCCCCCTATTATATTAGTTACTTCTACACAAAAGTTGCACTCAATTTTTGGATAAATTTTCTTCTCCACCTTGCTTCAGCGTACTGTTGCATATGTAAACCGTTTTATTTACAATTGCAAGAACTCTGATAAAAAATTATCAGGCTCTCTTTCTTCTGATGAATTACATATCTCATTGATAACTATCATAAGAGTTACGCAACAGCAGTTCTACGCCGAAGAAATAAATCAACTAAATTTAAACAAGGGTTGTTCTAAACAACTCCAAAATTGTCCCCTTTATTGATTCGCTAGGTCTTGTTAGGGTGGGCGGACGTTTGCGTCACTCCCTGTTGTCTTATGATAACAGACATCCCTTTCTATTACCGAAACAAGCCACTTTATCGCGATTATTGTGTGATAATTATCACCTTTTATCTCTACCTGAAATTACTATTCCAGAGGAAATAACTTTGCGTTGCCGTTGGCAACGATTGTGTCAGGTTACTCAATCCATTTGGCGTCGGTGGTCCAACGAGTATCTTCACCAACTCACCCAACGTAATAAATGGCATTGCCCCACCATATTGCCCAAGGTAAATGATGTGGTCATAATTAAAAATTTAAATACTGCCCCCTTGTGTTGGCCTCTTGGCCGTATTGAAAAGTTATTTTTTGGTCGTGACGGTATACCACGAGTAGCATCTGTAAAAACCGCTACAGGTTTATTTACACGTCCAATAAGTAAGCTTATTATCCTCCCTTTGCATGAATAAATTTTATTTTGTTATTTTCTCTCGTATTTATGTTCCGTTTAATTTTAAAAATTTTAAGGTTGTATTAAAGTTTTGTTTTAATTTGCCTAGCAACCTTAACATTTCTAGGGTGTATTTTTAAATAATTTATTTTATTTTGGTATAAAACTTAGTCAGTTTTAGATGGGCGGTTATGTTTACGCCTTGCCTAATATAAAATAAAACCATGCTCCTCTTATCTCTCGACTACGATTTGTTATTCGCGCATCGCTAAAGGTGAGCGCTGGTTACAAACAACAAGATAAGTAAGTCGACACAGCTCTCTCTTAGAACACAGTCCATTATTAAATATCACATTCGCGCCGGTTTGTCGGCATTAATTATTAATTAATTAACAACGTGAGCACCTCTATTTCCCTTCCTTCAGCAACCCTCTCCTGTCTAACCAATTATGTATTTAGTGGTGAGTGTAAAGTGATAATTGAACACGGGGTAAGTTTTTTATGCAACCACATTTTATTACACATTTTATTACACATTTTATTACGCATTTTTTGTTATTGTGAACCAGCCGTTCCGCTTAGGCGTGAACACTCACCTTCTATTGTTTTTCAACTATGTACCCTATTTTCCAGATATTCAGTGGTATTTGAAGGGGAATCTCGACACGGCCGACTGCTTGAAAAATAGCAGGTGAACATTTTTCACAAAAATTACACCCTCATTTGGATGAGAGGTTAAATGGAGGTCCCGTGTGTGAGTGTTGTCATGCACATTAAAGATCCCTACCTTGCCTGGAACGGAAGGGTTTGACACAATTCCAAATTTCCTGGCAACAAAAAACTCGCCTCCTGGCCATTGTAGTACCTTTGGGTGAAGCATTGGAAATATAAATGCACAGTATCTGAAGGGGAGGGGAGAGGCGGTTCTGTGGCGTAGTTGGTATGCGTGTGACCACTACGCTCAAGGTTCCGGGTTTGAACTCCGACACGGTTCGCTTGAAAAATGTTAGGCGAGCATTTTTCCTTTTCCATTTTTCCATTTCCCTTGTTTGGAGGTTTCATGTGTGTGTTGCCGTGCACGTTAAAGATCCCTACCTTACTTGGAACAGTAAGGGTTCGGCAAAATTTTTTCAGGTAAAAAACTCTTCCTGGCCAATGTAGTACCTTCGGGTGGAGCATTGGAAAATCACGTGTAAGGTATGCAAAGGGGGACAGCTCCATGGTGTAGTTGGTATGCATGGGACTAGTATGCCAAAGGTCCTGGGTTCGAATCCCGACACAGTCCACTTGAAAAATGTTAAGCGAACATTTTTCACAAAAATATGCCCTCATTCGTATGAGAGGTTAAATGGAGGTCCTGTGTGTGAGTGTTACCAAGCACGTTAAAGATCCCTACCTTGTGTGCAACAGCAAGGGTTCGGCAAAATTCAAAATTTCCAAGTAAAAAAGACTTGCTTTCTGGCCAATGTAGTACCTTTGGGTGGAGCATTGGAAAAAAATGTAGTGGTATGTGAAGGGGGGTAAGTTGCCCAAGTTTCACAACCATAATAGTGCTCTGCTCCACACACATATTTTCAGCAATCTTTTCCTTGTTTCTGTGTTTATTGTCTTTGAACATAGTAGTTGCTTTTTTCTTATTAAATGCAGCATAGCCTTGCACTAATCTGTGTTTTTAATATCTTTTGTACTCTTCCCGTCTTGTGTTATTTAACTTCCTAGGTGACAGAAATCTTTAACCTCTTGTAAGTTCTCGTTTGCTATCTGTATTCTGGTTTTTGACTTATTTTACCCCTCCTTTACATACTAGTATTTTAGTTTTATTTTTGGTAATTTTCATACTGTACCTTTCTGTTAGAACTGTTTTCATTTCATTAAGAGCTGTTTATAGCTTTTCGTTGTTAGATGCTAATACCGCTATGTCATCTAAGCATATCAATTGTGTGTCCCAGGATAGTAATTCAAAATGTCTTTCTGCATTTGACAGTATTCGTTATCTCTTCAATGTACAAGTTAAAAATTAATGGGAATGGGGCACATCCCTGTCTCACACCTTTCCTAATATTTACATTCCCACGTTCCTACTATAACCGCTATTTGCTTTTTGTATAAGCTATGTACTATTCGTCTATCCCTAGAACTCATTCCAATCTTTTTGAGTATTTCGAACATTTCCTCCCATTTTACATTGTCAAATGCTTTTTCCAGATCTATAAATCCTATATACAGGCTTTCTTCTTTTTCTATTGTCTCAGAAATCTATTTGAATGTTTTTGAAAAATATTCCAACTTGCCTTATAATGAAAAGCAATAATTCTTGCACTACATTTTCTAGTTTTAATTTTTCAACGTTTTATCATACCCGTTAAATAAATTTAGTGTTTGTGCTAATCACCAATATTACAAAGTTTGCACAAAATATTCTGTACGTTATATGCAGATGATGTAATTCTCCACTGGGACTTAACAAGGTCACTCATTACAAAATCAAAAAAAAGATGATCTTGAATCAACTGAGCAATGGTTTCAAGCAAATAAGTTCGTAGTAAATCTACAAAAATGAGCATGTATTGCATTTAAAAGTAATGCTCTAGATGACATGCTAGTTAATGATCACTCACTAAACCTAGCAAAATCTTCAAAATTTCTGGGTATAACAATAGATAATGAGCTAACCTGGAACACACACATAAATTCTCTGGCAAGCAAACTCTCATCGGTTTGCTTCGCTCTCTCAACTACTCCCTAATAGTAGCACTTTAATAAAAGTGTATTATGTGCTATTTGAATCACACCTTAGATATGGCATTGCTTTCTGGGAATATACTTTACAAGAAAATATGCTAACTATATTTAGACTGCAAAAACGAGCAATTAAAATTATCCATAAGGTTCACAAAACTGATCATTACCGACCACTTTTTTCTCAAAAACATATGTAACCATAAAATTACCAGTACAATCTATAATCATAACACTCGCACTGCTAACAACATTTATAAGCCCTTGCCTTCTACCACTTTTATAAAAAAATCATTTATATACATGACACCTATGCTATACAATAAGCTACCGGAAAATATCAAAACCGCTAATTCACTACGTAAATTCAAAATGGCACTTTTGGCCTTACTACGCAGACATTGTTTCTACACAGTGGAGGAGTACTTATTGAACAGTGCTTGAAGGTATAATGAACATTCAAATACGGCACATTTATATAGACATATAAATTAATGTATTTAATTGTAAATAATGAACTACCATGTAACTATGAGTCAAAATAAACATCTATCTATCTATCAACACCATCAATTTTTATAAAACACTCGTATGTCACTTATAATCGATCACTATTGCAGATATAGTCTGTTTTTTAATTTACACTCCAGATTTGTAACTACATTGAAATTTAGGCCCAAATTCTTAGACAATACTTGAGGCACCCTCATACTTACAAGTCACTCAACTCCACTTTCAGAATTCACAGAACTTATGCAGTTTCACTTGAGTGTAAGTAGAGGGAACACTTTACTTAAACTTGAGTCGAAATCTGTGGGTGCATACTGTTTCCCTTAAGTGACACTGCGCTACATATTTTGGTTCATTACAGTTAAAATGGATGGCGATTTTTGGGAATTTGTTCAACATATTGTAGATGATAATAATTACCTACCAATTCCAAGGTAAGTGTGATATAATTCTTTCCATGATCATAACTTCAAATATTTTGTGGAAGCGTTAAAAACAAAACTTCTGTATTAATTAAAGTGGTTTTATTGTTTTAGATATTACATATGTGACATTGAGAATCTGCTAGAAGATACTGCAATAACAAATTGGTTCAGCGGTTTCATTTTTCGCGACAAATAATTCAAAATATTTTATTACCATTAGTGTTTCCCAGAGGTATAGAAATGCAAAACCTAAGGGGTTTACCAGCACCACCTGTTATCAAATTATGCTTGGATTTGCGATTTTACCCAACAGCAATATATCAAGTACATTTGAGCAAAAAACATTTTATACGTAAATCTTAACAAATTTATTTTAGAGTCCGTGGTGATCTACATGGTATAAGTCAGACAACTGCTTGTCGCATTGTTAAAGCGGTTTCAGAGGTTCTGTCTGTAAATTTGGGTCATAATATAAAATTTCCACATGGTCTTAGCACTATAGGTATGGGTCGACAGCAATTCTTTCAACTTGCAAGATATCCTGGTGTTATTGGTTGTCTAGATGGAATACACATTGAAATAAGAAGTCCTGGGGGCCCTACAGCTGAAGTTTATCGAAATCGCAAAAGTTGGATGTCCATAACTGTTCAAGTTGTGGCAGGTCCTAATGCAGAAATTTCCGATATTGTAATTAGATGGCCTGGATCAACACATGACAGTTGAATTTTTAACAGTAGGTTATTAAAACTTCGATTTGAACAACACCAGCTTTGCGGTATATTACTAGGCGACAGTGGATATCCACAATTAGGATATTTATACACACCAATGACAAATCCACAAACTAGAGCGAAATAAAATACAATACTGCACAGATTGCTACGCGAAATGTTGTAGAAAGGACGTTTGAACAGTGGAAGCAAAGATTTCACTGCTTAAATAAAAGTTTAAATTATAATTTGCGAACAACTCTATGTATAATAGCTACTACAGCAGTGTTACATAATATCGCAATTATGGAGCATCAATTGTTTGTCCCAGATACAAACTTCGTCGATAGATTTGTGCCAGTGATAGCAGTAACACAAAATACTTATGGAAATTTAATTAGAGCCACTTTTATTGCCAGGCACTTTGCAAATTAGAAAGCTTTTTGTAATGTAGGTTGAATAATTACAATTAGGCTGTATTGTAAATATTTAGAATTAAAATTTGATACCGAGTTACTTAACATTAAAAACGTGAAGATTTATTTTGGATTTAAAAACAATATTTCTGTAAAATTTGATAACTACACCTATTTTAATTTCTACATAAACATAATAAACTATATATACACATACACACCTAATCTAAATTATTTGTTCAGTTTTTAATTTTTTATGTTTTAATTGCTCTTCCAAAATTTCCAGCTTTATTTTCTCCTGTTGAAGTTACATTTTTCGACGTTCCTTATTGAACTCCATTTCTGGCTTTAGGTCCTCTACTTTCAGTTCAATTTCATGGACATGCAGATTGTGAAGTTCCAGTTCTTGTTGTTTTAATATTTCGTTCCTTCATAAGCCACTTTCAACTCACGTTCAATTGCCGTCCCTCAAAGATGTAAAGGCACTGGGTTTTATTCACTTCTTAACAAGTCTATTGGGCTTTTCTTATACAACAATACTCATTTAATTACTTGCATAAATATAATTATACTATTGGACGCGTCGTCCTATGGAGTACGACTATAGTTATGGTCCAGCTCTAATGTTATTGCAGAATTATTCACAGAACCTGTTTCATAAGGTATATAAGATATATATCACAAACGAATGCATTATAAACAAACCTGTATCTTGTTCTTGTAGATTATCTTCATAATTTACCGAACTTGTACTAGGCATATCGAAAACTATTTTTTAATTAATTTCATGACAGTTATGGAATACAGACCTGTACTTCCTAAAATGTTACTTGTACATGGTTTACTTATATCGTGTGATAGCATTACTGTATCACTGTCGATTGGGTCTGATATGTTGCGTGGTGTAGCCGTAAAAAGAAGACTTATAAGCATATACGTTTATTGACAATTGTACCTTTTGAGTACACCATTGACTAAAGTACTTAACTTCAAAAATGACACCTAATCTAACATTAGGATGCGTTCCGAAGTGAAGCTTAATACACAACACTCCCCTTTACTTACATTAAGACATAGTTACATAATAAGCAAAATATTTCATCAGGCAAGTTATAAATCTAATTTAACTATTGGCTTCTTAACTCTATCAGATCTCCTCAGAGCTGGCGAGGGGACCATTAGAGGTGATTTAATTGGAGACGTTTTAGCCTCTAGGTTAGAGCGTGGATCAGATTTGTTTGCATCATCCACAGTCACCCCTGTCACACCATCAACTAAGATTGGCGTCTGATAACTAATAGGTGAGCTATCTTCATCTAGGGTGATGACCGGAGGTAGTTTATCTTCTATCGTTCGACATCTGTTTCGTTTCAGATAGTCGACATGAACCATCTTCACGTTATTGTGTACCATTACAAGATAAGTTACATAACTCAATTGTTTCATTATTTTTCCGGGTTCCCAGATCTTGCCTAACTTATTATAAACTAGTACGGCTTCCCTATCGGTATAATAACAAATGCCTTTGTCATTATTTTTTTTCCAAGCATCAACTTCTGTTTCTCTATTTGAACCTCTCTCTGGTTTCAAAATATTTTTTTTAGTTCTTGGAAGTCTTCTTAACATCCCTTCAGCAGGAGATACTTTAGTAGTAGTTGTAGGTGTATTCCTATAATTGAACAAAAAATTATCAACAATATGTTGAATATCCAAATTGCTATGAAGTTGTAAATTTTCTAGTAAACATTTCTTTAATATGTTTTTAGAGACATTAACTCCCTTTTCTGCATTACCATTAGATTGAGGGTGGTAAGGAGGTGTATTTACTAATGTTATTGCATTTGACTTACAAAAGTTTTGTAATTCCTGACTATCAAACGGCGGACCGTTATCTGCTACTAACAATTGTGGTAAACCCCAATTAGCAAACGAGTGCCTCAATTTTCTAATAGTGGCATGAGCGTTGGTGCTGCGCATAATATATAGATCTATCCACTTTGTTTTACCGTCCATGATTAATAAGAAGTTTGTATTTTCGAGCTTAAAAAAGTCGATATGCACTCGGTCCCAATTCTTGGAACTTTTAGGCCATGAATGAATATTTTCATTTATGTTATGTGCATTATAACGTTGACATGGTTCACATTGCTCTACATGTTCTTCAATATTTAATCAATCTTTGGCCACCATAAGACAGAACGTGCTCGAGCTTTCATCCGAACGACACCTGGATGACCTTCGTGAAGAAGTTCAAGTACTCGAGATCTCAGACTGTTTGGAATAACGACTCTATTTCCCCAAGTGACACATTCACTTTCAAGACTCAATTCGTTTCTACGAGAAAAGTAAGGTTTATAGATGTTATCACCATTTTCTGGAAATCCATGTTTGATTAATTCGACTATTGTACACAAGACTTGATCTTTTTTGTTTCTTTAGCGATTTCTTTCGGTAGTATGGGTAAGTATTCGGAGTGATTAAAATAAAAAATATAATCATTTGTTCCTTTGGGCAATGGTAAACGAGACAATCCATCTGCATTAGCTATTTCCGAACCTTTTTTGTACTTTCTTATATAATCATAAGCACTTAATATTAAGGCCCAACGTTGAATTCGACTGTGAGCCAACGTAGGTATTGGTTTGTTATTCGCAAATATGGATTCTAAAGGTTTGTGATCCGTTCTAATCACAAATTTTCTTCCGTATAAATATTTGTGGAACTTACGAACTGCATAAATTACAGCTAGGGCTTCCTTTTGGACTTGGGGATAATTTATTTCTGCTGGATTTAGGGTACATGAAGCAAAGTATACAGGTCGTTCAACTCCATCATGATTCTGACTTAATACGGCTCTTAGGCCATATGACGATGAATCTACTGTGATGAATGTTTCCTTGTTGTTGTCAAATAAGGCTAGTAGGGAATTATTATTAATCATATTCTTACTATTTTGAAATGCTTCATTGCAAGCATCTGACCATGTAAATCTAACATTTTTTGTAACAGGGTGTACAACGGTTTTAGTATCATTGACAAATTTTGTAGAAATTTTGAATAGAAATTTATCAATCCTAAAAATGCTTTTAACTGCTGTACATTTTTGGGAATAGGTGCCTCTTGAATGGCACTTACCTTGGACTGCAATGGTCGTATACCTTGACCTGTTATGACAAAACCTAAAAATTCGACTTCATTTTTATTTAACACTTAAAATCCGTACATATACGAATCCCTCCTGATTTCTTTGGTGCAATAACTATTGGACTAGCCATTCTACTATGCTTGACTGGTTCTAAAATTTTGCATTCGACTAAACGTTTTAGTTCAGCTTCGACTTGTGGTTTAATAGCATAAGGTACGCTATAAGGTTTATGAATTGACAACACGGACTGTGGTTTCAATACTATAGACGCTTTAAAATTTGTTATAGGTTGACTAAAATCACCATCAAAGACTGTTGAAAAGTCTTTTTCTACGGACCCGACTGTTGGCGTAACGTTCTGTGACTGTAGATCCACAAAACCAACCTCCTCTACTGGCACAAGACAAGACTTCCAATTAGGTATTAATTGATTAAGCCAGTTGCGACCTAATAGAGGTAAGAATTTTGTATTTGACCTAGCTACTACTAATGGTAAGTTAGTTTTATATTTTTAAATTTAACATTTACTAACGTTTGTCCCTTGACTTCTAACTGACTTCCTGCAATAGTATTAATACTAAAAGGACATTGATTAAGTTTACAATTAACAAAATTACTTAGGAAATCTTTTTCAGACATTACAGATACACTACACCAGTATCTAATTCCATTTTAATTGATTTATCCTGTATATTGACTTGCAAGACTAATGCATCATTACTATTTTTACTACAAACATTATTGATAAAAATTTTACTCATCTGTTTTTCGACATCTTCACCCTCTTCGTTATCGTTATCTATATTCTGGGTGTCGATCTCCTCATAATTGACTGTACGACTGGGACTATTGGATGACCTACATACCTTGGAAGTATGCCCCCTGCGATTGCATGAAAAACACTCCCAGTTCACTGCTGGACATTTGTGTGGATTGTGGTTACTGCTGCAACGGTAACACTTATTAAAAGAAGTTCTACCTCTTTCAACTGACTTTTGGACTTTCCTTGGTTCAAGCTGCTGCGGACTAGTGAATTGTTTTTTTATAGCACCTTGATTTTTATATATTTTGTGTATTTCTTGCGACGACTCAAATAATTTAGTTTGGGTTTCAGACAATTCCATCGTTAAGGCGACTTTAACTGCTTTATCGTAATCTAAATTATCTTCTGATAGAAGTTTCCGTTTAATAGCTTCAGATGCTAATCCACAAACAAGTTTATCACGCAGAGCTTGTGGTAAAAAATTTCCAAACTCACATGTTCCCGATAGATTACGCATTTTGACAATAAATTTAGTGATTGATTCACCTGGTTCCTGACGTGCTTGATAAAATTTATATCGTTCTGCTATAACGAGCTTCTTAGGACTAAAATGATCCTTTAACGTAAACTTTAATTCTTCATAAGTTTTTTGAATAGGTGGATTAGGACATAACAAATCTTTTATGATGCTGTACGTTTTAGCACCAATCATTGTTAAAAATAATGGCACTTGCCTTTGATTTGTTGATGTAATGTTGTTACAACTAAAATAATTGTCCATTCTTTCTAGATAAGTAGTAATATCAATACTGCCGTCATATGGTTCGATGCTACCAATTAAGACACCTGTATATGCATTTGACCTTACGATTTTAGTTTCTGTGGTTTTCGGCATTTTCACAGTTTTAGAACTTTGACTTCGACTTGGATGCACTTTTACGACTGCGGGTCAATGACATTGACTTTCACGATTTTACATACGTAATTATACGGATTAATTACGCTTACCGGTAATTTGACTAATATAAATTGTTTATCTCGTCGCCAGTGATATGTTGCGAGGTGTAGCCGTAAAAAGAAGACTTATAAGCATATACGTTTATTGACAATTGTACCTTTTGAGTACACCATTGACTAAAGTACTTAACTTCAAAATGACACCTAATCTAACATTAGGATGCGTTCCGAAGTGAAGCTTAATACACAACACTGTCGAGTAATTCAATGTCGGCGCAATCTAGTATGTCGTCAGCAATAATATCATCACTCAAATTTGTGTCGGGCTTGTAACTTCCACCCACAATAAGCATTCTTTGCCTCTTTTCTTCTGATAATTCCTTTTTGCCTTCGAACTTTCATATTCTCTCAGCATTTTTTCAGTTGATCTGTGGTGCGCTACAAATTAAATTATGTATCAGATATTGTTATAAAAATCACGATTTTTATTTTCACCCACTTTGTTGTTTTCGGCTAAACAATTATATTCATTCGTTAACTTCATTCAAGCCTTCTTTTTCTCGGTTGAAATAACGCAGTCACTTTTCTTAATTTCTATAATGTTGTGGTACTTCCAAACAAGTTCTTTTAAATATAGTTTTTCATCGCTCGTGAACACACAACGTTTAATTAAACTCATGTTTATTGCTGGTTTAACTAACAAAACACACAAATATATAGCTATTATTTTTTAGAGGATGGTGTAATTTTTCTTATTATTTATTATTGGTTAACTATCTGTGATCACCTTGTTCGTCAAATCAAATAAACCAAATCACGACTAACACAATTAGTTCTAAATAAATCTCTGCCAGATCCTTTGTGGTATGGAAATTAATTTTGATTTCTGCATAGCATGGATATACAAACTTTGCTTCAACATTCGTTTTCACTTAATGGCAACAGCTTCTACCTGTCAATAATTGTGAGTAGAACAACATATGCCTTTTATACTTCAAGCTGACAACTAAAAGTTGATTTGTTTACTCAAATTGTTACTTTAATGTTAAATACTTAACCTAAATACAAAATAGGAATTATTTCCAAACATCTTACCACTACCTTATATCTAAGCTTACCTTTGTGGTCACAATGTTATACTTAGTGGTTCTATACTCTAAGGTATACTTTTAAAGTCCCGGCGCGTAATGTATGAAAGCCACTACGACAGTTGGTAACATAATAAATATTTGCAAAATGTTACGCAATAAGGGGTTACGTCATATTTATGTTAAAAATTATTATCACATACAAAAAAAGATAAAGGTACTCACGTAAAATGTAGAGCTCTTCACAACATGGCAGCTACTCTCGCGGCAGTAGGGCATTATGGGCGTGGGTCATCCTTTGCCCCCTCGTCGAATCCAAATTAATTTGTCTTCTTCTTTGTAGTGGAACGGTAAAGGAATGAGGTAGGGAGCGATACAGGCATGAGATTAAAGGAAACCTACATATCTGGAAGAAAAGACAAGATAAAACGGCACATAGATAACCACTCGGTTCGACGTTTACTTGACTAGTCCCGACGTGACGGAAATCACCCCCTTTGTTTCACTCTGCGTCTGTGTGCGCAATCTCGAGCGCCACTGCAACTATCTATAGTGACGGAAATGCACGCACAAGTCTTAAATTATTGGCGCGAATTCACTTACAAATTAAGAACTTACAGAAATGTTTACATAGACGATTTTCGGCGTGTAACAACAATTACATCTAAGGATACTTATTTATACCAAATAATAACAAATTTAGCATACACTATTTGTATACAAGGTTTTCATTCACCTCTATTTTACAGTGCAGGTTAGGTCGCCCCAGCACAGTCAATCACTTGACGTCTCAATATTTGATTAGGAACGGCATTTACCATACCATGCAGAAATCAACTACTTGCAATTTTGGATCCCCCTTTTCGTAATTAAGAGTAATTACGTTTCTTCATTAGGATATTATTCACAAGCTAATGCAAAATCCAATTATCTCCAAATTAATAAACTGAAACTTTGACTATGGCGTCCCTTTCTTTATAATCAAAAAAGTACGCTGTACTTACATCTATTCTAGTTACCAGGCCAAAGACTACCCCCTTCATTTTCGTTTTCCGTTTTATACGCGGCAGCAATTTTCTTCTTATTACCTTTTAATAGTTACTCAGACAAATTTAACAAAGTACTTCCATAACTCTTTTGTTGATTTTAACTTCTATTTGACACAATAATTTCATTTACAACTTATTTATTTCAAAGTTTAATAAAACCGAAATGCAAGCTTCCTTGTTTTTTAGATAACCTTTTTTACATTCAAACCCCTCTAAGGTAGTGTCTCACATGCCCACCAAGGTACTAACCACGAAATTCAAAAAATAACACTTAACTATTAACAAAATGTAATCAACCTGGTTGTAGTGCAGTCGTATTACACTTTACATGCTAAAATGTAAGCCTTTACGCATAGTAGTGAGTTGACATTAACTAAAAAAGCCGACAATCCTACTTAAGGCGACGATAACAAACCCTCACTTTAGGATACCTTTATGAATTTCAAACGAATGCTTGAGTGTACACTTAGCTTAATTGAGGAAAAGTGAAGCATCCCTTATACTTAAGTAAGAGGGCACCTTAAAAATATCTAAGAATTCGGGCCCAGGTCACTGTAAAGGATACTTTACTTTTGTGAATGTAACTTATTTGTCAAAATAAAAGTAAAAGTTATGTTTTTAAGTTAAATGTTATAGCTAGGTTTCCTGCTCTCCGTTGATACGTTTCCGTTGGTTCGTTAAGGGATAAATGTCAAACCAGCGTTTTTTTGCTATCCGTTGTTCATATACATTTGTCAAATATTGTTACGTGCCAATTTGGCACTAGACATTCCTTAGTTTAATTTTGATGTGCGTTAGTTTCGCGTCATAAATTCAAAAGACTTGACGTGTATTTCCGTCACGTCAGAGTGCGTTTGCGCCAGATCGCGTTGACGCGAGTAGGAGAAAAAAGTGGGGAAGTTTCCGGGAGACGCTGTAACGTGATTTTTTGCCTTTGAACTTCGAGAAGAGTGGTTGGGTTTTCGGTAACGTATCTTTATCTTATTATGTAAATTTCCTTGCCTTGATTATTTGTTCCTATAAACCTGATCCTGCCGTTCTCTACATATAGGAATTTGAAACGACCTGGGAGCAGTCCCCGACCCTAGAATGAACCGGAGTCCATGCCTCGCTAGCAGCTAACCGGAGCAGTCACCATCTTTAAACAACCCGGAAGGGTCCTAGCAACCATGAAGGAAGCGGGACTTATTCATGTGAGTATTTAACCTTTACGAATTGTTGCAAATTTGATATATATTCCGTAATTGCACGTTTAAATTTGCAAATTGAGTGACGTCATTGACAGATATGCGCGTTAATTTCCACTTATTGGATTAGCGTTACCAACTGCCGTTGTGTCGCGTATATCGTGTTCACGGGGAGATAATAATATATCGGAAGTAAATAAATATGAATTCGCTGTTTTTCCAAACCATTGTAGCGAAGCATGAAAATGTTTCGAATGCGATGCTAACAGACTACAATTCTAGGCAATGCAGTAAAAGATTTCTGGTTGTTTTGTTAATACTTGTAACATAACCCATATACTTATATACAATATGCTGACAACTTTACACGTTTTTTTTAAATCAAAGGATACAAAATATCAAGTATTTAGCTAAAAATTGAAGCTGGTCTTGGTTTTGCATAAAACTCTTCCAAATGTCCTAACAAGACAGGTATCCATAAAAGACTTTATTACCGTTTAAAAAAATACGATACGATCATTCTTACAATTTAAATGGTGATAGTTCTTACAAAAAAGTCGATAAAACAGTTTACGAAGTCGATAATAGTTACCAAAGTTCATAAAATACATCGCGCAAGCGCAATGAATAAAGCGAGTGACGCCTCTGGCGGATAGCAACGACAACCTTATTACAGATTCCGCGTTGCCAACTACCATGACGTCACCAATACAAAATTTATATTGCGCAATACTTCGGAAATTTACATAAAGATAAATCAACAGGTATTACATAATTTACTCACATGATAGGTCCAGATTCCCGCGAAGTACGCCTATCATCCTTCCGGATAGATAAAGATGGTATTTGCTCCGGGCTTCGGTGGAACATGGACATCCAACTCATCTCGGGTCGCGGGATGCTTCAGGGTCGTATCAGATTCCTAAATGTAGTGGAACGACAGGAAAGGTTTAATCAGGCAAAGACAAACAAAGATAAGCAAGGCAAGGGAATCTACATAATAAGATAAAGATACGATACCAGGCACGACCACTCTTCTTGAAGATCAAAGGCAAACAGCCACGTTATAGAGAGAACAGGAAACTTCCCCACTCTTTTTGTCTTTTTTCCATCGGCGCGAACTTATTCGTCCACCCCTCTAGTGTCACGCCATCTGCGCAAACGCACTATGACGTAGCGGAAATACGCGCCTAGTCTTTTATAAAATTCCGCGCACCGCGTCTTTTGAAATTATGGCGCGAAACTTCCGTACATCAAAACTAACCTAAAAACAATGTTTAAGTGCCAATTGGGTTGGCACGTAACAACTTGCAATATTATTTGATGTTTCATTGTTAATTTTTAGTACATATACATAATTATCTTTTAAAGTATTAAGATTTATAATAACTTCTAAATCTTTTCTGAAAAACCAAAGTTGATTTGTGTCATATCCAGATTTAGTTCATCCAAAGTTTGAATACTTTTATGTAATATGGTTTACTCTACGTCAATGTCTAAAATTGTTGTCTGTTCAGCATAAATCCCTCTGAAGCAGGCTGCAGTCAATTTATGCTATTAAGTGAATATTTTTATACAATTCTAGTAGAGAGATTGATCGCATGGTTCTGTTATTTAAATTTGTTTCCCGTATCTAGGCCTACTTCACCAACAGCAGCTATTTAGTTTGCCAACGTCAAAAACTAATTTATTATTATAATTTAGGGTGTAGTTATTCTGATATTAATTATAATAGTTTGTAATTTATCATATTTGCTATTAGTTCACATACATGAACTATAGTTATATACTAGGATAACTGTCTTTTTTTGCAGCATTAGTTCCATTTTCAACAATTGAAGATATATTTAAATAATTAAATAAATAGAATAGTATTTCGTCCATTTTTAATTTTGTAACAAATCAACTGATTGTAAAATTTTAGTTAAGTTATACGAATATGAAATGGCACAAAGGACTCGACAATTTCTGGAAATTCCTTCAGTGGATTCATGGCTTGATATGTATAATAAACAACATAATAAGTGTGTTAAGAACGATGATGATATAGCATTATCATGGACATATCCGGATCATTTAGAATTCCGAGGCGATTTGCCTCTGTCTCTTAAGAGGTTCAATCCAGAGGATTTCGTTAGCAACAAGTTTGAAGAATGGGGTGTGTAGTAATTAATTTATTTGTATGAAGTGTGAAACAAAATTGTACTGAAATAATATCAATTGATTAATGTAGCTGATTTTATTTGTAGTTACGATTCTTGAATGGAATGCGATTTATTACACCATGTAGAATTCTATCCATCATTTTCCTCAAATTTTCCCCCTAATATTTCATATAGTTTATTGACAATGTTGCGTTTAAGTGCCAGTATATTTAATGCAAATTGAAATCTAACAAGAAAGAACAACGGTTATATTCAAAGACAACAAACATAAAAACAAGAAGAAAATTGTTGAAAGCAAATGTGTGGAGCACAGCACAGTACATCTATGAAATAGGGGCACTAGGAAAAGCAGACAGAAAGAAATAGAAGCCTTCCTGGAATGTTGTGCTTCAGATGTTTGAGGATGATAGCATAGACAGACAAAGTTAATAACAAATAGGTTATAGAAATAGTAGAGGAAAAAAGATGATCTGTGAAAGCCATAAAAAAATAGAAGAAATAGAAGCGCAAAACATATAAAACAAAGATTAGCACCAGATCGTGCTACATTTAACAAGAAAAAAGTTAGTCAAGAGCGAGTCGAGCTCGCACTATTAGGGTTCCGTACCAATACTACAGTGAGCAATCAATAAACCAAATTAAGCTGTTTTTATTTTTTTATGTATATTTAAATCTTATCCAAATTTGATTGCAATAACTGAAAAATGAATATATTGTCCCACATTGTACTGGTACATAATTAGTAAATACATTATTTATTACTGTGTTTAAAAAAAAATTTCCCGGAACTATTACACTGTCAAAAAACCTGCAGTTTTCTGATAAGCTATGACTCAATAGCTACTATCCCTATTAATGTAGGAGAACGTGGGGGGGGTGGTCATTTTTGACACATTTTGAGCTATATTATGAAGACTACTGGACCCGAAATTATAAAAAACATATTTTTAGAAGCCGTTTAGAATCCTCTTTCAAATGATACCTAACACGATATATTTATTAAAACTTTTTTTCTTTTGCCCGAATTAACCTCCGCCATTTTAATCTAAAAATATGTTTTTTCTATTTTCTGACTGTCGATTAATATGCACGCCATAAAGACCTAGCATTGTGCCAAATTTCAAATTTCTATGTTACATAGTTTTCGAGAAAAACCTCTGTGACAGACGGGCACGAGAGTGATCTTATAAAGGTTCCGTTATAACTTATAAGGTACGGAACCCTAAAAAGCAGCTACTGTATTCAAAGACAACAAACATAGAAACAAGGAAAAGATTGCTGAAAGCTTATATGTGGAGTATAGCACTGTACGACTGTAAAACATGGACAGTAGGTGTTACTTCGCGGCAACTTTAGTTTTTTAATAATAACAACACCAGATTTTTAGTGAACTTTTAATGGGTTGTACTACAAATTACTTGTGCATTTACTAAAAAATTGCTATAACGTTTTACAACTTTCAAGTTGACGCCTTCAAAATATAAAGTTATTTCTATGACTACCCTGTTTGCTGTCTTGATACTGTCCTATAAGTTAAATCAAAATTTAGATAAGGATTCGGTATCTTGCTGTCCGTAATCCCTCCCTATTGCGACCGTATTGTAAGATTGACTTAATTTTCACTAAGTCATGGACAGCTAACTTTACGACCTGCCTTTTTAGTATTCTCGTAGATGACTGAACTGTTGCTCTACATACTTGTTGTAACACCCAAGAACATTTTTTAATTCATTTAAATTTCAAATGATATTTTCGGCCAATCACAAACAATCCTATCTAAAATGTAACCTATCACTGATTAGAATTAGTAGAGTTTGTTACGTGCCGAAAAATCGGCACTAGACATTCTCTATTAAGTTTTAATATGTAAGAATTTCGCGCCATAAATTTAACTGACGTGTGCGTATTTCCGTCACTTCAGATAGTGCGTTGCGCGAGATTCGCGCCGACGCATGTGGAGCAAGAAGGAAGTGGGGGATTTCCGGAGACGCGTTGGAACTAGCCTCCGAAACGTGAACAAGAGTAGTTGTGGGGTATCTTACCATGTCTTTTTTCTGATATGTAGGTTTCCTGTGATCCCAATTATCGTGCCTTTACCCGCCTTCCCTACCTTATTTGTCTACATATAGGAAGAAGACGATCAAATTTGGATGCAACCTGGCTCAAGAAATCCCGCACCCGAGAAAGATTAGCCAAAGCAGCCGGCGACCATCATGGAGTAATCCTGAAGGAAGCTCTACCTGTTCACGTGAGTGCCCGCTTTGGGGTTTTCTTTAAAATTTATTTCCTTTGAAGTTTGTGTAATTATGTTGCATTAATTTGCATATTGTGTGACGTCGTCGATAAATTGCGCGTCTTTTTTACATTATCGAATATCGCTACCAACTGACATAGTGGCGCACGTACCTCGTTTACGGGGATATAATAAGTTACCCAACCCTAGTTTGATTTTGGGTGACAATTGACACTTTAAATGAACATAACCTATCAACTGATATCTAACATCCCCTGAAATTTAGAAAATTTAAATTAAGGCGCCAAAGGAAATGCTAGTTTGTTCTAGAGAATTTGAAACCGGAAGTAAGTAAGTGAATTTATTTAAATAGGAAATCCTAATATACAAACATAATGTTATATGTAATTAACATGTAACAGTAAACTTATAATAAACTTATAATAATATTAATAATCATACTTATAATAACCTACTTTAATTTGGTTGATTTAATATGCTCTATCATCTTATGTTTAAATGAATGCACATTTGAACTCTGTTTTATATCAACAGGTAGTTTGTTGTACTGATCAATTCCTTTAAAGAATAAACCTTTCATTAACATCCTATCATTAGTTTTATTTATGTATATATGATCACGTGTTCTTGTTGGATAATTGTGCACTTCTTTATTGTATGTAATAAAGCTATTAAAGTACTGTGGCATCTTATGATTTACCATTTTGAAGATAAAAATCATTGTATTCAGTAATATATAATCTGAAACACCAAACCAGTTTAATGTGGACAGCATATATCTGATTGGAGTATATCTACTGCATTGCAAAATAATTCTCATAGCTCTATTTTGTAGCTTCTGAAGTTGTGCTATCTTATTCTCATCCCATGAAAACATAACTGACGAGCAATACTCAAAATGAGGTCTGATAATAGCATTATATATTGTAATTTTTGTTTGAGTTGATAAATGTTTTGAAATTCTTGAGAAAAAATAGATTTTTGTAACTATTTTTTTGTAAATATACTTATAATGTCCCATATATGAGAATGAGTTGTCAATTATGAAGCCTAGATATTTCATTTCAGTAACAATTTCAATAGGTATATTATCTATAGTGATATTAACCTCATTCATATTAATGTTATTATATTTATACTTAGTGGTCAATATCATAGCCTACATTAAGTTTTAGTTTGTTATTTACCAAATAATTATTAACATTCACTAAAGCTTCGTTTATTTTATCAATCACCGTGGGTAAATGTTCCCCTTTACAAATGAGCAATGTATCATCAGCAAATAGCTTAAGCAGTTCACAATTTATATATAAGTCAATATCATTAATGTAAATTAAAAACAGGAGAGGACCCAGTATACTTCCTTGTGGCACACCATGCTGAATAATCCTATTAACGGAATAAATATCTTTTAATTTAACCTTTTGTTGCCTGTCCCTTAGGTAATCCTTGATCCAATCCAGTACAACTCCATTGATTCCATATGTTTGTAATTTGCTTAACAATATATTGTGGTTTACAGTCTCGAACGCCCTCTTCAAATCTAAGAATACAGCTACCACATACTCGTTATTATCAATACACCTTTTTACCCTTGCTAGTACAAACTGAAGCGCTGTTTCACAAGAGTGATTATGCCTAAATCCAGATTGGTGTACAAAAAAAATGTTATTGCTTTCAAAATGATTTAGTAACTGTTCATATACCGCTCGTTCAAGAATTGTTTCTAGTGTAGGTAATGTATTAATTGGTCTGTAGTCGGATGCTTTAATCGAATTATCTATTTTTAATATTGGGCATATTGTACTGATCTTTAACATATTGGGAATTTTTCCTTGCCGTAATGATGAGTTGATAAAATATAATAAGATATGGCCAACATTATCTAAAATTGCTTTCAGGGTTTTATTATTTACAGGAACTTGAATGCTGAATTTGTTATCTAATGTTTTTACTAACTGAATTACTTCAATCATATTCAATAACCTAAATTTATTAAATTCAACATACAAATTACAATTGGTCCTTTTCCATTCATTGTCGCTTTTAATACCCATAACAATTTCTTCAATACTGCTGATAAAAAATTCATTTAATTTCTCTGCTATTTCAGAAGGATCTCGAATAATTTGTTCTTTGCCATTCTTTTCAAATTTTACACAATCAGGTATTAACTGGATTTTCTTTATGTTAACTAAAGATTTTAGAGTTTTCCACATTTCTTTAGGATTATTTGCATATTTATCAATTTTTCCTGGTAATAATTAGTCTTTTAATCTTTATCAAATTTACAACTGTGTTACGCAATCTTTTATAATTTTCCCACAGAATATTCCTTTCATTATTGCTATTACTTTTGAATTTTTTATACATTTTATCTCTTTCTTTCATGTTTAACCTAATTTCATTATCAATCCATGGCAAACCATTTATCACTTTATATTTTTGGATAGGACTTACTTCATCGATAATACCTCCACAAATCTGCATAATTTCCATACAAATTTCTTCTACATTTATGCTTTCAAGTGACCAGTTATGTTTAATTAATTTTAAGTTAATGTTATTTATATTATTTTCAGATAGGTTTCTATAATATCGATAGATTGTATTGTCAGTTATCAAATGATCGAAAATGTTAACAGATATTACAGAATGATCAGTAATTTTAGGATATGAATGAACAATTGATAGTACATTATTATTATTTGTTAATACATAATCAATAAGTGTTGAACTTACATTGGTAGATCTCGTTGGTTCTAATACTAATTGACTAATACCATATATATTAAAAAGATTTTTAATTTTATTAGTGTAGTAAGAATTTTCTAAATAATTAATGTTAAAGTCTCCTATTAATACACTCTTACAGTTTCTAGTAAACACATCATCACACAAACTATCCAAGTTATCAATAAATGTACTGTGAGAAGCACTAGGAGAGTGGTAAATACAACCAATCAACCATTTTTAGTTCACTACATGAACTTTTATTATTTTACACCAATAGTTCATTTCTAATGACACTGTTTTAAATACCGTAAATTGTATATTGTCCTTCACATAAAGCAGCACTCCACCTGTATTACGAGTTTGTGAATCACATCTTATAGTCTTATAATTTTCAATATATAATTCATTATCTAAGATAGCAGCAGTTTGTCTTGATTCACTTAATAATATTATATTAGGACTATAGCAAACTATTTGTGAAACTAGTTGATCAATATTATTGGTTATACTTTGTATATTCATATATATAATGTCTGTATTGTACTGTATATTTGAATTCATGCTTAGCTTCTTAAAAAATGTTGAGTAGGTTTATTGACAATAGTAGGCTTGTTGTTAACATATTTAATGGTTTTAGTATTGTCACCGGACGCTGTTGCTTCATTCAATTGTTCTTTGATCAATTTATAATAATCTCGCTGGTTTTTTGTTTGATCGCTAAAGACCTTAATACTTGGTACTTTGATCGTGCTTTTATTTTTTAAAATGTGTAATGCATCCTCTGGAGAATTTAATATAACCTTAAGGGTCTATTTTTCCATTTACTGGTTTTCCCAGGCGAAAAGTTTTAATATGATCCAGTTCTATTTGAAAATCAACAAGCAGTGTTGACACAGTATTTTATCATCAATATTTTTGTCCTTATTTAAATTATGTGTAGACTCTTTAACATTTAAAATAATAATATTATTTCTTCGGTTTTGACGCTCTACTATTTCACTTATCACATTTTCCTGTGACATTAGTTTAAGCTGTGTGTTTTGGCTAGCTTGGGCTTCTTTTAAGTTAGTGACTTCTTTTCTTAATTCAGCAATTTCCTTAATTAAGATTGGAAGTTGTGCCAGTCCTTTATCACAGTTGTCACAAAGAAAACGCAATTTTCTATTTCTAAGGGGCATGCATTTAAGTTCAGAAGCTGATAAATTAGAGCATGTAATGCATACATTCTCATTACAGCTATCACGAGCTATGGTTTTAGTGTTATCATCATCTGTATTACATTTATAACAAAACATAATTGATAATATTCAATAAACACTTGTGGTATTAACCCAATTATTATCTACTATTCAAATGATAAGTCTAATGGATTGACCTTTGAATATTACTTTAATTAAACTGAAGAAAATATTATAATTTTACACTTTTTTCAATTTTATACAAGTTCCAGTTACACAATTGATATAGTTTTCATCAAAATTATTAATACCTTAGATAATCACTAGTTTTCCACAACTTTTTTAAATTAAATTCCTTAATATACACTAATAATATGACTTTAACTAGAGAGCACATGTATGTATGTATATCACTGTCACATAACCATTTATACCGTGCGTAATAAAATGTAATTTTTCGTGATATCTATACAAATATTAATAGGAAAGACTTTAGAATATTGCAGAATAACTTAAATTTAAATATAGGGTAGTTTCAATTAGCAATGGCAATAATAGAAGTGGATTTAAACCATTAACCTAAAAGCGCATGTAGGGATGATATACAGTTGTGAAATATGTAAGATTTTTGATTGGCTAGAACAGTCACGTGATCAAAGGTATATAAATATGGGAAGTGGAAAAATCAAACACACGACACATAAAGACTCACCAAGACACACAAAGACAAAAGATATGAAAGAAGGTACGAAATGAAAACTAACTAGCCCAAAGCTAGTGTGGGGTAGGCGGCAATATCGCGTAGCAGTATTGGTTATACGGTCGTGTAACTTAAATCAATGGTTAGTGAACAGAGCTAATAAATTAGGATGTTTATTACGGGAAGAATAGTGAATTTAAGTAGTGGATAAAGAACGCATAAGTTCGGCTCGTAAAGGAAAAGTAAATCGTAATAAATTTAAGTATAATCAAAAACGAAATGGTTCAGCTGTAAGGCGGTTAATGGTAGAAAGTGCAGATTTATTAACTGCAAAGAAAATGATACTTAACCACACCTATATGGTTCATTATTGATTGATTGTGGAAGTTCGGATTTTGGTAGTTTGATTCTAAGCGAAGTTGGTACAAGAGTAAAGAGATATCAAGAGTTTCGAGCACAACATCAACACCCGTGTTAAGCATTATCAACCCTCTTGAAGATAAGTTACCTCGGGGCATTGTAGAAAGTGGAGCAACAGTGGGTATTGCATACCCGAAACAGGTATTGAGTGAATCTTTGCATAAATGGTTCGACAGAACGGACGTGCATATGCATGCATACACGTGGGGTTGTAAGTATAAACTTTTATATAGTTATACCTGTGTTTTTACATGAATATGTTAAATTGCTAGATTAAGGTTGGAATTTTTAGACATTATAATTTACGTTACCGCTCATTATGAATTTTGTGTAAAATATCAAGAGTTATTGGCTATGTTTAAGTTGAAGCCAATTTGTTTTAACTGTAGAATTTGCAGTGCTTAGTACAATATATAACCACCCGGCTTAAAGCAACTTTAATTAAGTAAGAGAGATTGCTTTTATTGCATTCAAGTATGTCGATATAGTAAATATAAATAGTTATATCACCATATTAAAGATTATTAAATTCATTACTTGATACGAATGTTGAGATACGTTACAATTAAAAGGGGTTTGTTGAAATACATTTAGGTACAGATACTTTGTAAACTTTTGGGTAAGTTAACTCACCAGTATCGGTTTCAGAATGCTAGGCCTATCCACACTGGGACATGTCCATGTACTCTCCGCTGTAGAGTAGCCGAGGCGTTTGAGGGAAGTAGAGTAAAGACTATTGGAATAGTTAAGTGGACCCTTGTATTGCAATTTTGAACCATAAAAAGGTGATATAAAGTTGGCATTTGATTATATATGTATTAGGTAACTCGTTCCTTATTTCTTTGACAGCTCAGGTCAGGGAAGGAGGGTGAAGTGTTACATTGTCTATCCTTGTCACTCGTTATCATTAAGACATGACCCTTTGGCCATACGTTTCGAGGGTTTTGGCGTCTACGATAACCACAATGTCACCTTCCACGATGGGTTTGGTTCAAACCACTTAGTTCGTCTAGGAGTCGGTAGGTATTCTTGTATCCATCGTTTCTATAAGGCATTAGCATATTGTGATTTTAACCAGTTTTTTCAAAGCACATATCCTTCATTAAGTGATGATGCCTTCTGGCTTCTTGCCATTATATGATCCTAGAAGAAAGTGATTTGGGATTAATACTTCATCTGTGTTTTCTATAAGTGGAATATATGTAAGTGGGCCTGAATTAATTATTTGTTTCACTTCAACCAACATAGTGTATAGTAGGTCGTCCGACGTATGTCGAATAGGAATAATTTGGTAAAATGTACGTTTTATAGATTGCACGAGTTTTTCCCAGCTGTCGCCCATATGAGGGGTAGCAGGAGGATTGTAGATCCATTTTGTAACTGAACCCGAGAACTCATTTGGTAAAGATCTCGCTGTTTTCGCAATGCATCTCTGATTTCTTGCTCTGCACCATGGAAGTGTGTACAGTTGTTGCACCGAATTTCGAGTGGAACCACTGCTCGACTAATAAATTGCTTTAGAGCCATAATACAGGAGTCTGACTTCAATATGGATAGCTCTAGTTGTTAGACAGGTTAATATTACACCACATCATTTTTCGTCGTTCGTACAATTTGTTATGTGTATAGGTTCAAAGCAATCCAGGCCAACATATGTAAAAAGGTGACAGAAAATTGACATTCTTGCTGTTGGAAGTTCTCTCATTTCCAGCAGGTTTGGCACTGCTGACTGATTTTTACAGTATTGGCATTTTTTTCTTTCGGTTTTGACTGCCACGGTTCGGGATATAGAATTTTTGTTGAATTTCATTTAACACCGTATCATAATTATGATAGTGATACCGTTCATGAAATGATGTGATTATTAGGGAGGTGATTGGGTGCCCCTTTGGCAGTATGATTGGTCGTTTCGTGTCGTAGGGCACTCCTACCACCGCATCTATCCTGCCACGAAAACGTAGAATACCGTTTTCATCCAAGTACGGCGATAGCTTGTAGATAGCACTGTTCCTTTCAACTTTTTTACGACGCTCCAGAGGTATACTTGCATTGTATTTCAATATAGCAAGTTCCTCTTTATAGCATTTGTATTGTGCCTGTTTGTACAGGTATTTTTCTGATTTTACATACCCGTCTTTTGTAATAAAGGTGTCTGTATGTTTCTTTTTCTTATTCAGTGCAGTTCTGACGTTCCAAATAAAGCGTGCAATAAACGCTTGTGTTACGACTAGTTTTTCCAGTTAGAGAAGCGCTCAACGTGTATTAAGGAATGAATCGCTGCTACTTGGTGGAACAGAACCGATGTTTTAAGTTCTTATGCTGTTGCCGGAAGCCTGGCGTTTCTTACAAACCATACCCCCTCAGGTTGTCGCAAAAAGGGTGGACCTACAAACCGACTAGAAGGGTTTAACTGTGGAGGGAGTTTTCATCTGGTAGCTTTGTCAGCGACATTCATTTTTGTTAGTACATAACGCTATTGATTTAGGTTTGTCTCTTCTAGTATTTTATTGACTCTAAGACCCACGAATTGTCGATAGTTTATCTGCTCAGAATTTAGCCAAGAAGCACTGTTTCGGAATCCATCAGTAGAATTTTTCTGTGAAGGTTAATGTATGACTTTTTTTATATTTGTACCTAGGTGTGCACCGAGTCGTGCTGCTTCTAACTCGAGCTGCGGAATTGACGTAAATTTCAGTGGGGCAACTCAAGACTTTGCGGCAATCCCAGAATGGCATCAACTCAACCCTGGCGCTATTAAAAATTCTTGCGCAACCTCAATCCTTCCCAAATTCACTTCTACATTGTAATACCGTTGATTACTGCCAAATTCTTATTATTCGGCGATACTAAAATGTTTCTTTTATTAGAGATAACTTTCTGCATTAACTCCTCTGAAGCATTTTATATAAAACTTTCACTTATTAATCTTGCTTCGGCTCCTGTGTCTAAAAATAATTTTATTTCTTTTCCTTCTACTTGTAATTTTATTGTAGGTAGTATTTTTTTTTTTGCATTAACTTTTACATCATTTTCCTCCTACTCAAGTTTTATAAATTCACGCTCATGTTCATATTTATAAATTTTTATAGTTTTGTCGTTTGATTTGCCTTTTTCTAAAAATCATACCTACCTAACGTCCCAGGTTGATCCATTATATCGTGTATGTCCTACTATTATCGTTGCTATTGTTCATGCCATCTTTTTGCAAATTCGTAACATTTTCTATTCCTTGCTTTAGGGTTCTATTCTCGATGGTACAGGATTAATTGTTCTCCCTTCCCTCATCATCCTGATGGCATTTCCTCGACACCAATTACTTCTTTGGATATTTCCCCTTTCAAATGTTCTAGCCTGTATCTCTCCTGTTTCTTTGAAACTTAAATGCATTCATGGGCTGACTCTTTGGTCTGGTTTTCATCCTCCTTGGTTCAGCCATCTCATTATAACGTCGAAGATATTCCAAAAATACATCTCTATCTGCTATGTTTTGTAAGACTATGCAATGCCTTACTTCTGTCTCGAAGGATCCGCTTAATACTTGATAATCTATTTGTCCTCTAAAGGAGGAACAAGGTGTTTGACGACTCTAAATTTCTTAATGGCATACAACTCCCTCGTCATGCTTGAATCAATGCTATATTTGCCCATAAGTAAATTATCTTTTCACTTAAATTGCTGGTTGTCCCCCGAGAAATGTTTTAAAAATTTAATCTCGAAGTCTTTAAAAGAGCTCAACTCAGTTTTAGTCAGTCCAAACCAAATCTCTACACTCCCTTTCAACATAGACCTCACAATAATTAACTTGTTTGTCCATCCCAACTCCGTGTATTATAGTTTTTATGTTATTTAAAAATATCTTAGGGTTAAGTTTATTATCCCCATAAAATTTCAAGTGTTGTTCCAACGGACCACTAGTTGGACTCCATGGCATCGGTTCCCCAACATGAATATTTTGAATCCTGTCTTCTAAATTTTCTACTTTATTTTCAAAAATCTGTAAATCCTTTCTAAATGTATTAAATCCAGCTTGACAACTTTCCTCGATTTCGTTTACTTAAACAAAAATTTTAATTTTCCCATTAGTTTCTTTTCACTTACGTCCTGATTCGTCTTTATTTCAACAATTTCCTCTTTAACGTCATCCATATTCTGTAAAATTTATACCACTTTTCCTCAATTTAAAATTTCATTTCTTCAATGGTTTTACTCATTTCTTTTAATCCCGAAATTAGTTTTTCGCCCATCTCGATTTCTTTTCATTTTTGTCACTTTCTAATCTTAAACATTCTCCAATTTTGCTATATCTCTCTAAATTCCATTCCTAACTCCTGAGCATTTTTATCAATTTTTGTTATATTCCCCGCGACCGTATTCAGCGCCACTGCTACAGTTGACAACACATACGATCCACGTTTCACAATATTGCATAATAATGACATAATTACGTGTCAAATTGTATCACATACCAAACACGTTTACAATGATACAATTTGCATTTTAAAATGTAAATAAAGCAAAGTACTCACTTAAAACGCGCCTTGCAGTTCAATCTGAGAGCATCTCCTTGTTGTTGTTTGGTGTGGGTCGGCTACGTCGTTGTTGATCCAAATTTATCCGTCTCTTCTCTTTTGTCGTTCGTAGTTAAGGCAACAAGGATACAGGTAAAGGTACTCGAAGATCAAAATACAAGGGAACCTACATCTTAAAAAAGAGAAGAGACCAAAAAACGCGACACAGGTAGACGTTACCGTTCGACGTTTCGTGGCTAATAATCCTGTCGTGTCGCAAACTGCGCAGTTGCTCATCACTACGCGCCTGCGCATTCTTTTACGCAAACGCAACTGTTCGAAATGACAGAAATGAACAAGTCTATTTTAAAATAGTGGCGGGAATTTAGTCACATATTTAAAAATGTACAATGTCAATTTTTGCATGTAACAATCGCGACAAAGCCATAAAAGAAAAAAATTTAAAAAAAGAAAATGACTGTTAACACGGTAAGAACTTAAATCTATAGCCTAACTAATCTACATATACCCTAACTTAAATTCTAGAAAATGTTTATTTTAGGCGCCACCTGGTTTTTTCAACCGATAACGCGTCTTACGAATAACTAGGAAACGGAATGTGTAGCCCCATTGTTTATGAACTACATCTATAAATGCACACACGAACCTTTAGTGTAGCGCAGCTATAATCGACAGCACAAATTTGTCGGAGAGCACGAAACACTATTAAAACAAACAAATGCGACAAGTCGCGTAACATATATACTATAATTAAAGCTAACATTACAATTTTTTACGTGCACACGCACATAAGCATTGCATTTAAACTGTTTTTTCTTTAGCAAGAAAATGCCTAAATTTCAAAATGCCCAAAAAGCAAGTTACTCTGCACTTTAGCAAATTTTTATGTACTGATACTCTGACTTAAAAACAATACACATCAAAACTTTATTATGACATGGTTGTGAATTAACAAATTTACCAACGGTACCATCTTACTACTTTCTTACGTTACTAACCTAACAATTTACATTGCTACCATCAGGTTAGCTTCTTTACTCACTACTCAAAAAAAAAAATAATTCCTACGTCTGATCATAAATACCAAACGTTAGGAAAACAAAAGATAGTAAGACAAAGTTTCAAGTTATTATAAAAGGTAATAGGTAAGATAAAGATATTAAGATAAAACTAAATGTCAATAGGTGGATCCGAAACGTCCCAGCACGCTGCGAATACATACATTAAAGATATAGCGTAGAATTCCCATCTCACCAAGCCGTTTTGTCATCCATCACAAAGATACAAGATAGAATGGCTCCTTGAAGCCTTTATATAGGTAAAATACTCATACCCCCTAGAAGAGAGCCACCTATGAGGCAGGCCCGCTTATAAAAACGGTACGAGGGACTGAAAAAGGCATGTGGGTTTATTAATGCATCCGGCGTTGAACGATATTGATAAGATATCCACACGTTTCTACATACACTCACACATTCACACACTCATACATATATTCACTGTTAGCGGCTGACAGCGGCACCGCTTGACCTCACGAAAGATTCCCAGAGACATGGTCCGGGTGTCTGAAAACCCCCGCGCAACCACACGGTGACTAACGGAAATGAAAAGACAATAGAGATATAGGAAAGGTAAAAAGAGGGAGGTAGGCATTTTAGAATGTACTAGTTACACTTCCAGCTAGAAGAGAATAGAGGAAGGGCTTGCATTGAGCAAAAGCGATAGAAAAGGTGGATAGAAAGCACCACTCAACCAACCAATGTGGTCAGTAGCCCGGAGTGAGGGAAAAATTACTCTTATGTGGTAGACGGGTGTTCGAGGACAAGAACAGGTCTACCGAATGAAAAATAAGGCGGAAACGGAGACAGCAGGATAAGAAAAAGTAGAGTTTTTGGACAAGCGTCTGAGAGAAGGTAGATAGTTGTCCCTGTTAAGCGCAGATCGGTCTGAAGGACCACCTGCTATATTAATCAGACAAGTTAAGATACATCATAAGTTAAAAAATTACTAGATTCTTAATGAGAACTAGTATGATCATTTTCCTAACGAGTGCATCCACTGCAATAAGAAAATCAGTTAAAAGTTGAAACAACAACTTAAAAGTATCACTACAGATACCTTCACACAAAAAACCATTGTTTCAAGGTAATTTTTAGAAACTGTAACGCCATAAACACACAAGAATGCCTAACTATAAGCAGTTAAATACAAACACTGTCTGAATATGCTAAGAACAACCAAGAATTCGATAAGATATCAATAAAAAGCGATAGCACCTCATTACGAAGTTCAATAAAAAACAACAAAAAAAATGTTTATATGTTCTGATGACTTAATAGAAGAAGAAAACAAATAATGATAAAGGATAAAGTGGGCAACTGTAATAATTCAGAAGAAACACGCATGGAATAGAAACTCCCAGTTTTTTGCAACTGCGAATATGAACTATTTCTTACAAAGACATAAGCCACGTCTCTTATGTGAGTCCAAAGAAAAAAGCATCCACTCAAAACATCAGCTAAAACCAATCATAAAAATTTAATGAGTTATTGCAACCAAAGTTACGACAATCACTACGTAATTAAACAACGTAAGATAATTGCTGAAAACAAAATAATATGATATAGAAAAGGTGCTAAGATTGTTTAGATGAAGCGACAGAGTTATATTAGAGAATCTAGATAAGAAAGAGATATGTGACTAGCAATAAATTGCCGAGCTAATGTCAGATGTCCATTATGTAAGGCTCGTCATTATATTGTCTTGTGCCCAGAGTTAACGCCTAGCCGTTTTCTTATATCGGAGGAAACAAAACTAGTAGTAGCAGATACAACTAACGCTAGCACGTCAAGTGTAATGGCGGTTCAGAATAGTAGACATGTGTTGCTTCAAACTGTCATCGTTAAATTAGTAGGTTGTGGCCACAAGCGTAATATTCGAGTGATGATTGATACAGGTTCACAAAATACGTACATTAAGGAGAAGACCGCAAGGTCTGTTGGCTTGCGCCCTATTGGTAAAGAACACTACAGAACACTACAAACTTAAAAAACCCATGTACTCTTAACAATTAAATTTAAATTCATTGAGAAATTTAATAAGCTTTACGTACACTTTTTGTTTTATATTCCAAAATACCATAATAATAGTCAGTTATATGTATCTTTTTCAATACGTTAAATTACCAAAAATAACCCTCAAAGTTCACTCATACATCACAAATAATTTCAACAGTTTATATAAAAAAAAAACAACAAATTCAAATGCGTTACCAGGAAAAAGTGTCAAAAGTCCATCTCCGTTGAAGAAGCTCTATATTCCTGAACTCCTGGCTTCGTGATTATGCGTTGCTCCACCAGCTATTTATAGATGACAACTCAGTTTAAGCTGAGTTTCGTGCTACCAATGAACACCAATTGCAACATCCAAATCCATGTATATTACACTTGTTTAATATTGCATAATTAATTTACGAGCTTGTTAAAGTATTCGTGGACCTCAGTTAAATGTAAATTACACTCTATTATACTCGCGTTACTAACTATACGGCCACAAATAATCTAATACTATTTCACTGAATGTTTCAAATTTTTAATACTCACAAGCTTTGTCAGTTGTTTATATTACGTTGTTACGCGATGCAAAATTAAAGAGAGCCCTTCTAATTCTCCCAGAGTATTTATATCATAAAACTAGGCCCCCCTTAGCCACACTTTACGCGAAATACTTAATCGAACTTAATATTTCACCAAATTTTGTGTAACCGCTTTAAACTTCTAGAAATATTTCCGCGTCAACACGCTATATCAGACAAACTATCACATCCACCTGTCGCGTGTTCGTCTGTTCTATACCTACCTATTTCGACCAATGATACATTTCAGTGATGTCTTAACACTCCGCCTGTAATATCTCTATTCCTGTCTTATGCATATTTGATGTCGCATTCTAACCTTGCTTGCGTTGTAGAAAATTGATATAGCTGCCCGCGTCTTTATGGACTCCACGTGGATCGAATACGTGCTTACTGAAGTGAATGCTTTTATGTCCGTCTCATTCTGAAGCATGTTATTGATTGTTCATCCCTTCTGCTTTTTAAGAAACTTTTGTTAGCGTTTATGCGAAACCACCGACAGTTGAACAATATTTCCTTGAAGCTCGCCTCGTTATTTACACAAATAAGCGGAAGATGGCCTTTCCAACGTGCAGCTGTGCTCAATTAACGATTGTTTAAAATAACACTTCTCGGAGCTTACGTTTTAAGGTATTTTATACCACCGACGTCTGTTTGTTTTTTAAGAAAGCTTTTTGCCTTGGGATTATTGATTTTTCATGCTCTTATGCGTTTTTTGACGTTATAACCCGTTGAATTAAAATGAATTAAATTAATTAATAATTTCTATTGGCCTATAAAACTGATTTTCTTTATGAACCTATTAACTTTTAATCCTTAATTATAAAATTATGTCAATATTTGTTAATTTAAATTAAATAAATGAAATAAATTTTGCGCGTAAATATTATGTTCCTGTCTCTACACAGGATGTTTGAAATTGCATTGTTTATACCTAAATTTAAACCTTTAAATTCACTACAATATATATATATATATATATATATATATATATATATATATATTATACTGTCAAGAAGGGGGTGGGCTTATAAAATGTTTAAATAGGGCTTCGAAACGACTTTGCTAGAATGGGGTATATTTGGTTTTGTTTGAGTATTTTCTTTCAGGTATTTTTGGTTTATAAATTAACAACAACTATTCCACGTTTATAAATTTATAAAGCTTTTGAAACTGCATTGCATTCAACAACATATACCGGCCATAGACCAGGCTAAGCTAGTTATAAGTTTGCATTGTATACGTATTTTAATTGTTATGGTTGCACGTATATGAAATTTAATTTGGAGTTAGCGTTTTCAGAACCATTTGAATGTAAAACAAATATCAAAATTGCTTGGTATACTGCACGCTTTTAAAATTTTAAGGAGTTAAGTGATACTCCCGTAAAATTTGTAAATCAATTTCAGTTTGAATATGTTTTAACAATTAAAGATTGGTTATGTAATGACAGGACGTTTACCGAATAAGACATAAATGTCTGTTGCGTACAATTTAAAAGCTGAACCATCAAAGTTTGTTAGCTATTTTCAATATTGTAAAAGTTCAATATACATAAATCACTGGATTACAAACCATCTAGAAAATGAATGTATCTAGAGAAACAACTGTATTATAAATCAATTATTAATAATTATAAATTACATAGTGTGCGTAGAGATAGTTGTCATGGCAACGGAAACAAAAGAAGACGGATTTTATTTATAAGGGACTTCAAATTTATATTACGAAAAAATAGACGTGTTTTTGTACTGTTATGAGTTTTATTACATTTAAAAGTTACGAGAAAGTTTTGAAAGTCAAGTTGTACCTGGAGATAGCAAATAGTAGCAGTTTTACGGCGAATAAAAGTTAATTAAAAGAGGAGTGCTGGTCTGTACCGTTATTGTTTGAAGACGAAAGCATAGTGGAATTGGAGTTATCTGAGTATTTGTATAACATAAAATTTGTAGAAATATTAGTAGTTTTATAGTCTGGAGATTACCAGTTGCTCGAGTTACTTATTATTTACAGGAGGTGCCTGCAGTTGGCCACTTGGCTTCAGGACGGCTGGAAGGCGGCGCTTGTATCTGGATTCAGGTATTAGTATTTAATATCTACGCAGTGCTTTAATCAAATTTATAAAAGTGGAACTAGTGTTTGGGAATACTTTTGGCATTTACAATTATTTGAAGAATGCTTGTGTATTCGGTTGCAATTGTCATAATTGTCCTAAGATAAAAAAGAAAGATCAATCCTGTAATCATGAATAAACAATACAAAATAGGTGGTAATTGATTATAAAAGGGTTCTCTATAACTCAATATATACCAAAATATAACAGATGGCGCTAACAACGTGAGGCAGAGTAGATTTGTTAGTTGTACGTTGCATATATTCTATTTAAAAGTGAAAATTAATATTTGATTGACGTTTCATATATATTTATTTGACAGTTGTTGAAGGTTTTGAATTTATTGTAGTAGGCTAAGACGTAATTTGATATTCACACTTTGGTCAATTTTAGCGGCGGTAAAACATTAGGTGGGGCTCGAATAGGTAAATAACTTCGCAACAAAATATTTGTTCGCCTAAAGGGGGCTCGATAGGGCTGATTCAGATTTGCAGAGGTTGTGTAGCTTAGTGGGGCACATCATTGAAGTTTATTTTGAAAATTAAAGGGACATGTCTGATGAGGAGAGAATCACGAGGTCAGGAAAGTTTATGGAGTTGAGACTGGTGTGAGAGGGCAACCGGTGGTTAAGACTGTAGCGGCAGGGGATGCTAGGGATGAAGCTGGGGATATGTGGAGCCGGAGGTGATTATTGTGAATTCAGGGGTACATCGAGAAAATGAAATTGATAAGGAAAAGAGAATATGCAGATCCAAGATGTGATGATGGTTTTGTTGGAATTAAAAGGGTCGTTAACTAAGTCGCATGAAGAATTGAGAGGATCATTGTTGGCCGAGGTTAGAAATTCACAAGCGGAAGTTAAGGAAAAATTTGATATGATGGAAATGAAAATTGAAGGAATTAATGTATCAATACAGAGCAGTTTGTGTTCATTTAAGGATGAAGTTCTGAAGGACGTAGAGGATAGAGTCCAGGTTGTAGAAGGAAGGTAACAACAGGTTTAAATGAATTAAGGGAAGAGCTGTACATGGTCGAAATTAGACAGACAGAAAAATTGCAGAATTTAGGTGAAATAGTTCGGATTCAGACGGAGGACAATATTAACTCTAAAAACGAAATTATAGGCAAATTGCGGGCGAGTCAGGAGGTGGCAGAGAAGCTGAGAAGGATACGACGGTTCTGGGGAATACGGTAAATGGATTGTCTGGTCTTGAAGGGAATGTTAGACAGATGAGAGAACAGTTGGTTGAATTGGAAAGGGGAAGAGTTGTTTGTGATGCAGGATACCAGTATAGGCTAGGGAAAGAGACCTTGCCGAGGTTTGAAGGCAGAAAGAATGAGCAGCCGATGGTCTATCTTAGCAAGTTGGACGAGATGGTAGAGAGTGAGCCTGAGAGGGTGAAGATGCAGATGGTGAGCGTGACATTGGGGGGTTGTGCAGAGAAATGGCACTGTATCGTGAGGAGGCAATATAGTTCGTACGAGGAATTTCGAAGGCTATTCATAGAACAATATTGAAACACGCATCAGGCTAATATTCGAACGGATTTAAACACTGGGAACTATAGGTCATACCAGGGATCGAGAGAAAATTATGTGATTGAAAAGTATAACCAGGCGCAGCACCTGATTCCTAAATTAAGAGAAGATGAAATTATATTATTGTTGTCAAGGCATATGGAGGCGGAAATAACTAGGGCCGTAGCGATACAAAACGTTCGGACTTTAAGAGACTTTTGGAAATGATGCGAAATTATGACGTAGCTAGGACGTTTGAAACGAATAACAGGAAAATAGTGATAATAGGAATTGGGATAGGAATAGGAATAGCACAGACTACCAGAGGACTGGGGTGCAAGGATACAATTATAGGGAGAATGGACAGGACAACTACAGAAAGCAATATCAGGAAATCAAAGGAGAACGAATAATAATTGGGAACAACGTTTTAATAGAGACGATAATTATAGGGGAACAATGACTGGAACAGGACTGATAGGAATGACAGAGGTTTTGGACAGCAAAGAACGAGTTTTGGACAGAGGTGGCAGAGAAAGCGAGCAGAGATCAACGGATCAGGGGAAATACCGACAGGGATTAGAGACCGAGAACGGAAGACAGATAGAAACTTGACGATCCAACACGTAACAACAAGAGACACGCGACAGAGATCGGAGGATAGGATAGAGAAAGTGGAGGTCCACGATGAACCCACGGTACAAAAAACCGTCGATTTCAGTTTGAATATGTTTTAACAATTAAAGATTGGTTATGTAATGACAGGACGTTTACCGAATAAGACATAAATGTCTGTTGCGTACAATTTAAAAGCTGAACCATCAAAGTTTGTTAGCTATTTTCAATATTGTAAAAGTTCAATATACATAAATCACTGGATTACAAACCATCTAGAAAATGAATGTATCTAGAGAAAACAACTGTATTATAAATCAATTATTAATAATTATAAATTACATAGTGTGCGTAGAGATAGTTGTCATGGCAACGGAAACAAAAGAAGACGGATTTTATTTATAAGGGACTTCAAATTTATATTACGAAAAAATAGACGTGTTTTTGTACTGTTATGAGTTTTATTACATTTAAAAGTTACGAGAAAGTTTTGAAAGTCAAGTTGTACCTGGAGATAGCAAATAGTAGCAGTTTTACGGCGAATAAAAGTTAATTAAAAGAGGAGTGCTGGTCTGTACCGTTATTGTTTGAAGACGAAAGCATAGTGGAATTGGAGTTATCTGAGTATTTGTATAACATAAAATTTGTAGAAATATTAGTAGTTTTATAGTCTGGAGATTACCAGTTGCTCGAGTTACTTATTATTTACAGGAGGTGCCTGCAGTTGGTCACTTGGCTTCAGGACGGCTGGAAGGCGGCGCTTGTATCTGGATTCCAGGTATTAGTATTTAATATCTACGCAGTGCTTTAATCAAATTTATAAAAGTGGAACTAGTGTTTGGGAATACTTTTGGCATTTACAATTATTTGAAGAATGCTTGTGTATTCGGTTGCAATTGTCATAATTGTCCTAAGATAAAAAAGAAAGATCAATCCTGTAATCATGAATAAACAATACAAAATAGGTGGTAATTGATTATAAAAGGGTTCTCTATAACTCAATATATACCAAAATATAACAGATGGCGCTAACAACGTGAGGCAGAGTAGATTTGTTAGTTGTACGTTGCATATATTCTATTTAAAAGTGAAAATTAATATTTGATTGACGTTTCATATATATTTATTTGACAGTTGTTGAAGGTTTTGAATTTATTGTAGTAGGCTAAGACGTAATTTGATATTCACACTTTGGTCAATTTTAGCGGCGGTAAAACATTAGGTGGGGCTCGAATAGGTAAATAACTTCGCAACAAAATATTTGTTCGCCTAAAGGGGGCTCGATAGGGCTGATTCAGATTTGCAGAGGTTGTGTAGCTTAGTGGGGCACATCATTGAAGTTTATTTTGAAAATTAAAGGGACATGTCTGATGAGGAGAGAATCACGAGGTCAGGAAAGTTTATGGAGTTGAGACTGGTGTGAGAGGGCAACCGGTGGTTAAGACTGTAGCAGCAGGGGATGCTAGGGATGAAGCTGGGGATATGTGGAGCCGGAGGTGATTATTGTGAATTCAGGGGTACATCGAGAAAATGAAATTGATAAGGAAAAGAGAATATGCAGATCCAAGATGTGATGATGGTTTTGTTGGAATTAAAAGGGTCGTTAACTAAGTCGCATGAAGAATTGAGAGGATCATTGTTGGCCGAGGTTAGAAATTCACAAGCGGAAGTTAAGGAAAAATTTGATATGATGGAAATGAAAATTGAAGGAATTAATGTATCAATACAGAGCAGTTTGTGTTCATTTAAGGATGAAGTTCTGAAGGACGTAGAGGATAGAGTCCAGGTTGTAGAAGGAAGGTAACAACAGGTTTAAATGAATTAAGGGAAGAGCTGTACATGGTCGAAATTAGACAGACAGAAAAATTGCAGAATTTAGGTGAAATAGTTCGGATTCAGACGGAGGACAATATTAACTCTAAAAACGAAATTATAGGCAAATTGCGGGCGAGTCAGGAGGTGGCAGAGAAGCTGAGAAGGATACGACGGTTCTGGGGAATACGGTAAATGGATTGTCTGGTCTTGAAGGGAATGTTAGACAGATGAGAGAACAGTTGGTTGAATTGGAAAGGGGAAGAGTTGTTTGTGATGCAGGATACCAGTATAGGCTAGGGAAAGAGACCTTGCCGAGGTTTGAAGGCAGAAAGAATGAGCAGCCGATGGTCTATCTTAGCAAGTTGGACGAGATGGTAGAGAGTGAGCCTGAGAGGGTGAAGATGCAGATGGTGAGCGTGACATTGGGGGGTTGTGCAGAGAAATGGCACTGTATCGTGAGGAGGCAATATAGTTCGTACGAGGAATTTCGAAGGCTATTCATAGAACAATATTGGAAACACGCATCAGGCTAATATTCGAACGGATTTAAACACTGGGAACTATAGGTCATACCAGGGATCGAGAGAAAATTATGTGATTGAAAAGTATAACCAGGCGCAGCACCTGATTCCTAAATTAAGAGAAGATGAAATTATATTATTGTTGTCAAGGCATATGGAGGCGGAAATAACTAGGGCCGTAGCGATACAAAACGTTCGGACTTTAAGAGACTTTTGGAAATGATGCGAAATTATGACGTAGCTAGGACGTTTGAAACGAATAACAGGAAAATAGTGATAATAGGAATTGGGATAGGAATAGGAATAGCACAGACTACCAGAGGACTGGGGTGCAAGGATACAATTATAGGGAGAATGGACAGGACAACTACAGAAAGCAATATCAGGAAATCAAAGGAGAACGAATAATAATTGGGAACAACGTTTTAATAGAGACGATAATTATAGGGGAACAATGACTGGAACAGGACTGATAGGAATGACAGAGGTTTTGGACAGCAAAGAACGAGTTTTGGACAGAGGTGGCAGAGAAAGCGAGCAGAGATCAACGGATCAGGGGAAATACCGACAGGGATTAGAGACCGAGAACGGAAGACAGATAGAAACTTGACGATCCAACACGTAACAACAAGAGACACGCGACAGAGATCGGAGGATAGGATAGAGAAAGTGGAGGTCCACGATGAACCCACGGTACAAAAAACCGTCGATTTATTAGTGTTAGGAAAATCAGATTTAGGGACACAGCATAGTATTAGTTTAGTAGATAAGTTGTTAGATAATAAGTTTGAAAGAAGGCGGAGTTACCATTTATTCATATTAGGATTCTGTTTACACGGCATTGATAGATACAGGGTCGCAGTTATCGCTGGTGAGAGAGGAAATAGTTTTGAAACATGCAGAATTATTCAAAGGGAAAATTTGTAGGGTTAAGAGTATTAATTTATGGTCTGCGATTAAGAGGAAGTTAACTACGATAGACAAAGTTGTACAGTATCGATTGTATTAGGAAGTACCAGACTAGGCGAAGTAGAGTTTTGGATAGCAAGAGGATTATATTTAGATTTCATTGTAGGGATAGATGTAATTGAGGAATTTGGACTGGTTATAGATGGTAAAGCACGAATGGTAAAGGTATTAAATTTAGAGAAGAAATGGGTGGTGCCTAAGGATAATCGGGATACTAGGGATGAGATAAATACAGATAGTATAGGATCAGGAAAGACTAAGAATAGAATTTATGATGGAATTGATGAGTTACGGTTATGTAATATATTTGAGAAGGTATTTGATGAGGAACAGATAGGATTAGTAGGTGTGGATATGAAGGAAATGTTATATGAGTTGTTTAATAGACATGCAGGAGTTTTTAGTAATGAGCCTAGGTTTGCGAAGGAGTATACGCATAAGTTAGAGGTCACAGACGAGGGAAGTTTTCGTACTAGGAATTTTATAACTCAATATATACCAAAATATAACAGATGGCGCTAACAACGTGAGGCAGAGTAGATTTGTTAGTTGTACGTTGCATATATTCTATTTAAAAGTGAAAATTAATATTTGATTGACGTTTCATATATATTTATTTGACAGTTGTTGAAGGTTTTGAATTTATTGTAGTAGGCTAAGACGTAATTTGATATTCACACTTTGGTCAATTTTAGCGGCGGTAAAACATTAGGTGGGGCTCGAATAGGTAAATAACTTCGCAACAAAATATTTGTTCGCCTAAAGGGGGCTCGATAGGGCTGATTCAGATTTGCAGAGGTTGTGTAGCTTAGTGGGGCACATCATTGAAGTTTATTTTGAAAATTAAAGGGACATGTCTGATGAGGAGAGAATCACGAGGTCAGGAAAGTTTATGGAGTTGAGACTGGTGTGAGAGGGCAACCGGTGGTTAAGACTGTAGCAGCAGGGGATGCTAGGGATGAAGCTGGGGATATGTGGAGCCGGAGGTGATTATTGTGAATTCAGGGGTACATCGAGAAAATGAAATTGATAAGGAAAAGAGAATATGCAGATCCAAGATGTGATGATGGTTTTGTTGGAATTAAAAGGGTCGTTAACTAAGTCGCATGAAGAATTGAGAGGATCATTGTTGGCCGAGGTTAGAAATTCACAAGCGGAAGTTAAGGAAAAATTTGATATGATGGAAATGAAAATTGAAGGAATTAATGTATCAATACAGAGCAGTTTGTGTTCATTTAAGGATGAAGTTCTGAAGGACGTAGAGGATAGAGTCCAGGTTGTAGAAGGAAGGTAACAACAGGTTTAAATGAATTAAGGGAAGAGCTGTACATGGTCGAAATTAGACAGACAGAAAAATTGCAGAATTTAGGTGAAATAGTTCGGATTCAGACGGAGGACAATATTAACTCTAAAAACGAAATTATAGGCAAATTGCGGGCGAGTCAGGAGGTGGCAGAGAAGCTGAGAAGGATACGACGGTTCTGGGGAATACGGTAAATGGATTGTCTGGTCTTGAAGGGAATGTTAGACAGATGAGAGAACAGTTGGTTGAATTGGAAAGGGGAAGAGTTGTTTGTGATGCAGGATACCAGTATAGGCTAGGGAAAGAGACCTTGCCGAGGTTTGAAGGCAGAAAGAATGAGCAGCCGATGGTCTATCTTAGCAAGTTGGACGAGATGGTAGAGAGTGAGCCTGAGAGGGTGAAGATGCAGATGGTGAGCGTGACATTGGGGGGTTGTGCAGAGAAATGGCACTGTATCGTGAGGAGGCAATATAGTTCGTACGAGGAATTTCGAAGGCTATTCATAGAACAATATTGGGGAAACACGCATCAGGCTAATATTCGAACGGATTTAAACACTGGGAACTATAGGTCATACCAGGGATCGAGAGAAAATTATGTGATTGAAAAGTATAACCAGGCGCAGCACCTGATTCCTAAATTAAGAGAAGATGAAATTATATTATTGTTGTCAAGGCATATGGAGGCGGAAATAACTAGGGCCGTAGCGATACAAAACGTTCGGACTTTAAGAGACTTTTGGAAATGATGCGAAATTATGACGTAGCTAGGACGTTTGAAACGAATAACAGGAAAATAGTGATAATAGGAATTGGGATAGGAATAGGAATAGCACAGACTACCAGAGGACTGGGGTGCAAGGATACAATTATAGGGAGAATGGACAGGACAACTACAGAAAGCAATATCAGGAAATCAAAGGAGAACGAATAATAATTGGGAACAACGTTTTAATAGAGACGATAATTATAGGGGGAACAATGACTGGAACAGGACTGATAGGAATGACAGAGGTTTTGGACAGCAAAGAACGAGTTTTGGACAGAGGTGGCAGAGAGAAAGCGAGCAGAGATCAACGGATCAGGGGGAAATACCGACAGGGATTAGAGACCGAGAACGGAAGACAGATAGAAACTTGACGATCCAACACGTAACAACAAGAGACACGCGACAGAGATCGGAGGATAGGATAGAGAAAGTGGAGGTCCACGATGAACCCACGGTACAAAAAAACCGTCGATTTATTAGTGTTAGGAAAATCAGATTTAGGGACACAGCATAGTATTAGTTTAGTAGATAAGTTGTTAGATAATAAGTTTGAAAGAAGGCGGGAGTTACCATTTATTCATATTAGGATTCTGTTTACACGGCATTGATAGATACAGGGTCGCAGTTATCGCTGGTGAGAGAGGAAATAGTTTTGAAACATGCAGAATTATTCAAAGGGAAAATTTGTAGGGTTAAGAGTATTAATTTATGGTCTGCGATTAAGAGGAAGTTAACTACGATAGACAAAGTTGTACAGTATCGATTGTATTAGGAAGTACCAGACTAGGCAAGTAGAGTTTTGGATAGCAAGAGGATTATATTTAGATTTCATTGTAGGGATAGATGTAATTGAGGAATTTGGACTGGTTATAGATGGTAAAGCACGAATGGTAAAGGTATTAAATTTAGAGAAGAAATGGGTGGTGCCTAAGGATAATCGGGATACTAGGGATGAGATAAATACAGATAGTATAGGATCAGGAAAGACTAAGAATAGAATTTATGATGGAATTGATGAGTTACGGTTATGTAATATATTTGAGAAGGTATTTGATGAGGAACAGATAGGATTAGTAGGTGTGGATATGAAGGAAATGTTATATGAGTTGTTTAATAGACATGCAGGAGTTTTTAGTAATGAGCCTAGGTTTGCGAAGGAGTATACGCATAAGTTAGAGGTCACAGACGAGGGAAGTTTTCGTACTAGGGTATATCCAATACCATTTGCATTAAGGGTCGAGTGAAAATGAGATTAAAAGATGTTAAAAGAGGAATTATTGAATCAGCGAGAACACCCTATATCAATCCGGTAGTGGTTGTGCCTAAATCTGATAATTTAGAATTAAGAATATGTTTAGATGCTAGGAGATTGAATGCGATTACTAAACCACAATTTGAACAACCAAAATCACTAGATAATTTGTTATACAAGGTAAGCGAGATGAAAGTTTTTAGCAAACTGGACTTAAAGAATTCTTTTTGGCTAATTCCTTTGCATGAGGAAAGTCGGAAGTATACTGGATTTAGCATTGAAGGGGAGATTTATCAGTACAGAGTTGTTCCATTTGGTCTTTCAACGTCATCCGCTGCATTAGTTCGAGCCATGCAGAAGTTATTAGATGAGTACGAAGACTTCTGTACGCACTATGTCGATGATATTTTGATTTTTTCTAAGAACGAGTTAGAACATTTAAGAAAAGTGATCCGAAGGTTAGACGAGGGAGGTTTGAGGTTGAATTCGAAGAAGTGTGAGTTTTTTAAGGACCAGGTAAAGTATTTGGGGTTTGTCGTTGGCAGCGAAGGAATTAGAATTTGTGAAAAACGCTTGGACGAGTTGAAGAATTTGAAACAGCCAAGAAATTTGAAAGGTTTAAGAGGATTTTTAGGTGTATTAAATTATTATCGTCGATTCATACCAAAATATTCGGAGTTGTGCATTCCATTGTTGGAGTTGTTAAAAAAGAACGAAAGGTGGAAATGGAACGAGCAAAGGGAGCAGGCATTTCGGGAGTTGAAGGCGGTATTTTATAGGGAACTGTCATTAAAATATCCCAATTTTACGGATCCATTTATTTTAAGGACAGACGCTTCGAGTTTTGCAATAGGGGCTGAGTTGGTGCAGGTTCAAGAAGGGAGAGAAGTGCCAATTTGTTTTATTTCGAGGGCTCTGAAAGACTGCGAGACTAGGTATTCGACAGCGGAAAAGAGATGCTGGCAATCGTATATGCTGTGAAGAAGTTAAGATTTTATTTATTGGGTAATAAATTTCTGGTTGAATCGGATAACACAGTGGTCACGTTTCTGAAGAAGAAAGAGTTTTTGAACAGTCGATTGTATAGATGGGCGTTAGTATTGCAGGAATATGATTTTGAGATTAGACATAAACCTGGTAAAGAAAATGTTACGGCTGATTTCTTTAGTAGGAAGGATGAAGGGTTGCTAACGGATAGTAGGAATGGATTTTTGATTGCATTGCAAGTGTTTGAAGATCTGGGAAGATGGTCGAATGCCAGATTTCATCGGATGCAAGCACACGAAGAAATAAGGGTGATCAGAGAAAATTATTCAGAGAGAATTTAGAACAAGACAGAGGTTTTATATGGTCGAGGGAGTTTTGGTGAAAAGGTTATGGGATGATGAATTATTAGTGTTAACGACACAGGTAGCCGTTGAGCTGATCCAGGAAATTCATACTTCGTTTGGTCATATAGGGATTCGTAAGACGTTCTTGATATTTAGGAAGCTTTCTATGCACGAAACGATAGAAAATTGGTGAAAAATTGCATAAATCTGTGTGAGACGTGTTTGTTAGGAAAGGATAAGAATGTGGTGTTGCAGAATCAAGTTAGATGTATAAGAGCGGAAGGTCCATTAGATATTGTGGCAATGGATTACTTGAGTAATTTGATACCGAGCAGGAACGGATATCAGCATATTTTAGTTGTAGTTGATATTTTTACAAAGTTTGTGCAGCTTTATCCAGCGAGGAGATGTAATTCTAGGCATGTATTGAGTTCTGTAAGAAAGTTTGTAGAACGAATAGGTAAGATGAATAGGGTATTGTTGGACAATGCAACGTATTTTCGTAATCGAAGGGTTGAAAGTAAATTAAGGAAGGATGGAATAAAGATGACATTCTGTAGTATCAGACATCCTCAAGGAAATCCGTGTGAAAGATATATTCGAGAAGTAATAAAGTTTTGAGGTTAATAACGCAGGAACAACATGATCGGTGGGTAAGGTATTTACCGCAAATAGAAGAATATATTAATTTTGTACCAAGTTCAGTGACAGGAATGTGTCCTGTGACATTGATGAAGAAGGTGATTCCAGCAAGACCGTGGAGAGCTGAACAAAAAGTGGAGGATATAACGGAGTTGTTGCATAAAGCCAGACAACAAGTCGAAACGATACAAAGAAGGGAGTTGGAGAAACGTAACAAGAAAATCAAGAAGCAAGTGGTTTTTTCAGTTGGGGATCTTGTTATTGTTAAAAGATTGAGAATGTCAAATTAGGAAAGAAATATTTGTGCCAAGTTGTTATTTCCATACGAAGGTCCTTATCGAGTGAGAAGAATTTTTGCAGAAGGGAATACTTACGAATTGGAGAATGACAGGGGTGAATGTCGGGGACGTTTTCATATAGAAAATTTGTATCCATATTTCCATGTGGAAAGTAAAGTATCGCAAGAATAGAATTAACACTGTAAATAATACTAACGAGCTTAAAACTATACAGAATATACAGAAACTAACACTTAATCCTCATACATAAAGAAAAAAAAACTATAGTGATTTTAACTAAAATTTAAAATTTCTCAACCATTAAAAGAATTACTTATATCCAGGAAGCAAATTTTCATTTTTATTTAAAATCAGTGGGGCCCTATATACTGTCAAGAAGGGGTGGGCTTATAAAATGTTTAAATAGGGCTTCAAACGACTTTGCTAGAATGGGGGTATATTTGGTTTTGTTTGAGTATTTTCTTTCAGGTATTTTGGTTTATAAATTAACAACAACTATTCCACGTTTATAAATTTATAAAGCTTGTGAAACTGCATTGCATTCAACAACATATACCGGCCATAGACCAGGCTAAGCTAGTTATAAGTTTGCATTGTATACGTATTTTAATTGTTATGGTTGCACGTATATGAAATTTAATTTGGAGTTAGCGTTTTCAGAACCATTTGAATGTAAAACAAATATCAAAATTGCTTGGTATACTGCACGCTTTTAAAATTTTAAGGAGTTAAGTGATACTCCGTAAAATTTGTAAATCAATTTCAGTTTGAATATGTTTTAACAATTAAAGATTGGTTATGTAATGACAGGACGTTTACTGAATAAGACATAAATGTCTGTTGCGTACAATTTAAAAGCTGAACCATCAAAGTTTGTTAGCTATTTTCAATATTGTAAAAGTTCAATATACATAAATCACTGGATTACAAACCATCTAGAAAATGAATGTATCTAGAGAAACAACTGTATTATAGATCAATTATTAATAATTATAAATTACATAGTGTGCGTAGAGATAGTTGCTATGGCAACGGAAACAAAAGAAGACGGATTTTATTTATAAGGGACTTCAAATTTATATTACTGAAAAATAAACGTGTTTTTGTACTGTTATGAGTTTTATTACATTTAAAAGTTACGAGAAAGTTTTGAAAGTCAAGTTGTACCTGGAGATAGCAAATAGTAGCAGTTTTACGGCGAATAAAAGTTAATTAAAAGAGGAGTGCTGGTCTGTACCGTTATTGTTTGAAGACGAAAGCATAGTGGAATTGGAGTTATCTGAGTATTTGTATAACATAAAATTTGTAGAAATATTAGTAGTTTTATAGTCTGGAGATTACCAGTTGCTCGAGTTACTTATTATTTACAGGAGGTGCCTGCAGTTGGTCACTTGGCTTCAGGACGGCTGGAAGGCGGCGCTTGTATCTGGATTCCAGGTATTAGTATTTAATATCTACGCAGTGCTTTAATCAAATTTATAAAAGTGGAACTAGTGTTTGGGAATACTTTTGGCATTTACAATTATTTGAAGAATGCTTGTGTATTCGGTTGCAATTGTCATAATTGTCCTAAGATAAAAAAAAGAAAGATCAATCCTGTAATCATGAATAAACAATACAAAATAGGTGGTAATTGATTATAAAAGGGTTCTCTATAACTCAATATATACCAAAATATAACAATATATATATATATATATATATATATATATATATATATATTGCTGTGGTAGGGGATTTTAAGCTTTTAACATCGCTAGTGTCATCAAATACTTTTCAAAAATAAAAAAAAATTCAAAAAAAAACATTTATTACCTGCTTATTCTGCTTCAAAAATCTTCAGCAACTTCCCTGGCTAGCTCAGCTATGCCTTTTTTCGGATACCTAAATATAAAACCATTCTTCCTTCACACTGGCACACCATTCAATAAAATCACCAAATAATACAACAATCCTACAATCTTTTATTTATCGCTATCTACAGACAAATTAATTCACATGTATAAAACCAGTTTAATATACACTAATTACAAACTCAAAATGAGATATGTTTTTAAAGTCCTTGCTTTTCTAATTATTTGCAAACAAATTTAATACAATATGCTGGACCCCACATATTACCCTAATTGATAGTACATTGGAGTATGGTGAGCTCATAATAACCCAGTTTATTTAACATATGCCTTTTACCTTGCATAAATTAATACAAAATTGATAGACCCGTTTACCCTTTACAATCTAATTTATATTCAGAATAAAATTTTGTAAGTTTTAAATACCCCTTTTCCATATTTAAATAACCCCAATAGATTGTCCAGTACATGTATCTTTTCCAATAAGTTTATATAACCATAAATAACCCCAAAATTCACTCACATAGCACAAAATTGTACAAAAGTTTATCAGACAACAGAAATTTCAAATAAATTACCTGGAGAATGCTTCAGGCCTCCATTCCTTCGACGACGATCACTAGAACACCTTAGCTTTGTGCCCATGCGCTGTGATACTGAGCGGATTCACATATGATAACCCCAATTAATTCGTCAAGCGCCTTGTTTCAAAGTACCATTCCATAACAGCATACCATTCTTGGTTGTTTGTGATGCTTACCCACGTATATTACGCTTCTATTTATTGATTTTCCAGCTTGGTATAGTAGCAGCCAGATCTCTATTAATTTAATTCACTACACATATCTCTCGTTAGTAAATAGAAGACCACTACTACCAAGTTACATGTGTTAGCACAATATTTACTGTATTATGAACATATCTAATACTCACATAACAAAACCCTACTATAATGTTCGTCTATTGTAGTAAAGTAGTATAAAAGCGACGAGAAGACCAAGAGACAAAGAGAACCCCCCTAATTTAGCTAGAGTATTTATATCTTTCAAAATGCTACCTCCCGGACACACTTCACGCAAAAAGCTTATTTTTAAATTATAATTCTGCAATTTTTGATACAACCGTGTTGAAGATTCTTGAAATTTACTCCGTGAACGTGCCGTATGTATCCGAAATCGCTCCCACCTGTCGCGTGTTCGTACGTTTGGAAAACTGTCTGTTCCTAACCAATGATACTATTCCGTGTCGTCATAAAACCCCGCCTGTAATATTTTTATCTCTGTCTTATGCATCTTTGCTGTCGCGTTCAAAACCCCACTTGAGTTTGTTACGTGCCGAAAAATCGGCACTAGACAGGTGCGTATTTCCGTCACTGCAGATAGTGCGTTGCGTGAGATTCGCGCCGACGCGTATGAACGAAGAAGGATAGTGGGGGATTTCCGAGAGACGTGTTAGAACTAGCCTCCGAAACGCGAACAAGAGTAGTTGTGGAGTATCTTGCCGTGTCTTTTTTCTGATATGTAGTTTTCCAGTGATCCCAATTATCGTGTCTTTACCTGCCTTCCGTACCTTATTTGTCTACATATAGGAAGAAGACAATCGAATTTGGATTCAACCTGGCTCAAGAATTCCCACACCCGAGAAAGATTAGTCAAAGCAGCCGGCGACCATCATGTAGTAATCCTGAAGGAAGCTCTACATGTTCACGAGAGTGCCCCCTTTGGGTTTTTTTTTAAATTTGTGTAATTATGTTGCAATAAATTGCATATTGTGTGACGTCATCTATAATTTGCCGTCAATTTTTACATTATCTAATATCGCTACCAACTGTCATTAGTGGCTCGCGTATCTCGTTTACGGGGATGTAATAAGTTATAAAAAATTGATATTGCTGACAGCCCATCTCCACTTCACGTATATTAGTACGTGCGTTTTCAATACCAAAGCTTTTATATCTGTCTTTATCTGTAGTATATAACCGATAGTGCATTTCCCTTGCTCTTTAAAAAATTTGTTAGCTTGTTGTTCGAACTAACTGACGGTTGAGATTATTTTCTATGAAGTTCTGTCTATTTATGCTCATAATTTCGACGAATGTAACTTTTTAAAAATGCAGGTGTTTGTTAATTATAAACCGTTTAGCACAACAATTCTTGGAGTTTAGTTTTGTCGTATTAGATAAACTGACGTTTGCTTGTTACAAAGAAACCTCTTGCCTTGGAATTATTGATTTTTCTTACTCTAGTGGGTTTTCTAAGGCTTTTACGTGTTGAATTAAAATAAACTAAATTATTCCCTGTATGTTTGTTGTGGTTTGTTTAGTATTCTTCTTAATCTTCTTTGGGGATTAAACCACTCATAGTTTTTAAAATTATCTTTATTAACGTTTCGATCCATAACCTAGGATCGTTTTCAAAATAATAAAAACTTCGTGTTTTGAAGTTTTTATTTTTTTGAAAACGATCCTAGGTTATGGATCGAAACGTTAATAAAGATAATTTTAAAAACTATGAGTGGTTTAATCCCCAAAGAAGATTAAGAAAAATTAAATTAATTATGTGTATTCTATTTGTTTAAAAACTGTTTTTCTTTATGTACTTTTAACCTTTCAATCATTAATTATATACTTGTCCGTTCTTTCTAAATGAATGAAATAAAATTTGCGCGTAAATAATTTGTTCTTTTCTCTATACAAAATGGTCTAAATTGTACTGTTTATTCCAAATTTAACCCTTTGAAACCACAACAATATATATATATATATATATATATATATATATATATATATATAAAAGAAAAATAGAATTAATGAGTCTTAAGTTAATATAAAGTAGAAATGAATTATTGGCAAGTGACTCAAATTTAGCCACGAGGGCATCCTGTAGACGCGTTTCGCCCTAATTGGGGCTCATCAGGACAGGAGTAGCAAAGTTGTAATATTTAATACAGACACCTTGTGGGAAATACAGCATCACCTAGCTCACAATTTGTGTCTTCGTGTCTACAGGGCGAAACGCGTCGACAGGATGCCCTCGTGGCTAAATTTGAGTCACTTGCCTATAATTCATTTCTACTTTATATTAATTTAAGACTCATTAATCCTATTTTTATTTTAAATTATAACTCTTGGCTGTGGAAAAAGGCAGTTTAGTCGGATCTCCTCCGTGCCGACTGTTCGTACAACCTGCGATGTCAGGTAAAACGACACGAAGACACAAATTGTGAGCTAGGTGATGCTGTACTTCCCATAAGGTGTCTGTATTAAATATTACAACTTTGCTACTCCTGTCCTGATGAGCCCCAATTAGGGTGAAACGCGTCACAGGATGCCCTCGTTGCTAAATTTAAGTCACTTGCCAATAATTCATTTCTACTTTATATATATTGCTGTGATAAGGGGTTGTTTAAGGGTGTACTTTATAGTAAAGGTCGTTTAGAAATGTGAAATTATAATAGGAAGCAGAGAACTGCATTTATTTAATTGAAAATTGAGAAATGGAGATAGTTTGTAAATAGTAAGCAGTCAACACCCTGTATATAAAGTATAAGTAGTTTTAAGCGACGCAAATAGACATAGGAAGACGCATAGTTAGCGTAGGAATAAGGAAGACATGCATTAGGTATATAATAAATATTTAATACCCTGTAGATAAAGTTTTAGTTAATTTAGGTAAGGCAAATGATGATATTTTTCAGTGGAAGCACGCGTATTTTGTAAGTAAACATAATAAAATGTAATTAAACACGCATTCAAAAGAGTTCCAAACAATTAGGTTAATACGGAGATAAGAAATAGAGCTTCGAGAAGCACAGGGTAAATGCGTACAAATAGTTAAGAACTTTGATAAAGAGAGGTGATTAAAAATTGCGTAAATAACAGGCAGATATGAAAATTAAAAGTCGAATTGCATCAGTTGTTTATGGAAAAGCAATTAGATTCGTCAAAACACCGCGAGCAGGCCACAATTATTTGAAAGCATAGAAAATTACATCAGAAACTGCTTTGCAAAGATTTGATTGGTTAAAATTAGCGACGAGTTTGTAGACCAAACCCTCTGACGGAGTATGAGGCCAAAGATATATTAACAGGCACAGTGATAACGAACTCAGTTTTCAACTCAACAAAGGCCGAAGTGCGCCACTCTGAGACAAAGTGTGATACGTAATAATAATTTAAAGTGAAAAATTGTATAAGTGCAAAGATGAAAATTACGATTGCCGATTAAACGTAAGTAGATTTTAGGGAATTTATTTAAACTAAAGCACAATAATAATAGGGCTTCTGAGACCGGGGAGAATAGATGGTATTCTAAGTTTGGCGAAATTGATAAAAAGTAATAAGTCTGAATGAGATGTCAATAAATTGGGGTGCATAAGTATAAGTTAATAATGGTAGTCCAGAGGGTGATGGCAATAATTTAAATGCAATGGTTCAAGCGTGTGGATAGACAATATTTCGAATGGGCATGTAATAATTCTGAATTGGGGGAAAATAAATTTTATTCAAATGGATGGCTTAATGCATGGGAAATACTAGCTGATTATGGATGCGTCAATGCGAAGAAAATAGACCAGGTCAGATTTTTAGTTATAAGACTTTTTTTCCAATTTTTTTGTTTGAATATTGAATTTGCTTAATATAAATGAATGTGAAAAAGTCAAAAAAAAGAGGACTTGCATACGTATAAAGAGCGTGATATGATAAGAGGTTTTGAACGTTCCACACTTCTTTTTTTATAAAAATAACAGGTTTTTTTGGTGACTTTGGGTTTGATTAAAAGTATAGGATTTATGACAAATGAGATTTACAAGATTAATTAATTGAAAAGTGTATTTTAAATAATTTACAAAAATTGTACATAATATTTGTTTCATTAAATAGAATCGAATTAATTGAATTTTATAATTCCAAATAAATGCTAGTCGAGGTCATAAGATAAAGTTAATGAGAGTGATTTGATAATTTAAACAATCAAGAAGGAGCTATAAGTTGAATACGAAATTGATAACGAGTAAGGCGGTAACGTATCAAATTTTGTTATTGGTCGACAAGGTTGGTTCAAGATAATTCCAATTACAGTTTATGCATAGCAATATATATATATATATAAATATATATATATATATATATATTGCTGTGATACCACCAAAATCCGGGTACTCCGCTTTTCGAATCGAGCCCCTACGAATTGGATGTCAAGAATGCTGTGAATCCTACAAAAAGCTATTCATTACCTTAACTGTGTTGGTCCATTGACTTTCTTCTGTTAATCGCCTCGGCTGCTCCTCTAGTTAAACCTTCATCCTCATTCATAAAAAAACAAACACATTCCTACCACAAACATCAACGTTAACTCTATTTACATCAATATTCACAATACATTAAAATTTCAAAATTAAAATTCAGCAGAAATTTCAGTATCAGAAAATTTCAAGATTTAAATTTGTTATCATTTTAATGTGCATCCAGAATTAAAGTCCTTGTAGGATGCCTACTAATTACTATAACAATATATGCAGACCGGAGTCTGAGTACAAAGGAGCATCTACCACCCTTTACGTTAATTAACCAGGTTCGTCTAATTGAGCTCAAAGACATACCCAAATTTTCATTATAATCCAGAACATCAATACTAAATACCCTTTCTACTTAAACAAGCAAATTTCACCTTAAAATTAAAATTTTATTGTTAGTACAATTTCACTACTGTCCATTTTGAGTAAATCAATTATAAAGTTATTCAACACACACAAAATATCAAAGTTCAAACAAAATAGTATAATTTACCTGAAGGTTACTGCACTCGTAGCTTCAATGTACATCGTCCCTTTGTTAATCACACCATTCCAACTGGGTTATATTTACGGCTTCTGATTCTCAACGCTTTTAAAATCTTCTCCATCACCATTCATCTAAAGTTGTTCCAGGGCTTTTCCGGAACTCCTCTGTGTATATCTGACCCTTGTTTCGTGGATCCAGACACGTTTTGAACCATTTAATTATTAACACCCCGAAAAATAGCAAAGAAATTCATGCGTCTTTCACCAATATACGCCAAAACTGCCTACTTTTGTGTACTCATTTGTCGTTGTAAATTTTACTAATTGGTACAGTGATACTAAATTTTATTACCTTGTATCTAAGTGCACTAAAGTACATTCATGGTAGCAAGTAAAGAACAAACTGTTTTACATCACCAAAATATACGAGCAAACTTTAAATTATTCTATCACACTAAAAAAAACACTGTTTAACGCATTGAATCAAGTCGCAGATGTAAGAGAGCTTGTTCATATTCACCTGGGTATATATAGAGGTTAGCCTGTCTGTCGGTCGAGTCTTCAAAACGGACAATTCTAAAGAATTTCGCATTCTCGGTTGCCATTCCGTAGCCCGGCATGCGATTTTTACGAATTTTGTACTCGCCCCAGTTAAACCCCATGACGTTGCTCTACTCACGCCTTTTACTATATGTGTCGCGGTCTTGCGCATATTATCTGTCTCTATCTACCCTGTTCTTATTGATGCAAATTGATATTCTTTATTATCGATTATTTTAGTCCATGTGGACTGTGAAATATCCCACCTTTAGCATTTCTCGTAACTATTATGCGACGGTTTCTCCAAGATTCTCTGTAACCATTAATTATCTGCAACATTTTCGCCATACGTGACTTTTAAACTACGCAGGTGTTCAAACATAATATTAATTCTCAGAGCTTTATTTTATTGGGTTTTTACAAGTTTTTATAAATATTATATGTTACTAACGGTTCAATTAACTTCAATTAAAATTAATACCCTTTAAATTTTAGTGAATCCTAACTAAATATTAATTATTATCTGTACGTTTTGTTTAATACCGGTTACTTAAAATAGAGTTAATTAATATAAATTTTGCACGTAATTTCTATTTGTTTCTTTACTAGGAATAATTAAATTATACGTAGAGCCTTTTTAATACTGCTTCTTTTGATATAAAGCGTCTTGTACATGATTTAAATCTCTTATTTTTAATGAAACGAATGAATTTTTATGCTTCACGCTTTTATTTAATAACGCGAGTTATGTATCTTTTCCCAAAGCTTCTACACGGTGATTAAAATTATTTGATGTGATTATTTAATTTTCTATCTTGGTCTAAATATGAGTAATATATATATATATATATATATATATATATATATATATATTGTAGTGTCAGTAGAAGCTACAAGGGTTCTAAGGGTTGTTTTGTGTTGAGGGTGGTGTATGCCAAATAGAGTGAGCCATATATCAGATCCCGTAATTTAAAAATGTATGTTTGCCGTACTTTACATACGTTAAAGTATTTGAAATGTTAGTTGAAATGTAAGTGCCAAGACGTGATGACGTGATAAAACACACAGTATTCAAGGTTTCATACTGAGTTGTAGTTTAATAGGCCATTGAACGTACATTTGCCAACCGAAAACCGGATGCGTCTATGGATGTCCACTATTAACCACGCAGATCCAGGTACATATGTGTAACATTTCGGCATTTATTTTCACTAGAATCAACCTTTGGACAAACATGTAAAATCAAAATTATAAGTAATACCATTGTCAAATATGATTGAAGGGTTGTGCGATATTTAGGACCAATGATTGAACATTATGTATAAAAATAGGAAAGTGCAAAAGACAAAGTTTTAGGTATTAGTGACACGAACTCGGTGATACGACGTTATTGGATGGTTTTTTATATACTATGTAATAAAGAGTAGGCAGATAAATATTGTAATTATCACCTAGGATAAGTAAACAAGGGAGTCGATTTCGAAATATTTTTGTATTAAGACGTGTTTATAAAACTGCGCTAAATTGTTTAATTATTTTTTAAAGATTGAATAAATGAGTTTGAATTGTACGAGTTTAATTTTTAAAGGAAGAGTAAAGAGAAGCATCAGTGAATAAATAATTAATAGCGGCGACGAGTAAAAGTTAAGATTGGAATTAGTGCGACAGCGAACCGGCGGAAAATAAGATTGAATTGGAACGAGATTTATATAGGCAGAAGGCATCGAATAGGAATTATAAGAGTGAAGAATATATTAGGATTGAATTGGATATGGTTTTATGTGTAGCGGGGCATTGGGTGGTAAAAAAAAAAGAAGCGAGGATTGATTTGGAACAAGCGGATTAAATAGGAACAAGGATTGATTTGGAACGAGCGGATTAAAGGCGGAAGTGTTGAATTAGAACAAGAGAAGCAAAATTAGAAGACAGTGTAAGAGTAGCAAGTGGAATCGTACGAGTCAAAGAAGAAATAACATCGGAAGAATTAGCGCAGGGGAAGTAAATAAAAAAGGGTATTCTAAATTCGGGTCATATTTATTTTAGATTTGGGCGCAGCAAAATTGAGTCAAAGATACCTGGAGGATAGACGGCAGTTTTCAAAGTGGTAGTGCAACCTTGTGAGGACGTATACGGCGAGTAGGATTTTGAGCCAGCATTCAGAGAGGCCGTTAACGACGTATAGAACAGGTGAGTACTGTGTTGATATAACGTCAAAGTCAGAAATTTTGTGGTAGTAATTAATTGGGCACAAGGCTACGTGGATCATATAAAATTTGGCATATACAAAAGTAAATTATAAAAAGGTACTAAAACAAAAGATAGTGCAGTTTGGTTGGGCATTACACATCTACTTACCACTGAACCCACGGTAAGTAGGTGGATACCCTGGGAAGAAAGAGTTCATATAGTCGAGGCATATTTAAAACATTTTTGCTTTATTAACCAACCAAACGTTGCTTAAAATAAATACTTGCTCAATATATAAATTATTAAATTAATAAAAATAAGGCGCGAAAAAGAGCGGGGTGAAGCATAAGACTCATTAAACCTACTTTTCTCTTAAATATAACTTTTGGCTATGGAAAAAGCAGTTGAGCCGGATCTCCTTCGTGTCGACTGTTGTTAAAACTTGCGATGTCAGGTGAAATGACACGAAGACACAAATTGTGAGCTAGGTGATGCTGTACTTCCCATAAGGTGTTTGTGTTAAATGTTACAACTTTGCTACTCCTGTCCTGATGAGCCCCAATTAGGGCGAAACGCGTCGACAGGATGCCCTCGTGGCTGAATTTGAGTCACTTGCCAATAATTCCTTTTACTTTATATATATATATATATATATATATATATATATATAAGAGAAAAGTAGGTTTAATGAGTCTTAAATTAAACAAAGTATAAAGGAATTATTGGCAAGTGACTCAAATTCAGCCACGAGGGCATCCTGTCGACGCGTTTCGCCCTAATTAGCTCATATATATATATATATATATATATATATATATATATATGAAGTAATGAAAACAAGATAAAATAATTTTTTTTTCAATGGAAAAAGGTCTCATTTTAAAGATAATTGAAATATCTTCAAGAAAAATACATAACATTACTGCCTTCAACCAATCAGAAAAAGTTATTTTCCAAAATGCACTTAAAAATTACATTTTTAAATGTTTTTTGCTCTTAACTTCAAACTATCTTCACCAAAATGGATTCATGCATGCATCAACATGTTCAAAATTTTATTCTCTTCTCCTTTCATTATACATACTGTATATGCACGACCTATACTTTCAGAGTTAATACTGATTTTTACACGCAAAACATTCACTATCAATATTAAAAAAATTGTCTTTTAATTAATGACACGGTGGACCGTACAAAAATGAGCAGAAAACGAAATTTTTTGTAAGTAAGATTCTCTACAACTTTTATTTAAAACATTTTTCGATTCGAGATATTAGTGAAAAATGCGCTACACGCGTACGCGTTTTCGTTGCGTCGCAAAACTACCGATGTTTAAAAAAATTATATCTCTGCTCCATTTGGTCGTACAGACTTGAATAAAAACGCAATTGTGCGGAATTTTGTAAGCTACAATTTTGATATTAACATAAATTTCCGTAAAGTTGATATTTTCCGAGTTATTTGCGCTGATTTTTTGGACCTTTTGGACCCTCTCTTGCCCTCAACGTGGCGTCTAGACATGGGGACTTTTAATATGTTAAATAGTACCCTAAAACAAGTATGTTTACAAAGTTTCAACCCAGTCAGTAATTCAGTATTATTTCCTCCAAATTTTGTCATTTTACTAGGTTATACATGTTATTTCACAATAGTGTTTTCGTTTCAGGAAATAAAGTTTCCATTTAATTAATATCCAATTGATTTAAAATAAATTATAGTTCTCCATACATATTTTACGAGCATAAATATTTATATATTATCAGATTATACTTTAAGCATTTCGTGATATCATGTATAAAACGAGCCCGTTTTGATCACGCTTGGTACAGATTTGCACTGAATCCTACAGTTGAACAAACCATATACAATTTTCATTATTTTATTAAAACGACAAACTTATAAACCTTATTTATAAACATTCTAAAAATTGACAAAGTCCTCACAAGGTTTATAGACAAAGAACTAACAAGAAAAACGGTTCAAAGCTGCTACCTTAATAAAAATTAATACCTCGACTGTTTGTTTCGTCGACAACCCCAACTCCGTTTAAATACCAAAAACACGCAAATAACTCATTATATTTTCACGACAAGGTATTTCGAGTCGTATCGATCTCGTTAGTTTACAAAGTTATATCCATTCCTTGTTTTGTCTTTGCTCTGCTATCTGCTGGCGTCTTACAAAATGTACGCCGGAAGTATAAGTGCCAAGAAACACAAGCCTTCAGCTGGAATATCTGGATATTTAGCACGTCCGAAGTTGGGAGCGCTTCGCAATCTGTATACTAATAAGAGTTTGTTTAAACCAATGAGCGGGTATGGTTTCGAAAAGCGGAAAAAACTCAGGTGAGTGAACGATAAAAATCTAGTTGCTTGTTAAATTCATGTTGATTCTAAAATGTGTCGTACAATTTAAAATTGGAAATTCGCGGAATATTCTAAACGTTTCGTAGAAAGTACTTACGTTTTGTTAAAATAATATTAATTTACAGTCTTAGAATACTAACGTATAGTATAATTATATTTTAAAATACATAAACACTTAGTGATAATGACATCCGTTTCAATTCTTATGGGAATTCTCTCGAAAGAAGGAGAAGCTGTTTTCTTATAGCACATACCTCCATTTCTTAAACGTATCCACGAGAAAAATAGCATCACTTCACTTTAAAATTGAAGTAGCACGAACAATTAAAAATAGAAGTACCTGGAATATACCAAATATTTCTTACTAAATATTTACTCATATTTATCAACATCATTAGGTTTTCAGTCCTGGAATTTGTTACGTTCACTTTCGACGGTAAGTTAAAAACACACCCTTTTTTATCTTACACTATTCATGCACGTAGATTCTGCTTCAATATTCAAACAACACCCGGTATATTAGACCTTCTTACAATAAATGCGCTTCCTAATAATTTTCATTTTAAACCTATCTGCTACGAAACGAAAAGCTCTTCTATAATCTTACTCGTCCGTACCTTGTCTGAGGTATTCATTGACTTGATACACAATACAATAGCGCATAATTACTTCTTATTATATATAATCATAAACACTCGTTGAAATAATGGATTGTACTTATTTGCTAAGTTTTGTTTCAAGTTTCTAATCACATTTGATAACGTGAGGATTGAAGTTCAAATTCTTATTATTTAAACAATTTCAATTTCATTCTGCAGGAGAACTTCCGATGATTTCAAGATCTACAGTTCTTATAAAGAAAAAACGTGCATCTCTCTTGAAGTAATAGGACGAGTAACGTAGAATATATATATATATATATATATATATATATATATGTATAGTCAAATTTGATGGATCAATAAAATACTCTTTCAATCATTCAAGCTTTCGATCAATTTATTATCTTCGTCAGGAATCTAATACATATAAAATCAATTGTTGGAAAACTAGTTTAACATTACTTACGGTTATGAGTTATATATATATATATATATATATATATATATATATATATATATATTACTCAAATTTAGACCAGGGTAGAAATTAACGACATCAAATAATTTTAATCGCCGTGTATAAGGAAGCTTTGAGAAAAAAGTACGCGTTATTAAAACCGTGGACCATAAACATTTATTCCTTTCATTAAAACTAAGGGATTTAAATTATTCACTAGACGCTTTCTATAAAAAGAAGCAGAATTAAAATGCTCAACTTGTATGAAATTTAATTGTTCCAAGTACTAAAAATTGCGAGAAATTACGTGCGAAATTTATATTAATTAATTAAATTCTTAAGTAACGGGTATTAAACAAAGTGTACAAATAATAATCAATATTCAATTAGTATTCGCTAAAAATTAAAGGGTAGAAGTCAATGCCATTCATTATTAGTTTAATTGGAGTTAATTGAACCATTAGTAATACATAATATGCATAAAAACTTTTAAAAACCCAATAATACCAAATATGAGACGCGTTGCTAGCATACAAATCTATCAAGAAGGTTAAAATACGTAGAATATCCAAATCGTAGAAGTATTACGATTGAACACCTGCGTATTTTTAAATATCAAAGTTCTAATAAATTTGAATAGATAAACATGCAGCTTCTACGTATATTGGAAACGGTCGGATGCTTTAGCACGAAATACAAAACAGCGATTATTTAAAAGTCACGTCGCGAATCCACGTGGATTGAAATAGCCTACAATAAAGAATATCGATTTGTACCATTCAGGCCAGGGTAGAAAGAGACGGATGAAACGCGCAAGGCAGCGATACGAATAATAAAAGGCGGGATTTGAGCAAAGTCACGCAGTTTACGATTGATGAAAATAAGATGCAGATATGAGAGGTGGAAACAACAATTTCGAGATAAAAATTAATTAGTTGTTTGCAGACGCGTTGCGAGTCGTGTGAAAAGTTCTTAGATTTTCAACTGGAGCGTGTGCAAATTTAATAGAATCGCTGTGCCGGATTGTCGAAAAGGGAACATACAATGCGAAATTCTAGAAAGTGTCCGTTGCGGAACAAAACCGACGTGCAAGCGAGCTATTATATAAACCCGTGTTTATAGGAGTTTCGCTCTCTTAGATTTTCGATTTTTATTCAATACTTTAAAACAGTTTGCTCTTTATTTTTGATGTTATACGATACTGCAAGCAGAATACGTGCTACGATACAAGTTAGTATGCATTGGTGCACTTAGAAAAGATAGATAAGTAGCGATAAATAAATACATTTAAGTATGCACCTTTGTATAGCGTGAACGAATTATGAATTTTTTTGATATTTTTCGGGGGTGTTAATAATCAAATGTTATTCGTAAACGTGATTGGATCCACAACACAAGATTTAGATATACATAGATGAGTTCCTGAAAAGCCCTGAAACTATTTTAGATGAATGGTGGTGTAGAAAAATTTTAAAAGCGGTCAGAATCTGAGGACGTAAACATAACCCAGTTGGAATGGTGAAATTAGCAAGGACGATGTACTTTGAAGCCACGAGTGCAGTAACCTTCAGGTAAATTATACAATTTTGTTCGAGCTTTGATGTTTTGGTATGTGTTGGATACCTTTATAATTTGTTTGATAAAAAATGGACAGTAGTGAATTTGTATAAACAACAAATTTTTAATTTTAAGGTGAAATTTTCTTGTTTAAGTAGAAAGGAGTATTTAGTATTGATGTTCTGGATTATGATGAAAATTTGGGTATGTCTTTGAGCTCAATTAGACTAACCTGTTTAATTAAGGGGTGGAGATGCTCCTTTATTCAGACGTAGGTCTGCACATATTGTTAACTACATTAGTATGCATCCTACAAGGACTTTAATTCTGGATGCAAATTAAAATGATGACAAATTTAAACTTGAAATTTTCTGATACTGAAATTTATGCTGAAATTTAATTTTGAAATTTTAATGTATTATGAATATTGATGTAAATAGAGTTAACGTTGATGTTTGTGGTAGGAATGTGTTTGTTTTTTTTTATGAATGAGGATAAAAGTTTTAACTAGGTGAGCAGCCGAGGCGGAAAGAGTAAAGAGGCGATTATCAGAAGAGATTCAACAGGCCGAGAATCACAGCAAATCTTGGTGCCAAATTCGAGAGGCTCGAATATCTTTACTCTGGTGAGCCTATATATATATATTATAATATATATATATATATATAATTGATTATAATTATGTTTGTGGGTATTAGGTCTGCTGGGGTAAAAGAAAATCTTTTTATGGCCTAAATTTTCGCATATATTTAATGCTTTGTCAAAGGCAATAACTAAAAAGTAATACAACTATTATAAAAACACTGGTAGTAATAAGCGTTACTTACATTGAGATTAATAAAAATTGGCTTCCATAAGTAAATTTAAACTAAGTTCCTTTATATAATCTTATAAAATTCAATTGAATAAAATTTTTTTAAATATAAATAAGAATATTGGCTTGACAAATTTTTGACTGAATGTTAATGAATAGTTGGAAAAGTTGATTTTGCTAAAGAATTAGAATAAAAAAAAAACGTATTTGTGTAAATAAGCGGTGTTATATATACGCTTATATATTTGAATATTATATAAATGTATATGAATTAATATACATATATGTATACTCTTACATATACATACATTTTTAAAGATATATATTCATATATGTAAACTAATTTTCTATATAGATGTGCAAACACATACACAGACACACATAATATATACATACACGCACATACATGTACCAATACATATACATACACATAAACACACACATATATATATATATATATATATATATATTATATGCTGTGATAAGGAGTTGTTTAAGGGTGTACTTTATAGTAAAAGTCGTTTAGGAATTAGAAATTACCATAGGAAGCAGAAAACTGCATTTATTTAGTAAGAAATTGAGAAATTAAGGTTGTTTGTAAATAGTAGCCAGTCAACACCCTGTATATAAAGTATAAATAGTTTTAAGCGACGAAAATAGACACACGAAGACGCATAGTTAGCGTAGAAACAAGGAAGATATGCATTAAGTAAATAGTAAATATTTAACACCCTGTAGATAGAGTTTCAGTTAATTTAGGTAAGGCAAATAATAATATTTTTCAGTGGAAGCATGCGTATTTTGTAAGTAAACATAATAAAGTGTAATTAAACACGCATTCAAAAGAGTTCCAAACAATTAGGTTAATACGGAGATAAGAAATAGAGCTTCGAGAAGCATAGTGTAAATGCGTACAAGTAGTTAAGAACTTTGATAAAGAGAGGTGATTAAAAATTGCGTAAATAACAGGCTGATATGAAAATTAAAAATCGAATTGCATCAGTTGTTTACGGAAAAGCGATTAGATTCGTCAAAACACCGCATGTTAAATAACGAGGCACCTGCGACCAGGCCACAATTATTTAAAAGCATAGAAAATTACATCAGAAGCTACTTTAAATGCAAAGATTTGATTGGTTAAAATTAGCGACGAGTTTGTAGACCATACCCACTGACGGAGTAGGAGGTCAATGATATATTAACAGGCATAGTGATAACGAACTCACTTTTCAACTCAACAAAGGCTGAGGTGCGCCACTCTGAGACAAAGTGAGATACGTAATAATAATATAAAGTGAAAAATTGTATAAGTGCGAAGATGAAAATTACGATTGCCGATTAAACGTAAGTAGATTTTAGGGAATTTATTTAAACTAAAGCATAATAATAATAGGGCTTCCAAGTCAGGGGAAAATAAATGATAAGAATTCCAAGTTCTGAGTCTGGGGAGAATAGATGGTATTCTAAGTTTGGGAAAATTGATATGAAGTAATAAGTCTGAATGAGATGACAATAAATTGGGGTGCATAAGTATATAAGTTAATAATGGTAGTCCAGAGGGTGATGGCAATAATTTAAATGCAATGGTTCAAACGTGTGGATAGACAATGTTTCGAATGGGCATGTAATAATCCTGAATTGGGGGAAAATAATTTTTATTCAAATGGATGGCTTAATGCATGGGAAATATTAGCTGATGCGTCAATTGCGAGAAGGAAATAGCGAAGAAATAGACCAGGTTAGATTTCTAGTTGTAAGACATTATTTTTCTATTTTTTTATTTGAATATTGAATTTGCTTAGTATAAATGAATGTGAAAAAGTCAACAAAACAGAGGACTTGCATACGTATAAAGTACGTGATATGATAAGAGGTTTTGAACGTTCCACACTTCTTTTATAAAAATAATAGGTTTTTTTGGTGACTTTGGGTTTGATAAAAAAGTATATGATTTTTGATAAATAAGATTTACAACATTAATTAATTGAAAAGTGTCGGAGAACGATAATTCCAATTCTTGTTTATACATAGCAATATATATATATATATATATATATATATATATATACATATGCATACCCATATACACATACATACGTATATACACAAACATACACACACACATACACACACATATATACATATAAACATACCATATAAATCCAAACAAATATAAAATAAAAAAAAGAGCGAGAGAAATTTGTAAATGATAATTATATATGATTTGTTTTAATATATATGTATGTATGTGTGTGTATATGGGTATGCATATGTATATATATATATATATATATTGTGTGTGTGTGTGTATGTGTTTATGTATTGGTACATGTATGTGCGTGTATGTATATATTGTGTGTCTGTGTGTGTGTTTGCACATCTATATAGAAAATTAGTTTACATATATGAATATATATCTTTAAAAATGTATGTATATGTAAGAGTATACATATATGTATATTAATTCATATACATTTATATAATATTCAAATATATATGTGTATATATAACACCGCTTATTTACACAAATATGTTTCTTTTTTTATTCTAATTCTTTAGCAAAATCAACTTTTCCAACGATTCATTAACATTCTGTCAAAAATTTTATTTATGTCAAGCTAATATTTTATTTATACTTAAAAATTTTTTATTCAATTCAATTTTATAAGATTATATAAAGGAACTTAGTTTAAATTTATTTATGGAAGCTAATTTTTATTAATCTCAATGTACGTAACGCTTATTACTACCAGTGTCTTTATTATAGTTGTATTACTTTTTAGTTATTGCCTTTAACAAAGCATTAAACATATGCGAAAATTTAGGCCATAAAAAGAGTTTTCCTTTACCCCAGCAGACCTAATACCCACCAACATAATTATAATCAATTATCGAAAAGGAGGTCGTTAATCCAAAAAAGATTATATATATTATAGTGGTTTTAAAAGATCAAAAATAAATATAAACGAAGCAATTTTATAACATCCTGTATAAAAGAACAACCAGAAATTACGTGCGAAAGTTATATTAGTTAATTCATTTTTAAGTATCAGGTATTAACAAAATTTTACAAATAATGATAAATATTTTGTAGGTTTGCAAAGAAATTAAATGGTAGAAGCCAATGCCATTAATTTATTAATTAAATTGAATTTAATTGAACGATTATTGATATATAATATGCATAAAAGCCTGTAAAAACCCAATAATACCAAGGTGAGACGCGTTGTTAACAGACAAATATATCGGTGAGATTAAAATACATGGAAAATCCAACTCGTAGAAGTGTTATTTAAAAAGTTACGATTGCACACCTGCGTATTTTCTAAATGTCAAGTTCTACTTAAAATTTTGTAGATAGCAAACGGTTACAGAGGTACAGGGTAAACCGTCGCTTATATTCGCGGGAAATGCTAATGAGGGGTTAGTTAAATCACGTAGTAAGTCCACGTGTGGTAGACAGCGCACAAACAAGAATATCGATTTTCTACCACTCAAGCAAGGTTAGAAGGAGACGTAGAAAACACATAAGCATGAGACAACGGTAGTATAGGAGGGATTTGAGAAACGTCAGTGGGTCTACGATTGGTCGATATGTTAGTTTGACTTGATATAAACACGAGGATAGTGTAGCGTAATTTTTCTGAAAATATTATAACGACGTACTGAAATTCACGGACTTGAAAATTGGGGTGAGTGCAAAATTGTGGGAATGTGTTGTTGTGAGCAGGAGATTTCGAATAAACGTGGCCAGGAGGTGGCAGTCTAAAGATATAAATAGTTTACGAAAACATTATTAAAGCCCTTAATATTTTGATCGTCCCAAACGACGTATGAAAGTCAGCACGAGTTGTAAGTATTATAAAATCGTTTAAATTATATTGCATAGTGGTAGTCTCTTAATTAGTACGCGGTTAGTGTGCCGAGATTACAATTTTAATTGAGGTATCACCTATAATTTTTAACCAACTCGTGTTGGGATTTTGGGTAACATAGATTACAGTAAATATTTGTGAAAGACGTATAATTGAACTGGAATTTAGAATTTGGTTGCACCGTGAAGGCAGCGTTAGCAGTTCAACTTAGATGGAGTTCGTCTAGTAACAGCAAGAAACGGCTTGCAGATCAGATAGAAGAAATACCTACCATCATCTACAGAGCGGAGATCTTCTAGTAATTTCCAGGTAACGATTTGAAATTGTGATTCCTATAAACTGTAAATATTGGGTGACGTATGAGAGTGTTTTTCAAGGTAGTGTGGATTATTTACGTATTGAACATAATACGTGTAAGTAACTGTATTATGGTATTCAACTAGAAATTTGAAGGTGTCTATAAAGCTTTTAAACGTTTCATCAGAACGTGAAATTTTTGTTTTTTTAGTGCAAAGTAGAAGGGCATACATTATGCATAATTAGCTGGGTTATCATGAGCTCGCCCTACCCCAGAGTTTGCTTAGATTAAAAAAATTAATAAATAAATTATAAAGAAGGAATTTTAGAGAAGGTATTACTCAAGGCCCATTTACTCCAGGTACATTTTATGTGTTTGATGTTTTTAAAATAAAATACAAGACATTACAAAATAAAATTTACTGAAGTGTAACGTGTAACGTGAAATATGGACAATATTCGAATTTCTTTTGTAAATAGTAATAAATAAAAGATTGTATGTTTGTTGTATTTTGTGGTTTTATTGGGAGTGTGCGTGAATGATAGAATATAAGAGTGAATATAGATATCCAAAAGGAGGTCCAAATGAGCTAGCCGGAAGCAGTTGAAGAAGGCCATTCAACCGAGGAAGAGAGGAAAACGGGTAAGAAATATTTTTTTTGTATTATTTAATTTTGAATTTTCGAGTTTTGAAAATTTTATAAAATTTTCGAAAATATTTTTGTTGGTTAATATTTTACCCGAGATCCATGGCAATATATATATATATATATATATATATATATATATATATGCTATGCTACTCTCTAAATTGTCGTGCCCCTAACTTTGGGCTGCTATATTTATTTGCTATGCTATTGGAATTCTCATGCCCCTTACTTCTGGGCTGTTATATTTATTGCTATACTATTCGCGTAATTTTCTCGCCCCTTACTTCGGGCTGTTATTTTTATTACTATGAACTGGAATTCTTGATCCCCTTCGTTGTGCGCTTTATTGATTTTCTACGTACTCTAAATTATTGGACCACCATTTTAATATTCACTATTAATTGTAATTATCTCCTCCTCCAGCTGTCTTCTTAGTATCGCTATCAACTGGACTTTATCTTTATACAACTTTATCTACCAATGGCAAAATTCGATACGTTACCGCCTTGCGGGTTATCAATTTCCTATTCAACTTGTGGCTCCGCCTTTTGTACTATTTAAATCTTATGACCTCGGCTAGCATTTATTTGGAATTATAAAATTCAGTAAATTTCGATTTTATATAATGAAACCAATATGTTATATACAGCTTTTGAAATTATTTGTAATACATTTTTAAATTAGTTAACCTTATAAATTTCATTTATGTACTCAAAAACCCAAAGTCACCAAAGAAAACTTATTATCTTTACCAACAAAGTGTAGAATATTCTAAACCTGTTATCATATTACTCATTCTATACGTATGCAACCTCTTTTGTTGACTTCTTCACAAGCATATCATATTTAGCAAATTCAAAATAAAATAAAATAAAAATTTATATAGAAAAACAAATGTCTTATAACTAAAAAAATCTGACCTGGTTTTATCTTTTTCACATCGACGCTTCCAATAAAAATGATCTTCCCCAATTCTGGATTCCATTCAAATTATTGCCATTACACTATGGACCACCACCATTAAGTTCTTCAAACTTAGACTTTTATCATTCTTGCCCCTGACTTAAAATTGTAGTTTGTTTCATCTCTCTACTTCAAAATTGTATTATTCTTCTTTTCCCCTGGACATCTAAATTGCATTACTGTACTTTTCCCTTAACATCAGAATCATAGTCTATTTCCCTCAGACCTCGAAACCCTATTATTTTTATGTCTTAGTTTACAATAAATTCATTAAAAACGTACTTACGTTTAAACGGCAATTATCATCTTCATATTCGCACTCATTTTTATTTCACTTTTATAATTATTACGTATTACTTTGTTTTAATGGCAACGCACTTCGGCCTTTGTTGAGTTCAAAACTGACTTTCTTATCAAGGTGCTTGCTAATATAATCTCAAATTCCCACTCCATTAGTGGGTATGGTCTAGAACTCGTCGCTTGTTTCTGACCAATCAAATAATTGCTTTTAGAGCAGTTTCTGATGCAATGCTCCACGCTTTCCCATAATCACAACCTGCCCGCAGCTGTTTTTCATTATCAACATGCTGTATTTTGATAGATTACTTGCTGTTCCATAAACAAACTGATGCAACTCAACTTTAAATTTTCATGTTTACATGCGATTCACGCAATTTTTAATCATTTCTCTTATCAAAATGGTTAGATCTTTGTACGCATTTATATTAACTACCTGAAACTCTATTTCTATATCCGTATTAATTTAATCGTTTGGAACTCCTTTCTTAATGCGTGTCTAATTACACTTTATCATTTATTTCTAAATATACGCGTGCTTCCACTGAAAAATATCCTTATTTGTTTTACCTAAATTAACTAAACTTTATCTACAGGGTATTTAATATTTACTATCTACTCAATACATGTATTTCTCATTCCTACGCCAACTATGCGTCTTCCTATGTTTACCTGCGTCGCCCAAAAACTATTTCTACTTTATATACAGGGTGTTGACTACTTACTATCTACAAACTATGTCTATTTCTTAATTATTTCCTTAAATAAGTGCAGTTTTCTGCTGCCTATTCTAATTACTCATTCCTGAACGACCTTTACTATAACGTGCACCCTTAAACAACCCCTTATCACAGCAATATATATATATATATATATATATATATATAGTCAAGGCCAAGCGTATTATCACTTGTTATTTTAGAAAGTTTACCAATTGTATGTATTTTAATTGCATGACGCGGTGCTGTAAGTCACGTAATTTAAATGTTCTACCTTACATCTACTTCAGAAATCCCAGGAATTTTCGTTCATATCGATCACGTAGTATTGTTTGTTGGCATTATTCTAATCTAAAGCGAATAAATTTGGTGTTTGTTTATTTCTTAATAAATTGGATTTTCGAACAACTGTGATTCTTTTAGATCACGTACGCTTTTAAATAATGCATATTTCTGCGTGCGTTTACGATGATATCTAAACACACTTTTTGAATGTTTATCTAGCCAATTCATGCAGGTTTTTTACTGATTTAATTTCAATGCGTTTAAATTAAATTAAATTAAATCAGTGAAAAACCTGCATGAATTGGCCAGATAAATATTCAAAAGTGTGTTAATATATCATCTTAAACGCACGCAGAAATTATGGATTATTTGAAAAGCGTACATGTACGTATCACATTTGTTCAAAAATCCAATTTATTAGGAAATAAACAAACACCAAATTTATTCCATTCAGATTAGAATAATGCCAACTTCAATAGTACGTGATTTGTAGGACGAAGATTCCTGGGATTTCTGAATCAAATGTGAGGTATTATAATGAATTACCTCACATTCTTAGCATCGCTTCATACAATTGAACTACACAATTGGTAAAGTTTCCCAAAATAACAAGAGATAAGACACTTGGTCTCGCTCAGCACGTGAAATCAACGAATCACAAACAAAAGGGGCCGATCCTATAAATATCATGACAATTGAATATCAAGTGAGTATACTTTAGAAACTGGGCAGTCACTATACTCGAAAGTGCTAAATATTTACGTAAACGGTAAATTAAATTAAAGTGAAAATTAAAGGGTGTGTAATTGTGCAAGAGAGCCGTACTTCTGAAAACGGCTCTTAATTGTCATTTTAATCAGCATTTTAATTACCATCTTAATCATCATCTTAATTACAATCTTAAATTACAATCGAAATAACGTTACGATTCCTGTTAAAACTTTTAATAACGATCAATTAAGATCTTAAATAAATTTTGAATATCAGACTCTGGAGAATGCTACCTCTTGAAGCAATTAGATAATCTCTGAAAATGGTAAAAATTCTGTTACGGAAATGAAAAACCTTTCATTAGAATAAACTCACCAATAACGATTTGGATACTAATTTGGTTGGATGTCGACTTCAATTCTTGGGAATGCAGACCACCTACTGTACCACTTCAGGTTAGATATTTTTGATATGATTTATTTTTAAAAACTGTTTTTATCTCAATAATAATTTAAAGTGTAAGAACCGACAAATTGGGGTTTCTTATATAAATTTATGAAAAGTAATAGACATCTTGAAATGTTTCAAAAGGTTTCTAAATGTAATAAAAAGCTCGTTTTGCTGGCTGGACTTTCTAAAAATCTGACAGATGTAAATAATTTAAAAAGGGAGAAGATATTTAAAAAGGTTGTAAATATTTAATCATTATACGGTGTATTGTAGAATTGCTTTATTTAATTGAATCAGCTAGTCGAGGCAAAGAAAATTATAAATTAACATTTCTACAAGTGCTTGAGTAATAAAATACTCTCTTTATAGCTCTTAGCTGGAGGCCACATTGTTTTATGTAGGCCCAATTATTCTTTTTATGTAGAACCAACTGCGCTCGTACGTGTTCCGTTGTTGCAGTGATTGTCGCAACGCTCAAAATCTGTCTACCATGGTGACACTGCATCTGGACGCAAGCACACTGACGCTTAGCTGATTCACATCCGTGGATGCAATTGGCACACGATAGTATCTTGGCCCATGGAAGTATGTTGTGATAGTCTTCCCATATATTGGGAACACCTTTTTCTACCTTTATTGTTAGTGCGTCGCTGGTGCTGCATAGTACTTTATTAAATGAGTAGTTTAGCTAGGCGGCTTTGGACAACAAGCCGCACAGCAAGATATGTATACGCCGGTTTGAGAACAAAATTGTCTTTATATGCAAATTTGCTTTTGGGGTGTTCACTATGTAGAATAAAATGCAGGCGAAGCGCTGGGGTTCCGGTGTCTTGTTGGTGGATAGTTTGCTTAATGATGAATGGGCCTCCTTAGGCCTTTGTCCTCGGGGGGCGCGCAGTGCTAGCCGGGTGTCTTTGTTGTTAGATAGTATGGAGAAGGGGGGGGGGGGTGCAATAAACGTGGTGGATGACTTTAAACAATGTCAAATGATAAATTCGGAATGGGGCACCCCCCGTGTACGTCTCTAGGTGATTGACTACTTCGAAGATTTTTTTAAAGAATTTTTTAGCAGTGTTCTCATGAGCTTTATTTTTGCATTAAATATTAAATAAGATGGGGATGACGTTAAACATTTTTCAAAATGATGTATGTAGAATGGAGCCCATGTTCTGAGGGAGGTAGTACCCCCTTAGGTACGTGACTGCTTGGGAGATTTTTTTGGTAGGTTAAGCTAAAAGTTAAACGTAGTGAAGAATTTTTAATGTTAAGCAAAAACGTGCATGTGGTAAAGAATTTTTAGCGCTTTTCAAGAGCTGTATTTTTGTATTAAGTATCAAATAACATGAGAAAATATACGAAATGTAATATGATGGATTTAGTTTACAAAATCTGCATGTAAAATCTTTAAAGACAAGTTGTTCATTTCATGATTTCATTACCAAGATAATTTAACAAGAATTCGCAGCCGAAATCTAAAATATAACCTTACGTTTTTTATTGTAATTATAGCTGTCTGGTAATATATATGCAAATCTTATCGACATGCAACTTGTAATATAATGGATTTAATTAATTTAAGGTGTGTTGCAAAAACATATTCAGAAAATATTAAATAACATGTGGATGACGTTAAACATTTTGAAAATGATGAATGTAGAATGGGGCCCACTAGTATGTTCTGAACGAGGCTGTGCCCCCTTAGCTACTTGACTACTTCGAAAATTTTTGTAGGTTAAGCTAAAATTAAACGTGGCGAAGAATTTTTGTGTTAAACAAAAAAACGTGCATGTGGCGAAGAATTTTTAGCCTCCTCCAGAGTTTTTATGTTGTATTAAATATCAAATAACATCAGAAAATATACGAATCGTAATATAATGAATTTAATTTAAAAGTTGTGTAGGAACGGGGCTGTGCCCCATGAGAGATTTTTAGATTAAGCGAAAATAATAAGAAACACGGTGGATGACGTTAAACATTCTCAAAATGATAAATGCGGAGTGGGGGGCTCCATAGGGTGTTCTGAACGCCCCCCCCCCGATGATTGACTACTTCGCAGATTTTTAGGTTAAGCAAAAATAATAAGAAACGCGGTGAATAACGTTCTCAAAATGATAAAGGCGAAATGGGGCTCCCTAACAGTGTTCTGAATGGGGCTGTGCCCCCCTAAATAATTGACTACTTTGGAGATTTTAGGTCAAGCAAAAATAAGAAACGTGGTGGATGGCGTTAAACATTCTCAAAATGATTAATGAGGAATGGAGCTCCTTAGGGTGTTCTGAACAGGGCTGTGCCCCGTAAGTGATTGATTACTTTGGAGATTTTTAGGTTAAGCAAAAATTAAACGTGATGAAGAATTTTTAGGTTACGCAAAAACGTGCATGTAGTGAAGAATTTAGCGGTGCTCGTTAGAGCTTCGCCTTCGTTTTTATTTCCCGTTGCATTAGTTAATTGAAGAGATATTTTTAGGTTAAGCAAAAATAGGAAATGTAGTAAATGACGTAATCACTTTCAAAATGATGAACGGCGGGAAGCTCCTTAGCGTGTCCTGAACGGGGCTGTGTCCCATGATTTTTGTATTAAATATCAAAACAGAATAGCAAAAATTATTCGACTCGTATTTTTTAATGGTTTTAATTTAAAATATTGGTGTGTGTGTGTGTGTGTGCGTGTATACAAAAAACCTGTTAAGATAGGTCACTCGTTATTTTGTTCATGATTGCATTACCAAAATAATTTATACAATTACACTAAATTCGTATCCGGATCTAAAATATAACCTTAAAATGTATGCAAATCATGTCGTTATTTAAAACGTGGTGAAGAATTTGGATGGTGATATAATCATTCTCAAATGCGGAATGGGACTTTATAAGGTGTTCTAAACAGGGACTTTGCACCCATTAGGTGATTGAATATTCGGAGATTTTTAGGTTAAGCAAAAAATGCACGTGCTGAAGAATCCCCGAGATTTTCAAAAAATTATTTTTGTATTAAAAATATAATGTTAAAAAGAAACACAAAATTTCAATGTTCTATTTACAAAAAAAAATACATTCTTTAATTGTCTCTATCTTTTTGTGGGGTGGCGGTAGTAGATTCTTATTTGAATAAAATATAGATAAAACTTCCACATTCAGAAAAATGCATCTTAGTTAAATGTACGGGGATTTTATTAATTATAGTTTAGATTTAAAATAACAGCGATATATATTCGTTAATTAAGCGGTTCTTGTTCATATTTTAATTTAAAATGTAATGTTTTGTTTTTATGCAAGAAGACTAAAATTCTTGCAAGAGGTTTTGTGAGACATTTAAGTTGGATTAATGTTGGAAAAGAACCAGACAATGTAGCATAAAAAGCAATAAACCGAAGTGTACTTAAACTTAATTAAATTCTAAAAGTATATGCATATCTATGGCAGGCAACCCAGCATACACCAATTATGTCTTCTTAGTGTAAAATTTTATTGTTAGGTGAATAATCGGCCATTTATTATGTAATATTTATTGCTACAAGCACGGTGATAATAATTTACAATGTGCAAAATACCTTTTTTTGTTGTTAAAAAAACGATTTAATAAAACACAATAAACAGATTGTGAATTATTTATTCTAGTTAAATTTTACAGTGCTAGAGACACTAATTATTATTAGTACTAGATATAGGTATAACAAAATTTGTATTCCAGATGATAGTATGTTCAAGGGATATTATTATTTAAAAAGACTCTGTAAACATGATTAGTGAAATTATTAAAACTAAGGAATGTAAAGCAAAAATTTGTCCATAAAAGCAAATATGTTTTCTAAAAGATATCTATAACTTACGAATCTAAAGGTTTCAACATTTCGCAAACTGAGATAAATATTACTTATTTCTTTGCAAAAGACGTTCATATAACGTCCTTTAACAACCGCGTTCAGTAGAGTGCATGGTAATTAATGACCTCGGAGATTGTGCTCTTTATAGTATAAATTATAACAACATATCGCTATATGTAAATTATATGTTTCTGGATTATACCTAAAACCAACTATTTTGCATCATATTTTGTTGATCCTGGCAGAATAAATTATAATTAGAGCTACATTGTCAATACATTTTTATTTTCAAACTCGTTTCAATTATTGTAGAATTTAGTGCTTATAAATAACCTACTTTAATTAATTCATAATTATTGTCAAAAGAAATATATACACATATGGTAAATAATTGCAAGAATGTCTATAATATATCTGAGTTTTAATATTGTTAAATGGAACATGGCAACTGCGTAACTTCAAAACATTTTAGCATAATTGTCAATTACCAAAATTCACAATTTTCATCTTATATCAAGAAATGTTATTAAATTGATGCTAAACAATAAAAATAATACCGTTATATTTCAAATCATTTTAATAGAAATACACAATGTTAAGTCGTTATTAAAAATAATTCACACAGATTTTTTTATTGTTGTCACCGTCTGTTGAAAAATCGTCGCAGAATCTGAACTATATCGGTTTTACAAAGCATGTATTCAACATCATGTTTAGTTAGTTTCAAAAAACTTTTCATCATTGTATACGACTTGTTTTAACTTGCAGTAGGTATCACTGACCGATTCATCACAGCCACCAGTACCGCCCGAATATGGTTGCAAACTTTAAATTTTATTTTTCCTATTACTTTCAAGGTATTAAACATTGGTATATATATATATATATATATATATATATATATATTGTCGTAGAATTATAGATTAAGTACGTCTAGACAATAAAATTTCAACAACTGTGTATATTGGAAATAGGAACAATTTATTTACGCGACAAATTAATCAGTTTAGAATAGTGAAAACGGACAGTTATTAACATATTTTATATTTCTAAATTAGAATGTTAAAATTGCATAAAAGGAGGAAGCTTTAGAGTACATAAAAACTTAAGGATACGCATAATTAGTTGTGATAAGTTTAGATCAAGCGCATGGAATCAGAAACGGAGCTTTCAAGTATAGAAAATCAATAATTTAAGCGCATATTTCCATTTACATAAATGAAAACGTTCGTTTTACAAATCCTAAGAAGGGGATAAACTCGGAATTGTTATTTTAAACAACAAGTGGCTTTGAAGAAGCACCTTTTAGTTAAATGTCAAGTTCATAAAACTTGATTGAATGTTCGCACGAAATTCTAGAAAATTGTTTGCAACGGTCGGTTCGACAAGCTGCTAAAAATAACAAGTGCTTTAAAGACTAAGTGAAATGAACCATCTATAATGTAAAACAGACAGAGAAACGTATAAGAAAGCGTTGGTTACAACTCGCGTCTAAAATACACGGGAGATGTGAAGGCCAACATTATAATTTGAATAAGGGCCGCTATACTTGCGGCCACGTCCCCAATGCTCCACCCGGAGGTACTACATTGGGTTTAAACGCGAAAAATTATCGTGCTTCTAATTTATTCTGACTTCATAATTGATCCACCCTAAATAAAAACTAAATAGAAATCTAACAAATCTAAAAATCTAACAAACCTAACAAACTCTGACAATCTAACAAATCTAAAAGTCTGACAAACTGAAACAAAAACTAAAAACAAAAACTAAAAACAGGGTTGTAAATAATGGTATCCCTAGCGCTGACTTTCGAGTGTACCCGATCAACAAGACACAAGCAAAAATGAGAGGGGAAGGGATCCGTAATACCGGATAGCAGACGCCGGCTCTGCTTACCAGTGCGACCTGAAGGTCGTCTTAAAATTATCCAAATCTAGCTAACTAACTTAAATCCATCCCTAGCTTTCCCTATCATTCCCTAACTGATTTATATTATGATTACAATCTTCGCAATTATACTCTTCCTTCCCGAATATATACTGCTACCAAAATGGCGACAGAACGTCAAACAAAACAAATAAGCCACATAATACTGCAATACCTGCTAATAAATAAATAAATATAAAGTGTATATAAAATATAAATAAATATAATTATATAAATATGTAAATAAATGTTTAATAAGCGTTAAGCATATAGCAGTGCACAAAATAGCAAAAGCATCACCCCACTTATCAGGTGCACTCGCACAAGCATTATGTCGGCTAGCGTCTTTACACACCAAACGTGCTTGTTAAATTGTTTCAAAAACTACTAATTAATGTAAATCAATGCTTGTGCGAGTGCAGCCGCCACAATTTACGCCTTACCTCGATAATAAAATTCTCCAGCATTCGAAGATCTGGTCGTCTGCTTACATCTAACTGTAACTTACTTCTAAGGGGAAGATGGGGTGCACTGCTAAAGTCCTGGTGGATATGCACTAAATGTTCTTGGGGGGATCACAATCACTATCACTATCACTTCACTTTTAAGTCCTGGGGGGGATGCGCGGTTTCACTCTATTTTAATATATTTGTTTATTTTATTGATTTAATTTAATGAGGGTTTCTGATTTATTTGTTATTGTTTATTTGTTGTTATTTATTCCCGATTTCCCGATTTTACGCGCATAATTATGAAGATAGGCAGTGATTGTATTAATGGTGTGGGGGTTTCTTGTGCATATTGGACATTTGGGTATAATTATCAAGTTATTTTATTTTTTTTTATTTATTTTTTTTTTTTTTTTTTTTTTTTTATCAGGTTTTGGTTATATCTATGCTCGTATCCTTACTCACGCCAAGTCAATCTAAAAAAATTTTTCAATCCTCCCACCAACCCCACCGAATTTTACACGCGGTTATCATTGATTGTCTAATCTCGCGACCCTTCCCGCAAATTCTTTTAAGGCTGTCCAGAACGCCTTCTGGTTGACCACTTCCCCGACTTCCTCTAGGCTCTTTGGCCATGCCAGACCTAGGATAGCTAATTTGCTATCAGCCAACCCTCGATTTGCCGCCTCAAGCGGGCAGTCGAAGAGCACGTGCTCTGCGCTTTCCGCGCCCTCACCGCATTCGCAGCGGTCGCTGTTGGTTAGACCGAACCTTTGTAAATACGCCTTCAGGCCGCCGTGCCCTGTTATCAACTGCACCATTTTATGATCGAGCTTAACCTCAATCCTACCTCTAGCTTCTAAGCTCGGTATGAATTTGTGGGTCAACCTGCCCGTGGCAGCGTTGTTCCACCTCTCTTCCCATTGTCGAATTGATTTTTCACGCAGCTTTCTTTTAATTAAAGACCTCGGTATCGACGAATGTGATATCCGAAAGTTTCCCGTCGCGGCCTCTTTAGCTAATTCGTCAGCCCTATCGTTTCCTACGTTGCCATTGTGCGACCTGACCCAACAGAACTTTAAACGTCGAAACCCGAGCGCCGTACGCGCTATCCTCCAGACGTCCGCTTGGAGGTCTGTCGAGGTGTTCATGTTAGTTAATGCCGTCAGCGCTGATTTACTGTCGCTGATTATATAATACTCGTCTCTGCCCGTGTGATTTATTACGTAATCGATAGCCTCTCGTATGGCTACCAATTCGCACTGGAAGATAGTGCACCAGTTCGCAAGTTTGGTTTGAAACCGAAACACCTCCCTTTCCTGCTTAAACACGACAAACGCCGCGCCTGCTTGTCCATCGTCCATACGTGAACCGTCCGTATAAATTTTAATACCCATCGCGTCCTCATCACCTTCGACAAACTCGATTCCCCTAATATCTGCCGGGTGCCCCAACTCAGATACAACGATCTTTTTTGCAATTTCCCTACTACCAAGATTAAGATCTTCGATAATTTCGCGCCCTTTTCCTATATTTATTAATCGCCTATCTCTAATCTCCCTAACGACATATTCGATAGGGAGAGTCCTACTGATCACCAGGACAGCCTCCGTGGAGGTGGTCCTGTACGCCCTCGCCGCTTTTACCGCGGTTATGCGTTGTACGCTCGTCAATTGACGCATCTCCCGGACTTTACAACCTTCTGCCCATACAGAAGCTGCGTACAGTATTGCCGGCTCAATTGCTCCGGCATAAACCGTCCTCAACGATTCGCCCCTGAAACCCCACTTTATTTTAGCCGCCGCCATCATTTTATTTGATATTTCGCGGCCCTTACTTTTACGTATTGTACGTGCGCTTTCCAATTTATTTTATCGTCGATCTTGACGCCGAGGTAGGTAATACAATCTTTAAACGGGATTTTCTCCTCCTAGCTCTAGCCTAGGAGGTCTCTGTCCTGGTTTCGTGCCGAAATAAAGCGCCTCTGACTTCGCCGTGTTAAATTTTAGTTTTACCGCCTGCGACCATTCGTGTAATTTGTTAAGCGCCTCGTTCGGTTTTGTGCGCATATCCATTAACAATCTCGATCTTACAATTAAAAGCGTGTCATCCGCAAACCCAACGATTGAGCATCCTGCGGGCAACTTGACCCTAAAGATGCTCTCATACAACAACTTCAAAATGTGGGACCAGAACATGACCCTTGCGGGCATCCCTTTCCACCTCACGCGACAGAACCTCACCCGGAATTTCAACCTGTGCCAATCGCCCTGAGAAATAACTCTTGACCAAAGACATCAAGTTTCGCGGACAACCCCTACGATCTAACTCGCAAACGATTAATGGCCACCAGGCAGCATCAAATGCTCCTGAAATGTCCAAAGCAACAACGACACAGTACTCTTTAGCATCTCTCGCCTGCTTTATTTCTCCGACAACAAACTCTAACGCGTCGATAGTCGACTTTCCTCCACGAAACCAAACTGTCGGTTATTAAAACCGCCGCTGTCTCGCACTAGGTGTTCAACACGCGTAGTCATAACGCGATCTAAAACTTTCCCCAGCACCGGTAGCAAGCTAATTGGACGATAGCTGCCCGGATCTGAGGCATCCGCCTTTTAGGTTTGGGTATAAATTTCACGTTCTGGATTTTCCAGCAACGCGGAAAACGCCCTTTCTAAACAAAGATTAAACAACCCGACAAAGACACACGGGGCTAACAGGCACGCCTCCAGAGCTGCGTCTGAAGTGATTCCATCATGCCCCGGTGCTTTCTTAGGTTCATCCTCCTAAGAGCCCTGACGACCTCGTGAACTAGGATTGCCTTATCGGCACCTGTTCCTTGCGTTTCTGCAGCTACCGACGTACTAAATCGTGCGACCCTTCATCCCCTCGGGATTATCCGATGGGAAAAATTTCTCTAGTAAATATTCCGCCGTGGTTTTAAAACCTTCCGTGTATTCGCCATTTGTTTTCTTTATATTACTGAGCGCAATTTTTTGTAGTTTTCCTCAAATTACGCGGTATGCGGTTCCCCAGGGTTCTTTCTCTGAGTTTCGCGTGCAGAATTCTTTAAATTTATTCGTTCGCGTTTCTTCTATTAATATTTTATATTCGCGGTAACTTTGATTATATTCTATTCTCCGTTGTTCTCTTATTTCTCCCGAGGCGCGTTGATAGCGGCGCCTTAGGCTACGCGTTTCTGCCCGCTTGGTGGTTAGTTCCCGGGTCCACCAGGGTACGCTGTCTTTAAATGTTTTCTTTTCGGCATGGAATACGACGACGCGTCTACCACCGCGTCGTTTAATTTTTCGCGAGTGTTTCTACTTCGTCTGCCTCTCGGCAGTTAAATAGCTCATTTTCGAGCACAGGATACTTTCGCCAAATTTTTGTTTAAATCGCTCCCAATTTGCTTTTTATTACAGAACCGCGGAAATACAGTTAGCTGCTCGTTTGCACTTGTTTTGGTTTCAACGTACCATGTTATTAATTTATGATCAGAGAGCGTTTCCTCGTCCGACCTTAATTTCCAATTACAAATCATTTCTAACATTTCGTGCGAGACTGCAGTAATATCTATAAAACTGCTGCCTCTATGCGTCTCAAACGTAGGTAAATCATTAGTGTTTATCACACTAAGATCCCATTCCGTAAAAAGATCAGCAACCTGCGAGCCTCTATCGTCTTCGATAGGGCTGCCCCATAGTGGCGACTTGGCATTAAAATCTCCCCCGATGACTAGATTTTTATTTCTGCCGATTTTACGAATAATATTATCTACTTCATTTATCAAGTCTTCGGTTTGGGGATTTTCCCGCCGGGAATCGACCGGCGGGAGGTACACGCTTATTACATAGAACGCATTTTCCCCTGATTTGATTTCGGCCGTCGTTACAAATTCGTTCGATAAATTATTTAATATAATTCCGGCGCACGTTCCATTATTTATTATTATCCGCTACGCGGTCGTTCACTATTCGCGTTTAAGACGGTAACCCCTCTCCCAAAACCTGTTATTTTGTGGCCATACAGGTGCGGTTCCTGTATAAACCCGATGTCGATATTATTTTCGATGAATAACTTTATGAAGTTATTTGTTGCCCCTCTACCTTTCCCGAGATTTAGTTGCGCGAATTTAATCTTCTTGCTTCTTATGGACTTTGTTTTATCTTCACAGTCCATAATCGATGTTTCGTGTGATTGCGTGCTTCAAACGTTGCATCGTGGGGCATCTACTCGACTTGGCGTCGTGGCGCGTATCGACCTTCGCGCCACCGCCAGTTCTGTCGTTTGCCCTAGCGCAAACCACACAGCAGGGGACTGCCTTCCGGCAATTCTTGAATTCATGCCCGACCTCGGCACAGTTACCGCACCACTGTACCTTCTCCCTGCACTCCATCGATCGATGGCCGTACTCGTAGCACCGGTAACACTGGGTCATCGAGAAGTGGTCCCGGGCCCATACTCTTCGCCACCTGAGGTTAATAGCATCAGCTAATATACGTCTTCGAAGTGTGGGGGTCACTTCGAAGACTACGTTGGCGAAGGGATCTCTAGAGCCCTTTCCGCCAAACCTGAAGGCCAACAACAATATCGATTTTCTGTAGCTTGAGAGGGGTTTCTAAAAGAAAGAATAAATATGGGTGGAACGGAGAAAAATAGCTCACAGGCGGAGCGTTATAACGGGGGAAAGCTATATCATTGGTCTAAGACTAGCAGTTTTGAGAAGCTTTTGTCGAATTTCAGTGTAACATTATGATAATCTCGGAATTTTTCAGACGTTACGTTCAAAATTTGTAGAATTGATTTTAAAAATAAGCTTTTCGATAAAGAGAGGTTCCGTGTGGGGTTGTGAAAAGCGTACAAATACCCTGAGAAAGATATTAAAGCTCTCTTGCTTTTAGCTCTTAGATCGCGCTTAGATCTCCAACGTAATTGCTAGTACGTGATCTTAAGTTGTATTAATTATTGTTTATTCGGTACAACATCCTATTTTAAAGTATGTAAAGCTGTTTGTAATGTACTGGAAAAGTATTAAAAGTGATTTGCACAAGTGGGAGCTAAAGTTACAAAAGGTGCCGTTACTACACGATTCAATCGAATGATAGGATGGTACTTGGGTAAGCGAATCCTAAAGCTTAACTAGTATGCATGAAGTGTAGTAGTATGAAATGTTAAGTTTGGATAAGACAAGTATCCGTGTAGAATATTAAATGTGGTTGCAGAGATTTGGATAGTGGGGATCAGTTGGATTCAGGCATAATCGAAGTATATGGACACAACGACGAGGGTTTCTGGTACACATCTCCTGAGGTAACGATGGACGAAGCCTACTCCAGGTAAAGAAAATTAATTTCCTGCTTTTTGCTTAAACATTTGTGCTGATATTTTTGTGTTTGAGTGTTTCGATTTATTGGGGGTGTATTTATTAGCATAAAAACTCATTTAACGGGGTATATGTACAAGACAATTAATATTGATTATTTAAAAATGTTTATTGATGATATAAAATGTTGTTGTAAGGAGTAAACGGATCTTTAGATTTATTTTTAATAAAAATGCAAGGTTTAAAAGCATTTAGAGTTACTGGGTTATAATGAGCTCAAAATAGACCAGAATAAAATCAAACTAGGGTTGCATGACGGGCCCATCTACTCGTCTAAAATAAAATATATAAAATATATTAAAATCATAAAACTTTAAAGGATTTAATGAATGAGATGGTAAGAGTTTATCAAACTGTATGTACCAATGTGTAAATATGTTCTTAATAATGAAAGCTTGTTAATATGTGTAAATAAAAAGGTTGTATGTTTTGTTGCATTATTTGAGTGGTAATTTCATTTGTTTGTGTTAGTGAGAAAGGAAGGTACGTAGGATGGTAGGTATTCAAGAAGAAGCCGATTGCTGGGCTAGCTAGGATGTGCAGAAATACGGAGGCGTTTAAAGGTAGTGTAAGAAATTTTTTTTATTTTTATTTTCGGAAAATTTTATGACGCTCAATTTGTGGGGCGAGAATTTTTGTAGGTTCCACGGCAATTTTATGACGACCCAACGCTGGGGCTCGATTTAAGAGCTTAATCTCGACAATCCACGGCAATATATATATATATATATATATATATATATATATATATAAAAGGCCCAACGTACTTTTATAGTCATTTTCAAAATTTATTATGTAGTTTCGGTTCAATTCTGTACTTCCACACTTTAGTAGTGTTGGTGTTTTATCACCTGATGGCGGTTTTATTTACTTTTGCCATAGTACAGTGATTGTTTCGAAATTATATCATTATAATAGCTTCGATTACTTCATAGGGTTCTTGGGAACAGTCCACTCTGATGAGGCTAACAAGCGAAACCATTGGTCAGTGGATGTTTCCTCCCTATGAATTAATAAAGCTAATGTTTTGTTAATGGCTATATAACTACCAGCCCGATTTGTATTTGTCAATGGCTCTTATTATTTTCATAAGAGTTTGTTTACAGATACATCTTACTTTATATACTATATATATATATATATATATATATATATATATATATATATATATAATATCTATATATTTAATATGATAGTTTGCGGGTTATAGGTCTACTGGAAATAACTACTTTTCTTTAATACCTAAATTTTCGCATATATTTTATGCTTGATCACAGGTTTAACTAAAAGTATATAAACACTGATTAATACTACAAGTATGAAAACTTTCAACTATTCACAATGAGGTTGGTTATAAATATGATTGAAAATAAAATTATTGTGTATACATTAAATATTTAAAATATCTTTTTTAAAATGGTGAACATTAATGTAATATAGAAAAGGTAAAATATTGGTTTGGCAGAATTTCAAAAATTTGATTAATACTATCTTGGATTTTTTATATGTATGTATAGGTGCATGCGTAAGTAGGAGGAGGTGCCTAACTGTGTGTTTAAGTGTATGTGTGTGTGTGTGTGTGGGTGGATGTGGGTGTGTGCGTTGGTGCGTGCGTGCGTGGATGCGCGCGCGCGTGCGTGCGTGTGTGTGGCTATAATAAAGCATGTAACAGTAAAAAATGTTTTATTGATGAATGACATATGATGGTAAAGAAATATGTACAGCAGTTCTACAAAATATAATTTTTGAATATCCAACTATTATGGCTAGATATTAATGTTCCGGGTTGGGACCGTGTCATTTTATAAATTAAGGTCGACGTTTCGCCTACTTTTGTAAGAGGCATCATCAAAACAAGAAAATAAAATAAGTAATAAAGTAAAAAAAAATATATAAAAATAATAAAGATAAGAATGATAATATTAAATTGTTATACTCCCGGCGGTAATGCATGAGAGCCACTACGTCAGTTGGTAACACAAATAAATATTTGCAGAATGATGCGCAAATAAGGTATTACGTCATATAAATGTTTTAAATTACTACATCACATACAAAAAACGATAATGGTACTCACGTAACTGTAGGATTCCTTACAGCATTACGCTATTATAACGGCAGCTGGGCGTCGTTGGGAATTTCGGGCGTGGGTAATCCGTCCGCCACGGTTGAATTCAAATTTAATTCGTCTTTTTTCTTCCTTGTAGTGGAACGGTAACGAATGCAGGTGAGGAACGGTAATCAAATACAAAAAGACAAAGGGAACCTACATGACCTGAAAAAAGAAGACAAAGGCACACAGATAACCCACTAGGCTCGACGTCTGGCTAACTTGTCTTAACGTGTCGGAAATTCACCACTTTCCCTCCACACTCCGCGTCTGCGCAATACTTTGCGCAAACGCAACTATTTCAAAGAATGGAAATGCAGGCACAAGTCTTTTTAAATTATTGGTGCGAAATCACTTACAAATTAGGAACTTATAGAAATGTTTATATGCCGAATTTCGGCATGTAACAAAATAGACAAGTTAAAGTGTAAAGAGAAGAGTTACTCCTGAACTAGTAGACTCACTAGCCCATTCAAAGCCAAAAGGTGTCTTGTGGCGAAGTAACTGTTAGTTCGCCACACGACACCTTTTGGCCTGCTAGTTCAGGAGTAACTCTTCTCTTTACACTTTAATTTGTCTATTTAATATTATCATTCTTATCTTTATTATTTTTATATGTATATATTTTTTATTTATTTTTTTTTTATTGTATTACTTATTTTATTTTCTTGTCCCCCAAAAGTGAGCGAAACGTCGACCTTAATTTATAAAATGACACGGTCCCAACCCGGAACCATAAATATTTATAATGACTCCGGCCGTGAAAGCCTCCGACAATATATTATGACTAGAAACTAAATTTAACAATTTCACATATGCTTAATTTTTAACTCTCTTCAATAATTTTTCTACTAAATATACATCCGGATAGTGTGTTCGTTGAAGTTCTTCTGCATAGAAGCCGCCTAATATTGGTTGTCTTCGACTGAATGAACAATATCCACAAACATCTCTATTTACACTTTTACAAAATACATTTTGCAAATAAATACATTAATTTACAAGTTATGCTGGTATTCTTCCGGTGTCAATATGATGTTATGATTTGCAGTACATACATTCACATGGTAGGTAGCTCCTCGATGTGCAAATTACAACACCTTTCCAATCATCTGATATAATAATTTTTGCTGATCTATGTATTTTAACTGTATGCAAGAATTGCGTTATTAACGTATAGTATACCGAATAATCTGTATTGATGCATATTGTTTTTTTCCAATGGACAGTTAATAATACATCGTGATGTTTCATTTAAACGCTTTAATAAATTAAATAAGATTAGCGAGCGGTATATGTATAGATTAGTTTAATGGATTAACCTGTGCAAATACAGTACTTAATCAATGTTACTACAAGATGTATGTAAATATTTGAGATTGAGACAAATAAGAATTTAATTTGCAAACGATTGCATTAGGTTTAATTAATTAATCTAGTAGGTTTATGTAAATATCGTCATAAGTTAGCGGAATAATTTGCAGATCCGGTGATCCTGCCGGGGCCCGACGGTCCAAATTAGGGTGTCGAGAGCACGATCCATGCTCGGAAGCTAAAAAATGATTAGTTGAAGAAAACTATTGTGTAGATTTTTGTTACCAAATGTGCGAATTTTTTTGCAAGTGTGGTGGTGGTGATGGTTCTAGTTCTGACTTCCTCCCTCTACTAACATTTTCATTAGGGGCTTGAAAACGAACACGAATTTGAGATAAGATCTCATAATCGTTGTCAAACATCGCAAAGTCTTTCTTCAAAAGCTCTACCAACTGGGGCTAACTATTAATTCTATGTTTAATATTACGGTACCATGCTAAGACACTATCGGAAAATAAATCAACGACACTTTTAAATATCCGATAGTCAGTACAGTTTCTGTAATCAAATTCCTCTCCATTTTAAGGCGTAACATTTCAATAATCGTAAGTGCGGTCATGTTGTGGTGCGAAGCGCAATGAGGCACTAATGAAATACCAAGTACTCGGTTGCATCAGATCATTAGTACTTTTATAATAAACAAGTTGCAACCAATTTTCTCACAATTTTCAAATCTAAATTTTTTAGAAAATACTTATTAGAATGCTATAAACTTTATTTGATATTAAATTACTCATAAGTACGAGGGCTATTTTTTTTCAAGGTCCGATCGGTCGCAAAATAAAAACCACAGTACAAATCAAAAATTATTTATTTGTAACAAGCACTTACATAATTAATCTATTTTTCTACATAGTCGCCATTCAGATTTAGACATTTGTCGTAGCGTGGTACCAACTCCCAATACCCTCGTTGTAGAACGTAGCCGCCTGTGTGTTCAGTCATGTTTGTACGCTGGTTTGCAGCTCAATGTCTGTGCCAAAATATTGTCCTCCTAACCAGCGTTTTATGTGAGTAAACAGGTGAAAATCATATGGAGCCAAGTCCGGGATGTATGGTGGATGACCAAACACTTCCCATTGAAAAGACTGTAGGAGTGTCTTTGTTGACACTGACTTCCTTCCCTGACCGCCTGCATCATGAACATCTGTACGTCCTGCTTTAAAGTTTCTGCACCATTGTCGCACTTTGCTGTTACTCATTGAAGTTTCATCGTGCACAGTACTTATTCGTCGATGAATTTCGGCTGCATTACACCCCTCAGCCAGAAGGAATCGAATTACCGCACGAACTTCACACTTGGCGGGAGATGCTATTGTTGTAGACATGTTTACGTGCTACCTACGTGAACACAACTAAATGGAAGTGACGCGACGCGATTGACAGCCATACTAGTGACGCTGCGCAGCACATCTGCGCACTGGTTCATCCGATTTTTAGGGGAGTTTTTATTTCGCGACCGATCGGACCTTGAAAAAAAAATAGCCCTCGTACTAACAAAATATCGTATTTGATGTTCGTATTTATGTTTTAAAAAATTCTAAAAATCACTTAAAAAAATCAAAAAGTATTTGGGGCGTCAATCAATCATTGGCACGCGAGCGGCAAAAACGTCCGGCGCGGCCCTGGACATGTCGCACTTTGCATTTAATTTATAGGTGGACATGTCGCACTTTGAATTTCAAGGTACTTTTTAGAGACGGATCACCACGCTACATGTCCCACTTTGAAACTGAACTATTGTAGCCTTTTCTTTACTGATTCCGATTTTATTTTAACGAGAATTTCCGATAATAACGAATGGAGCCCACGGCAAATCAAGATGGAAAGTGGCTCTAAGATGAGGAAATCTCAAAGGCAAGCGGCTAGTCGAACTTTATGCTCTGGGTGGAGAATGAGCTGTGGGTCGGGGTGTAATTGCAACCACTAATAATAAGAATAAGGCGCCACCGTATTTTTTTATACTGAGAAGACCAAATACAAGTCCCTTGTACAAGGCAAATGCGGAAACCTGTTTCCTATAACCGCTATATAATTTTTAAAGACCTCCTAACCTTTGAGGTATCTTACCTTATGGTTCGACCTTGATCTAGCAATCCTGCACTGCACCTGTGAACAGATTAAACAAAGAAAAGCACGGTTTGTGCATTCAAATTCAAAAATAATCAAATACTATCAGAATCGACTTTCATTCCTCTTAAATAAAAGATATTCTTTAGTCCGAAAATAAGTATCTATTCTTTATGATATCCAATAAGGTAATGTTTCGTTTACAAAAAATGTCTTCCTTTATAAGTTAATTTAAAATTAGGAAGAGTTAATTATAATGGCACTGAAAGTATCAGTACCAGTTAATATTTAATGAAGTTTATATTACAATTTAACAAAGCATAAAATCGCTTATTTAAAGAAGGAGTTAATTATGGTAAATTTACCTTAATTTCACAGATGATAATAACAACTAATTGTTCATAAAATATCAATTATAAAGATTCAATTTCTAAAGATTTAAAATAAAAGAATTTAATTTATCTAATTTGTAGTGACATCTTTTGATGTTTTATTGAGTTAATAAAAGGATTTGTAAAACAAATTGCAGATTTCTAACATATGATTACGAAAAATATAACTGAGGTCTAGCCTTGACCTATTTTTATGGTTAACACAAGTCGACTACAGCAAAATTCATCTCGTTACTACGTCGAAAGTTCAAACAAATACGGATCTAATCATTTGTACATACCAAAGTTCAATTTACACTATATACTTGCGTGAATGCTGACACATGTTTTAACACGGAAAATTCCATACCAAACAAACATCTGCGCTGCTTACTGAAAAACCGTCACCTGGCTTCCATAAACTGCGTTTCAATAATTAATACCACAAGAAAGCAAATGTTGATTGTACTTGATTTGAATAACTTTACTTATGTAATTCCATATTATACAAGGATAAAAATTGTTTTCCATTACTTCAAATGAATACCATTCAGAAAAGAGCTTCTTTAGAATCTACGTTGCAATATAATTTACATTTAAATTTAATATCTCGAAAGTTCATGTTTTAAATTGCATAATTTTCAAAAGTTACACTGAAAGTTTCAATTAATATTGTTATAGAAAATAAATTCACTTACTGTTCCTAATGGTCTTATTTAACCAAAGCTTCATCGTTCATTTCGACTGCCCTCAACACAAAAACGGACCGTTCGAAACAAATTTATGCAGATAGCATACACGTGCAATTTCCATTTACACGCTTCCAACGATAAAAATCAAAACGGACATTGTTCCTTGAACAATTATCGACCTGCTTGAACCTTTGCTTCGTCGGAAGTGACCGCTGAGCTTGTTGCTACCCAGTAACAAAGATACGTTGCGATTCCTGAGTGGAAGGGGATCCAGAAAGGATACCAAACAAAGCTTTTATTTTGTCTCCGTAGAATTTAACTTTTAACATGAACTAAATACTAGTTCTTCATTGGATAATAGATAGAATTATATTAAGTGGATTGGATTACATTATAATGTGTTATATTATTTAACATTTAATAAAAGAAATGATTATACAGATATATATATATAAGGTAGAAAATAAAATTGCTACACTGCCTCTTTCTAAGAGAAAAATTCTGGAATAAATACTAAGAATTTTTTTGAAATTATTATTACGTATTCACAACTTATTATTATTAAATTTTTACAAAGATAAAACAAAATTACCACTTATGGTACAACATAATTGAAAATGAGTGACGAGTAACTACGCGTACTATACGCCACAAGGGGACAAATTCGGGAAGTCTTAATCGGTAGGGTGTCATTATCGTTTAATCATATTCGGGGTTAATATATCACTCATTTATACTCGAAACCTAAACAACAAAACATATAATACTACTGTATTATAACTCTTTAATGAAAATATCAAATTATCATGACAAACATATTTTAATTTATTAATTTTAATTTACATATTTACAAAAGAAGAAAAGGACTCTCATTATCCTTGAGATCCACTCTAAACATAACTTCAAAACAGCAAACATGTCTTGAAATCACTAATGTTCAACAATTCTACCGCATGTATATGCAACCAAAATGTAGAAATATCTCTTTCCCTGAAGAGACAAGTAAAACGTCACCACGTCTTACTCCTCAAAAATTTCACTCACGCATGAATGAACAAAATAGAACATTGCTATCTCACACAATATTCATTATAAACATAGAACATTGCTATCTCACGCAATATTCATAATTAAACGTAGAACATTGTCAGCTTACACAATATTCCTACTAAACATAACTATCAAAGTTACTAAAAATGTTGACCTCCAACCAATATTTAATATGGACTCAATTACCTGATTCCTATTATTAACACCTTGATTACAAATCAAAAAATACTAACCAACTATATACAACTTTATCATTATTCATAACCATAAGCATACCTAAACATTCCTTTATAACCTAGAACAAAAATCATACGACAAATGAAATCATTTGACAAACGGAAACATGTAACTTTTATCTTGACTCAAATAAGTAACTTGCAACTAACAATATCAGCACAGTCTAGTGTCAGCCTTACTGCACTATGAAAATTCTTTTATACTTCTTATCTAACATCTAAAATTTTAGACTACCAAACAGTATTCCAATACAATATTTAAACTCTTTACTAGAAGGTAAGACAGAAATGATACCTACTATCAACCATTAAATATGTCAACAACACTAATTAATGTCCAGGAACGTTCTCTCTTTCAAAATCAGCTCTGAACTCTGAATAAGGTTTTAAGTCCTTAACATGCCATCTGCCTGCTCTCGAACCATTTTCATTAATCAATTCATAAATTAAATTTGAAACTTTCTTTTAACAATGCTCAAAACATATTTTGGCGCAAGCTTAGCTGTAAACTTATCACTTGCTTTCGAAAGAACTTTATTTGACCTCCAAACTTTGTCACCTACTTGAAAGATATGTTACGTCTTCTTAAATTATACGACTTACTAGACTGCATGTAAGCTAAATGTAACCTTTTCTGTATGTCTATAAAAATATCAAACAGTCCTTGATGATCTGATACATACGAAGGTCTATCTCTAGAAATAAAATCAATATCAACTGAGGGTTCCACATCAAGACCATAAAATCTTCCAGATACAGGAACATGTCTACCAAAAACTAAGAAATTTGGCGAATAACCAGTGACATGATGTTTTGCAGAATTAATCGCATACTGAATTTGGGGTAACTCTATGTCCCAAGTATCATGTTCTCCAATATACGAACGTATAGCTGTTCCAACCGTTCTATTTATCCTCTCTACAAAGTTACATTGGGAGAGTAAACTGCATTAAACCAAATTTTTGAACGTCATATTTTGTACATACTGCCTTGAAATTTTACCACTAAATTGTGAGCCATTGTCACAAATAATATATTTGGGAACACCATAAACTAAAAAAACTTTTTCCTCCAATACACGTTCTATTAAATGAGCTTTTGCACTACGTAACGGAAACAATAACGTAAATTTTGAGAACCAATCACCTATAACTAACAACCATTTGTGTCCAACCTTAGACCGTGGAAATGGGCCCATGAGGTCTATAGCAACAATCTGAAAGGGAACTTCACTTCCTTTTCCTTTCCCATTAAACCAAGGGGTCCTCTATTCGATGCCTTCTGTGCACCACACGTTAAACAATTTTATAAAATTTCAACACATCAATACGCATTTTGGCCAATAAAATTCTCTTGTATGCGTGCCAATGTTTTAAAAACCAAAATGACCGGCCACTGAAGGGTCATGATGTATCCGAATAACCTCTTCCTTTTGTGATCTAGGGACTAAATATTTCCATTCCCTTACATTCGACGAGAGTGGTAAATTTGATGAAAGAAATTTAAAACATAATTATCTTCTACCTTCCATTGTGGGTAATCATCAGGTGAAGCTAAAATTTTCTCGAAGAGACACATACCAGGGATCCACATCATCTAACTTGATCTCAACCAAATTATCAACATAACTCACGACTGGAACTGCGCGACTAAGACAATCTGGAACTACATTGAACTTCCTTTTCGATGAACCAACTCAAAGGTATGCTGTCTTAAACGGACTGCCCATCTAGCTAATTTTCCGGTTGGGTTTTGTATATTATTAAGCCATAACAAAGAAAAGTGATCTGTGATAACAGTAAACGGGTACCTTCTACCCAAGGTCGAATTTTCTATAGCAAAAATTACAGCGAGACATTCTTTCTCCGTGACTGAATAGTTTCGCTCAGTTCGGTAAGTGATTTACTGGCATAAGAGATAACGTGTTCTACATCATCGATTTTTGAACTAGAACTGCTCCGAGTCCTGTATCACTAGCATCGCATTCGACAATAAATGGAACTGAATAGTCCGGTTGCGATAACAATGGGCGGAAACTAAAGCCTGTTTAATCTGTACAATGAGTTCTCAGCCTCAGATGTCCAAACAATAGATTGGCCCTTTTTCTTCCTTTTACCAAATCACTGATCGGTGACACTAAAGATGAAAAGTTTTTTATAAAACGACGATACCAACTACACATTCCTAAAAAACGTTTGACCTCAGTAGTTGTCTTAGGTCTGGGGAAATTTACCATCGCAGAAACCTTTTCGGGGTCTGTACGAAGAGAGTTCGATCCAACAATATAACCAAGAAATTTTAACGATTTCTTAAAGAATTCACACTTTTCAAATTAATCGTAAGGTTTGCTTCCTTAAGACGTTCCTTCACCGTTTCTAATAACTTCAAATGTTCCTCAAAAGATGATGAACACAAAATAATGTCATCTAAATAACAAAAAACATGTGGCTCAAACTTCGGTCCAAAAATTGAATCAACCAAACGCTGTTGCGTCTGAGCAGCATTCTTTAATCCGAATGGCATGGTGACAAACCTATATTGTCCTCTCGAGATAACACTAAACGCTGTTTTATCCTTAGATGTTTCGGAAAGTGGGATTTGCCAAAAACTCTTTCTAAGGTCTAAACTAGAAATGTAATTTGCACCTCTAAGTAAATTTATAATCCTATCGATATTTGGCAATGGGTAGCTATCATGTTTAGTAATATCATTGAGTGCCCTTCCGTCAAAACAAAATCTGTACTCACTGTCTTGTTTTTAACTAACAATACAGGGGATGACCATGGACTCTGACATTCTTCCACTACTCCCAATCTCAGCATCTCATCTAATTCTTTATCTAACATCTTGCTCATAAAGGGGACATGACATATGGTTTTTACGAAATGGTTTTGCATCACCAGTATCAATATCTAAAACAATTTTATCGGTACGCCCTAGTCTCTCTTCACTGCTAATTTCCTTGTAAGATTCTATTGCTATTCGTGCTTTTTCTTGTTGTGTTTCTAACAAATCATCCAAACTAAGTAATTGATTACTACAACTTAAGGGTACTGACGAATGACCAATATACGAAATACTATTGTTATCATAATCTTGAATTTGCCATGTATTGTTTTTGAAATCTGCTATTAAACCAAAGGATTTTGCGAAATCGCTACCAAAAATAAATGTGTGAGGAAGAGATGGTACAACCAAAGCGTTAACAATACGATATTGTCTACCAACTCTAATGGGTAAATCAACTGAACCAATAACTTCTTGAAGAGCACCATCGGCAGTGGAAACTATTTTCTTCTCAGTTTTAAAACCTTCAAATTTAATTCTTCAAGAACAGAAAACGCTAATGAACCAACAACGGTAGTAGTACAACCAGAGTCAAACAAACCTGTGACATCTCTATCTAACAGTTTTACCATAATATACGGACGATTGTCTTGAGGTTTCCTTAAAAATAACGCGTCAGCTTTTGGCTTGACGTTCCTTGACAAAAATCTTTAACGATGCCTAGCCATTTTGACCAATCATCTATATCAAAAAATTTTCCTGCTTACACAACATAACTGTAGCCTTTTGCATGAAAGCATGATGCCGGCCACTCTGCATCTGCCTATCTACTCGTTTTTGAACACGACGGACAATTTATTGACTTAAATCCACTATATCCGCAGCTATAACAAAATATTTTACGAGGAATCTTACACCTCCAAAAGTATGACCTTCATCTAAACAATTCCAACATGTAAGTTTATTTAATTTATATTTATTTACAAAGACTCTACTAGAGGATTATTATTATTATTCTATTACTGTTGCCGAGAGATTGTATTTGAGGGGAAATGATTGATTATAAAACTGCGACCAGTTCGCTGAAAAGTTTCTTACAGGAGCTGACCAATTATTTTCAACTTGAAATTTTGACTTTCCTAATGTTTTCGGAACATATTTTACTGGACTTTGTACTAATTTATGCTTGGATGCATATGCTTCTTCCAATTTCTTACACAACCTTATCAATGTAGACATACTATCAATTTCCGTTAGAGCTAATTGACAAATAAAATCAGGTAATAGGTTCTTCTTTACCATTCTAACTTTTGTACTTTCCGCAGGTGATTGTGGTAACCTACTAAACAAATTCTCCATATGAGCTATATAAATGACTACAGATTCTCCTTTTGTTGATGACGGACCTAATCTTTTCCCAAATCTCGTCCTCTGAGTGTGATGGTAAGAAATCTTCCTTTAATCGAATAACTAATGAATTCCAGTTTGTTAAAGAATTTCGAACACAACGATACCATTCTAAACCGTTACCTGTAAACAATTCTACAGAAGCATTAAATAAATCTTCTTCAGATACTTTACGCGAGTGTGCCAACTCAGCTACTCTATCTAAAAATTGATGAACCTGTTTTGGATCTCCTGAAAATTTTACTGACCATGAACCAATTGGAATAGGGGTACTAAATATGAAACAGTATGAATAGGAGTACTGACAACTGCTGGAATGGTTTCTCTCATTGAAAATTCACCATAAGCGTTTACATCTTCATTCTTCTTAAGCTTTTCATGTAGCTCTGCCTCCATCGTAAGAATAGTTGCCAATGATTCATTCTTAAATAAAGTTACTTCATCTGAATTATCTAAAGGGATTTTATTCTCCTAACTCGACCATCAAGATGTATCAATCTCGACTGTATCCTCTTAAATGTGGGGTCTGCTAATTCACCTTCAAATTCTAATAAAACATTTCTTACTGACTCTATCGAAGCCTCAATTTCATCTCGTTCATCTGAATAATCTACGACATATGTGGAAAGATCAATTAAACGACCAGGTAATGTTGTTTCTTTGGCTAATAGTCGGCCTAACATTTTCCTCTTATCCTGCATCGGTCTGCTGCTAACAACTCCACGGATTCTCAATTCATAATCCAACTCATCTTTATGCAAATAAACAACTTGATACGTCTCAGCCATCATGGATTAGGCTAACTAACTAATTACAAATTAAACTCAATTAAACAACAACATCAATAGACTAAATTAATCTGAGGATAAATGATTTATAAACCACAAGTGCAAACAACCAAAGTCAATCGAAGCCTATACTTTATGTGCTTATACAATTGATACAGCAATCGAGGCCTACACGCTGGGCGCCATTTGTAGCCTTTTTTTTACTGATTCCGATTTTATTTTAACGAGAATTTCCGATAATAACGAATGGAGCCCACGGCAAATCAAGATGGAAAGTGGCTCTAAGATGAGGAAATCTCAAAGGCAAGCGGCTAGTCGAACTTTATGCTCTGGGTGGAGAATGAGCTGTGGGTCGGGGTGTAATTGCAACCACTAATAATAAGAATAAGGCGCCACCGTATTTTTTTATACTGAGAAGACCAAATACAAGTCCCTTGTACAAGGCAAATGCGGAAACCTGTTTCCTATAACCGCTATATAATTTTTAAAGACCTCCTAACCTTTGAGGTATCTTACCTTATGGTTCGACCTTGATCTAGCAATCCTGCACTGCACCTGTGAACAGATTAAACAAAGAAAAGCACGGTTTGTGCATTCAAATTCAAAATAATCAAATACTATCAGAATCGACTTTCATTCCTCTTAAATAAAAGATATTCTTTAGTCCGAAAATAAGTATCTATTCTTTATGATATCCAATAAGGTAATGTTTCGTTTACAAAAAAATGTCTTCCTTTATAAGTTAATTTAAAATTAGAAGAGTTAATTATAATGGCACTGAAAGTATCAGTACCAGTTAATATTTAATGAAGTTTATATTACAATTTAACAAAGCATAAAATCGCTTATTTAAAGAAGGAGTTAATTATGGTAAATTTACCTTAATTTCACAGATGATAATAACAACTAATTGTTCATAAAATATCAATTATAAAGATTCAATTTCTAAAGATTTAAAATAAAAGAATTTAATTTATCTAATTTGTAGTGACATCTTTGATGTTTTATTGAGTTAATAAAAGGATTTGTAAAACAAATTGCAGATTTCTAACATATGATTACGAAAAATATAACTGAGGTCTAGCCTTGACCTATTTTTATGGTTAACACAAGTCGACTACAGCAAAATTCATCTCGTTACTACGTCGAAAGTTCAAACAAATACGGATCTAATCATTTGTACATACCAAAGTTCAATTTACACTATATACTTGCGTGAATGCTGACACATGTTTTAACACGGAAAATTCCATACCAAACAAACATCTGCGCTGCTTACTGAAAAACCGTCACCTGGCTTCCATAAACTGCGTTTCAATAATTAATACCACAAGAAAGCAAATGTTGATTGTACTTGATTTGAATAACTTTACTTATGTAATTCCATATTATACAAGGATAAAATTGTTTTCCATTACTTCAAATGAATACCATTCAGAAAAGAGCTTCTTTAGAATCTACGTTGCAATATAATTTACATTTAAATTTAATATCTCGAAAGTTCATGTTTTAAATTGCATAATTTTCAAAAGTTACACTGAAAGTTTCAATTAATATTGTTATAGAAAATAAATTCACTTACTGTTCCTAATGGTCTTATTTAACCAAAGCTTCATCGTTCATTTCGACTGCCCTCAACACAAAACGGACCGTTCGAAACAAATTTATGCAGATAGCATACACGTGCAATTTCCATTTTACACGCTTCCAACGATAAAATCAAAACGGACATTGTTCCTTCGAACAATTATCGACCTGCTTGAACCTTTGCTTCGTCGGAAGTGACCGCTGAGCTTGTTGCTACCCAGTAACAAAGATACGTTGCGATTCCTGAGTGGAAGGGGATCCAGAAAGGATACCAAACGAAAGCTTTTATTTTGTCTCCGTAGAATTTAACTTTTAACATGAACTAAATACTAGTTCTTCATTGGATAATAGATAGAATTATATTAAGTGGATTGGATTACATTATAATGTGTTATATTATTTAACATTTAATAAAAGAAATGATTATACAGATATATATATATAAGGTAGAAAATAAAATTGCTACACTATGTTCAAAAAGATGCAGATTTCAGTGAAGAATTTAGCGTGTTTTTCTAAAATTTCTATACGCCTCATGTAGCATCGTTTCTTTTATATGCGTGGCCAACTTCAAAGGGTTTCATTGATTCACCAACCAAATACCCATATATTTCTAGTAATTCATAAAATATGAATTAATTCGTACGTGACTCACGGACACTTCCAGTAGGGAAATTATTGATTGCGACCGCAAAATTACATTGCACGCAATATTTAAAGCATTTATAATACATTCTTTCATTGCAGCAACATGAACTTAAACGTTCCCGTTTTCTAGCCGTCCGTCCTTATAATATTTTAGGTTAATGGCTTATATAATGAAGTTTCCTTTTAGAAAACCCGCCGAGCCTAAAATGGAATTTCGACGTCCAGATTACGCCGATACAGCTTATCGCGAAGCTGTCTCGCGTCTACGCATTCTCTTAGCCGAAAGCTACACTCCAATAAAACGTCCTATTAAGGAATTGGATAGTGCTGGTGAAGAAACCGACAACCAGTCTTTAACGAGTGGCGTCAGTAGAACATCGCGTCCCAGCCATCTTCACTATCGGTATTCGCCAAATATTTCTAAGCGATACTATTATACGCCATTGAGAAGTGTGCCATTAATTAATCGCGTGGAAGTGGATAAAGGCGGACTAACGTAAGTACGAAAAAAAGGAATTTATTTTTAGCGTTGGTTTTGTAGAAGATCAAAGTGGGACAACAACCGCCAACAGCCTACTGAGTTGATGTCGTTTATTGATAAGCAGGAAGAATATATTGAACAGTTGGAAAAAGAGTCAAAGTTTTGTAGGGTGAGTAAAATGTGTGCTCTGCTTCTATTTTATTTATTAATTACGTATCAGTTGTGATTATACAAATAGTTATACATCAACTCATTGAACAAAAACATTCGACCCTAGTAGAGGAAAACAACAAACACAGTATCAAAAACTGACCTTTATGACAAAATGCATGTGAAAGACAACGCATAACCCTTAGAGATTTTACATGTAATTTTCTCTATATGGACTATACGTGTGTGGAGGAAAGATAGACATACATTAACCTAATTACACCAGTTTGTCTATCTCACAAGCTTAAAGCCATTTTTTTTTAACTTGCTCTTTTAACAATCATTCCAGGGTAAACAATGTTACGCAATATTCGCATCTAGAAGATGATTGGTGGAATTCGCAAATGTTTAACACCTCTTAACCGCTTAATAACAGTATCTAGTAATACACATGAAAATCCTTTTGCAATATTGACACAATCATATTTAAGCCTAAAGTATGCAAGACCTGTTTTACCAAGTTTTAGCACATCTAGTGACGTGTAATCCATCATGCTTAACCAGTTAATACCAACATTTGCGAATAATTGGATATCGGAAATTTTTAGAGCTATTCTTGTGTAATACATAAAAGTAACAACCTATGCGATAATACTGTTATTTTGCACATTTTAAATTTGCATACAGACAGAGTAAACGTACACAATGCGAAAATTAATATACACGAGCATCCTTCTACATTCAAATGCCTGGTGGAACACTTAATGATTTGGAAATGTTCTGGTATTCTAATTATTACATTAATTAGCTTCCATGTCAAAAATATATCGTTTATCAACGATAAATTCCAATCACATATTAATGCAATTTTCTAGCAGAAATGTTTACTATCCTTCATTTACAACTTCTCGAGAGCGTCATATGTAATTAAATACGCACATCTTTAAATAAAACAAACCAGATTATCATCATTAGGTCTTCAGTCCTGGAATTGGTTAGATGCGTACTCTAATTTTTTCTATTCTGAACTAACCTACAGATTTCCCTGAAATTTGCACGTCTGCATCTATCACTATCTGATCTAGGCCTACATCTATCTCCTTTTTCATGTCTCTGCTTGTAATATATTCCATACTATTCCCCAAAAATGGCTTAGAACGTATTCTGCCCTTCTATGTCTTCTATCTTTTTCCACAGATATCTTTATTCCTCTACTATTTCTATAACCTATTTGTTATTAACTTTGTCTTTCCATGTTATCATCCCCATACATCTGAAGCACAACAATCCAAAAGGCTGCTACCGTTTTTCCATCTGCTTATCCTGCTGCTCGTATTTCACAGGCATACTGTACTGTGCTCCACACATATGCTTTCAACAATTTTCTTTTTGTTTTTATGTTTGTTGTCTATGATCATAGGCGCTGTTCTTTCTTGTTAGTTGCAATATATATCCGATTTCTCCGACATTCAGTGGTTGTGAAGAGAGGTAACCAACCTGTGGCTGCCAAGTTCCCCCAATACTTGAATATTTGCCGTTTTATTATTTTTTCCAATATATCTTTTCGCACAGTCAATATTAGTTGCAGATATTTCACAACCAATACCTGTAGTTGTTTATAATGATAATCAGATTTAGCTGCCCTTATTTTTTCGTCATTAGGTTTTCCGCCTCAAAACTGGTTGGACACATACCAGCACTTATTTATATTCTGAGCTAGCCTACATAGTTCCCTGAAATTCCCATACAGTCTATATACAGCTCGGTTTCCCTTCTATTGTTTTCAAATTATATACCCCATTTTATCGTGATTCAGTGATATGTGAAAAGGATCCCGACACGATTCGCTTGAAAATGTTAGGCGAGCATTTTTCACAAAAAATACACCCTCGTTTGAATGAGAGGTAAAATAGAGGTCCTGTGTGTGAGTGTTGTCACGCACGTTAAAGATCCCTACCTTGCTTGGAACAGCAAGGGTTCGACAAAATTCCAAATTTTCCAGGAAAAAAAAACTCGTTTTCTGGCCAATGTAGTACCTTCGGGTGGAGCATTGGAAAATCACATGTAAGATATGTGAAGGCAGTGGTGGCTCCGTGGTGTAGTTGGTATGTGTGTGACTACTATGCCCAAGGTGCCAGGTTCAAATCCCGACACGGTCTGCTTGAAAAATGTTAGGCGAGTATTTTTCACAAAAATAAGCCCTCGTTTGGATGAGAGGTAAAATGGAGGTCCCGTATGTGAGTGTTGTTACACACGTTAAATATTCCTACCTTGTGGCGACGGAGATAGAGGAACAAAAGGAGGGGGAAAAGGGTTGATTTGTGCTTCAAACCCCCGTCCCATTCCTCTACTCCGACTTCTATTGAAATACTGGAATGAAATAGGTTTTAAACAAATTAAAAACATCTTTTTTGTTTCAGGATGAATTAACTACCCTTCTGCGCAAAGTCAAAGGCGTAATTAATGAAAATGAAGACTTACATGAAAAGCAAAAGTCAAGCTTACTAAAGTCTGTATTTAACCGTATAGAAACTGACGAAACTGAAACGGAAACAGAAACTGAAAACAAAAAATTGGTAAGATTTATAAATAACTAAAGCATATATAAATTAGGAAATTTATATAGTCTTTTTACCGAATCAATAGTATGACATGATGGGTAACAATTTAGTGCAACTTATTTAAGGTTACAAGAATAATTAACCAATACATAATTAAATGGACGAGATTAAGTTCTCTAGTCATGTGTTGTTGTCAAATTCAATTTTGTTATATTGTTTTATTTGTTTACGTTTGCAATAATAATATTTTGAATTATTTTCACAAATTGATATTAAAACTGAATTTAGAAAAAATTTCTCTGGCAGTGTTGTTCGTGAGCATTATAACACATGAAAATATCGAAAGCTTTTAACAAAGTGTTGTTTAACGGAGCTTGTAGCAACTCAACATGACACTATCAAAAAGCTGTTCCACTCATTAGACATATTTCACAATCCTTATTTTGCAACAACTTGTTATGTACAGTTTTTGCCTCCAGAATATCTAGCAGGTAATTCACAGAAAATTCGGTGAAGTACTCCGCTAAAAACCAAAACCTCGACTGTAATAACAAAAATGGTTGCCGATTAACCCAGTGGAATGGGTGGTATAAGTGTTTGAAGAGGGTTCCAGAAGGATATCGGGTATTAAATGTAATCTTGATCTAGAAATACCTTGGACGCCAACTATTCTCTTAGGGAAAAAGCCCTAGACAGAATAACAAGAGGGTGCCAAAATCGGAGATCAAGAGAGTGATTTTGGCTTAAAACTATACCTGAAAATTCATTTAAGCAAATATTATTCTAATCCTCAAATAAGCAGGAAGCCTAAAAGCGCGCGAACGTATTTAGAACTGCTAACTGCAAAGAAGATTCCTAAAAGCAAATGTTTAATAACCTGAAATACTCAATCACGCTTCTAGGTAATTACAAAACAATTCCTTACAACAAAACTGTAACTATACGTTTACAGTAATGGAAAAACCAAATATACAGCCTTTACACAATTTTATATGACATTTTCAACTTTATAGCATACACGTCTTTATTACAAATGCACAATACAGTCTTAAACAAGTATTAAAAATCAACTAAGACTTAACCTATACACAAACGTGATATCAGAACGTTCAGTTCATGCATTTACCTTAGAATGTTTATGTATTTCCACTCGATAAAGTCTGTCAACAGAGTATAGTGACCTAATATTAAAATGGATTACATTAAATGTACTTTTATGTTTTGAAATGCGATTATCACTATGGCAACAGGATGAATTTATAAAAAATCGATTGATTGTCTTTTCCTTTCTAGCCGTGTTTTATAGGTAGGACAGTCCTGACTTAAAGTACGATGATTGTAATCCACTTTTAACCGTAGTATTGTTGATGCATATTTACAGTTATGGCAAGTTGTATGGGGTGAGTCTGCCTTGCAATCTTCAGTTTTGTGTGTTTCTCCACATTTTGAGCATACATAGTCATTTTTACAGTCCTTTATTTTGTGATTAAAACCCATACAGCGATAACACCTTATTATTTCTATAGCATCAAACACTTGACACCGATCCCAGCCTATATTGATTCTGCCACTATTCAAAATGTTTCTATACACATTCCCATCTACTTCAGCATACGCATAGTATTTATGATGTTTGGTTTTACTTATGTGTGCTATTTTAAAATAAGACTTTTCATTAACAAATTCATCGTTCTGAGCATACATTCTTTGTTCTATCTCTTGTGGTTCAAGCTTTTCACTCATTCCAACAATTTTAATTCTCGGCATTTGCTTTTTTGGTTCTACCACTTCATATTTATGTCCCATCTTTCCAATTACTTCAGTTTTTAGTTTTTCCATTGCCGATTTGGTCTTGCATTTATTATCTCCCCGTGAACTCGATATACGCGACACAATGGCAGTTGGTAGCCCTAATCTTTATACAGATTTTGGCGCGCCCATCTGTCGATGATGTCACCCAACATGCAAAATTAAATGCGCAATTATGCAATAGATATTATAATAAACATTACAAATACAGTATAGACAATAAGGTACTCACATAAATAGGTCCAGCTTCCCACGAAGTACGCCAAGGATGGCGTCCCATAGGATAGCGTCCTTCAGGATGGCTGGAGCCCCCTTTTAGATAATTAACGGAGGGTACGCCCAGCGTCCTTTCAAAGCGCTCCGACTAGCTACGCGGTCATGGACATCCGGTTCGCCCTAGGCTGCTTCAAATTGTCTTCTACCTATGTAGGGAGCGAATAAGGAAACAGGTATAAGGGCGACAACAAAGATAAACAAGGCAAGGATCTACATAAATACAAGATAAAGACACGATACGATACCTAACACGACCACTCTTCTCGAAGTCCCAGGCAAAACAGCCACATTACAGAGTCTCTCGGAAACTTCCCCACTCTTGTTCTCCCGCCACTCGCGTCGCGCGATCTGGCGCAAACGCACTCTGACGTGGCGGAAATACACGCCAAGTCTTTTGAATTTGTGGCGCGAAATTCCCGCACATCAAGACTAAACTAAAAAATGTTTAGTGCCAATTTGGCACGTAACACATTCTAATACAATCCCGTCTTGTTTTACATTTTTCATCTGTGTTACTGCAATTTCTGTTGGGTTGAAAGTTTGCTTAAGTTCTTCCCTGGTATTTATATGCTGCTGTTTCGTGTCTTTTGGTTTTATAATTATTGCTGTGTGGCATTTTTAATGCTGCAGCATATGTTGCTTTAGGTTCATCCTTAGTTTGTATATTAGTTTTTAGATTGTGTATTTCGTTTCTCATCTCCTCCACTAATAGCAAGAGTGTAGGAAGTTTAGCTAGTATGTGTACACAATTTTTGCACATTAATCGTAAATTTCGCCTTTTCTGAGGCTTACAGTCCAATGCATGTTTTGTGCATTACAGATAAACAGCAATTACATTGATAGCATTCTTCGCCTTTTTCAACATTTTCTGTGCAAGTAACACATAATTCATTACCATTCATAGTACAGCAGATAGATTTAAAATATCAATTGGTGTAGAAATAAAAGTTATTGTAAAATGCCCTGAATTAGTCTCTTTATTTATTATGTTCAATAACCTGTTGATAAACACATCATGTATGTAAATAACTGATAACTAATTTTGTAATTGTGATGACAGTTAAAGTTTTAATATTAATTGTAGTGTTTTGGTGTGTGGATTCACTTTACAATTTTTTACACTGTTCACTTTTAGGTGCTAATACAAAATATATTGGCACAGTTTTTTAAAAAATATCACTCACTTATTTCCAGATTTTTTATACTTTCTTTGGAGAGCTTTTAGCGAGATTGTCACTATGACATATGTTAGAGTTACCCGAGTTTTTCTACTACAATTTTAGGCAAAGTCATCAAAACCTTATAAAAGAATAGCGTTAGAGGGCCCCACAATAGTATTCGAATCGCGCATTTCAGAACTAGAAGCGCAGCTTACACAAACAAAAATTGAGTTACGTAAGACGCTTGACGAGAATGATGGATACAAGCGTAGAATGGCAGAGGGGTCTTTACTTAGCGATGGCGTTGCTTTGGATACTCATCGAAAACAAGTCGAAAATTTACAAAGGTACATTTACCTATAAAAACAATTTAGCTTATAGTAGATTTTTAGAGAAAAAAATACTTTACAAGATGCTAACAACAAACTTCAAACTGCATTGGTACAATTAAGAGATAAGGAAAATTCGTCCACTGATCAAGTCAAACGCAGCTTGGATGCAGCCGAACAAGCACAGTATGAAAAAAGCGCAGCAGATCATGAAATAAGGCGTCTAAAAGATGAATTAGAACGTCAGCACGGTAAACTAAGAGATGTTATTAGCGAGCAAAGTCGTCGAGTGTCCGACGAGCGTGTTGCTGTTGAACGACGCTACTCTCAACAAATAGAGCAGTTAACAACAGAATTGGGTGTTCAGTGGGAAGCAAATAGTAAATTGCAGCTAGAGTTGGATAAACAGAGACGTGAGAATGCAGATTTACGCCGAGAACTTACTCAAAAGGCTGCTCATGTTGATGAACTTAAAAAGGAGATGCAAAATAAAATCGGTAAGTACTTGTTTTAGTAATTTATCAATGCAGTAGTATACACACTTTCTTTTATTTGTGTCTATTTTGTGTTCAGGTTGAAATGGTTTAAAAACACATGGCGCCTACAAACTTTTTAGTTTTTAAATGCGAGCGAGTTATGTTTTTCGGCCTTAGGAGCTGCCTTTTTAAAAAGTCTTCTTCCAAAACTTCTTGTAACAAATTTATTTATTTAACAGAAATTACAATTGGAATTTTGACGCACTATATAAAATTATACTAAGTCGAAATTTAGTAATAATTGAAGTTAAATTGGGGTGAGTAGCCTAAGCAACCAACGTAAAAGCTGAGAGGCTCAAGACTGACCGACTGATTTGGGGCTCTCGGGGTATTTATGTTGTCCCTGTCCCTCACATTTCTGTGGGAACTGCAGAGCTCATGTCTGCTTATTTCTTTATTCAATTAATTTATACAAAGTAACAATTTTAATTCTAATAATTGCGGTTTCTTAACCGTCTGTGACCTGCACCTGCAGTATCACTGTCTGGAATACAATGTATTCACATTCGTTCTCACAACTTGCTTGTGAACTTTCATTAACCTTTTCTTTATTTATCCTTGAACTACAATGTTGCATCTAACTTAAGTTTCTTAATAATTTCTATACACATATGGATTTGAAGGATATGTAACTAGCATAGATAGTTATTATTAATGAACTTTAGCTTAATTTTCTATTTTTTTATTTTATTGTTTTTAACTGTATATATATATATATATATATATATATATATATATATATATAAATTGCTGTGTAATTTTAATTTAATCGAGCCTCACAAATTGGGCATCAACATTACTGTGTATCCTTATAAGAATCGCCTCAGCTCCTGAATTAGGAGTCAAAATTATGCCGTGGAACTCGGGTATGATGTTTACCAACCATAAATTATTTTCGAAATTTTCAAAAATTAACTAATTCAAAAAATTATCCTTACCCGTTTTCCTCTCTTCCTCGGTTGAACGGCCTTCTTCAACTGCTTCCGGCTAGCTCATACGGATCTCCTCTTGGGTATCTAGATTCACTCGCATATTCTCAATCATACACACACACTAGCAATAAAACCTCAAATACAACCAACATACAAGCTTTTATTTATAACTATTTACAAATGAAATGCAATATAGTCCATATTCCATTGATCGCGTTACACTTCAGAAAACCTTATTTTATAATGTCCAGTATTTTATTTTTAAATCATTAAACACAGAAATTGTACCCAGAGTAAATGGGCCTTGAATAATACCTTCTCTAAAATTCCTTCTTTATAATTTATTTATTCATTTTACTCTAACTAAACTCTGGGGTAGGGTGAGCTCAGAATAACCCAGCTAATTATGCATTTGCATACTTTTAAAACAAATAACAAAACAAAGCCATGTACTCTTCACAAAAATTTCACGTTCTGATGAAACGTTTAAATGCTTTATAGACACCTTCAACTTTCTAGTTAGATACCATAATAAAGTTTTACACGTATTAAGTTCAATACGTAAAATATACACAACACCTTGAAATTTCACTCTCATACATTCTCCCAATATTCACAGTTTATAAAGTCACAATTCAAATCGTTACCTGAAATTTATAGTAGATCTCTGCTCTGAGGATGATGCCATCTATTTCTTCTATCCATTCTGCAGGTCGTTTCTAGCTGTTACTAGAAAAACTCCATCTAAATTGAACTGCAAACGCGGCCTCCCCGGTGTAACCAATTCCAAATTCCATTTAAAATTATTTCTTCATTAATTAGATGCTTCAAACCACGTTACTTAATGTCCCGCCACGAGTTGATTATAATTATAGATGATATCTCTATTAAAATGTAATTTCGGCACACTTAACCGCGTATTTAATTAAGAGACTATCACCTTGTAATATAATTCAACTGATTTAGTAATACTTACAACTCGTGATATTTAGATACGTTGTTTGGAGCGATCGAAAACTTAAGGGGCCTCACCACGTTCTCTAAAAGCATTTATACATTCCAATGTAACCTCTCCATACCTGCTTAACGCGAAATCCCCTGTTAACACCACACATTCTCGCTATTTTGCACTCAACTCCATTACCAAATCCGCGAATTTTAATACCTCGTTATAAAATTTCAAAAGTATCACGCTACACTATCCTCGTGCTTGTTTCAAATCAAACTAACATATCGACCAATCGTAGACCTCGTGACGCTTCACAAATCCCTCCTATCCTATTAGTGTCTCTTACTTATGCGTTTTCTCTGTCCTTTTCTACCCTGGTCTGAGTGGTACAAAATCGATATTCTTGACTATCTGCTGTCTAAACACATGTGGACTGGCGACGTGACTTTAAATAACCCCTGTTTAGTATTTCATGCTAAAACATTCAACCGTTTCCAATATACGTAGAATCTGCATGTTTATCTACTCAAATTTATTAGAACTTGACATTTAAAAGTTTGCAGGTGTTCGATAGTAACGAACGTTTTAAATACAATTCTCCGAGCTTCGTTTCATGGTATTTCAACCTTCCTGATATATCCGTTTGTTTAGCAACGCGTTTCACCTTCGGTTTTTACAGACTTTTATGCTTATTATATAACAATAATTGTTCAATTAACTCCAATTAAATTAATAAATGCATGGCATTGACTTCTACCATTTAATTCTTTGCAAAGCTATTACATTTTTAATTATTATTTGTACAATTTGATTAATACCCGTTACTTAAAAATTGAATTAATTAATATAAATTTCGCACGTAATTTCTGTTTGTTCCTTTATACTACAGGGTGTTTTGAAATTGTTTCGTTTATATTTATTTTTAACCCTTTAAAACCACTATAATATATATACATATATATATATATATATATATATATATATATATATATATATATTTGTATATATCTTTCCATCATTATTACTTTAGTTTGAGTTAAGCACCTTTTTATGAACTTCAACGCAACTTTATGTTCGAAACTGTGCAGTTGGTTAGTAAAGTTGCCTGATGTCGTCGGCCAGTAAGAAAGGGCAGAATATTTTACAACCTTAAATCCATTATGAGATGTGCCGTAATAATTCTAATTTATTTACGAATCTTTAACACAGCAACCACTTATGATTATAACAAATGCATTATACACTAATATTATTTTTAGCCAATATGCAGTCCGATATGGGAGTTAGCGGAGCCGAAAAAAGCGCACTCGAGCATCAAATCTCAACGTTACAACTATCCAATGAGCGGACCGAACGACAATCGAAGCAAGAAATAACCAGGCTCCAAGCTGAAATTCAATCATTACGTCAACGGCTTGATCGTTCAGATGGTGATCTGATCCACAGCAAACGTGAGAATATTAGATTGGGCGAGCAAATTGCAACACTGGAAAAAGAGGTAATTTATATCATATTTGAATTTTTACACCTAACATAAACTTTATAGATAAACATAAACACAGCATTAACAGAAGAACGTCGTAAACCCATTTCTAGCGGTGAAATGGTCGCTCTTCCACCTCCCAAAGAAGATCGCGACAAAGAACTTTCTTCCATGGTTAAAGAAATGGAATCCAAACACGGTAAGGAACCAGATTTATGAGTTTAATCCATGAGTTGACTCTGTTAATCCGTGGTATTTTGCAGCGGCTACTGTTGCCGATTTGGAGGGCATGATCCACTCGCAGAATCAACTCATGGAAAAATTAACTGGCGACTGTCACACACTCACGTTGAAATTAGAAGAAAACAGCACTCAGCACAAGTAAGGTGTAAAATAATTTGGTTTTAATATTTGCATGATGCTTTGTTATGTTTAGTAGCAAAATAAACACTTGTGTATTTTTTTAAGACTAATTCTTCTTGTGTTTGGTAGGGATGGAGCTAACAGACATCAAAAGAGAGTCCGTTTCGCACTCATCCCGACCAACCAAACGCAAGGAGCCAATTAAACTTGACATTAGTGTCAAAGTAGTTCCTAAGCCACACAAGGTTAGTTTGTTTTTTAATTTTTACCTTTACTTGCACTGTGTGACTTTTTTATTTTAAAAAATCAACTTTTAAATTTATGCAACAGTGGCACCACTAAAATAACTGATCTAAACAATATCTGTATTAAGACAATACCCCAAGTCAAATTAAGTTATAAGTATTCAATAAATTACAAGCTCTACCTTTTCTAGAAATACACAGTTCAAATTTATATGCACTCATTTTTAACAGTATTAACATATTTAGACAACTAGTGGCTGTAATGGGTTCGGTGGGTTTAAAAATCTCCAACATTGAACTCTTTCACTTATGGGTTAAAGAAAATAATGTGCCAGTTGTGGCGTAGGTTTAATAGTAAAAGATACGATTGCTGTATAAGTTCCTCCGAAAGATCGGATTACTTCATAGTAGACAATACTGTAGTGTTTAATGCCATGTGAAACACACATCATTAAAAGAGGGGGGTTAAAAGAGAGGATGTTATTTCTAGTAGTTGTGACTGAACTTATATTTTTACAATAAAAATTAATCAGCTGATTTCACGTTAAGCGTATTGGCTACCTAAAAAAGTCGGTCCCAGGCCGTAACACAAATTGAAGGCAATTATTCATTTAAACTTTTAAAAATTTTTGCTTAGTGTACTCAAACCAAATATTTCAAACATCAATAAATCAAAGTCACCTTCAATTTATGTCATAAATGTCAAACTTGAAGTTTTTATTATTTTGAAAACGATCCTAGGTTATGGATCGAAACGTTAATAAAGATAATTTTAAAAACTATGAGTGGTTTAATCCCCAAAGAAGATTAAGAATGAACTTCTAGTTCCTCACAAAGAGGTCATTGACCCCGCGTGATGTCGCAAAGTGGCTTCATTTGCAAGTGACATTACTGCCTGCACAGTGGACTGAGAGTCATTCCGAACGACACCTTAATCAATAAACTGATGTCATACCTGTTGCATGTGGCCCCTTTTTTGCGATGTGCGGGTTCTAGGTCATTAGGAGAAGGTTTTTGATGCCTTTTTTGCAGTGTGCAGCTTTTAGTTCATCCACAAGAGGTTATTGACTCCGGGTTCATTTGTTTTCCTGCACTTTTTTCGCATAACACAAGCTGGTGCATTGTACAGTATAGCCGTCGACAATCTACTGTCCCCAGTGTGTGTCATATCAACTTACAATGTAAGTGTTTATGTAGCATGTGGCTATAGAACTTTGTTACTTTAATTATGTATATTCACATTGCATTCCCCGAGAGTGATAAAAATCATGAGAAAATCTTAACGTATTTATATATAAATTGTTCTAATCTTACAACGTAACTATTAATTTAGAAAATCACCCAGACCAAATTTAGGAAGCAAAGGGAATCTCTTTACTTTTATACATGATTTCAGCATATTTAATAAATATAAGAAGTGGAAACTGGTTATCCAATAATTGAAAATGGCATGTTACGGGTTAATTCACTTAAGACGAAACACAGTAAAGCATCTACCATTACAATATGAAACATGGGGTGAGGGGGGATTACAAAACAAGATACTGATTTGCTACTGAAATTATATAGAATAACTGATAATGAAAAACATAATAAATTTGTGTAGTTCCTTTGTATTCCTATAGACCAGAATAGTTTACAACCAAAGTTTAAGATTCTTAACAAAAAACCAAGTTTATGGATTTATTAACAAATTGAGAAGATGTTGCAAGCACCTGTACGGAATAAAAATCATATTTTCTTTTGTATTTTTTGTAATCTCTTCTTATGTAGATACAAATGAGTTGCTTTGCTATGTTATATTTCTTTATTCTAAAGCTCATATTTTAAATTTTAGAAACGACAGACACAAACTACGAACAAAAAACAATGAACTGACAAATAAGCTTCAGCACATTTGGACATTCTTAAAAGCTAGTCACTGTTGCACTTCCGCCAATCAGCAAGCAGATCTGAAACAGGTAATTACAATATTTACTTACTAATAGAGAATTTTGTTATAGGGAGGAAATACGGGAACTACAAGCTAACTTAGATTATTTAAGTAGCAAAATTGCAGTTACTGCAATACCACAGAACCAATATCAGCCGAAAGGTACTATATACTAGAAATTTTATCAGTAGAATATAGAATTCACTTTATACTGTGTAACTAATAATGTTGTGCAATATATTTGAGGGTGACTCTACAAGAAAAATTAGTGTACTAGGTTTCTATAACAGTTTTCTAAAATCTCAAAAATAATGTAACGCATGTGCCAAAGTATCTAAAATGGCAAGGGATAAAACTATTTAAAAAGGAATAGATTGATTCGATTGGTGGTTATAAGGGTGCATTTAAACAACTAACATTGTTATGCCTCATCTGGCTCTACAACGATTTTATTTTAATAATTATAGGGAATTTTTAATCATTGATTACACATAGTTGTGTAAAATTGTTTTAGCTTCTAGAGGTATTGAACATTCTAATTCAGCTAGACAATAGGTTGTGTGATTATCCCCGGGATCTTTTACAATTAGTCTTTATTATTAAGTAAATACGGTTTTGAGTTCCCAGCACTGGTCACGGAATTAATTATAATTATTATGTATTTTGCAGTGTAGACGTATCCCACGATTTGAAGAGATAAATGTTTGGAGTCCTACTCTTGGCAAGGCACGCCACTTCTACCATATGCAGATAACATAATGAGACTCAAGGGGGTAGAGTGATCTCTTCGAATCGTTAAAACGGATTTTTTCTCATGTCCTTCAGAAGTAGAGATTTCGTAAAGTGACACTCATTCATATAAACCGCATAAAAGATGTGGATATAGATCCTGCACCCAAGCCTGCCTGCCTTGCTTGCACTGTCAACACCTTTAGCATAGACCCAGTGAAAGACAGTGACAATAGAAAGCCATGCGGAGGCTCGCACACCCAAGGCCAATATCGTGAAGTAACAACCTTGTAAACAGTGCAGCGACTTGGAAAGTAAAGAAAAAATTGAAAAGATAAAAAAGGGGAGATGGGATGTTTGGAGCTTCATAGCAACCAGGTAGAAGAGAGAAGAAGAAAGACCCGTACTGAGCAAAAGCGATAGAAAAAATGATGGATATAAAGCACTGAACAACCAGCCAAAATGTAGTCCGCAGCTTGGAGTTGGAGAAACCACTCTTACCTGATAGACGGTTGTATCGGAACTAAGATAAGTCCATAGGAAGAAAAAAACAGGTTGAAAACGGAGATAGAAGGATAAGAGAAAGTAGAGTTTTAGGATAAGCATCCTAGAGAAGTAGAGTTTAAAGAATGTCCCTGTTAAAACAGATTGGTCCTAAGCACCACTTGCATGTTAGCGATATAATAAATGCCATATACTAACATGTCGATAATTATAATAAATTAAGTTCCAGATGAAACCTAGACAAACCATCTTCCTACCAAGCGCATCCATTTGATAAGAAAATCGAACAAAAAATAAAACGGTTAATTTAAATGTACTCCACACAGTAACTTCAAAAACAGTAACTACTATAGACATAGAAATAATTATACAATAGACAGTTATGCAAGGACAGAAGTCGAAGGATGTTCATTATACCAAAAACAATAAGAAATTAGCGGTGAGAACAACAAAAGGCAACAACTCTTCCCCGATACGTTCAGGAAAAAAACAGAAAAATGTTCAAACATCCCTATGATATAGAAAAACAGTTGTTGACAGAATTTGCAAAAAATTATTGAAACATTTGTGAAAGAAATAACACATCGGAAAGAAATTCTTTGTAGTCGCAACTGTAGAAATAAACTTTTTATTACAAAGGCATATGTTCGATCCTATGAGTATCCAAAGAACAAAGCATCAACTCGATATTAGCTAGTACAAACCCTAAGGATTCGCCGAGTTGTTCAAACAGAAGAATTATGTTATAATGAAAATAATAGGGAAATAAAACACTAAGATTTAAGAGAAATGAAATTATTTGGGTGTAGTGACATAGATTATTATTAAAAAGAACTAGAAAGAGAACTATGAAATTATGGCAAGAGTGAGATATTTGGAAATGTAAAGGTTAGAAATAATTCAATGCTCAAAGGTAAAATACATATATGCATGAGGAGATAAACTCTAAAGATAGAAATTAAATTCGAATAATGCTAAAGAATATATGGTATATAATAGTTAATGAAAGGTAAGAACACAGATAGCCTTATTTGTTAATCGTTAGGTTAATGAAACCATTCCAGCATCTTGAACAATAAGTGACAGGTCTTAAAAACTTGATCCGACGGTACTTGTTCGAAGTCAACAGCGTTTGATTATGAAAGACCCTACATTTGATTTTCCAATGCTCCACCTGAAGCTACTACATTGGCTAGGAAGCGAGTTCTTTTTTACCTGGAAATTTTGAATAGTGTGAACCCTTTATATCCCAAGCAGAGATTTTTAACGTGATTGACAACACACACAGGACCTACATTTTACCACTAATTCAAACAACGGTTTATTTTTGTGAAAAATACTTGCCTAGCATTTTTCAAGTGGTCTGTGTCAGGAATCAAACCCAGAACTTTGGGATTAGTAGTGACACTCGAACTGACTAAGCCGCAGAGCTGCTCTATTAGAATTAGCCAAGGCTCTTACATTTGATTTTTCTAATGTTCTATCTGAAGGTATTACATTGGCCAGGAAACGAGTTTTTTCTTATCTAGAAATTTAGAATTTTGCTATTTCAAGCAAGGTAGTGATCTTTTACATGCATGACAACACACACACGAGATCTACATTTTACCTTTCATCTGAATGCGGATTGTTGTGAAAAATGTTCGGCTAACATTTTTCAATTGGTCTGAGCTGGGATTCGAACCCAGAACCTTGGGTTTAGCAACCACATGCAAACCAACTAAGCCGTGAAGCCACTCAATTAGGAATGACCGTCATATTCAAGCACAGAATCAATACAGATCTCAGCAAATAAGACAACAACTGAAAAGACTTCCATTGGCCAAATGTGAGGAGACTGAAAAACTGAGTAGATATGGAGGGGTAAGGAGTGATTGACCACTCTGATAGCCCTAGGGCATCCCCTATTGTGCTTATTAAGAGGGACAGGTCGATAAGATTTTTTGTGTGGACTATAGATGAATGAATGTCCTGACTAAAAAGGATAGCTAACTAGACCCCCATTTTCAAGGATTAACAATGCCCTGGATACACTTTCCAGGTCACGATAGTTCTCAATCTTGGATATAAAGAGTGGTGATTGGTAAGTCGTTATGGAACCCAAAGATCGAGAAAAGACTGCTTTCATTATTGGTACTGGTCTATGACAATTTACAGTCATGCTATTTGGGCTCTGTAATGCAATCACCTTGAAGTGGTTAATAGAAAAGATCTTGTGTGGGCTATGATGGAAAAGGTCTCTTGCATATTTGGATGATGTGATCGTGATTGGGAACTAGTTTGGGGAACACCTGGAAAATTTGGAGGAAATGTTTCGAGGACAGAAAAGCCGATCTGAAACTGAGTTCAACAGAGTGCCACCTACTAGACGAAGAAATGAAATTTCTAGGGCACATAGTCTCATGCAATGGAGCCCGGCCAAATTTGGAAAATTAAGGTAATACAAGAATGACTGATGCAAAAGGACAAACATCAACTATGCAGTTTTCTGGGGTTATGCATTTACTATAGAAGATTTATTTTGGGGTAGGTGAATAATGTCAAGCTCTTGACCAAGCTGACAAGAAGGGCGTGATTACGTTTGGGATAAAGATTGTTAAAATGCTTTTCAATAACTAAAGCATTTGTTGACAACAACTTTGATTTTAAAATATCCTTGGTCAGAAGGCAAATTTGTCTTGGATATGGATACAAGTAATGTTGCTGTTACAAGTATACTATCCCATATACTACAGCGGTGAGAGAAAGATAGAGAGTCATCGGTTTCATCATTAACTCTTCAGTTCTGAAACTGGTTAGACGTGTACCGCCATTGTTTCCTATTTTGAGCTAACTTGCACATTTCTTTGTTATTCCCACCGCCTACATCTTTTACTACCTGCTTGTAATGTATTCCGCACTATTCTTCAATTGTCTTAGAACGTGTCCTGTACTTCCGTTTCTCCTTTTTTGCTTTCTACAGATATCTTTCTTCCCCTACTATTTCTAAAACTTCTGTTATTAACTTTGTCTGTTCATACTATCATCCTCATACATCTGAAGCACCACATTCCAAAAAGCTTCTACCTTTTTCATGTCTGCTTCGCCTACTATCCCTATTTCATAAGCGTACAGTGCTGTGCTCCACACATATGCTTTCAACAATTCTTTCCTTGTTTCTATGTTTGTTGTCTTCGAACATAGCAGCTGATCTTTCTTGTTAGATATAGCTCAGCTTCCTTTTTATTATTTTCTAAATATTTATCCCATTTCACTGATATTCAATGGTATGTAAATGGGGTTAAGCAAACTAACAGTTTCGAAGATCGTCCATCACTTAGACATTTGCTGAATTAATAGTTTCCAATAAATACCTTCACACAATCATGGTTACTTAATATAATTTAATTGTAGTGCTTCAATAGTAAGTAATTAAGAAGATAGAGTCATAGTGTTAAGAAGTTAGTATTTGTAGTGCTAGGGATTAGCTGAAAACAAATTGTTGTGAAAGTTTTTAGAATTGCATTGTAACTACGAGTTGCTGAACAGGCTTGTATAATCAGTTTAAAACTAAGGAATGGTTATTATTGCAAATAAAGTTTTCGTCACAGTATTAAGGAAAATTTAGTCTTACTAACATTGTAATAATTATTATTAACACCTTAGAATTTTCTATGTATTTGTGAATAATGAGACATATTTGACTAATAAGGAACAGAAAAAGAAGTTCATTACAGTAGCAGAGCTATGGGTCTTTAAAGTTTTAAAATAAATTTTTTAAAATATTTTGCTTTCGGGTAACTGATTCTTTTAAAATTTGATACAACCTCCTAGTACTGTTCTTTTATGTAAAAGATTTGAGATTTATTCTGCAATGTTAGACTTGAAATCCCTCTTGTCAGTTAATTAAAAACCCATAACTCTTTAATTTTTTAATAATTATAATTGCATAAAAGTAAACAGATCTTAAAGTCTACAAAAATTATTTACTAATTGCATCTCTCTAAAATAAACCGTTTCCAAAAAGAAAATGCCATTACAGAGAGTCACACTAATTGAATGGCTAGTTATTTTAAACGTTTTACAAAGCATGCAATGGAGAAAGCCACAATTCGCATAAAATTAATATCTGTCCGAATGATTGCCATGTCATTGGTAGAAACATAATTATTTCCTCGACATGATTTGTTAAAATGTCGAAAATGAGTTGTTATTCATTCAGTGCAAGATAATTTTTGAAGACGTTTTGCTAAGGAAAGGTTTATTTTAGAGAGATACAACTAGAAAGCCTTTATTGAATGTTTTTGTATGATCTTTCATTTTATAAAAATTATAATTAACAAAGAGTAAGGAATTAAAAAGTTTAGGTTTGTAGTCAATTAACGAAGGTGATTAAAACTTTGATATAAGGAAAAAAATTTAATATCAAAGAAAGTCTGCAGAACAATATGTTAAAAGAATCAAAATTTTAAGATTAAAGCTCTGAAGCTTTATCGTTTAGTTTCCAGGCAACTGTTATAGGAACTTAAGCCATTAACTTTTCTTGTAGAATTATCTTTAGATTTCTTGCGCATCATTTCCCGACACCCAGTATATTGTATATAAAATTACAATGGGCTTTTAAATTTTCTTTCGATACATTCAATTGCAAAGCATAATTATTGTATTCACAGCTACGTATGTATACCCATAGGGATCACCAGTACATCATTCATTTTGTAGTTAGTTACTTAGAACTATAACACTAGCAATAGTTAATAAAATCCATATACTAATTCCAAATAAAAATCAAGGTCGACCTTTCGCCATATAAAAAATGTGGATATTGCTTTTATGAAGAATGAATAACGTTTAATGGAAATAAAGATCAACTAGTACTAGAGCTATGTCAATTTCAGCAGTTGTTGACATTTTTGTTAAAACTCTTAAATAATGTAAAGGTCTTTTAATTTTGTAACGATCCTAGAAGCCGGGAGGGTGAAATAAAAAGAAGTGTTCTCTATTCAATCTAAAAGCATATAAGTTTCAACAAGAGAAAAATTACAAGTTATTCTGTTTATAATAATTAGGAGCTACTTAACTAAATTCGATACAAATTAAAAATATATTTACATAAATTCAACTATGTTTTGTACAAATCCGCACCTTGAAGAAGTTCTAAAATACTAGAACGGATACAAGGTTTGTGTGTTTCGTGAGCTAGAACCGAACTACAGATTTAACCAAATTAGTGGGATCTTTAGTGACAAACCAGACTAAGACAGGTCCCTGAAAAAGGATAGCGGCTTTTTGGTACTTAAGAGTGGCCGAGACCATAGCTTTCTAAGACACGCTATTGCGATGTGAAAGGCAACAGGAAACCACCACATTACTTTCAAAATACACAGCGTTCCTACACTGCTTCTAGGGTAAAAGACTGGAGTTAAAATATTTCCCCATTCGGATCTCCAGGAAGGGACTACTTCAGAGGATGTGATCAGCAAGTTCAAAAGAAGAGCAGGGAACAACTTGTGAGTTGGAGCGTGGATTGTAAGAATCATGAAGCAAGAGGGTTTTAAATTTCAAACGAATAGGTTAGAATTAGACATAGTAGGCATTAGCAAAATTCAGTGGCTAGGCGGGGAGAGTGATTTTTTGGAGTGGACTTTATGGTAATTCGTACAGGATCAGAGGTGGGGATAGTTATGTGGAAAAAGTTAGGTTATTGTGTAGAAAACTACTTACATAAGAATGGGAGAGTACTTGTGGTTAGATTAGAATCTAAACCTGTAAATACAATAATAATACAAGTTTTCATGCCCACCTCTAGCTACAGCGAGGAAGAGGTAGAAACGATCTACAAAGATATTGCAGGCATACTAAGATCCATAAAAAGACATGAAAATTTAATAATTACGGGGTATTTCAAATAGTAGTAGGCGAGGGTAGGGAAGGAGCGGCAGCGGATTTATTTGGCTTAGGTACGAGAAACAATGAAAAGAGGCTGGCTGGATTTTGCGACAAAAACAATTTAACTATAACTAACACATTATTTCAACACCATGCTAGAAAACAATACATGTGGAAGCTGTTCGCAGACACTAAGAAATATCAAATATTTTACATTCTTGTTTGACAATGGTTTAAGAATCAAATAAAAGGCAGAAGATACCCAGAAGCAGACATAGACACTGACCGCAACACATTAATTGTGTAAACAGCAGTTAAATGTATAAAATTTGAAAAAAGAATGGAAAAAGACCCAGAAACTAGAAGATAATGATATCTTCAAAAGATTTCAGTACAAGTCAAACGAATTGCTGAAATACACCAGGAAAATTTCTGATACTAAAGAAGTAGAAACAGCATGGAATAACATTAAATCCAGCCTAGACATCACGGCCAAAGATATTTTAGGATATAAACAAAAAGAAAATAAAAAACCAAAGGCAACAACCAATATTTTGAATTTAATAGAAGGAAGGCGAAAATACAGAAACAGACCAGACGAAGCATGAAAACAAAGATTCAAAGCCATAAAATGGGAAATTGTTCGCAAATGCAGGAAAAATATAAAACAATGGATCGGTAAAAGTGCAAAGAGGTACAAACTAAAATGGAAATAAGAAAGACAGACATAGTATACAAACTAATTAGAATGAATTTTAGGGATATAAAACCATATTGCATATGTTACATGCCGCAAATCGGCTATGAAAACATTTTAAATTTTAGTTTTAAATATGTGACTGAAATCGCGCCAATAATTTAAAAAATAGACTTGTGCGTGCATTTCCGTCACTTTAGACAGTTGCGTCGGCGCCAGAGAATGCGCAGACGCGGAGTGTGGAAGGAAGTGCGTGTTTTTCCGACACGATGGGGGGAGTCAACGAAACGTCAAAAAGTGAGGTTGATCTGTGTCGTCTTTTTATCTTGTCTTCTCTTTCAGATATGTAGGTTTCCTGTATCATACCCTTTATCGCTCCCCACCTTATTCCTATCGTATCGCTACAAACCCAAGAAGAGGGAAGACAATTAATTTGGTTTCAACGAGGGTGAAGGCCGACCCACGCCCAATTAACGCAGAGATCCTGCCACCAGAATAACTGCAATGTTGTGAAAAGCTCCACATTTTACATGAGTACATTTTATCTTTTTCTCTGCATGTGATACAAATTTGAGACGCAAGAATGACGTAATACCTTGTAGCGCAATATTATACATGTGTTTATTATGTTGCAAAACTGTCGTAGTGGCTCTTATCGATTATGCCGGGACTTTAACGAGTATACCTTAGACTAGTACAGATGTAGAGTATAACAATCATTATAGAAAATGCAAAGAAAGTTTAGATGGCAAGAATATACAGGGAATTTATATGAAGTACCGGAACTAGAAGTGCTAGAAAAGGAATCAGACATGAATAAGGATGACTTGGGATATTCTATACTTAAAGATGAGTTTGAATTAGCATTAAGTGTTTGAAAACTAAAGCATCCAGTATAGATAAGATACAAGCAGTAACAGAACGTTTGTTTCAACTTGTTACTTATATGTATGACACAAGCAAGATACCCGAAGATTTCAAAGGCAATACCATAGTCACTACACCAAAAAGGAGAAGTGCAGATAGAAGTGAAAATTTTCGAATGATATGTTAAACAGCACGTGTGTCAAAAATATTCGCTGGAATTGTAAAAGATGTGTAAAAATAAACTGAAGAAATACTACGAGAAGATCAATTTGGGTTTTGGCAAACACCGGATGCCATTTTAGCTTTAAGGATGTTATGAAGAAAACAATGGAAAAAAGAGAAAGCGTAGGGTTTGTAGATCTGGAAAAAAGAAAAAAATGTTGCCCGGCTCGAAAAACCAATATATTGAACAAAGCGAAAAAGTACAGTATTATAGAAAATGGAAAAGCATATGGTTGCAATTAATGACGAAAAAGATGGAATTACCTAGCACTGCAAAAGTCGTCAAAGGACGAATATCTCTAGTAACGAAATAGTAAAGTTTTCAAGCCTCAAGAAAAGAATTGGTTTCTCGTGAAAACAAACCAAAAAGGAAGATAACCAACAGCAAAAGCCAAAACGAGACAATAACTGTCAAGCCACAAACTATGCTAGGAAACGTGAAGAATATTGGATAGAAAAATTGAGGTACTTCAAGCTACAGTAACAAAGAATCATATCAAACGAACATTCGAAGTAACGAATACCTAACTAGGCCGTAAAGTCGACTTTCATAATTTCCGAAAAAAAGAAGAATGGTGTAGAAAGTACATACCACAGGAAGTAGATTGAAGGAACTGAGACGCAAAACTGAAATAAAACACTAAGAAACAGCACAAAATCTGAACGAAGAAAAAACAAAAAAAAAGAAAAAAACAACTAAAAATATGTGTGTATGTGGGTATGGTGTGTGTATGCACACGCGCATGTGGAGTGTGTTGGACCGTCTTAGTTGCCTCTCACGACAAGTAGGTCATACCATGGGGCTATTCTAATCCAGACCCATACGTGGTGATGAATAAGCAATCATTAAAATTGAGAAGGCCGTCAAAATCGTTAATAAATACTCAGCTTAATAAATACTCGGGGCTCACGTTGGGCGCCAATTCTTACATTTATGTGTTTCTTTTACATATAACCGTCGACGCGGTATATGCGACACAACGGCAGTTGGTAACGCCAATCTAAAATACAGAAGTTAGCGCGCCCATCTGTCAATGACGTCACACCATATGCAAATTATTACACGTAATGACGAAATATAACAAATTCATAAAACAGTTTATTAAAATCGAGTACTCACAAGAATATATAAGCGTCTCACAGGATAGCTTCCTTCAGGGTTGCTCGTGGCCCCCTTCAAGATAATTTACAGATGGCGCGCCTAGCGTCCTTCGGGATTGCTCCAGCTAGCTATCTCAGGGCCCCCTTCCGGATAAAGATGGTGCTTCGGCGTGGACTGCGGTTCGGCCAGGTTGCGTCCAAATTAATCTTCTACTTATGTAGCGGTAATGACAGGAACGGGTTACAAGGAACGATAAAAAAGATAAGCAAAAAGAAAATCTACATACTAGAGATAAGATACGATACCAGACACGACCACTCTTCGCGATGTTGAAAAGCAAAAAGCCACGTTTCAGCGTCTCTCGGAAACTACCCACCTTTTCTTCCCCCACACGCGTCGGCGCGAAGTTCGTCCAATGCACTTCTGACGTGACGGAAATACACGTGCCAAGTCTTTCAAATTTATGGCGCAAAATTCCCGCACATCAAGACTAAACTAAAAAATGTCTAGTGCCAAATTTTGGGCACGTAACAAGCTGACTGAATAAAGTAAGGTATGTGAAATTTAATTAAGAACGGAAATATTCAAATGCAGAAACTGCACATAACAAAGTTGTATGTATAAAATTTTAGAAAATAAGTTAGATAATCCTGATAATCTCCTCTTTAAATCGGATTTTAAAGTAGCTGATCAGTTATGTTCAATAATTCTTATTATGTAATGGCCAAACCTACTAAAGTTGAATCACCCTCAATTCCAATTATCCACTTTCACACAAATTAAACATAAAATTTTACATAATTTAACCTAATTAAATTGTAGAAAGAATGTCCTTTTAAAGATTCTTGTTACGTGTGAAATATTTACTGTTACGGCTAAAATAAGAGATAAAACAATTTCAATTTTAATTTTTCCTGAAGGGACGGAGACCCTCTAACAATAAAACGTGTCAGCTAACTAAAGTGATGTGGGAATTATCTCTATGGATAAATGAGAAAAGAAAATTAAAAAAAATAAGTAAATACAAAAATAATAACTAAGGTTTCCAATTAAAATTCTACACTACATTAACACTTACCCTGAAACATGCCTGTCAATATCGAGGGACGCCAAACTGTGTCATCACCAGCTTTGTGATGTCCTTTTCTATGTGGAACACTGTTATTCCGCATAAATCTGCTTTGCTTTGGTTAGTTTACACTCAGTCGTCAAGTTTCTCTGTCAAACTAAAATACTCCTGTCATTAATAACTAGCACTGGGGTAGCTGGATATTCTTTACAAATTATACACCTATTTCATAAATAATTGAAATAAAAATCCACCTAAAACTCAACCTCTATTAACCTAAAAACATGATTTCATTACACATGCACCTACCTACTTTTTTAAAAAATAACTTATCTGCAATCTGGCCAAGTGTTGTTGAACTAAACCCTAAAAGAAATCTTAAAGAAAAACTTAACCTAATCCATCAACAAAACTATTTGAAACTCCACATTTTTTGCTTTCCAATTTAATTATTAAAATTACAAATCCCAAATTAATGGAAATGTCGTTCATTAAATATGAAAGCTGTTTAATACCAACTTTACACTAAACATTGTCCTTTCCAAGTTGTTTTAAATTTCATACTTTTAATACACTAACCTTCACTAATGACTCTTGGATCTCAAATTACTAATTAGTCAAGCAAATTAATTATTTTCACTTAAATAGTCTTATTACCAAAATACACAATTAACATCATTTAAAAATTCATATCGTTTTTAAAACGTTGCTTAAAATTACCCACTTTTCAATTCCAAAATTTCCAGCCACCATCAGGATTTTCTCTAATTATTTAGTAAACGTCCAAACACAGTAGCTCTCCTACTCCAAAACATGCCTCACAAAATTCTAACTTATGCAGAGCTTCCTACCCCTTTGTTTACAACGGTTTCCTGACATTAAATTTTCACACACGCGCTTGAATATAACCTGCCCATTGAAGAGGTATTTCACATTACACGTCGATTGCCGCCCTACAATTTTTTTAGCGCTCTAGAGCTAATAAAAACTGACTATCACCCCAACCCCATCTTCTAATTCTATCAGCGCATGAATCGTTACATTGTGAAGGTTTTCAGATAACCAATTTCTATAATACTGTCTTACTGATTGAATCTCAATTACTTTATTCGTTTAATTCCCATTCTACTTCGTATATTGTCGGGGGTTTTTGATATTATTGCATAATGTTACTATTGCGTTTATGACAAATAACACATAAGAAGTTCCTGTTGTTCGGTAATTTACGTAACTGTATCTGTATTTTTTTTAAATCTGAAGCCCTGAAATTGCTTATATTATAATCTAATGTATAAAAGATTGCAACACCTTGTAACCCTATATGTGTGTATTTGTGGTTTACCTTATGATAGCTGCAACAATGTATATTAAAACTATGTCGTATTGCCTGGAATTTATTTAACAATTTCCTACAGTTCATATTTGATGTACATATTAATGAGTTTTCTGTCATAATTCTGAAAGCTTTTTATAAAACGCTTTTATTATAAAATTTTATGGTTAAAATATAATTGGTTATTTACATTATTATGGTTTAAAAATAATTTACAACCTATTTTTCAAGTTTCGCTATGTATTAGCGCAAATAAAATGATTGCATTTGCAGTTTTTAGTTTGATTGGAATAAAAATATGGAGTCGATTACAAATATTGGTTTTTAAACACTATTTTATAATAAAGATTCTACATGGCGCTCCTATAACAACTTAGTACTTTATAAATTAAATATTTTTCCTATATAATTTACAATTGGCATAATGCATCGCGTTATATTTTAAAACAATGATTCTTGTTTACCGCTTAAATTGAAATGATTGTCCATTTCATTAGTTTGCATGTATATCCAAAATCGTTAGAGAACATACTATTAAATGCAATTAAATTTCACATACGCTTTCCAAATCCATATACCAACATCGTTTAAATCTGTTAAAATCTTATAGTTCATTTACCATTGAATCCACTCAAATTTTATATATGCTTCCATTTAAATTAAAACATCATTTTGCCGTAACTTTAATTATCTATTTCAAAATCTTCGTTACTTCTGAGTAGCGATAAACTTTCAAAGTCGAATGTTTTTACATCCATCTACATAGGATCTAGAATCATCTACATGAAGTAATGTTTAGAAGTGTGGCTTTAATCGCTCCAAGCTATCGTTAACTAATACACTTCGTCACGTTAGTTTATATCTTTAAAAATTGTCGTTCATTCCTTGATTTTTACTACTCTTATCGCTTGATTTATTACTTTCATTAATTGTTGAACGAACGTTTAAACTCTTTATCTTATTGCAGTATGGAAAATTAAAAAATATCGAAGTTTTTTTAATGAATTGCGCTTTTCAATTTAATAGTGTAACGTATTTTTTTTCTTGTTGCACCAAGCCTAATAAATTAATAATAAAACAGATAAATTTTAAAGCATTTAATTCGTAAATATTCAGCCAATAAAAATTAAAGTATAATGTTCATAATAACACATAGATTCTAGAAGATATATATTCTGTGGCTTGTTGCCAAGCGTAGTCCAGTTAATTATGAGCACTTTTGTTCCCAACGTCGAAGAGTGAAGTCGCTTTTTGTAGACTAGAGATAAAAGTCAAGATGTCCCGACTAAAACACGAGGCGTCTAATAGAGTCAAGAAGAAGAACTTGAGTTGAGAACATGGAACGATAATATACATCATTTAAGACAGTTGGTATAGATTAATACAATAAATTAAACTAATATATTTCACTTTAGTGCAATATCTTATGGACATATCTACAACAACAATTTTCAATGTTAAATTATAATAAATTTTCGTCGCAGTAATTTAAAGCAGGCAGTTATGGTTTCGTTCTATCTATTTAATACGCCGTATAGAAATGGTTTATTATACAAAGAATCTTGGTACTTCAAACTTACAGATGATTAATACGCTGGAAAAATACAACAGCTGACGTCATGATTTTGCACCTGCAATTTATTTGGATACACGTGAGTGTTTGAAACTTTCCGTAACTTTGAAAGTATTATAAATTATTATAAGATCTCCTACGTTGATTATTAGAATAACACAAATTTAAAGTAGTTTTTAAAGTTAATAACACACCGAATAAATATTTAGTTTGTCAGTTATTTGTATACGCATTCAATGTGTGTCAAGATATTTAGAATGACAACTTGTGTCAGATAAAAAATAGTATAGATTCTGTTTCCTAATCTAGACGCCAGATGCAGTCTTGATTTAATTTTCACATTTTGCTTAAAAACAATTAAGGTCATGTAAAAGCTTTTATTGGTGCTGATATTCGTGTATATTTTTTGTGTAGACAACAGTTAAATTTGAATAGTTGCATTTTATGATCGTTATTTTTCTGATGATCAATCTTTGTTGTAAATGGTCAAGGAAGCGCTTCAATGATTATAGTAAAATAAAATCTTGTGATATGAACAAATAAATTATGATATGTTTGCTTAAACTAAAATTTTATAGAAATGATTAATTTATAAATATTTGTTTAGAAGGTTAAACTTCACTAAAATTCTTTTTATAAAAAAAAATTAATGACAAGATAGTAAGCATATATATTGCAGTCACATGTATATATATCCGATTTCTACATATGAATAGAATTCATTTTGTTTCATTTGAATGAAGTTTTATTATTCTACATTTAAATTAAGAAAAAGAAAACTAGAGCAAACCCTCATTAAGTAAAAAGACAGAATAATGAAAATGAATCCCTTTAGTATTTCACAGATGTTTAAATTCATTTACTCTATTTTTGGCATATGCTTTTGAAGACACAAATAGTGTCCATGTGGTGTTTTTGTTTGTTCACAGGTAAAGCTGAGACAACTGTTTGACATCTGGTGGTTGAGGTTTTGGTAAGTGTGTGATAAAGAGTGAAATTCAAATTTTATGGCTATGATAGTGGTGTTAAGATAAGGTTTCCGCATTTCCCTTTACAAACACAGTTAAATTTTGTTGGCACTTGTATTAAAAAATACGGTGGCGCCTATTAAAAATATTTTTGGTCGATTATCCACCCATGACCCATGCTCATGATCTACCCAGAGCTAACACTCTACTAGCCGTTTAACCCCTAAGAGTTTTCTTTGTCTAAAGCCGTTTTCCATCTGACATTACCCTGGGCTTGGAGTATAAAGAAGAAAATCTCGACCTAGTGATATCAGATTAAAAATAGAGAGTTTTAGTATATAGCTGATAGTCACGAGGATAAAGGGTAATAAACTTACAAAAGTTTTAATTACCCCCGTTTTTTATTTAAAAACTAAAACTATTACTATTACAATAGTGTATATGCCATTGTCAAAATAAATACAACCGTATGTTAGCATTATTATACACGCTTTTCAATACTTTTAACATGCAAGTTATAAAAATGAAATGAAAAGAATTTCAGTTTGCAGGGAAGTTGCGGACATTTATCCGCAATTTCCCTGTAAACTGAAATTCTTTTTGAACGCGTTTATAAAATCTTTTATAATAATCCCACATCGATTACTTCCATAGCAAATAATGGATAAGTAACTCTTGCAAAAATATATTCTTACTTCAATCTTATCTAAAAATATAATTAAGTTATGTAATACAAATGAAGTGTGCCCAATCACCGGTTTTATGCTTTTTATAATATAATACACCACCTAACCTTACAAACATTTCAATTTATAAAATAAAAGCTTGCTTCTCTGAGTGTACTTCTTAGCAGGCAGTGAAACCAAAGACACACCTCCTAAGTCCTATGTTTGCTTGGTGGCACAGTAAAGACGATTTTAACAGCTACGAGTGGTTTAATTCTCAAAGAAGATCTAGAAAAATATCTTCATTTGGTTATGTATTTAGAAACTTAACCTCATGTAATTGAAAGACAGGATTTTCGTAATAACAAAATTATGAGTAGTACTCTAGTTAAACACAAAACTAAATGTATGGATAAATTTCAGTTTTTTTTGGGTATAAAAGTAAGGATTAGAAATAGGAAGTCTTACTATTTGAAGCTGTTCTACCATTCACAGCAAGAACTGCGAACAGGACTCACAGATATAGAATTGTAATTATAGTAAATAAATTATTCTAGACTTTAACGAAGTTAACATCAGAATTCAGCTCTGGAGTGTCAATACTACAACATCGATGCTCAGTTTTTTGTGTCAATTGTCGACATCAAGCAATATTAACCTCTGTAACGATGGGAACTTATTTATTAATATGTTCATTATGCTACTTTTTAAATTTAGCATTTGTTTAGTACATTCTAATTTAACAAAATTCTAGTTTTAACAGAATTTAAACATTGTTGTTCTCAGTTACACACTTTAAGTAAAATATTGTTTACAGATGAGGAATATAATATGCCAAGCACTCAAAGAACTGCACCCCACGTTCAGCAACCCATTGTCAATAGAAATCTAAGTCGCACCAGCAGCACCGCTTCTATAAAGCCAACAACCCCCACACCAGCTATCAGAAAACCGTCAATACAGTATTCTGGAAATGAAAACCAGCATTATCCAACAGACAGTACTAATCAACAATTTACCGACAATTACAATAATCAATTAAATCAACAGTATGTTAATGATCAACAACAGTATGCAGCTGATCCTAACCAATATGCTAGTGATACTACTGATTACGTGGCTGATCCCAATCAATATGAAAATTATGCAACACAAGGATACGATCAGTATAGTACAGATCCACAGTATGGAACTGATCCGAATCAATATGCTTATGACCCAAATATTGATTACAGTCAATATCCCGAACAATATATAACCAATCCTGATGCTGAAGGTTATCCCATTGAAACTAATGAGTCGACACCAGTATATCAACAGGAAAATCCAAGTAATGACACCAAAATAGAAGAAAAACAATAATTCACAGATTTGTAGCTTTTTCACATTGTAAATACAGATATGCTTAAATCTTTTGTTAAAATTTTTCTTGTGCTCCCATAATATATGATGTGCTTTTATGCAATAAAGTTGTTTACTTAAACTTCTAACTAGGTATATTGATGTATACATTAATTTTAATGTAGTCTTCTAAATGCAAATATATTATAGGTTGAGAATTAGGAACATTTGCATAAATAAATAAAATTTCATTTCCTGTCAAAAGATATCAGGATTATAAGGGATACTAGTTTCCTTTCTTGTACAGAGATGGTGATTGATTGCAAAACCGGCCAAAGAGTTTCTTTTCCTAAAAGAGGTGTCAGATCATAAAGGACATTAGTTTCCTTTCTTGTAGGGAAATAGTGATTTGTTGCTAAATAGGTTCTTTTTCTACCGAAAGGTATTAGGAAATCTGTAACACGATGTGTTATGCTAACAATAAATTAGGTGTGAAAGAAATAAAATTTCATTTTTATTATTATTATTGTTATTATTATTCTTTATTACCCAACAGATATACATCCCATTACAGGGCAATGCTCAAGTTATAGAAAAACAAAAAGAAAAATTAATAAAAGAGTTACAAACTATTGTAGTATAAGACAAATATAATTTAAATCTAAATATGTGTAGAATTTGCGTTGCGTTAAACTAAAACTTGTTATTGACAATAGCTTTAAGTGTTGTCAGCGTACAATTATTGATATCACACTCTGAATAAATCTTGTTAAAGTTGTTACACATGATGTATATTGGAGATTTTTGTATCAGATTCGAGCGTGCTGTACAATTATAGAATGTCACTGTATTACGACTTCCAGACCGCGGTACATTAAACCGAAGTAGGGACAGTAGCTGCATACAGTCAATCTTGTGATGTAGTAGATTATACAGAAACACCAAGCTGTTAAGTATTCGGCGATACTCAAATGATTTCATACCAAACTGTAAGAGTAGAACATTCTGTTCGATACCTATAGCTGTATAATGTCCACAAGTTTTTCGATACATATATTCTAAGAATTTTCTTTGAGTACATTCCAAGCATTCTTTTTGATATTGATAATGTGGGTACCATACAAGTGCACAATATTCTAGCTTAGCTTTGACAAACGCATAAAATAATACATTTAAAGCTAATTCGCCTGAAAATGATTTGCAGTTCCTAATTATCAGACCTAATAATTTAGTTGCAGACCTGCATGTCGTGTGCACATGTTCATGAAAGGTAAGTTTAAAATCAACTACAACGCCCAAATCCGACACTGAAGTAAGTCTATCAAGTTGTACAGTATCACAGGTGTATCGATACATAATAGGTTGATCTTTCCTTGTAAACGTAACTATTTTACACTTACCGTTATTAAGATGCAAACTATTGGCTGCGCACCAATTTTGTACAACATCTATCTGGGTTTGAAGTATCTCGCAATCATAAGTCGTATTTATTCGTAAAAATATTTTTAAGTCGTCGGCATATAATAATTTTTCACAACATAACAAGTCTGGCAAATCATTGATAAATAAAAGAAACAGTAAAGGTCCCAAATTAGAACCCTGGGGGACTCCAGATGTCGCTCCAAAAATACCTGAGTTGTGATTATTATATGCCACATACAGCCTGCGATTCTTGAGATATGATTCAAAAAGCTGTATTAGCAACTCACTAAATCCAAAACCATGTAGTTTATTGATGATAATTTTATGATCGATACGATCAAACGTCTTGGTGAAGTCCGTGTATATCACATCCACTTGTTCTTGGAAATCAAGAGTTTCAGATACAAACTGTGTAAAATACATCAAATTAGTTGCAGTAGAGCGACCTGCCATGAATCCATGTTGCCAGGACGATATACAATTTTTGATGCACGGATATATGCGATTATATAGTAACATTTCAAATACTTTTGAGAAATTGCATAATATACTTATAGGCCTATAGTTATAGATCTTTTTAGGATCACCACTTTTAAGAACAGGGCAGATTCTGGCTGATTTCCAAACAGTAGGAAAAGTTGATGTTTTCAAAGATAAATTATAGATAATTCTTAGTGGTAGTGCAAGAATTGTACGCAAATCTTTAACCAAAAAACTAGGTATATGGTCTGGTGCGGCGGTCATTTTATTACTTAGGTTTCCCATTGCCATTTCAATTTCCTCTACTGAAAAGTTATCGATTTGCACAATAGGTAAATTGCTAAAGAAATTATCACGCTTTGCGATGTCCTCATCCTGATGAGGTAAATATACACTTCTAAAATACTCACTAAAAGCATTAACAATTGATTCTGGGGATTCGAATTGTTGTACATCATCGCTCATCTTGCCAGGAATGCGACTATAACCACGTTTCTTCTGTAAGAATGTCCAGAATAGGTGGGAATTGGTGGTAATTGCCTGCTGGATTTCAACTAGGTGCTTACAGTAATCTGTTTTAATATGTGTCTTTACTATCGATCTAAGTCTGCTATATTCTTGATATAAAGATTGTGTCCTGCTTTTCTTGTATTTTCGGTGATATATATTTTTTAATTTAATACTTTTAATCAGGTCTAACGAGTACCATACCGGATATAGTTGCTTTTTTCCACAATACCTTGGAACATATGTATCAAATAGAGAATACATTTTCTTGTAAAATTGTTCGCATGCTATATTAACATCAGTTAGATCAGAAAGATAGGACCAATCAATATGTTGTAAGGATCCGTATAGACCTACAAAATCTGCTTGACGAAAGTTATAGGCTCTTTGGCATGTTGTGTTCATAGAAAATTCATTATGTACGTGGTGGAATAACTTTAAGTTTATGATTAGTGCTGGATGATATATGTCCTCTTTAACAAACGGAGACGTATCTCTTGTAACTTCGCATGTGCTACTGTTTGATAAAATAAGATCGAGAATTCGGCCTTATTGATTGAGAATTGTGTTAAATTGTTTCAAATCCAATAAATCAATTAAACTGTTTGTTTAGAATTAATAGGGGTTATATTGTAAATTTCTGGGTGTAAATTTTGTTCGCGGATAGACTAGTATTTTAATTTAGTGAAACCACCACTCTCGACCACCTGCTGTGGTTTGTTACCTGATGCATGGAAAACGGACATTCCGGGCTGTTTGCCGCCATCCTTAGAGACGAAAGGACGTGCTGTGTTGTGCCCAGAGTACAGTTTGGAACGTGATGTGTTTTGTTCAGGTGAGTGTGTTGAATTTACATATAAATTGAAATACTTGGTCCCGTGTGTGTGTACATATGTATTTATGTACTGGTCCTTCGAAAATTTAGGCTTGATTAATTTATTCAGAGTACATTTGATCCTTCGAGCTGAATTTGAATTAATCTAGTGGATTTATAGTTCATAAAAACACGTAATTTGGCTTTGCGTGTTTTTAATCCTGTGTTGACGCGTTAATTTACGGCGATCATTAGCGTAAGATATTTGCATAAATATCTGCATAAATGACGACGAATTTCGTTAGAAATTAGTAAAAAAAGCTCAATTAAAATTGACATTACCGCTCACATAATAATATGGCTGTAAAAATAGTATTATACATAGCTTAGTGACTTCAAAAATATTTAAGGTAGTTTTAGTACCATTACATAAAGGTCAACCCCTGTTGAACTATGGAGTTTTCAGAATAAAGGGTTTGACATTCCTGGCTGTTGCTATCCCTTTAAACATCTTGAAACCTGCTTGAGGGTGGCACACCAGATGTATCTAACTGCATTCCATGAAATTAGGGTTCAGCCTTTAAAATCTTCTTGGTATTTTAAGAGGTGAATAACTTGATGTGGCTACCTACATTTGAGAGATTACTATTGTTAGGGTGAGCGGTTCCTATTTAGCATTTACAAACAGGTAGAATTGTCATTATGGTGTTTGATAATTTATTTAGAGGATCTATTAAATGTATTTGTTGATAGTTTTGTATTCTGAGATTCGCATATTTGATAGCTGTGCAATTTTGTTAGATAAACATTTTTAGCAAGTAGAAAACTGCTACTGGGTTTTACATAATTGTGATTTACTTTCTGATTGTTTTCCATTATTTGTGACAATGGAAATTGAAAAATTGTCAAATAAACGTAACATGTTAATGCGTAAAGCACAAGCCTTATTAAAATGTGCCAAGCAGCTCAAATGGATCCTGAGAATAATTTTGTTGCCTTTGATGTTCGTTTTACCGATTTACCAAACATGGTAGATAAATTTGAACAAGTTCATTACGAAATAGTTGCTTGTGTAGAGGTTGCTGAGTTAGATCAACAACAGGTAATCCAAGATAGTTTTGATGAAATTCAATATTCAATCAAAATTGTGCACCGAGAATTAGCAGCTAAAGGTTGCAGCCTCATACCCGTTCTAGTATTGAAACACAACACTCGGGTGCCCCTAATAAAGTTAAGTTGCCAAGAATTGTAATTCCCACCTACGATGGTAATTATAAAATTGGAGCTCTTTCTACGATTTGTTCCGTACACTAATTCATGAAAATGAAACTTTATCCAATATTGAACGATTTCAATATTTAACCTCATCATTGGTTAAGGAGCCTTTGGCAATTATTAAAGGGCTTCCATTAACTTCTGATAATTATACGATTGCATATCAACAATTAATAGATAGGTACGAAAACAAACGGTTGTTGCTCGCTAGCTATTGGCAGGCCATTTGTAATGCCTCGAAAGTTAGTTCAGATTCTGCGTCCTCGTTACGCACATTATTGTCTACATTTTCTGAAAATTCTTCGGCAATTGCACAATTTAATCATGATATATGGGATTTTACTCGTTTTAATCTATTATTGCAAAAATTGGATAACTCCACTAGGAAACGCTTTGAAATTGAACTTAATGATGTTGAAATTCCTAGCTATGAAAATTTGTACTCGTTTGTTTCTAAACATTGCAAGGCATTGGAGACAAACCAGGTTATTGTAGGACAGCCAGGCCCTGTTAGTGTTCAGAAGCCAACAGTATCACGACAGTATCCTGTTGCGTTCAAGCCGAAAGAATCATTAAGTTTTGTTACCACCGCTAAGAAAACCCATAGTACTAGTTGTATTTATTGCAAAGCTAATCATTCTGTTTTTAAATGTGACAAATTCTTAGTATTAGAACCTTCTGAGCGACACAGAGTTGCAAAAACTTCAAACTGGTGTTATAATTGTTTAGGAACCAACCACTCTGTTGTTAAGTGTCCATCAAAACTTAGTTGTCGTGTTTGTGATAAAAAACATCACACATTGTTGCATTTTCCCACTTCTGCTGTGACGCCAGACAAAGAAGGTGAAGCGTACTTTACAGAAGTGCCCTCAAAATCAGAGTCTTCTAATAAAGTCGCCGTGATGACTAGCACAGTGGCTAGTCAGTCTGTTGTTTTGTTGTCTACTGTCTTGTTACAAGTACAGGATGCACGTGGAAACTATCAAACTTGTCGAGCATTACTTGACAATGGTAGTCAAGCCAGTTTTATGTCCCAATCGTGTATGAAAAGTCTTGGATTAAAATCGTCATCATCGTCCATATCCATTAGCGGTTTAAATCAAATGAGCACCTCTAGCTATGGTCTCGTTACATGTTCGTTGCGGCCATATCAAAAGGCCAATCCTACATTCGTTGTAGATACAATTGTTATTCCTGCAATTGCCGGCTCTATGCTGTCGGCTCCCGTTTCAAATCGTTATGACTTCCTTGAAGGTCTAACATTAGCAGATCCGTACTTTGGACGCCCTCGCGAGGTCGATTTATTGTTAGGTGCAGATATTTATTCTACTGTGGTTCAGCCTGGCATTAGACGTGGTAAAATTGGAGAGCCTACTGCCCTTAATACTGTGTTTGGTTGGGTACTGGTCGGTAAAACAGACTGTCAGTCAACTAATCGTGTGAGTTCGTTTTGTACATCGGTTATGAATACCCCATTGGACATTGTGTTAAAAAAATTCTGGGAGGTTGAACATGTTCCAGCAACTCCTACATTTTCGCCTGAAGATGTTCAATGTGAAACTCTCTTTCTAGAAACACATCAAAGAAAGGAGAATGGTAGATATGTTGTTAATTTGCCGTTTAAAGATTCTCGTATAGAACTAGGCGATTCTTATTCCACAGCACTGCGTCGTTTTGAATTATTAGAAAATCGTTTGTTGAAAAATCCTGACCTACATACGGAATATTCAAATTTCATGAAAGACTATTTAGAGTCTGGACATATGTCCACAGTTCATGAACCTCTTACACATTTGTCATCGGGATACTACATTCCTCACCATTGTGTGCAGAAACCAGATAGTAGCACCACTAAATTGAGGGTTGTTTTGATGCGTCAGCAAAATCATCTAACGGCAAGTCATTAAATGATGGTTTACTGATCGGCCCTAAACTTCAACAGGATTTATCGAGTATTTTGTTAGGGTTTAGACTACACAAATTTGTTGTAACCGCTGATATTAAGCAAATGTACCGGCAAATTGAGGTGACAGATCAGCATCGATCGTACCAACGTATTCTGTGGCGATTTTCAAAAGCTGAACCTATTCAAGAGTATCAATTAAACACCGTAACGTATGGGGTATCTTCGTCTCCATACTTGGCTATTCGCGTTCTTCAACAATTAGCAAGGGATAATCTTCAAAACTATCCATTAGCAGCAAAGGTTCTTATATCTGATACCTATGTTGATGATATAGTAACAGGATGTGCATCCTTGGAAGAAACCTTAGAAATCCAACGTCAACTCATTTCGTTATTGTCGAGTGCATGTTTTGTCCTTAGGAAATGGGCAAGTAATCGTCCTGAATTATTGTCGTTCCCCCCTGAAGAACTTCAGCCATTTTCTTTTAATGACGTTGACTCACTTTCCTTAAAAGTCTTAGGGTTACAGTGGTGTCCCACAAAAGACTGCTTCCAGTTCAAAGTGGATAGTACTGCACGTCCGTGCACAAAACGGGTTATACTCTCAGACATAGCGAAGGTTTTTGACCCGCTTGGTTTGTTGACCCCTGTGACCTTCCTTCTGAAAAATTTAATGCAACGGTTATGGAGTTTAGGGTTGGATTGGGATGATGTGCCACCTTCAGATGTTGTGGATTGTTGGTCCGCATATAAACGGCAGCTATCTTGTTTAGCGACCTTATCCTTGTCACGTTGTGTGTTAGTTGACGATATTGTATCATTGCAACTTCATGGGTTTTGTGACGCCTCTGAAGCTGGATATGCTGCAGCTATTTATATTCGCTGTGTTTCGAAAGCGGGAATAATTTCAGTAAATTTAGTGTATGCCAAATCCAAGGTAGCACCTTTAAAACGTATTTCTGTGCCACGTTTAGAATTGTGTGCAGCTGTACTTTTATCTGACTTAATAGAATTTGTAAATAAGGTTTATAAACCGTTCATCACGATTGATGCAATTCATGCCTGGTCTGACTCTACAGTTACTTTATCATGGATCAAATCCTCTCCACATCGATGGAAAACTTTTGTTAGTAACCGTATTACTCACATTCAAGATAGAGTTCCTCCTAACTTATGGCATCATGTAAGTGGCAAAGATAATCCTGCTGATTGTGGGTCCAGAGGTTTATTGCCTTCAGATCTTGTATCCCACGCTCATTGGTGGTCAGGTCCAAAGTTTCTTTATTCAACTAACTGTATATATCAACCATTTAATCAATCAGACTCAGATTCCACTGCTGAGTGCAAAGAGCGAAAAGTTGTCTTAGTATATACAGTGCCAGATAATTTGATTAATAGTTTGCTAGCTCGTTTCTCCTCACTTCGTAAACTGCAAGGTGTAGTGGCTTATTGTTTCCGATTCATTAGAAATACAAAATTGAAAAGGCATGAAAGGCAAGGTGGTTCGTTAACAGCGGATGAGTTGTACAACGCCTTAATTTGTATTGTAAAGGTAGTTCAACATAATGTATTTCCTGACGAACTTGTTTGTATTCAAAGTGGCAAAGTATGCAAAAAACCTATCCAAAAATTAGCTCCGTTTCTGGATTCCAATAGTGTAATTCGGGTTGGTGGTCGTTTACGTCATTCTCAACTATCTTATGATGCAAAGCATCCCATGCTACTTCGAAAGCATCGACTAACCGAATTAATAATTGAAAGTATGCATCGTAAGCTATTTCACCCTGGACCCCAATCATTACCCTTCTTCATCGCGCAACAATTTTGGATTCTGGGAGTTAAGCGTGCTATTAACCATGTTGTAGCCAAATGCATTCGTTGTTTTAAAGTTAATCCCCCTTCGGTTGCTCCTTTAATGGGAGATTTGCCCTCTTCCCGAATATCTCAGCTCAAAGCGTTTAGTCATGCTGGAGTGGACTTTGCAGGCCCTTTCACCATCACGTCGGGGCGTATTCGAGGTACAAAACGCACCAAAGCCTATGTGTGTTTATTTGTATGTATGTCCACCAAAGCACTTCATATTGAACTAGTGTCGGATCTCACTGCTGAAGCGTTTCTAGCAGCATTTCGTCGTTTTGTTGCCCGTTGTGGTCGCTGCAGTGACCTATACAGCGATCAAGGCACCAATTTTGTAGGTGCATCTCGTTTACTTGTATTATATGCGGAACAAGCTGCCGGGTCTTTAATGGTACATTGGCATTTTAATCCTCCTTCATCACCTCATTTCGGTGGATTATGGGAGCGAGGAGTTCGTTCTGTTAAATCTCATTTAAGCAGAGTGATTGGTGAACAAGTGCTTACGTATGAGGAACTTCTCACTTTTCTGATTCAAATTGAGGCCATTCTGAATTCCCGTCCCTTGTATAGCATGAGTTCAGATCCTAATGACCTATCGGTTCTTACACCCGGTAACTTCCGGACCTTGGAGCCGTTAACCTCCCCACCAGATCCAGACACCACCCATCTAAAACTCAATCGCTTGACCAGATGGCAACTAGTCCAAAGACTGCACCAGGACTTTTGGCAGCGTTGGTCCACAGAATATCTTCACTCCCTGCAGCAGCGCAACAAGTGGTCAGTCTCTCCTGCGACTCCTTGTGTAGGTGAACTCGTTCTTATTAAGGATAAGAACCTTCCCCCTTTGCAATGGAAACTTGGCCGCATAATTGCCCAATTTCCTGGTCGTGATGGCATCGCAAGAGTTGCCAGAGTTAAAGTTGGTCATGTAGAATTGGACCGTCCCATGATAAATTTATGTCGCCTTCCAATTGCAGAGTAATTGTACATACCTCACACACTCAAGTTTTTTTTTAGTATAGTTTAATTGTTCAATATATCTATATATATAGTAGTTTTTGTTTGTTTGTACCTTTAGTTTTAAATAAGCAGAGCTTATTGGTGAGCGGTATGTTTAGAATTAATAGGGGTTATATTGTAAATTTCTGGGTGTAAATTTTGTTCGCGGATAGACTAGTATTTTAATTTAGTGAAACCACCACTCTCGACCACCTGCTGTGGTTTGTTACCTGATGCATGGAAAACGGACATTCCGGGCTGTTTGCCGCCATCCTTAGAGACGAAAGGACGTGCTGTGTTGTGCCCAGAGTACAGTTTGGAACGTGATGTGTTTTGTTCAGGTGAGTGTGTTGAATTTACATATAAATTGAAATACTTGGTCCCGTGTGTGTGTACATATGTATTTATGTACTGGTCCTTCGAAAATTTAGGCTTGATTAATTTAATTAAAGTACACTGTTTGTTATTCTGTTTTTAGTATCACATGTATTTGGATTATTAAAGTTGGGTATGTTAAAATCGCCCATCACTAAGACATTTTTCTTATTAAAACAATCCATTTGTTCTATATATTCAACAAAAGCGGTATATTCGGCTAAAGTTATATTGGGTGGTATATAAACAACAAACACAAACAATGGCTCAAAGTTGACATTGCACTTGCATCCTACTATATCTATTGTTGGTATCGCTGAGGTAATAGTTGATAAATCTAAAACCTCCACTGATATGTTGTCCTTAATCGTTATTAGAGCACCGCCACCCCACAGCTTATTAGTTAATTCATGTTGACAATCTTGCCTATATATGTTATACGACACAGGAAAAAGCTCAGAGCTTGAAATATCATTTGAGAGGGCTGTTTCGAGTAAGCATATTACATCAAACTCACACTCACTCACTGAAGAAAAAAACTGTTCAGTTTTTGTACGCAATCCCCTAACGTTTTGAAAATAACAAGCCAATTGCAACTGTGTTACGGCACTCAGTTTTTTGCATTTGCTGATACTATTTTAGGAACCTCATTGATGTATAGTTAAAGTTCTTTCGCCATTTTCAATTCTGTTTTTAAGATCAGATCTGAGAGTGGCCATATACTCGCGCTGCATTGGGGTTTCGTCCGATTTAACTTTAACTTGACCATATCTGGTTTGTATTACCGCTTTATCTTTTAAAATACGAAAAGCATCAGCTGCAGAATTTAAAATTATTTTAAGTGGACATGGTTTTTCATGGTTGTAAATCTTTCCTAAACGAAAAGCACGAACATCATCGATCACCAAGTTTGGAACATTTTTTAATAAATCTTTGACATTATTTAGATCAGCAGAAGCCTGAGTATGACCAACTTCATGATTCTCAGGCAGATTAAACACAATAACATTATTTCCACGACGCTGTCGTTCGGCTATTTCAGTGATAATTTCTTCCGAGCTTTGATACTGCTTTTGTTGAAAAGAAGCTGCTGTGTCTTTCAATTGATTGATTTCTTGCCTTAATTCAATTATCAGCTGCTTTAAAGATTCTATTTCCGATTTCTCTTTGTTACATTTGTCGCAATGATTAACCACACGCTTATCTTTATTCTGTATGCATTGAACTTCCAACCTTGTTAAACCAGAGCATGTTGAATGGATTGGATTTCCATATTTATCGCAACAAATTTCTTTATCCAGATTAACATCACGAGAACACACTGTACACTTATTAATTGTTGGCATTGTAATTACTAGTCTGATAAACAACAAAAGTAATTTTGATTGTAATAGTCTTAATATATTTTTAAACACAACTCAAGGAAACATCAAAAACACGTCTTATACCTCGGACGGTTTACACACATTTTGAAAGTTTACGTAAATAATTATTTTTAATTAAACAGTATATTTCAATTTTTGTTGCTATAAAAAAGAAAATAATTTGGATAATACAATTCAACATTTATTCTTTTGAATACATTGTTTGGTAAGAAGGAAAAGCGATGACATAAAAAAATTACAAACCCGGCATGGAATGTGACAAACACACATAAATACACTATAATACTGTCTTACTAAGCACAGAAGGGGTAGGTAACTGACATTTTTTCCTAAATGAGATATAATGTTTTGTGAATCCTACACAATATTTCTACTGCATTACCAAGATATTTTAGCTGTAAACAACCGGAAAAAAATTTAAATTGCCCATTTTGAAAGCCGTATGTGCACTTTTCATATTTAATCCTTAGCATTGTGGTATGTAACTGACAATCACTAAGCTATTTGAGGGGATGTAGATACGGCGTTCAAGCTTATTATTGTGCACTTATGGCTAATATAGGTTACCATATTTAACAGTTACCACTTTTTGCTTAATTTGTTGGCATTTCTGGTTTGCTGCATTCTAAACAAACAGAAACACAGAAGTGTTGTAGTTGCTTGCTTTCAGTTAAGAGCTCATCACAGCAGGTTACCTACCATCTGCTGTAAAAGCGCGGGTTGGGGTGAAGTAGCATAGGCACAGATTTTGAGCTGTTGAGTTCAATACAACTGTTACACTTGCTATAACGTTTATTATTATATATAATACGCATATAACATCTTGGTTTAATAATTAACTTTGCACAATGTATTCTTATAAGTGTGGTCACAATGGCGTACAGAACCTGAATGCCGCTGGGCGTCATGCGCATATACATCACACTGTGCAACAAAGCCAACAACGTGTCAAATACAGTTGGTGCAAGAGAGGACAATTGAGTTGGTTTCCAAAATTCGCATCCGGTCCGTAGAAAATACCTAATATATACCAAAAGACAGTCAATATAGTAAAACCTGACTTTTGTACTGTTTGCGTGCTGTTACTATACTATTTTTACAAATTTTTATTGAAATTTGTATAATTAATTCGAGAAATGTCAAAATCAGATTACGAAGACCGGAGTGGTTGCACAAGGAGTTACCATCAAAACCTTTGGTGACACAATTATTTTCCAAATTCTTAAAATTGAAGCTTATGCAATGACTAATATATATTTTTGTTATAAGTTGATTAGGAACTAAAAATGTATTGCTTTTTAATATGCAGTCTATTTTAAAAAAAAAACATTAAAAATTAATTTGACGTAAGTGTACAAATATGGCTATACTTCTGATGTAACGTGAACAAGTCCAACCCTAAAACAAACAACACTTCGACAAACGTTAGCGGTGTCACTGCGTTAAGAACTAAGCCTAGCATGCAGAAAGTCCCAGGTTCAATGCCCTGTTAAATCTTTTTTTATATTTTATATGAAATTTTTTAGACAATTAACAGCATCTAATATCTGCAAGAGTATCCAAACACAATTTATAGACTCTTTAGTACGGTGTGTAACATGTTAATATTTCGTTATTTTCATTGAAAAGTCATTTACAATGCTTTCGGATTTTCAATGGTTTCATTTGATTTTGTTTCGTTTCATTAGTACTAACGTACAAGACGAAAACACGGTGCAAGAAAAATGTAACAGAGAATGCAAAATCAGTTGCTTTCCAAAATTAACTGTAAGCCCTTATAAAATACCTAGTATGTGCTAAAAGACCCTGTCTTAACTATAAAACATAACTTTAATACCGTTAATCTGTGGCATAGGGCAGGACGAAATGTCAAGATGCAGATATTCATTAGAAAAGAATATGAAGTTTAATACTCCGCCTACTTAGTTTATGAAGTGTCAGGAGCACATATAGATGGTAGTGTTGTGGAACTTATTAGTCCAGTTATAAACCTCACAGATATTTTAATTATACATATTCTCTAACATTTATATCCAGTGAAAACCTTTGAAATTCCGATATCTAATGTAAAAAAAAATTATTAAGGAACAAGAAATTACAAAGATTTCATTTGCATCGCAGTTATTTTACAATTTCTAATATGCAGCTGACAAAGCTGTTATATTAATTAATTGGCCAATAAATGGAAAAAACAGAATAATGGTTTAAACGTATCTAATAAAAAATGATTAGGTGAAGTGTCAAGTTGGTTTTGATTACAGTTTGTGAAAAACTACCAATATTGGTTTGATTTCTTTTCTTATCACACCTTCGTTTCCTTTATCATTTTCTAATGATGAAATAATAAACAAAGTGTACTGAATCGGTCACAGTAAACATTCCTCTAGTAGAATAAAAATACATGTCTTGCATTTTTAAGTATTCCAAAGTTTGTTTTGCTTTTATTTATTTACGTTCTGGAAGCTGCTGTCATATTTTGTACCATCACAATTGCGTATGGGAGTTTGTGAATGGTGAATTTGTACCATAATGAACAAAAGTCTTTTACGTGTATTAGAGAAGTTTCAGGGCAAAAAACTTAACTAAACACGGTTTGTAAATTCTAATTAACCCTAAGAATTTTTATCACATTATTCGTTATTACTACACAAGCCTAAATATGAGCGAAATATTACTGGTGGCTTTTTAAATACGACCGTTTCACACCAGTAATGCCGTGGCTGCAATGACAGGTTAGGTTACTGTTAAAAATAGATATTATTATTAAAAAACGCAAATTAGATATTATTAAAAAACCACAAATCACTTAATACGCATATCAGAACAGTATGCAATAGTTTTAGAACAACTGTTTTAATATGCGTGTTGTGATTTGTGGTTTTTTAATAATGTCTAATTTGTGTTTTTTAATGATAATATCTATTTCTAACGGTAACCTAGCCTATCATTGCAGCCACGGCATTACTGGCGTGAAACGGTCGTTTTTAAATTTATCCCAAAACATTAATTGAACTTCGACATAAAAATTAAACAATTCTGTGTTTATTCTTTTTACATTACACTACACCCATTCTTTCACCATATTACAAGCCAGTTTTTCATTAATTATATAATATATTTCAAAATTTTTTTAAAAAATATAAAACACTATTGCAATGCAGTCTTTCATTATTATTTGCCTCAAAACTGGGGGAATACCAATTACTTGCTTCATTAAATAGGAAGCCCAACAAAAATTTATATAAATCCAAGGTTATGAAGAACAACTCATTTCAATAATCGCGAGGCCCTAAATAATATCCATAATGTAAGTTATAAATAGATTTGTGAGCAATTACAACTATTGTCGAAAACTCTCATAATGATAGTTTGATCTCAATAGTACAGTGGTTCCTGTATGTTTATTGTGTTTTGTTGTATAGCATGTATTCAAACCATTTCTGTTTTACAATAGTGTGTGACATGGAAGTTTTGAATTTTTCCACGGCAGCATATTGCAGGTACATTTTTCTAAAAAAGACTAATATTTGATTTATTCGATAAATAAAGTGAATTGTAGTGTGCAATTTTGATGAAAATTCATAAAAATTATTCACACATTTGGGAAAGTTACTGGTTTTGTTTAAATCACTCTATTATCAGCAAAAAAAAATATTTTTTTTCAGTTAAAAAAAACTTAAATGACTTTCCCAATAAGTAACTTTTATTAAAACCGTTTTTAATTTGGGTGCCTAATAGGAAAGAAATTTAGATCTTTAGAAATTTCAAGATGGCTGCTACTGTGATGAGCTCTTAAGACTTTCTTATAAATAATTTGAGGTTAGAGTTTTTGTTTTGTGATATTGGTTGGTTTTTAATTATAGTTAATGACGAGTTCAAGAGATGAACTAATGTTAAAATTGGTACTAAAGAAATCCTCTAAGCCTAATGCAACTGCAGTTTCATTTATAAATAGGCCTAATGTTAGTGTAGATGAAGTAGTAACAGTGCCTTCAGATTATTTTAGTAGTGCTTTAGATGGAACCATCAATACAGCTGCACCATTTATAAATAGTTCGGATTCAGATTTACCTAGCTATTATAAGAATGTACCAGTACTGATTCAAGAAAGTAAAAACTGTATATATAACCTAGAAGTTGATGGATCCTTGCAGTTGGTCAACCAAGATTTAGGTATGGATTTGAAATTCAATTGAAACAGTGTCAGATATTATAATTAACAAAGATGTTCAATTTGGTAATATGTACGAAGTAGATGGTGATTCTCATATTAACGCTATGACTACCACTAACAACACATACCTGATGGAAGTTGTTGAAACTGAACTAACACTGAATCCTAATAATTATCAACAACATTAATCCAGTGACGAAGAATACGAGCCTAATGTAGCTAATGAAGAAATGACATTTCTTGAAACAGCTAATGATGTCGACAAACCTATCTGCCCGATGCAAACAGAAAATGATCAAACTAAGACTGGTAGCCTAAAGAAAAGAAAGAAATTTTATATCCACCCTTAGACAGAGAAAAGCATTAAAGAAAGTTTTAATTAAAAATAAACATCCCATCCAAAATCGCTGCTTAGAAAAATGTGTTCTACAATGTATTAATAATATACCAGATGTGTGAAACGAAATAAACAACTAGTATTGGAATACTGGGCCTCATGAACAAAGTGTTTGCTAAAATGACTATATCATTTGTAAAACTTGGGCACGAGGAATGTAAACAATGTGAGCACTTTAATATCCACCCTCATAAAAAAGATGCTATGAAAGAAGAATGCGAAGATTGCCAAGTGTATAAAAAACACATCACATTGGCAGAAGCTGCTAGAGTAGCATATAAAGAGGACTGTGCTAAACATGGAAAGGGAATGAACTTATATACTCACTGGACTTACAAAAAGTAATAATGTTCCCATGCTGTAACATGTTTAAAAATGTAGTATTTACACAACGTTTCTCAGTCTACAATGAAAGTTTTGTGCCTATCGGCAAAAACATGAAGCATAAAAGTGTCGCAGTCTTATGGCATGAAGCTTTAATGAGAAGAAAAAAAGAAGAAATTATCATTACAGTGCATAAATTCCTAACAACGTCAAAAGCACGTGATGCAAAACAAATTACTTTGTGGATGGACAACTGCACCGAACAAAATAAAAACTGTGCCCTTTTTTCATATTTAGTGTATTGTATCAATTGCCCATACTTAATTGCAGATACTATCACCATAAAGTATTTCGAACTGGGACATACGTTTATGTCTGCAGACTCTTTTCACGACAGTATAGAAAAGTCTCTCCACAGGATGAAGAAAGTGTATGACTTTAATAACTTCAAGAAGAAACTTCTTCACCAAAAGCCAGCGTCATTGAGATGACGTTGACTTTTGTCAGTGGAAAGACTTTTCTTACACAAGAAAGAAAAATGATCTCCGACCCTACATCTGTGACATTGTGCAGATGAAAGCAAATCGAGGGGCCAAGTTTTAAAATACACCACTGAGATGAATGACTCGTGGAAAGCACTTCTTAAACAAAAAGGCCAAAGATTGGTGGAATCTTTGTAGCAGGTGAGCGTCGTCAACAACCTGTTACATTTACGCACATTACAATTTAAGCGTGGCTCTAACACTGTTATAAAACCTATACAGACCACGTTATTACCAGATGATGCAATCGCCGTCTAAGTCAATTTACATGCACATTCTAGATAAAATTCAAATTACTTACGTGATATGTATATCTCGGAACTTCATCTCAGGGTCCAGCACGTGGCTAGGGTTGTGATTGCACCATGTTGAACATCAAATTATTATCCGTCACTAAACTTCTATTGCATCTCGTAGGGGTTTGAAGGGAAATAAGTAGCGGAACGATAAAGGGAGGTAAAGGGAAACTACGTACCTGTTTTTCTTTAAAAACTACACCGCACTTAGATACTTGTTGTTTAGTTCATGTCTTGTTGCTTAATGTCGCTTGTTCGACTCGCACACATCCACATTCCTTCTGCGCAGACTCGACCGTCAACAACGGCGGAAGTTAGCGTATCCTTTCAAAAATACGTGGCGATTAACCTACAAGGTATCTCTTGCCCAAAACGATACAAGACCATTTTGGCATGTAACAAATCACAGAACGTAAAACTGCAATTCTGCACAATCTGGTGAGAGGTAAAAAAGTATCATTCCTAAGAATAGATTCTACTTTTGGAACAACATTCCAATTACTGGTTCCAAAAATGGTGACATTGGAGATGTCTAGGTGTATGTCTAAGTGGACTACCGTTACCTTATGTACTTTGTTAATTCATAAACTTGATTATTTTTAAATGGTAAATTTTGGCGTTGAATTTCTTTGAAGTATGTAAGTACGCATCGTAAGTTTTGTTTTTGTAGCCCACTATGTTTGTGGGTAAAAACTTTATACTGAAAATCAGTGATGTTATTCAGATCACATTTTTACTTAAGAAATGTACAATTCAATGTAACAATATACGTTAGGAATATTAAAAGAAATAAAAACTTAAAAATGGAAGTATTTGGATTTACGTGTAATTTACTAGTAACTAAGACTATAATGACATATAGTTTACCAAGCATTATTGATTGTAACTAAACTATCCTTTGCCATTTTAGGCGTATCTGTGCAGTTACCCTCAAAGTAGTGTAATATAATGCAGTTATGGGCAATAAGCTTAGCAAACTAAGGCAAATATTATTTTAAAATCAGACGTAACTGCCGCTAATTATTAACGAAACAGAAATTTTAGGGTTTAAGTCAATATTATTAAAGAGAAAACAAATTAAAAAATGTGGTGTAACTTGCATTACCTTACATTTAATGATGCTAAAACGGCAGAAAGTCAAACTTTAAATTCATTTTTCTGTTTTGTCAACTTTTGCACTTACCCCATTTCGGCATGTCAGCGCAGTATAGACTGAAAGCAAGAGAATGATGAAGTAGACATAGGGAAAACTGTATTATCAGACGCTGAGTGTAATAAAATCTAGTTTAGTGGGTGTAGAATAGATTCGTTGAGTGCAACGAAAGTAGAAATAAAGTCAGTTATATAGGAAATTACCTGAACACATCAATTAATTATATAGTAATACGAGAATATCAGATCACAGACAGACAAGGAGGGACCGCTCTGTATGATCTCATAGGACAATTTAAGTTTGGAAAGTAAAAAATTTAGAGAGGTTAGTTTGTAACAAATATAAATTCTAAGGTATTAACCTTTGAAGTCGTTTCAATTTGTTACAGTTCTGTGGTATTTGATTTCATTAAATTGCATTATAATATCAGAAGAAACAATTTTGTAATAGAAATAAACGTTATTACCATTTAATCCGCTTTTAATTTATCTTAAGAATATATTTAATCGTAACAAATACTATAAATTCGTTCTAGGAACTGAACGTCCTAAAATACGTTATAAACAAGTCACTTGTATTACTTAATTCCTAGACGGTCGGTATCCAATGTCAAGAATTATTAAGTTTGTAACATGTCATTTTACCTATGGTAAATGCCACGTTACAGCTTCAGTTATTTCTCTCTTTAAACCTCACCTTTTACCTAGAAAAGTCCATCGAACCCTAATTTACACTTTACTTCTAATAGATAAGTTATAATCACAGAACATAGGAAGGTATGAGTATTTCGTAAAGTACCGTGTTTGTTTCCAATATTTATACCTGTTAGTTAAGTTGCCTATAATCCAGTGTTCTTGATATTTATTTTCATAGTTTAACTTTGCTAAAGAATTCTGTGGTCTTTCCTTTCCTTATAACTTCAAATTCCCCTCTCTGATCATTAAGACAGATGTTTGCATGTCAAAGCGTACTGGCAAAAGTTTTCATTTCTTGTCTGAGTTCTGTGCACAACAGGTCGTCTTAAATTCAAGGTGACAAAAATTGACCACGAGGTCGAAACAAGTATGTATTCCTTTATTAAATAATTAACTAATAGTCATCTAAATATTATTACAGATGTCTAGTTTAGCGTTTTCCTTACCTCAATAAACTACAAATCCCACCGGATTACTTTTCCGATGGTAAGAATTAAATACATACATTTTAAATTCCTTTACATTTGTTATAGCGTGTTTAATTAATGCACGTGTTATATTTCAGGGTCGTTCTCTACCCTCATGTCTTCATACCTATATTTAAGTTCCGCTATGATGCAAATTTGCTTTGCTGTCGTTTTTTAAAGGAGATGACAATGCCGTTGTATTTTTAATTTACATTACCTCAACATGCAAATTTTAGTTTGGTTAAATATTTCTCTTAAAATAATGGATCTATGAAGTTACACACAAAATTCTACCTCATCATTTGCCGTCGATGCTACCTGGGACTCCTACAGTTTATACACCTTTAATTGGGATTTCCACAGATGGTCATTTCAAGGAATTTTACGGTAACAACACATGTTTTACGATGCACGTGTCAGGTATGACAAACTAAAGTAATATTTATCCACGCAAAATTAAAGTGAACTGATTTCTACAAATATTAAATTTTCTTTTCATTTTTCATTTGTAAAACGTACTAATATTACAGACAATTTATCTACTATTTGCAATATTTAATTCCTAATTATACATAGTCGTACTGGACGATACTGTCCATATGTAAGCCACATGTTTCATGAAACTTATGGTAGTCAAGTTCATTCATTAACTTATTAACGCTTTTTAAAAGCACAGTTACATTTTTTTAGTTACATAAAAACAAGTTTCATTATTTTTTTACTGATCTATTCTATTTCAAATGACTTCATAGAACTTTTATGATATTTTTGTTCAAAATTAAATATCTAACAAAATTTAATAAATACGATAATTAATGTGTCTATAGTTTTCTCTCAGTTATTGATGTTACAGTTATTAGTTCACCAATTCTCTTCCCCTCGAGATTTTAAGTTTCATGCAGCCTACGCAACCACGACGGTCGATGCTAGCTGTGCCAGAGCATAATTTTTTATGCTCTGTCGTGCACCTATCCTTTAATAACGCCTGAAAAAGGGTAGGGTGCAAGTTTATATTGCACTTGTGAAAGGTGTCACGAGGTGGCGTTTCGGACAGCTCACCTGTTCTTTGTATTCATGGGATTGAGAGATAACACTACCATTTTCTTCAATGCGGTGATAGCAGAACAAGTGAAAGAATATGGCGCATTTATGTGCCAGTTGGTGCCTGAGAATCGGTACTTAGGTCATCATAAAATTGATAGTCATTTAAAAAAGGCCGGGATGTTAAAAGTTCCCCGAGTTTTGTTACAACGGCCAAAATGCAAAAGTATCAACGTAGTTGTTTAAATCACAGTATCCATTAACGGTAAGATAATATTTTAGATGGTACTTATGCTAAAAGAAACTTTAATTTTTTAGTGCACCTCTTTTTATTACGGGAAGAATTTCTGTAGCAAGAAGTAATTGCGATCGCTCACATGGTGTTTGTTTGATATTAAGGTACGACGTTATGATATCAGGCGTTTAGTTCAAATTCCCATAGCAGAAATTTTGCTGTCAATATGGAGCCCAATGCTTTTGATTTAGAACCCTCCTCATAAATGCAGGAATCGATACCGGTGAGTGTTTAAATTTTTTATGTTGGTTGCGATTCAATCTTTATTATTACGTTTATAAACATAGAAAAATGTTTGTGCAATTATTAAAAATATTAGATTTAATAATAGTATAAATTTTGCATTTAGAATTCAGTATAAAAGATCGTAAAAATGTTAATGTTCTAAAAATTGTGTTAGATACCTTTTTGTTAAGGTTGAAATTTAAATAAGAGAAAGGGAAATCTTGTTCTTTGGAAGTAATTCAAAGTATTTTATGAAACATGTGAAATAAACATGTGGACTTATAAGAAAGTTTGACCAATTTCAACTAAACATGTCCATTTATAGTATGCTTAATAATTAGTACGTTAACTGTGTTATTTCTATACCATGTCAACCTGAATAATTTTAATTAATTTTATTTATTTCTTTCTGAATACTTTTTTGTAACAAATAGAAGTGTGAGAGATTTTTTTTAATTTACTGCGAACCAAGCTAACAGATCTGTTAATCCGGATTACAAATTTTTGTTTGTGAAAATAGTATCATCAAATGTCAGCATATTATTCAAAAAAAAAATATACGAATTTTTATTCCACCACAAAAAGTTTAATTTGACTTTTGAATATCATATTTGTGATTTTGTTTACATGTACTTAAAAGAAAGAAAAGAATTACTTTAAATTATATTATTGGTTCAAAGTACTAAGTCTTTTATTTATCGGTATTTAAATTTAGTGAGAGTACAATTTGAGAAAATAAATTTTGGGTAATGAAACTTGAGGGACACTCAAGCAGAGTAACGACACATTTGAGAGGTTTCCAGAGACGTTGTTTTGTATACTTGTATGTTTTTGATAGTCCCTATAGCCTGTGAGTTTCTGCATCTCATAGGTTATTTTCATATTTTATTGTCATAGATGTGGTGGCGCTCAATTCCCCTCCCCTTTTCTCATCCCCCTTTATAGTTGAGTTTACTTTTTATCCATGCCCAATCTCATTGTTCACCCTTGGGGTAACTCCCAGACTAAAACGTGAATATCGTGAAGTTAGTCTACTGGAAGTGATGATATTAAAAATAAATTTTTGTCAAATAATAAGAATAAAAATCGTTTCACTGAAGCCCAACATCAAAATAGTTGTCTTGGAGTGACCGACTCACAAGAAAATTATGAGGTGCGAGTATTTAAGAAAGTTAACAGAACACGACTAAACGAGAAAGAAATGGAACATGCGATAAATTATAACTCATGCTTGCAGTTCGGCAAGGTATTTTCAATATACCTGCTTGGGGAATTAGTCATCATCGTCGTTTATAAGGAGAAAAATTGGAGTTGTTCATCTCACCATTCAATTGGAATTTTAAGGTTGTATTATAACTGTTGTTTAAAGAATGGAAAAACCAGGAAGTATATTATTAACGAAATGGAAGTTGGAGTGGTCTGGACATTCAGAACTTTAAATTAGATGAATCAAATTAAGTAATACTATAGGTATAATTTAAATGTGAATGTGAACGTAAATATTTAGACATTTTTCAACGCATGACATTAATTGAACATCACAGTGATTAATTTTGATTAAGGATTTATCGACGACACGAATTGTTATTAAATTAAAAATAAGATTAGGGTAAAATATTAAAAAATATATGTGTAACGTACTTTGGAAAGGACAAGGATATAGCACAAAGTTGGTATTTAGCTATTTTTTCAGTTTTGATAAACGACATTGCTCATAATTTGGGATTTACTGTCGTAATTAAATAGAAACACAGGAAAAATTAAGGGCAACAAATAGTTTTGTTGATGGCTTAGAAATGCCTTTTCAAGGCAAATCAAAATTAATTCATTCAACGTCTGTTTCTATCTTATAGGAAAATCGCAATCGATTGCAAGGTCAGCTAAAGAGATTCTTTTCCTGCCAAAAAGTACCGAGAAATCATAAGGGATGTTAGTTTCTTTCTTATAGCGCAATAGTGAGTAATTGCAAAGCTGTCTAGCGATTATTTTTCTGCCGAAAGGTATCAGAAGATCAATCAAGATGTTTCCTTTTTTTTGTGGGGCGATGGTAATTGATAGCAAAACCACCTTAAAGGTTCTATTCCAATTGAAAGGTATGAGGATATCATAAGGGATTTTAGTTTCCTTTCTTATAGGGAGATGATCGACTGTAAAGCCATCAAAAAAAGTTTTCTTCCAACTAAGAGGTATTAGATCCATAAAGCATATTAGTTTACTATCTTCTAGTGAAATAGTGATTGATTGTAACACCACCTAAATAAGTGCATTGCCTGCTGAAAGGTATCAGGAGATCATAAGAGATATTAGTTTTTCTTCTTCTAGAGCAACGGTGAGTAATAGCAAAGCCAGCTAAAGAAGTCCTTTTTCTACCGGATCAAGGGATTTTTGTTTTTTATCTTGTAGGGAGATGACGATTATAAACCCAGCTAGGGGTTCTTTTCGTGGCGAAAATTATCAGATCATACAAGATATTAGTGTTGTAAGACGATGATGGTTAATTGCAAAGCCAACCAGAGAAGATGTAGTAGATCATAAGGGATATTAGCTTTCTTTCTTGTAAGGCAATCGTAATTGATAGCAAAGCCATCGAAAGATATTCATTTCTTACCCAAAAGTATCAGGAGACCATAAGGAATATTAGTTTCCTTTCTTGTACAGAAATGGTAATTAATTGCAATGTCATCTGAAGAAGTTCTTTGCTGTCCAAAGGTATCTGGAAATCAGGGGTATTAGTTTCCTTTATTGAAGGACAATGGTGATTGATTGCAAAGCCATGTAGAGATTCTCTTCCTGTATAAAGCGATCATAAGAGATATTAGTTTCCTTTCCTGTAAGGCAATGCAGATGATTACAAAACCATTTACAGAAGTTTTTTGCCTGCCGAAATATACTAGCAGATAAGGAAGGATAGTTTCCTTTCTTGTAGGATGATGGTGATCGATTACCAAGTTGTCTAGATTCTTTTTGCCAAAAGGTATGAGGTGAGCACACGAGATATTAGTTTTCTTTGTTGTAGGGTGTCGGCAGATAGCAAAGCCGTCTAGAGGTTCATTTCCAACCAGACCATAAGGGATATTATTTTCCTTTTTTGTAAGGCAATAGTGAGTGATTGCAGTAATTGAAATAAATTAATTTCTTACCCAGAGGTATCAAGAGAACATAAGGAATATTAAACACCTTTCTTGTAGCACAATGGTGGTTGATGCAAAGTTATGTAGGATTCTTTTCTTGCTGAAAGATATCAGGAGAGCACATGGGATATTAATTTCCATTTTGTGGCGTGATGGTGATTGATAACAAAGTCATCGAAATAGGTTATTTTCTTACCCAAAGGTATCGGGATATCTTAAGATATATTAGATTCCTCTTTAGTGGTGACCGTAATTAATAGCAAAGCCACCTACATGTTCTTTTCCTGCCGAAAGATATCAGGTCATAAGGGATATTAATTTTGACTTTTTTTGTAGGGTAATGCTAATTAATTGTAAAGCCATCTCTTACATTTAAACCCTCTTTATATTTACCGTCAACGCAGTATACGCGACACAACGGCAGTTGGTAACGCTAATCTTTAATACGGATTTTAGCGCGCCCATCTGTCAATGACGTCACACAATATGCAATTTATTACGCATAATGACGAAATATATACAAAGTTAGAAATGAATTATAAACAATAAGGTACTTACATAAATAGGTACAGCTTCCTACAGAATAAGTTAAAGATGGCGTCTGCGACGTCCATCAGGGTTGCTCCGGCTAGCGACGGCGGTCGTGGGCTGCTCCCAGGTTGTATCCAGATTAATCTTCTATGACCTATATGTAGCGGAACGACAGGAACAGGTTTATAGGAGCGACAATCAAAGATAAGCAAGAAGGGAATCTACATAATTAAACTAAAGTTACGATACCAGACACGACCACTCCACTCGAAGTTCAAAGGCAAAAAGCCACGTTTCAGCGTCTCCCGGAAACTTCCCCACTTTTCCTTCGCCACTCGCGTCGGCGCGAAGTTCGTCCAAACACTTCTGACGTAACGGAAATACGCGCACCGAGTCTTTGAAATTTATGGCGAAAACTCCCGCACATCAAAATTAAACTAAGGAATGTCTAGTGCCAAATCTTTGGCACGTAACACATCGAAATATTCTTTTGTTACATAAAGGTATCGGCAGATCATAAGTTATGTTACATTTCAAATTCAAATTAACTTTATTGGTAATACCAAATGGTAGGAATTCAGCACGCTGATTTTCAATTCCGCCAAAATGAACATAAAACAAAATAAACCAAGTCGTACATGGTAAAAGCATAATAACTAGAATTACAATAGTTAAATTGTTGAGCTAAGAGAAGGCGTAACAGTTCATTATAAAACCTGTTTTTGTTTTTACTACTAAATAATCCTTTATATATATTATATATACAAGGAGTCATAAATGTAAAACCACATTTAAATTTAGAAGTTGGGTGTGCAGGTATGCTGAGGTAATCAATAGTCCTAAGGTTTAAGTTGTGAGCAGTAGATCTTGGAGTTAGCAGACTAAATAAATATACTGGTTTATTAGAAGCAATTAAAGTATAAATGAAGACTGCCAGTGACAATTCGGCTCGTTTGTCATACTTCAGTAGGTGGTTAGCATTATAGAACGGAGTTATGTGCTGCAAATAAGGAGTATTGTAGGCGAATCTGAAGCATATATTTTGCATGACCTGTATTCTATTGCACCTTACTCCTTTCTCGATGTTATAAAAAGAGTAATTGCACGACGAAGTATAATAAATACTTCGGCACAGCTTGCATCGACCTTTATGGTTTCGGAGGCTGCATGAGACTTGAAATCACAGGATAAGGGAATGGTTTAGAGAATATCTGAATGTTAAAATTTAAATGACATAGACCTTGTATTCAGCAACTTAAAATAACTTTTAGAGAAAAAAAGTTAAATGACACGACTAAGATGAAATTTGACTACAGCTTGTCATACTTAATAGGTCGGAGCTTATTGACAATTCCAATAAGGAATGTATTAAGATATATTGTGTCATTACCATTTAGACATCGCTTACTTTTTAACATGTATATAATTCAAAGTTAATAACACGATAAGAGAAAATTTGCTAACTATGATCATTAAATAATCACTGTATTAGAAATCCAAAGGATGTTTAGATATATGCTGATGTAAATTAAATAGTAGATCCTAATTTTAACATGAATAATTCATGTAACAAATGTACACGATGAAAATTTGCTAAAGTTCAATAATAATCCTTTTACAATCCAAAGAAGCTTATGAAGTATCGAATGTGATCATAATTGTATAATGTTATGTATTACATGAATATTTAATTAAATTTTCAATAAGAAGTAAAGGTAATTTTAGATAAATCAAAACAAAATATTTGTAGTGACAAAGACAAATTTAAATAGAGGTTAGGCCTCTTTATTTTAACAGAAAAACGATAAGGTAAAAGCTTTACTCTCCATACCTGTAGTATCAGTAACTGAACTAATACTAAGTTACTTAATTTATAGGAATCCTTCAATATTCAGGAAACTGAGACATCCTGCGTTGGAGGATCTCCTAGTGTAGGTACAAAACAACATGTGGTCGACTTCAAATGTTGTCTTTAACAGACTTCTGTTCCATAAAATTAAACTTGAAGGTATTTTTCAATAAGATAATAACTGAGCATCAATATGTAAAGTAGAAGGAAACGAAATATAAAATTCTTGTGATGAGTATTTATTTTACATCATCTGGTTGTGCGAATTGCACGAGCAACTTTTCCATGTAAAGAATCTAAATGACAGAAACACGTCGCAGTGACATCGGTAACCGAAGCACCCTAGAGAATTCAGTTGTGTTACAAAAGTGAAAATCTAACACGAGGTGCAAAGGAAAATTAAATCCATTAATATCTTACCATCAGTATACATATTTGATGGGCTTAACGAATCAACAACTTCTTTATCCATTATACAACACATCTAGAATTATATTTAAATGTTAATTTAGGATTTATGATTAGAAAATTTACATACCAGGTAAACACATGAGGCAAGGTAGAAGTTCAAATCAAAAATGCTCAACAGTGTCAGATAAGCAATCAGATATCACAAGAGAAATGAAAATTTGACACTTCAAATAAATTATTTTCGGCCATCTTCGGGATGGACGATCTCTAGCGATTATTCTCAATAATACAGATTTTAGAACCACACCAGTTGTGCTTTTGGAATAAACACTTCAGAAATAACCAATAGGAAAATTTCATAAAGATATAATTATTTGTACTTATTTAACAAATTAGGAACTTGTGGATTAAAACTAATAATCCAGGATTGTGCAAGATAAATTCTTATAGAAAATATTATTATATAATAGAGTAATTTTATATTTAAATGTAGGTATAAGCATTTATATGCTAATAGTGCCAAGCACATATGTAACATGCTAAAATATAAGCAAAAAGGCATGTTACACTATGTTTTAGCTGAAGTGAGAGAAAGTTGTAGTAGACTACATTATAGTAGTCTAGATGGCATAGGACTAGACTATTGCACAGCTTCCATTTGATGCTTGACGTCAGGTAGTGCTAATTTTGTTGTGCAAGTGTTTGTCGAATTTCAGGTAGGAGTCTATAAATACACCCAGATATTTGACACAATTTTTCACTTCAATAGTAGTACTATTGACTTTTATATCTAATACACGAAGTGATTGAGATTTAGCACAGGATTTGTAGGAACCAACGCACAGTGCAATAGTTTTGGTTGCATTTACGATCAACGCATTTTTGGTAAGCCAACTGTTGACAGAGTCAAGATGATTATTTAGACGTTCAATGGTGTCGTTGGTCTGAGAGGCATCATTTGAGATATATAGCAGGATATCATCTGCATACATGTGATAATTACATTCCATGAGCAGTAATGAAGGAAGATCAGCAGTGAAAATTGCAAAAAGTAGTGATCCAAGTATGCTTCCCTGTGGTACACCTTGTGAAACACCCAGAAATTCAGAGCACTTGCCACGTAGTTTCACAGATTGATATCTACTGCCAAGGTAGTTAGTAAACCAGTCAAGTGAGGAACCTCTTAGGCCATAATAGTAAAGTTTGGCAATTAAAAGTGCATGATTAATGACATCAAATGCCTTGCTCAGATCTAGAAGTATCAGGTATGTAACTTTGGATTGATCGATCATATGTACTAAATCAGAAATAACTTTAGTAACTGCAATAGTAGTGCTGTGACCAGCAGGGAACCCAGATTGATGTTGAGGCAATACCATATTAGTAGAGATGTGGGTTACCAATTGACCGTACACAATGTTCTATGACTTTTGATAAAACAGGCAGAATACTAATAGGTCGAAGATCACCACACGCAGACGCTAAATTTTTCTTTGCAATAGGCACAACTATAGATTTTTTCCAAATTAATGGAAAGCAGCTGTTTTGTAAGGAATCGTTGATAATGTGGGTGATGATATCAATGCAATAAGGCAGGGCTAGTATTAGTATTTTGCGAGTAATTCCATCTGCACCATGAGCATTGGATTTTATTCGCCTAATCCATGCTTCAACATCACTGCAACTTACTGTGTTGAAAGTATACAGTTTTTCAGTAGCAGCAGAGGGTAGTGTATAGTAGCTCTCTAGAAGTTCCTGGGAAACAGATAGGTGGGGGATCGATGAAATGAAGGATGCATTGACATCATCGGGGTTTTGGATTGTAACTGATATCTCTGGTTTGTTTCGTGGGTGGATTTGACATTTATCAAAGACTTTCCATAGTTGCTTAGGGTTGCGAGTATTGATTTTACACTGATTTTCTAAGTAGGATTTTTTCTCGTATCTAATTGCAGAGTTGATAAAGTTTCGCAGTTCTTTGTAGTGGAGGTACTTAGCAGTGGTATTAGCTCTCAGAAATTGTCTATATGCCGCATTTCGGGTTTTTATCATCAGCTTAATGGTGGGTGTTATGTAAGGCGGTGTATTTTTCCTGATTTGTATACTGTGGAGTGGAGCATGCAAATCGAAGAGAGATGTGATTGCATCATTAATGAAGTATACTTTGTCATCAATGTTGGACAATTTTTTGACGTGGTCCCACTGAACTTGGCATCGAGGGTAAATTCGTTTAAATCAAAGTGCTTAAAGTTTCGGTAGGTGAAGGTAACTGGAGATGAATTTTTAACATTGATATTAAAATCACAAAGAACCGCTCTAGGATCACTCAAAAAGTTTACGTCCAAGGTTTTGCAGGAGGTTACTCCAATTTGAGGCAAAGAGCAGACGATATCAATCAAAGTAGCGGAAGTACCAGTCACTCGAGTGGGCTCTCCCACATGTTGCACAAGACCAAAAATTTCGAATAACGTGATTAATTTTACACTATTGGAGTCATTGCGTGTTAAATCAATATTAGTATCGCCCAAGAGGATTAAATTTTCAGCTGCACTAGTTAGGTTAGCTAAAACAAGTTCAAGATCACTTAAACATGCTAAGCTTATGTTAGGAGGTCTGTAGATAATGCCAACAAAAATATTTAACTTGTTTAACCTAATGCTAATCCAGAGTTGCTCCAGAATTGGATATTCGATGTAATCCAGATTAATCACATTGAATTGTAAGTCACTTCTAATGTAGAAACATAGGCCAGCACCGCAAGTAGACCGATCTGCTCTAATTAGGTTATACCCACTAATTTGAGATTGTGTGTATCTCGATCTGTCTCAACAATTACTATAGAATTTCTTGCCTTTTTATTTTCAAAAAACTTTATAACTTTTAGGTGAAAACTGCCATCTTTAAATTGTAGCTTGTTTTGTTTGATTATAGTTTCTGTAATAGCGTCACTGTCCATGGTTACATCATCACTGTCAATATTAGCAATCCTAACATTTCTTTCTTGTGGGGCAATGGCGATTGATTGCAAAGTCTTTGAAAAAGGTTCTTTTCTTACCCAAAGGTATATTAGATTCCTTTTTTGAGGAGCGATGGCAAAGACATCTAGAGGTTATTTTCCTATTGAAAGTTATCAGGGGATCATTAGAGCTATAGGTTGACTTTCTTATAGGGCAATGGTGATGATTGCAAAATCTGAATAGATTCTAGTCTTATCCAAAGTTATCGAGAGATCATAAAGTATATTAGATTCTTTTCTTGTGGGGCGGTGGTGATTGATAGCAAAACTATTTAGAGGTTCTTTTCCTACCGAAAGGTATAAGGAGATCAAAAAGGACATTAGGTTTCTTCTTATAGGTCAATAGTGAACTGCAAAGTCATCTGAACGATTTTCTTTTCTCCACTTATAAATGATACTACCCTACTTCCTAGTAAAGCGCTGGTTGTCGATTGTGCAATATCATTTAAAGGATTTCTTTTCCTGCCAAAAGGAACCAGGAGCTCAATAAGAAATATTAGTCGTTTTACTTGTAGAGTGAAAATGGTCGATGAGAAAACCATCTACAATATTTAGGTACAACAGGAATACCGACAAATGTGTGTAAATACATGTTATAATCCTGACTTGCCTCAATACCAAAGAAATTCAGATTGATTTTGTTATTGAAATTTTCCCAGTATGTTCGACTTTCCATGCTAGTAATAGTAACAGCTTTCAGTTCCATGAAGAGAATAACAATAATTTGGCCCAATGGATCACTAGAAATGGACATTGTGTACTTCTGAATATGGTGAAGGGTAGACGACACAGATAATTCAAATTACATGAACCGTGAAAAGCAGTGGTCCATCGATATCTTCCTGAAATGCATGTAATTATAATTATGCGCAAAGTCCATAAATTAGAGTTAATTAATACTATTATAATTAATAAAATATGTCAATACACAAATAAGTATAAGATACGATACTACTACAGTTCCAATCGGATATTTATTTGAATTAATTACATTACACTTTGTTTTAATAAACCGGCAGAGATTGTTCTGGTGTTGTCATGAACTCCTTTCACTGACTGACCACCTTAAGTTTTTTTTTTATTAATTTGTTTTGCAAAAAATATTCAGAATAGGTTACACAACCAAATGTTAACATGTGTTATACCGCGTAATAAATATACAGACTTAGTTTGAACTAACTATGTAGAATTTAATAATGATCATGACCCATTAGTTCCTCTATGTAAAATCTATTAATTAACCATTAACAACCAACTTAAATTTTATTTTTCTAGTTTTAAAGCTCTTTGGATAACTATTTATAAGCATCAACTCAAAACTAGCAACAGAGATACGAATGGTACTCAAACAAAGGGTTTTGTAATGTAAAAATCGAATCACTAAATAGTTGTACGTTTATATTATAAAACCGATGGTTACAATATATAAGTAAATAGCATGAATTAATGGATACGTTAATGTTTGGAAATGTGCTTGAAGACATGAAAAGAGTAAATTGCTTGAATATTGGAGAATATTTTCAACAATTTTTATAAACTACTAATTAAAGTACATTATATGACATTTGTTGTAACATTTTGATGTTTTATTCTATTTTATCACAAGTTGTTTTTTGGCTTGAAATAAACCCCATACATATTAGGAAATGCAATCTTCAAGTGTTACAAGCTATTTCTGTATCAGATTGTACCTAAAATGAACAACTACTAGTGATCTCCATCTTTCATAGGGTTCTGCTATCTTTTTCTATGCATATTTTAAAGGCTATCAGTCATTTACCTACTGTACCTAATTCCCATTTTACAGCTTTTACCTCAAAGTTAATTATTAGGCGCAGTAGCAGAATTAAACTTATAAAATATTACATAGTAATATATTTTGCTGTTTTTATGTTCCACAATAACAAAATCATGAGCATGGTGTTTTAATGTTGTTGCAATAAATGCAAACACAAAGTTGAACTTTCGCTAATACTATAGGTTACGCACTGTGCATTATGGAGACCATTATTACATCTGATATACCCACACTTACACTGGATATTAACTTATTTTATTAATATTACATTTATAATTAATGGCATAATTAAATATATAGAATTTACAATTCTACAAAAGAAATCACATTTAGGCATTATTTTTGCAATAGCCTCAGTAGAGTGATACCTTCTCCACCGCCTTTTTTTGGAAGTCGCACTTGTACATACTGTAAAGGACGGCTTACTGATTCATCAATAATTTCAGATCCATCGATCATTATATTGTCTGCCGTCATTATTTCACCGATATCATTTACAGTTGCTAAGATACTACCATTATCAATTTCAACTTCATCATCTTCCTCATCCACTTCTTCCTCCTCAATGGGACCAATAACAGTATCTTCGGCAAACTGTAATCAAAAACTTATTATAACAACTTTAGAGTTTTTAGTTTTTTAAAGTAATTTTAAAATTTGTTTATAATATAACAGTACCGTTTCAGCAATAAATACTTTTGTACATTTCTATTGAACACGTTTTATGTATAAAATTATGTTTTTTAAAAGGGCGGAGGAAGATCTTCTTACATACAGTTTTGGACCTAGAAAATCTAGCCGGTAATCTACAGAAAACTTGGTGAAGTGCTCTGCTAGATATCCTGTTTCGATAAAATACCACAAAACTCAACTATATTAACAAAAATGGTTGCCGACCAAGTGGAGGTGTAAGTGTTTGAAGAGGGTTCTAGAATGCTATTGGATGTGAAGTATGTCTTAATCAGGAAAATGCCACCTAATCTTACAAGGTTTTTAAAGAAAAATCCTAGAAAGACTAATAAGAGTGTGTCAAAATCTGAGATCAGGAAAGGAATTCTGGCTTAAAATTCCCATGAGAAATTGATAAGTACACTATTACCTAAACATAAAACAACCATTAACCGTAAGAACAATAATAGACCTATTTAAAACTGCTAGCTGAAAGGAAGATTTCCAAAATCAAATGTTCTGCCGTTTCAATCAGGCTTCTAAATTGCAAAATAATTTATAACTAAATATTTTATTTTATTTATTTATTTGACATTCAAAAACTTACAGGAAAACAATCCCAAATAGTAAAAATAACCTAAAACTATTACAATGATAATGCATTCTTAATAGTAGAAACTGAACTGTAAAAATATCGATTTCACTTGGAAAATATCTGTTATAACTTCTCATTAAATTGTCAACAAAGGCATTCATACCGTAATTGGTACGGTGACGATTTACATAAAAAAGAATGGCATTTCAAGTAAAATGTGGCGACACACAAAACCTAATGTCACCAAGTAACTCACTACAGTCGATAACATTGTGAAGAACTTTATGAAGAAATAATAAAAGGGAAGTGTTTCGCCTGGTATGTAAAGCCTGGTAGCCAGTTAATTGTAGCCTAACATCACTGTATGGAAAACTAAGTTTCCATAGAATGAACTTTACAAATTTGTGCTGCACACACAGCATTTCAAAGGAACGTCACAAACTTATTAAAATTGATAAAGGTTGTGACATATTTACTTTCCAGTCACCTGTTGTTTATTTAAAATTATGAAAAATAACAAGTCCTTGAATTATTTTGTTGAAAACGATTCGTATTTGTTTAATTTTCCTGATTTGGAACTTGTTATCTTATTTATAGTTTTCGAAGTTTGTTTGTATGCAAAATATCTCTTATGGTTTTGGAGGTGATTCGTTGGTCGTTAATTTAGCCAGTTGAAATTATTAGAGTTGATCAGAACTAGTGATGTGAGTTGCGAATATTTCTCCCCGAATATTGCGAATATTTACGAAATATTCACTAGCAACCGAGGGAATGTTTCCGATGAAGAAAATATTTCTTGAAATATTCAGAGAAACTTTCCAGACAAATTTTATAAATGTTTGTAACTTTTTCCATCGATAATTTTAATTTATCCTATACACAAAAACTATGTGATATTTTATTTTATGTATTGCTTCTAGTAAATCATATCTCGATTGTGTAACCTTTATTATGCATATATAGTCGTTCACAGAAGAGATGCTTCAGTGCTTGCTTTTAACAGTTAAAAGAACTACTGGCTTAAGGTACTGCGTTGGTAGTTTATTAATCTATATAGTGCACGTACAGTAATACCAATACGAAAAAAGGGACAAGATTTAATCTACATTTTGTCACTTTATTCAGATGAAAATACTACAGTAACGAACTACAGAGCACATGATATTTGCTAATTTTATTTTAAAATTTAGTACACTGAATTTAAAATGCCTAAAAATAAATGCCTCGTTTGGGAATACTTCACAATTGTTATGAAAAATAAAACAAAGGAGTTCTGGTGTAGTTTTGTAATGCAGCATATTCTAAAAATCCCACTCGGATAACTGAGCATTTAATTAGATGTACGAAGTGCTCTAGATCGATTAAAAAGAAATTTATTAGCATCAAATTCAAGAAACAGTATTCGTTTGAAGGTAAGTTGATACTGTTTCTATGTATTACTATTGACGTGATAAGGGGTTACGAGATGTCATTGAAACCCAAAGTCTACAAATAAAGCCCACTAAAATATAATAGAAACTGGAAACAATGGAATTTTCAGTAAATTTATGGTTATGCCCTGTATAATATAAGCATACTTTTATTCGTTAAAATGCTAAACAAATAATGCAATTGTGCGTGTATAAATAAACACCCTGTATGAAGCATATTGTTATATACCCAAACAGCATGTCTTTTTCAAGGGTCATTCTAAGACCACTAATTTAGGGGTCTATTATCATTACTTGATTACCAATCTTTAACTTGGCAGGCAGATTGATTCTATATATATATATATATATATATATATATATATATATATATTGCTATGTTAATAGGGTCATTTAGGAGTAGACAGGATCACTAGTACAGTGCGCATCATGAATACAACATGGCCCTTTAGAAAACTAGATATTTTTACAAAGAGAATGAGAAATACAACGTTTAGGCAAGATAGCAAGTGACAACGCCCTGTATATAAATTATAGTCATAATTATTTTAAGAAATGAAAAGTACTCTGAAAGATTTAATTAAATAAACAACATGGCAAGTCATAAAACGACGTAAACAGAAGCTGCAACACAATACGCGTGAATAATGCATCATCATAACACTAGAATCCCAGTTAAACGAGCAGGTTTAAAAATGCATAAGATGCAAAACCCATATAATTTATTACATAGAGTAAATAAAGACTACGTAATCAGAAAGGTAAAATCCAACACCTGATAAATTACAAATAAATACAGATTGGTGATAAAAGCAAAGTTCATCAAATTTATTGTACAAACAAAACATACGTGACTAGGAAAAGTGAAAATCCAACAGAACCAATGCAATAACTTGAAATCTTACGTACAGGAAATATCACATCAATTTCATTTACACATCAAAAATCCAAAGGAATACCCAAAATCTTGTATGTAAGAATCACATACAAAGCTTAATTGTTAAACTATGCGCTTGTCAACAGATAGGTGGTTCCTTTTAAATACGACCGGATTTGTAAACAAATCAGTTTAACATGAATTAAGCATAGCTCACGTCACCTGAAAGAAAATATTTACGTAAAAGGATTAGAAGTGAGTTTATAGTTAATAAATTGTATAATGGTGAGAGTGCAAAATTAAAGGAGGTTCGTCGTTTTAATCTTTAAAAACGACTTTGAATAATTATTGGAACCAATGAGGAAATTCAACAAGTATTTAATTCAATTATTAATTACTGGATGCGACCAGGAAGTTTAACAAGGATGCTAAAATTAATCAGGAGAAGTACTAAGAAAAATGCCAACCATATCTAAAGTAGATCTGGATTCAATGTTGGGACTATTTAAATCATTAAGCCGAATACGGGAGCAGTTGGGACAGGAACTGGTTCGAGCTGGAAACAACAGGTTAACCAATCTGAATATTTTGTTGTGTTTTATTTTATAAATATTTTTAAAATTGCTTTTATGAAAACTTTATATTAGGGTCAACAAAGATCGTTTTTAGTATACGTTACAAATTACGTAAAAATTGAAGGAAGCTTAATAGACATTCATGGAGCTTCAAATAATAAGGGTAATTTTTACTGGTTTTTTGTTCAATTAACAGAAATGAGAATTATATAAAGAATTTAATTCATTCAATTATTAAAAGGAGGTTCTTTTCAAAGATTTATTAAACGTTTTGTACATTGTAAATATTTTGTAAATATTATAGTAATTGTGCTTAATGGTGTTTTGACTTAAAGAAACAGGAAGTAGAGGTAAAAAGAAAATTTAAAGGTTTTGTTGTCGTATTGTTGCAAGCTCCATGTGTGATAAAATCTGAGCCAGTCGCAGTATTAAAAAATAAAATCAAAATTAAAAATTTAAATTGACAAAAGAAAATTTTAACTTTTTATGTCACGAAAAGGGGGCACTGGGTTATTGCAACGATTCACAGCAGCTATATATTGTAGTGGAATTTAAATATTGGCTTAATTTCAAATCTCCCGCCTTATTTTGGTTACACTTTTCCCCCAGAAGTGGGGTATGCACATTAGTGTAGACATGATGGAAGTTTTTGGTATCCTTGTAAAAGGAGTAGTTTTATTTTAATTATTTTCGGGTTATGTTAAAGATTTATCACTGTATTATTAAATTAACATTTAAGTGTGTAACTAGTGTTCTTTGTTTCATTTTGAACTTCTGCCTGACCCGTTATTAATTACAGCTCCTACAATTTTCAGATGTGGGGTTAGGAGCAAAGTTCAAAAAAACCATGTGAATTTAAATTGAAAGTCAAAACGATTTTGTTATAATTACGTGTCTACTGCGGAAAATGTCCACTGAAAAGCAGTTTGATGAATTTTGCAAGCACATTTACAGTGAAAGCGATAATGACAAACCAGCGGCGCATACCCATAAAGAAAGTACATCGGCTCCGCTTGAAAACACCCAGGATTTTATGTCTACAGTAGCCGCTGTTTTACATCAAAATGCACAGATGTAAAAATTGTTTGTACAATCGCAGGTAAACCAAACGCAATCTAGCGTTACGGACTTCAATGTTATGCCAGATCTTTCAAAGACTATTGAAATGTTTGACGGCGAAAAAAGTCCCAATCATGCAAAATTATGGCTTGATCAATTAGAAAATACTGCGTTAATTAATAAGTGACCAGATGCTTTCACTTATCAAACAGCTGTGTGCAATTTAAAGGGTGCTGCAAAATATTGGTACACCAGTAGGAGCACTGAGGTTCGCGAGTGGAATCGGTTTAAAGAAGCATTTGAATGTACATTTATTTTTGCTCGTAGCAAAACAGATTGCTGGCGACTAATGCAGTCCCAAATGCAAAATGTTGTAACGTATTTTTTTTCTAGTTACATTTAGTTCAATAAAATAAAAATAAAACAGCTATAATTTAAAATATTTAATTTGAGAATTATCATCCAATAAAAATTAATATATAATATTCATAATAACGCATAGATTCTTTTATGTATATACTCTAAAGTTCGTTACCAAGCTCTGTCAAGTTGTCAGTCGGCACTTCATTCTCAACGTTCGAAAGTGCAAGCCGCTTTTGCAGATGAGGTGAAGTCGAAATGGCCCTGTCGAAACACATGGCTTCTAACAAAGTTAGGAAAAAGTAGAACATTGAAAATTCTTGGTGTCTGGAGGTCGAGCCTAACAGCGGTTGCGTGAGCATGATTTTCGATAAGCCTCGCTCCGAACAGTTTAGTTGATCCCGACAGGCCTGAGAATATGGAACCGCTTTGGACATCATTTTAGACATGCAATATCTTGAGGACATATCTTGAATAACATTTCCGATAATAAATTAAAACAAATTTTAAAGGCAGTAATTTGAAGCACAGATTTATGGTTTCGTTCTATTCAATTTAATATGCAGTAAAGTAAACGCTGATTCCACATGGGACCTCGATATTTCAAACTTACCGATGACTAATATCACACCCGAATATTACGATGGAAATGTCCGACAGCTGACGCCAAGGTCTGGAACCTGTAGTACATTTTTGATGAACGTGAGTGTTTTTAACTTTTGATAACTTTGAAATTATAGTAAATTATTATGAATTATCCAACATTAATTGCTTGAGTAACGTAAATAGAAAGTAGTTTTTTTAGAAATCAGTAAATTAACAAATATGTTGTTTGCTTGTCAGAAGGTTTGCACATGTACGCAAACAGTGTATTTTATATAGTTCTGAATGACAACCTATGTCAGACAAAAAATATGTAGATTCCGTTTTCCTATCTAGACGCCATATGCTGTCTTGATTTAATTTACATTATGCTTGAAGACTTTCAGGTCATGTAAAGACACTTTCTTTGACATATGAAATTCGCGTATTTATTGTAGATTACAATTAAATTAGAATACTTACATTTTACCAAGTCTGCACTTTGATAATTAATATTTGTTGTAATAATCAAGGAAGTACTTCGCTGATTAAAAGAAACTTATGTGTTATGAACAATTAATAAATTATATGTCTATCTAATTAAATCTTATAGAAATGATCTACTCATAGATCTTAATTTTGAATGTAAAACTTCATTAGCGTTATTATGAAAAAATTCTATAAAGAGACAAACTTTAATATTGCAGTCATATGTACATAATCAGAAATTTATCCAAATAGAATCCTTTTTGTTTTTGAAAGATGTTTTATTATTTAACATTTAGAAATTGCAAGTCCTCCCAGAATAGAAAGAGTGTGTAGTGAAAATAAATTCCCTCAGTATATTTTAAATGCCTAAATTCTATTATTCTATTTTTGGCAAATGTTTTTGAGGACACAAATGGTGTCCATATTGTGCTTTTGTTTGTTCACAGGTAAAGCTGAGACATCTGTATGACATCTGGTGGTTGAGGTCTTGGTAAGTGTGTCCTAAAGAGTGAAATTCAGGTTTTATGGCTATGTTAGTGGTGTTAAGATAAGGTTTCCGCATTCCCCTTATACAAGCACAGTTAAATTTTGTTGGTTATTGTATTAAAAAATACGGTGGCGCTCATTAAATATATTTTGGTATTTTATTCACCCATGACCCAAGCTCATGATCTACCCAGAGCTAACACTGACTAGCCGCTTATATCTTAAGAGTTTTCTTTGTCTCAAGCCATTCTCCATCCGACATTACCTTGGGCTTAAAAGAAAAAGAAGAAATTTTCGACCTTGTGATATCAGATTAAGGTTTAGAAAATTGGGAGGTTTAATTTATAGCTGATAGTCACGAGGATAAAGAAATATAAAATTATATTTTATATTACAGTGTAAAGGAAAGTATTAGTACTTATTTTCACGAAAAAGTTGCTTTATATCGAGAATTAGATTTAACTTTGTCTGAAACGAAAGAACAAATAATCATTGGATTGTGGTCTAGGGAGATCAGTAATTTCTTGATGTCTCGTTTACATGTGGATGAAGATTCTTTGTACCAGGACATTATTAGTTATGAATGAGTTAGTCAAGCACGCAAGGACAAGAAAAATGAAAAAAGGGATCCTGATGCTGTTCCAGCTTCTTTTTATGTTCAACAATCAGAGGTAAAAATAGAAAAGGACCCTAGTGCTGCCCGCTCGAGATATACTACAGTTGGTATGTGTTACAATTGTAATTTAAGTGGTCATCAAGTTGACAAATGTCCTAAGCCAAAACGTCCACCTGGTAGCTGTTATGGCTGTGGTTCTATTAATCACAAAGTCAGGACTGTCCCCAAAAGTGTTCATCATCAGCGATGCTTATACAACAATCTATTTTCAAGCCTCCATATGTTTTACCTGTATGTTTTTATGAACTTAATGTTTTATTAGATGCAGTGGTAGATTCGGGCAGCCCTATATCTTTAATTTTAGAAACACATGTACCTGTAAATCTTATTAGGCCTTGTAATCATCAGGAAATGTCTTTAGTGGGTATCAATAATTCACTATTACAAATTGTAGGCATGTATAGTGACCAGGGCAAATTTGATGGGTCTGTTTGCAATATAATGTTTATGCAGTTACTAAAAATACCATGCATTGCCCTTGTTTATTGGGAAGAGATTTTATGTCAAGCCCGAACTTTATTGTGACGTTTAATGAAAATAAAGTAGTTCTGATACCTACAGTACAACATGAAGAATTTTTAACCCATGAAGTTCTTATGATAGGTTGCGATTCTGAAAATCGTGTAGTTCTGGATATCAATGCCAATTTGCCCTTTTCGATTATTTACCAAACTGAAAAGGTTCTAGACGATTATTATTTTAATGCTTGTAAACCAGACATTTCACAAACTAAATTTAAGATGCATTTAAACCTAACGAAGCATGTAACATTTTTTTCAAAGCCTCGTAGATTGTCTTTCTATGAGAAAAATATATTAAATAATATTTTAGAAGAATTATTGGCAAAAGGGGTGATCCGTGAAAGTAATTCGCCCTATTGTTCACCCATTGTTCTAGTAAAGAAGCGTGATGGAGGTTATTACAGAATGTATGTAGACTTTCGAACCCTAAATCAATACTTAGTTAGGGATCAATTTCCACTCCCTTTAATAGATGATCACTTGGATGATCTAAAAGATAAAAAGTATTTTACTAAATTGGATGTAAAAAATTCATTCTATCACGTTGACCTAGATGAAGAGTCTAGAAAATTTACATCATTTATTACGCCAAATGGGTAATTTGAATTTTGTAAAATGCCATTCGGACTTAGTTCAAGTCCTGCAACCTTTATGCGCTTCGTAAATGAAATTTTCAAAAATTTAATTCGTGATAAGAAAGTACTTATATATTTAGATGATCTCATAATTGCAACCACAAGCATTCAAGAAAATTTAAAAATTTTGAGAGAAGTTTTGCAGTTGTTATGTGAACATTTGCTTGAACTGCGGCTTGATAAATGTTCCTTTTTGAAAACTGAAACTAACTTTCTTGGTTATTGTGTTAATAATGAAGGTGTTAAGCCAAATAAAGAAAATATATCAGTTATAGAAAACTATTCAATTCCCACCACTTTAAAGCAAGTACACAGTTTTGTTTCACTTACGAGTTATTTTAGGCGTTTTATTTGCAATTTTGCCTTAACAGCAAAGCCTCTTTATGATTTGTTAAAAAAAGAAACAAAGTTTAAATTTACTAGTGTTGAATTGGAAGCCTTTAAAACTCTAAAAAATAAATTAAGTGCTGCACCTATTTTGGGCATTTATTCTCCAATCAGCGAAACTGAGCTACATTGCGATGGCAGCTCGATTGAATATGGTGCTATACTTATGCAGAAGCAAGCGGATGGTAAGTTCCATCCTATCAGTTATTTTAGAATCAAATGTTTTATATACATACCATAACCAAATGGGTCATGTCGGTGTAACAAAGACTCTTGAATTGATCACACGTTCGTACTGGTTCCCACAACTTAAAGAAAAACTTAAGCAGCACATTGGCAATTGCCTAAAGTGCATAGAATTTAATACTAAATCTGGAAAGTCTGAGGGACTTTTGCATAACATTCCAAAACACAACTTACCCTTTGTCTGTTTGCACATAGACCATTTTGGACCGTTAGAGACTACACGTTCTAAAAACAGATTTTTTTTTGTTATCATTGATGGGTTCACCAAATTTATTAAGTTTTACCCATGTAAGACAACAAAGTCAAAAGAAGTTATGAAAATTTAGAAAATTATTTCAGATCGTACTACATGCTTCACATCCGACGAATTTAAAGCTTTTCTTGAGGGGCAAGACGTGAAGCATATACTTATTGCTACTGAGGCACCCAAAGCTAATGGGCAGGTAGAAAGAATGAACCGAACCTTAAGACCAATGTTGGCCAAGGTGACTGACGAAACACAGAAGGATTGGGACAAGGTTCTAAAAGATGCTGAATTTTGTTTCAACAACACAGTCAATCGCACTACTGGCCAGACACCGTGCAAATTATTACTTGGCCGCAACCAATTAGGTAAAATACATGATAATTGTGTCTTATTTTTAGAATCTTTAGAAAGTTGTCAAGAGAACTTGGATGAAATACGACGGAAGGTTATTGAAAACATTGAGGAAGCACAACTTAAAGCGAAAAATTATTATGATTCCCAACACAAAGTAGCTCACGTGTATATCGAAGGGGACTATGTAATGGTAACTAATACGGATACCACACCATCTGTTAATAAAAAGCTTATTCCGAAGTATAGGGGTCCTTATGAAATAGTCAAGGTTTTACCTCATGATAGTAATGTGGTTAATGATATCATCCAGCAAACCCAGATTGTTACGTGCAAATCGAATTTGCACTTAAACATTGGTTCTAGGTTAAGTTTTGATATACGGGAGTTTCGCCATAATTTCAAATACGCAGTGCGCGGGAATTTTAAATAGACTAGGCGGTACTTCCGTACGTCATAGTAGTGAGTTCGCGCAGATCGCACAACCCTAGAGGGGTAGACCAATACTAGACAAAGAGTGGGGACAAGTTTTGGTGACGCTCTGAATCGTGGCTTGTTTGCCTTTGTTCATGGAGTTAAGTGGACGTTTCTTTTGGTAACGTATCGTAGCTGTACCTATGTAGATTTCCTTTGCTTGATTATCTTTTGTTGGTCGCTCCTTTACCATTTTTCCGTCATTCCCTGCGTAGGTAAATTTACAGCAACCTTCGGCAAACTGGACTCCACGACCCTGAGGTACATGCTCCGCTAGCCGCTCCCGAGGAACCGCCATCTTTAATCCCTCCAACATGGAGCCCTGAGGAACCCTGATAGAGGCCAACTTTGGTTCGGATTTCCGGGGTGAATAAATAGTGTTACCTGTTTATTTAACTTTTTATATTTTCGACTATTACGCAATGTAAATTTGGCAATGGGTGACGTCATTGTAGTTGGCCACGCGAACCTGTCATAAGGTTGGCGCTTCCGGCCGCCAGGGCGTTGCATTGCTTTTTATCCATTGCGCTTGCGCGATGTGTCTTATGAACTTTGGTAACTGTATTACCGACTTTTAAGAACTATCTATCACCATATAAATGTATCACCATCTAGAGTGTAATACTTTGTAATCTGTTTTATCGACCATATAAACTATCACCATGGTAGTGTAATAAGATACCATATAATGGAATATTGGATGCCTCAGGGCTTAAACCCTATAGTAATACCAATCTTTATCAGAACTAACTTTGAACTTAGTTGTCTTTACTAATTATGAATTATGCTGCAAACGCCCACCCTTATGTTTATATTGGAAAATTATGTAATTTATGTATATTTTAAGTTATGTAATTACTCATTATGATTCTTCCAAAGGATTTTTATGTTTTATGTATTATGCTGGCTCAATCAGTCTACTTTTATGATTACGTATATCTTATGTTTTGTATTATGCTTATTACAATTATTCTATATGTGATCATTTACGATTTATGTTTATGTTAATTTGATTGGACGTTAAGCTCCATTATTATGATTATTGTAAACCTTTATGTTGTTACGTATTATTAATGCTCGGGCCGATCATTTGTCAGGTCGACCGAACTGTAGTGGAATTTAAATATTGGCTTAAATTCAAATCTCCCACCTTATTTTGGTTACACTTTTCCCCCAGAAGTGGGGCATGCACATTAGTGTAGACATGATGGAAGTTTTTGGTATCCTTGTAAAAGGAGTAGTTTTATTTTAATTATTTTCGGGTTATGTTAAAGATTTATCACTGTATTATTAAATTAACATTTAAGTGTGTAACTAGTTTTCTTTGTTTCATTTTGAACTTCTGCCTGACCCATTATTAATTACAGCTCCTACAATATATATATATATATATATATATATATATATATATATATATATTACTCATATTTAGACCAGGGTAGAAAATTAAATAATCACAGCAAATAATTTTAATCACCGTGTAGAAGCTTTGGGAAAAAGTACGCTTTATTAAAACCATGAAGCATAAATAAATTCGGTCGTTTCAGTAAAAATCAGAGATTTAAATCATGTACAAGACGCTTTATATCAAAAGAAACAGTATTAAAAAGCTCTGCGTGTAATTTAATTATTCCTAAGTAAAGAAACAAAGACCAATTACGTGCAAAATTTATATTAATTAACCCTATTTTAAGTAACCGGAAGTAAAACAAAGTGTACACATAATAATTAATATTTAACTTGTATTCGCTAAAATGAAAGGATAGAAGTCAATTTTAATTGAAGTTAATTGAATCGTTAGTAACAGATAATATCTATAGAAACTTGTAAAACCCAATAAAAGCAAATCCTAGAAGTGTTAGTTAGAAGTAGGATGTTTGAACACACCTGCGTATTTTAAAAGGCAATTTCAGTTTAATTTGTTTAGATAAACATGTCGATTCTAAGGATATTGGAAACGGTCAGATGCTTTAGCACGAAATACAAAACAGGGTTTATTTAAAAGCTCTGAGAATTAATATTATTTTGAACACCTGCGTAGTTTAAATATCACGTACGGCGAAAATTGTGTAGATAACAAATGGTTTCAAAGAATCTTGGAGAAACCGGGGCTTAATATTCACGAGAATGTGCGATACGGGGTTATTTAACCCAGATAGTCCACATGGACTAAAATATAATCGATAATAAAGAATATCAATTTGCACCAATACGAACAGGTTAGAAAAGGAAAGAGAAAATGCGTCAAACAAAGACACATATAGTAAAAGGCGTGATTTAAGCAACGTCACGAGGGTCACAATTGGTTGAAAATAGGATGCAAATATCAGAGGTAGAAACAACAATTTCTGTACAAAATTAATTAGTTTTTCTCGGACATGTTTGCGTGCCGTGTGAGAATTTCTGAGATTTAAATGGGGCGAGTGAAAATTCGTAAAACCGACGCGCGAGCGACGGACTGGGAACATAGAATGAGAAATTCTTAAGAATTGTCTGTTTTGAGGACAAAAGCGACGTGCCGGCTATTCGCTATATATAGAGGTGGTAATATGAATTTAGGCCTCTTAGACTTTTGACTATTCGATGCGTTAAAAGCTCTTACATCCGCGACTTGATTCAAGATGTTAAACAGTGCATTTTAGTTTGATAAAATAATTTAAAATTTTGCTCGTATATTTTAGTGATTCAAAATAGTTTGTTATTTACGTGCTAACATGAAGGTACTTCAGTGCACTTAGATACAAGGTAATAAAATTTAGTATCACTGTACCAATTAGCAAAATTTACAACGACAAATGTATACACAAAAGTAGGCAGTTTTGGCGATATTGGTGAAAGACGCATGAATTTCTTTGCTATTTTCGGGGTGTTAATAAGTAAATGGTTCAAATACGTGTCTCGATCCACGAAACAAGGGTCAGATATACACAGATGAGTTCCGGAAAAGCCCAGAAACAACTTTAAATAAATGGTGATGGAGAAAATTTTAAAAGCGTTGAGAATTAGAAGCCGTAAATATAATCCTGTTGGAATGGTGTGATTAACTAAAGGGACGATGTACATTGAAGCTACGAGGACAGTAACCTTCAGGTAAATTATACTATTTTGTTTGACATTTTGTGTGTGTTGAATAACTTTATAATTGATTTACTTTAAATGGACATTAGTGAAATTGTACTAACCATAAAATTTTAATTTTAAGATGAAATTTGCTTGTTTAAGTAGAAAGGGTATTTAGTATTGATGTTCTGAATTATGATGAAAATATGGGTATGTCTTTGAGCTCAATTAGACGAACCTGGTTAATTAACGTAAAGGGGTGGTAGATGCTCCTTTATACTCAGACTCGGTCTGCTTATATTGTTATATTAATTAGTAGGCATCCAACAAGGACTTTAATTCTGGATGCACGTTAAAGTGATAATAAAATTAATCTTGAAATTCTTTTTAAAACTGAATTTTATGCTGAAATTTAATTTGAAAATTTAATGTATTCTGAATATTGATGTAAATAGAGTTAACGTTGATGTTTGTGGTAGGAATGTGTTGTTTAATTTTATGAATGAGGAGGTTTATAAAATTAGGTGAGCAGCCGAGGCGAAAAGAGGATCACAGCAGTTTATGACGCCCAATCTGTGGGACTAGAATTTTTTTTGTTGAAAGGACCCAGTTCCCGCATTCACAGGAGGATATCACAACAATATATATATATATATATATATATATATATATATTACTCATATTTAGACCAGGGTATTAAATTAAATAATCACATCAAATAATTTTAATCACCGTGTAGAAGCTTTGGGAAGAGGTACGCTTTATTAAAACCGTGAAGCATAAAAATTCATTAGTTTCATTAAAAATAAGAGATTTAAACCATGTACAAGACGCTTTATATCAAAAGGAAACAGTATTAAAAAGCTCTGCGTGTAATTTAATTATTCCGAGGAAAGAAACAAATGGAAATTACGTGCAAAATTTATATTAATTAACCCTATTTTAAGTAACCGGTAGTAAAACAAAGTGTACACATAATAATTAATATTTAACTTGTATTCGCTAAAAATGAAAGGATAGAAGTCAATTTTAATTGGCGTTAATTAAACCATTATTAATAATAAGCATAAAAGTCTGTGAAAATCCAAGATTATAATACCAGAAAATAAAGCTCTGAGAATTAATATTATTTTGAACACCTGCGTAGTTTAAATATCACGTACGGCGAAAATTGTGTAGATAACAAATGGTTTCAGAGAATCTTGGAGAAACCGGGGCTTAATATTCACGGGAAGGTGCGATACGGGGTTATTTAACCCAGATAGTCCACATGGACTGAAATAATCGATAATAAGGAATATCAATTTGCACCAATACGAACAGGTTAGAAAAGGAAAGAGAAAATGCGTCAAGCAAAGACACATATAGTAAAAGGCGTGATTTAAGCAACGTCACGAGGGTCACAATTGGTTGAAAATAGGATGCAAATATCAGAGGTAGAAACAACGATTTCTGTACAAAATTAATTAGTTTTTCTCGGACATGTTTGCGTGCCGTGTGAGAATTTCTGAGATTTAAATGGGGCGAGTGAAAAATTCGTAAAAACCGACGCACAGGCTACAGACTGGGAACCTAGCATGCGAAATTCTAGAAACTGGCCGTTTTGAGGACTCGACCGACAGACAGGCAAACTTCTATATATACCCAGGTGAATATAAACAAGCTCTCTTACATCCGCGACTTGATTCAAGATGTTAAACAGTGCATTTTAGTTTGATAAAATAATTTAAAGTTTGCTCGTATATTTTAGTGATTCAAAATAGTTTGTTATTTACGTGCTAACATGAATGTACTTCAGTGCACTTAGATACAAGGTAATAAAATTTAGTATCACTGTACCAATTAGCAAAATTTACAACGACAAATTTATACACAAAAGTAGGCAGTTTTGGCGTATATTGGTGAAAGAAGTATGAATTTCTTTGTTATTTTTCGGGGTGTTAATAATTAAATGGTTCAAAACGTGTCTGGATCCACAAAACCAGGGTCAGATATACACAGATGAGTTCCGGAAAAGCCCAGAAACAACTTTAAATAAATGGTGATGGAGAAAATTTTAAAAGCGTTGAGAATTAGAAGCCGTAAATATAATCCTGTTGGAATGGTGTGATTAACTAAAGGGACGATGTACATTGAAGCTACGAGGACAGTAACCTTCAGGTAAATTATACTATTTTGTTTAACATTTTGGTGTGTGTTGAATAACTTTATAATTGATTTACTTTAAATGGACATTAGTGAAATTGTACTAACAATAAAATTTTAATTTTAAGGTGAAATTTGCTTGTTTAAGTAGAAAGGGTATTTAGTATTGATGTTCTGGATTATGATGAAATTTTGGGTATGTCTTTGAGCTCAATTAGACGAACCTGGTTAATTAACGTAAAGGGGTGGTAGATGCTCCTTTGTACTCAGACTCCGGTCTGCATATATTGTTATATTAATTAGTAGGCATCCTACAAGGACTTTAATTTTGGATGCACATTAAAATGATAATAAATTTAATTTTGAAATTTTCCGATATTAAAATTTATGCTGAATATTAATTTTGAAATTTTAATGTATTGTGAATATTGATGTAAATAGAGTTGACGTTGATGTTTGTGGTAGGAATGTGTTTGTTTTTTATGAATGAGGAGGTTTATAAAATTAGGTGAGCAGCCGAGGCGAAAAGAGGATCACAGCAGTTTATGACGCCCAATCTGTGGGACTAGAATTTTTTTGTTGAAAGGACCCAGTTCCCGCATTCACAGGAGTATATCACAGCAGTTCATGGCGCCCAACGTGGGGCTCGACAAGAACACAGGGAAACACAGCATTCTTTGGCGACCCAAAAGTGAGGCTCGAGTTCCAAATAAAATTTTTGTGATTTTATTCCAGGAAACTGGCGATCTGAGAGAGAGAGTTTCTGTGTGTGTATAAATTTAAGAGTATTTTGAGTGTGTGTGAGTGAGTAGAACGTATGCAGAGAAAAGAGTGGTTAAGGAGTCAAGGAGTGGAAATTGGAAGTGACGATAGTGCATTGTGTGAAAAAAATTCGAAAATGGAATGAGCTGGAGGCAGTAGAGATCAGTCGAGGACGGAATCAGGGGATCAAGGAAACGATATGATAATGAGGATGCTTGAAAGGATGAATGAGACGTTAAGCGGGGTTAGAGAGGACTCGAACAGGAAATTTGAACAAATGAATGAGACCTTAAGTGGAGTTAGGGAGACATTAAGCGAAAAAATAGATACAACAACCAAAGAATTTACAGAATTTAAAAATAGCCTTACCGTGAAACTGGGGGAAGTTGAAAATAGGGTTGATAAAAATGAGCGTGATATTACAGGTCTTCGACAGGAAATGGGACATTTAAGGTCCGAAGTACGTATTTTTTGTGAAGAAGAAATAAATGTAAAAATGACTGAAGTAACGGACTCTTGTAGGGATCAGTTAGGCAGGGTAGAACGTGAAGTTAGTAGTATTAAATACAACATGTCAAGTTTAACGGGGGATGGTCCCAGATTTTATACAGGTGGAGGATCATTGGACCAACACATGAAGTTCTATGGCGATAACAGGGTAAATCCACAAATTTTTATTAATAGTGTAAGAAATCTAGTGGGAAATTTATTTGACGAACAGACTAAACTGAATACGATAAAGGCTTTATTAAAGGACAATGCGGAAGCGTGGTACAATTTAGTAGGACAGGACATAGACACGTATCAGGACTTTGAAAACAAATTTTTAAAGCACTACTGGAGTGACCACAGACAAGACCAGGTACGAGACGACTTAATCACAGGAAATTTAAGGAGAATTTTCAGGAAGTAGGAGCAATATGCTATATGCAAGTATAGCATAGCAAAGCAACTGAACCCACCACTGACGGACCGACAAATTATTAAGTATTTATCACGACACTTCGAGGTAGACATAAGACAACACGTAGCACTACAGAACATAGTGGACAGAGAAATGTTTCTAGAATACTTGCAGAGGTACGACGACGTAAGTAGTGGACGACCTCGGGATAGCAGGGAAAGACATCAACACAGTTAGGTTTGACAATAGACGGGACAACTACGCTAGACGGGGGAATAGTTACGGATACCAGCGACAGAGTTGGGAACAGAGACGACCATACGTTCGAAGTAATAGTTTAGGAAGGGGACCTGCACCGAGACCGGGACCTACCAGAATGAATAGTTCACCAGACATGAGCGGGACTGCTAATACAGACACGGAACGAGTGGAATCGCCTAGGACATACGCTGAGGTGACGGCTAGACCAGGACCGAGTAGGGAAAACAGACCTGGACAGGATTTTTAGAACGCGACAGACCACTAGATTTCAGTGTAAATGTATATGAACATCCACGTGAATTTTTCAAAATTGAGGAGGAAGTAGAGCCAGAAACTGAGGAAAAATTATGTTTGCCAATTATTAATATAGAGATTTTTGAGAATAGTGTGGAAGTATTACTTGATACAGGGGCAGAGGCGAGTTTAATATCGGAGGAATTCGTCAGCAAAATTAGGGATAAGGTTTGTGATAGAATTATGCCTATAAAGCGTAGTCATTTAGTAGCTCCAAATAAAAAGAAGTTTGCTGTAGTGAATAGTGTTGTGGTGCTTAGGATAGATATAGGAGATTTAAGCTGTGAACAGGAGTTTGTAATTGTACCTGGACTGAAGTTTCAGAGCATTTTAGGTGTTGACTGTATGATGAAGTTAGGGGTTTTGATAGATATGGAAAGGAAGGTAGTAAGGATTAAAGATAGGGTAGTGCCATGGAAGGGCAGTTATGAAGTCACAGAGGATGACACGGGGTTTAGTATTAATGTAGTAGAGGTAGAGGATGATGAAGGTAAACAGATCAACACGATAAGATGTCCAGAGGATAGGAGAGTAGAGGTTCAAGCTTTAGTACAAAAACAGGCAGAATTAGTGGGGGTAGAAGCAACAGCAGCAGATCGGGAGCAGGTGAAGGCAGAATTATTTTTGACGAAGTTAAGTGGCAAGTTTGTTTCTAATAAAGTAGATTTAAGGAATTCAATCTGGCGGATTCCATTACATAAGAATTCTAGAAGGTACATAGGATTTTCCATAGAGGGAAAAATCGATAATTGTAAAGTAGTATCGTTTGGTTTGTCGGCAGAAAGAAAAAAAATAGTAAATGAGAAACAGACAAGTGTAAGGACTGAAGAAGAAGTAATATTTAAGAGTCAGGATAATAGGGATGATAAGTTTATTTTATGTGAGATAATAGGGATGATAAGTGTAGATATAGAAGGGGGAGAAATAGGAATGAAGAGTATTAGGTTGGTGAGAAGAAAGACTTGGAGAGTCAAAAAGAGAGTTAGATTTAAATAACTTGATGAACAAAGGATAGAGATAGGTGAATTTTAGTATAGATATAGGAATAGAAATAGGATAGGGATGGAATAGGTGTATATAGAAGAGTAGAAGTAGGTGTGTATAGAAAATAAAGCTAGGTATAGGATAAATAGGGGAGATAATTAGAAATAGGTTTAGGATGAGAATAAATAGTAAATGTAGGAAGAAAATAAGATAGATTAAGTGTAGATATTTCTTATAAGATTAGTGGAGAGTTAGGAATAGAGTAAGAGTAGGATAGGTATATAGGATTAGGTAGGGGGAAGTGAAGTATAGGGAAGATTAGTTAAAAGTTAGGAATAGGATAGGTATATAGGATGTATATAGGATTAGATGGATAAGTAGGATGAAGTTAGGGATAATTTCAGTTTATAGAATTAGGTGAGAGTTAGGAATAGGATAGGGATATAGGATAGGTGTAAATATTTTTTTTTTGAATTGGAGACAAAGTAGGTAAGTTAGATAGATAAGGATAGAGAGAGATAGGCAATTTTTTGTAAGTTTTTTTTGCAGTCTAAATGGTTTATATTTGCATTCAAATAAGTGGGATTATTTGTATTCAAATAGGGGGAAAATACTCATATTTAGACCAGGGTAGAAAATTAAATAATCACATCAAATAATTTTAATCACCGTGTAGAAGCTTTGGGAAGAGGTACGCTTTATTAAAACCGTGAAGCATAAAAATTCATTAGTTTCATTAAAAATAAGAGATTTAAACCATGTACAAGACGCTTTATATCAAAAGGAAACAGTATTAAAAAGCTCTGCGTGTAATTTAATTATTCCGAGGAAAGAAACAAATGGAAATTACGTGCAAAATTTATATTAATTATCCCTATTTTAAGTAACCGGTATTAAACAGAGTGTACACATAATAATTAATATGTAACTTGTATTTGCTAAAAATGAAAGGATAGAAGTCAATTTTAATTGGAGTTAATTAAACCATTATTAATAATAAGCATAAAAGTCTGTGAAAATCCAAGATTATAATACCAGAAAATAAAGCTCTGAGAATTAATATTATTTTGAACACCTGCGTAGTTTAAATATCACGTACGGCGAAAATTGTGTAGATAACAAATGGTTTCAGAGAATCTTGGAGAAACCGGGGCTTAATATTCACGGGAAGGTGCGATACGGGGTTATTTAACCCAGATAGTCCACATGGACTGAAATAATCGATAATAAGGAATATCAATTTGCACCAATACGAACAGGTTAGAAAAGGAAAGAGAAAATGCGTCAAGCAAAGACACATATAGTAAAAGGCGTGATTTAAGCAACGTCACGAGGGTCACAATTGGTTGAAAATAGGATGCAAATATCAGAGGTAGAAACAACGATTTCTGTACAAAATTAATTAGTTTTTCTCGGACATGTTTGCGTGCCGTGTGAGAATTTCTGAGATTTTCAACTGGCGAGTGCAAAATTCGTAAAAACCGACGCACAGGCTACAGACTGGGAACCTAGCATGCGAAATTCTAGAAACTGGCCGTTTTGAGGACTCGACCGACAGACAGGCAAACTTCTATATATACCCAGGTGAATATAAACAAGCTCTCTTACATCCGCGACTTGATTCAAGATGTTAAACAGTGCATTTTAGTTTGATAAAATAATTTAAAATTTTGCTCGTATATTTTAGTGATTCAAAATAGTTTGTTATTTACGTGCTAACATGAATGTACTTCAGTGCACTTAGATACAAGGTAATAAAATTTAGTATCACTGTACCAATTAGCAAAATTTACAACGACAAATTTATACACAAAAGTAGGCAGTTTTGGCGTATATTGGTGAAAGAAGTATGAATTTCTTTGTTATTTTTCGGGGGTGTTAATAATTAAATGGTTCAAAAACGTGTCTGGATCCACAAAACCAGGGTCAGATATACACAGATGAGTTCCGGAAAAGCCCAGAAACAACTTTAAATAAATGGTGATGGAGAAAATTTTAAAAGCGTTGAGAATTAGAAGCCGTAAATATAATCCTGTTGGAATGGTGTGATTAACTAAAGGGACGATGTACATTGAAGCTACGAGGACAGTAACCTTCAGGTAAATTATACTATTTTGTTTGACATTTTGGTGTGTGTTGAATAACTTTATAATTGATTTACTTTAAATGGACATTAGTGAAATTGTACTAACAATAAAATTTTAATTTTAAGGTGAAATTTGCTTGTTTAAGTAGAAAGGGGTATTTAGTATTGATGTTCTGGATTATGATGAAATTTTGGGTATGTCTTTGAGCTCAATTAGACGAACCTGGTTAATTAACGTAAAGGGGTGGTAGATGCTCCCTTTGTACTCAGACTCCGGTCTGCATATATTGTTATATTAATTAGTAGGCATCCTACAAGGACTTTAATTTTGGATGCACATTAAAATGATAATAAATTTAATTTTGAAATTTTCCGATATTAAAATTTATGCTGAATATTAATTTTGAAATTTTAATGTATTGTGAATATTGATGTAAATAGAGTTGACGTTGATGTTTGTGGTAGGAATGTGTTTGTTTTTTATGAATGAGGAGGTTTATAAAATTAGGTGAGCAGCCGAGGCGAAAAGAGGATCACAGCAGTTTATGACGCCCAATCTGTGGGACTAGAATTTTTTTGTTGAAAGGACCCAGTTCCCGCATTCACAGGAGTATATCACAGCAATATATATATATATATATATATATATATATATATATATTGCTGTGATAAGGGGTTGCTTAAGGGTGCACGTTATAGTAAAGGTCGTTCGGGAATGAGTAATTAGAATAGTCAGCAGAAAACCACACTTATTTAAGGAAATAATTAAGAAATAGACATAGTTTGTAGATAGTAAGTAGTCAACACCCTGTATATAAAGTAGAAATAGTTTTTGGGCGACGCAGGTAAACATAGGAAGACGCATGGTTGGCGTAGGAATGAGAAGTACATGTATTAAGTAAATAGTAAATATTAAATACCCTGTAGATAAAGTTTAGTTAATTTAGGTAAAACAAATAAGGATATTTTTCAGTGGAAATACGCGTATATTGAGAAATAAATGATAAAGTGTAATTAGACACGCATTAAGAAGAAGAGTTCCAGACGATTAAATCAATACGGATATAGAAATAGAGTTTCAGGCAGTTAATATAAATGCGTACAAAGATCTAACCAATTTGATAAGAGAAATGATTAAAAATTGCGCGAATCACATGTAAACATGAAAATTTAAAGTCGGGTTGCATCAGTTGGTTATAGAAAAGCAAGTAATCTATCAAAATACAGCATGTTGATAATGAAAGACAGCTGCGGGCAGGTTGTGATTATGGGAAAGCGTGGAGCATTGCATCAGAAACTGCTCTAAAACCAATTATTTGATTGGTCAGAAACAAGCAACGAGTTCTAGACCAGACCCACGGATGGAGTGGGAATTCGAGATTATATTAGCAAGCGCCTTGATAAGAAAGTCAGTTTTGAACTCAATGAAGGCCGAAGTGCATTGCCACTAATTAAAGTAATACGTAATAAGTATAAAAGTGAAAAATAAAATGAGTGCGAAAATGAAGATTACAATTGCCGTTTAGACGTAAGTACGTTTTAATGAATTTATTGTAAACTAAGACATAAATATAATAGGGTTTCGAGGTCTGAGGGAAATAGACTAGGATTCTGATGTTAAGAAAAAAATACAGTAATACAATTTAAATGCAAAGGGGAAAAGAAGAATAATACAATCTTGAAGTACAGGGATGAAACAAACTACAATTTTAAGTCTGGGGCAAGAATGATAAAAGTCTAAGTTTGAAGAATTGAAATAAATTGGGTTATATAATTTAATGGTGGTGGTCCATAGTGTAATAATTTGAATGGAATCCAGAATTGGGAAGATCATTTTATTGGAAGCGTCGATGTGAAAAAGATAAAACCAGGTCAGATTTTTAGTTATAAGACATTTGTTTTTACATATGAATTTTTATTTCATTTTTAATATTGAATTTGCTAAATATGATATGCTTGTGAAGAAGTCAACAAAAGAGGTTGCATACGTATTGAATGAGTAATAAGAAAACAGGTTTAGAATATTCTACACTTTGTTGGTAAAGATAATAAATTTTCTTTGGTGACTTTGGGTTTTTGAGTACATACCAGATGGTTGTTAATAAATGAAATTTATAAGAAATGTATTACAAATAATTTCAAAAGCTGTACATAACATATTGGTTTCATTATATAAAATCTAAATTTACTGAATTTTATAATTGCAAATAAATGCTAGCCGAGGTCATAAGATTTAAATAGTACAAAGGCGGAGCCACAAGTTGAATAGGAAAGTGATAACCCGCAAGGCGGTAACGTATCGAATTTTGCCATTGGTAGATAGAGTTGTTTAAAGATAAAGTCCAGTCGATAGCAATATTAAGAAAACAGCTGGAGGAGGAGATAATTACACTTAATCGTGAATATTAAAATGGTGGTCCAATAATTTAGATTACGTAAATATCATAGCAAATAAATATAACGGCCCAACGTAGGGGCATGATAATTCTTTTAATATCATAGCAAAATAAATATGATGCAGCCCAACGTCGGGGCTCGATAATCCGCCAATAGCATAGCAATATATATATATATATATATATATATATATATATATATATATTAATGTGTTTGAATAATGACCTTGCAATGAGTATAATTAATATTCTTCAATTATGGGTTTAAGGTCAGCTGGTAGGATTTAAAAGTAAACTCTTTTTAAATGCCTAAATTTTCGGATCTTTATTATATCCTTGATCACAGGCTTTTCTAATAAAATAATGTTAACTAGGCTAAAGTTTACATAAAATAAATATAACTTACAAATTGAGAAAATAAAATTGACATCTAAATGAATGGATTTTGTATATAAGAGTTTTAGATTTTATTGCTTTTGAAGTTGTAAAATTGTATAATTTGTAAAAGTATTAAAATGTCAAAAAATTTTTGTTTCTAAATTGATGGATTGTATGATTTTGTATGAGTGCCTGCAAATTTCAGTTTGTAGGAGTGTTTGTGTGCATGTTTGCTTGTGTTGTGTGTATGCATGTGTGTGTGCATGCATGCATATGTGAGAGTGAGCGTGAGTGTGTGCATGCGTGCATATGTGAGAGTGAGCAGTGCGAGTGCGATTGCATGTGCGTGCATGCGTGCGTGCGTGTGTGTGTGTGTGTTAGACAGAGAAAAAGAGAAAGAAGACAGAGAATGAATGTACATATACATTTTAGTGTTACTTGAGTTATGTGTTTATGTACTAACAATTCTTGCATTAACTATTTATTAACTATTGCTTTAAAATTAAGTAGATAGGTATAAATCGAACTTAAGCCATTAATATCAGTTCTTTTATTTATTGCATTTTGATTTCGAAAGATATCACACATTTCTAAGAATAATCTTTTCTGTTTATCTTTTTCATATATATATATATATATATATATATATATATATATATATATAAGCTGCTGTAATTGCGAGTGGGCATAAATAAGCCAAGAAGTTATTTATTTGTAGGTACTCTGTACATAAAAACCAATTATTTATTTAAAATGCTTCAATAATTAGAGTGGGATTGAATTACAATTTATAATGTAGGATTATTTTGTATACGTTAATTTAAGACAAGGACAACAATTAAGATCGACGACAAGGTCGAAAATCATGTACATTTATTAATACGATTAAAGGTTTTCAGTATAAAAATCAATAATTTACACGAGGTACATTTATTTAATATAGCATAAATTAAAAGCTTTCAAAGAACGCTACAAGTTGTAATATTCGAAAACACGTTGAAACCATCAAGGACTTCATAGAATATACGATTGGGGTAGATAAACGCTTCGGGTAAAAGCCTGTTTACGTTGAGAATAATTCGAGTTAGTTTGTGTTAACGGACAATGCAAGGTTAATAACAACAGTCGACCAGTTCAAAACAGATCGAAACAATCATGAGACAGACTATGTGTAATACGTAACAGAGGAAGATGAAAGATAGCAGGTGTTTAAGTGACAAACAATTTTCAAGTGCGTGTTAGACAAATATACTTTAAAAGGCTATAAGAGGGACGCAGATGCAACATGTTTGTGGACGGTATCGATTCTTCAAGGCACACAGAAAGGATGGGAGAAATAACCGTGAACAATATTGTTATAGAGGGGCGATAAGCAAGACGGAAAACACAGGACGGAAAGAGCTACCTGAAAAACAGAAATAACGTAGACACTAAGTAGGGAATATAGACAAGGCTGAGAGATGTGATTATGTGAGTGCAAGAAAGATAATTGGATGAACGCGCACACGATAGGCGTAATTGTATTTGAGCAAACTTGACGGAAAGGGAAAAATTTCATAGCATATTCGAACGGTTGATTGTTGTTAAACAGTTTTCGTGGTAAAAGAAGTGTTATGTTGTCGATTTCTTAGTTTTTAAAAACTATTGTGTTTACGTGCAGCTAGATTTTGTAGAATTGGGTGGCGGTTTACGGAGTTACAAGAATTGGATAACAAATATACAGGCAAATAAAGGGGGGTGGATATTATATAAGCGGTGCTGGAAATGGCATTCGTTCTCTCATTTTCCAAGTCCACAAGAAGAACGCCCTAGTTTTAAACCACGTGACAAGTGAAGTCCGATTTAAGATTTATAAGTGTTTAATGCACAAGTAAAGTGCAAGTTAATTTAAAACGGAGTGAGCTGTAGTAATGGTTGTAATTGAAACAGGATGTCTTGTAAGTAGAGATTTATTTACAAATTGAACGAGGGTGCTTGATGCACATTGCATGGAAGAGAAGACATATTTGGATCTGGAGCGGCAGGAATTGTTGGTGATTTGGATGAACAATGAGTTTGCGATGGAATTACTTTTCAAAATGGACAACAGCAACATGGAGTGATCCTGGTACGTGCAGTCGTGTGGAAGGCATCTACATAGGTGTTGATTTGGAAGCAGTATACTCTCCAGGTAACGATTTTTTTTATTGAAACTGTTGTGCTGATGTGAATTTATTTAAACTGTTAGTGATTTGTGTTTTATTTGATAAAAATATTTATGAACTAAAAATTAATTTCTTGACATAAGTAAAGGACAATTTTTTTATTATAAATCTGAGGGTGTAAATGCCTGTATAATAATATTACTTATGTAAGAGGTAAACGGGTCTTTTGTTTAATTTTCAGTGCTAAAATTTGAGCACACAAATATAAAAAGGTTTATACTGAGCTCACTATAGACCACAGGAAAGTAAATTAGGTTCCAGGATAGGCCCATCTACTTTAAACTAACATAATGAAATGTAGAGGAGCATAAAATTGGAGGGATATGAAGTTGATTTCTTTTGATACCGAGTAGGGTTACAAAAAATGTTTCACGTAGATTCATATTGTACATATTGGTGTGAATTAAATTGTTATCTCATTAGAATAAAAAAGTTGTATGTTTTGTCGAATTATTTGTTTATTTTTTTTATTATTAATTCTAAAGGTTGTGGAGAGAATGAGTAGCTGCGGTGAGTATCTCTCAAAAAGCAGTGAGTAGAGCTAGCCATGGAATATCAGTTTGGGAAGCATCTTCAGAAGATACTCAACCAGAACATCTAGTAATCAAAGCTGAGATTCAAAAATTTATTTAGGTGGAAAATTAGTAGAAAGTAAATTTTATTTTCAGCCTAAACTTTTTATGTCGACCCAATAGTGGGGCATGAATTTTGGAACCCTTCCGATAATAGTAATTTAGGGCTACTGTCCAAAGAACGTGGCAAATTTATAACGCCCAAAGTGTGGGGCATGATAATTTAGGGCTTCCTTCCCAGGTAATCCAGGGCAATATATATAGTGATATGATAACGCCGTACTCGGTGTTCTGAACGTTTTACTTAACGCCACCGCTCTGTGTTCTCACTTCAATCTTACTAATTTTATTATTAGGCCACGGCTAGCCCTTTTTAATGTACACAGAGTGCACAACGTTACGATGATCAATTTTTTCTTTTCCACCCCTTTATGATTATCTACTTGAATTGATAAAACGAAGTCAATTAATTTCATAGAATGAAAGAAAATATTATTTACAATTTTTGAAATTCTTTAAATACACCCTTCAATCAATTAATATCATATGTATCATTTATCCCAAAATTTATATACTTTGAATTCAATCTAAAGTCACCAAAAACTACACCCTCTTTACAAAAAAATCTGGAACATTCTAAACCTCTTTATGATATATTACGTAAGTTTAACGTATTGCAAATATTTCTTGTTGACTTCATTACAAGTTTTGTATAAATTGAATGAATTCAGTATTAAAATTTAAATAGAAAAATATCTTAAAATAAATAGATCTGACCTGTGATATGTTGTTCGTGTTATGGATCAACACCCTTTTGTTGTCTTCAATCGTCTACCAATGCTCTGCTTAGTTGAACCAGTATTTGAGTACAGTTACCCCTCGTTTTCCAAGAATTACCTCGTGCTTCTTTATTTTATATTTGTCTGCATATGCCCTGAATCTCTTCCCTTAAATGCCTTCGAAGCAGCTTAGAATTGTACCACAATTGTACCAAAATCCAATTAAAATTGTCCCCTTAGAATCCACTTGAGAATCCACTTAGAATTAGTACTTCTATTTACCAGAAATTTGAAATATTATTGTCATCACCTACTTGAAATGTTAAGAAATATACCAGGAGTATTATTGCTGACGCTGATTTGAAGCCGTTTTCTATTAAAAAAAAAAACGGCAAAAACTCTTCTTAATTGTTGCACTATTTTCACTGTAACATACACTTGATATTCTATTAATTATACTTTATTTAAATTACGCGTGGCTTTCTGGTTAACAGTGACGTAGCTTCGACGTGCATCGGTTGTCAACTGAGTTGTGTAATCACTGCTCTGTGTTAAATAGCCTCTTCCCGCTACATGTGGGCTAGGTTTTCAAGCAGTTCTGCAGATTATTTCAACCAACCAGGTCCTGTCTTCAACATTCCTGCATTTTGAAGTGGTTTCTGATGTAATTAATTTGGATTTCCGTGTAATGGCGTTTATGTGCTATTGATACTTTGTTATCTTTGCCATACCTTGTTTTGTGCAGATATCGCCTTTTGTACAAAATAAATGATGTAACTTTAATGCTGTTTTCGTGCATGTATTTTTGCATCTTTGAAACTGCGTTTTTTATCAAAATGTTTATTGTTTCCGCGTAATTGCATATATATATATATATATATATATATATATATATATAATGTCAAAATGATGTAATTATTTTTTGGGATATTTCCTTCAATTGATACGTAAATATTAAAAATCCATCTGCATTTATTGTTTACGTTTCTGTTTATTTAAAACCTTAATCATAACCTAACAAATTACAAATAGAAACAGTTACAAAGTCAAAAATACTCAGAATAAAAACTTGAATTTAATTATAACAACCTTACATGCGGTATCGATTTCGAATATATTTTATATAGCTGTCATTCAATAACTACTAGATAAATGTATTTTATGTGTGTAACAGAATACTTTATAAAAGAACAGAAGTGAAATTTTTGTTTTTGTGAACTTTTTTAAAACTGTATAGATATGTGTATGTAGTGTTTAAATTTTGTGTGTCTTGTTTGTTGTTAATACTGTCATTTAGTTGTTGAATATGAAATGCTTCTAAGAATAGTCTATTTTTATAATTGTTTTCAATTTCTAAAATTTCAACATTTGTAGTTAAATTGAGTGGAGTGTGTTCACTACGTGTGTTGTCAATGCACAAAATGTTTTTTAATTTAATGTCACTCTTATGTTGGGTGAGCCTATTCTTCAGCCATTGATTAGTTTGCCCCACATATGGTCGATTACAACTACATTGTATTTTATATACTATATTACTGTACATCTTTGTTGGTGTTTTATCTTTAACTCTCGAAAATAACTTTTATGCACTTTTCATATTTAAAAGCAATGACAATATTCGGTTGTTTTAATAATTTAGTAAGCAAGGGAGTTAATTTTCTACACACACAAATAAGACCAACAAAATAGCATTATTTATAAAACTTTACCATATATAGAAAAATTAACTCCCTTGCTTACTAAATTATTAAAACAACCGAATATTGTCATTGCTTTTAAATATGAAAAGTGCATAAAAAAGTTATTTTCGAGAGTTAAAGATAAAACACCAACAAAGATGTACAGTAATATAGTATATAAAATACAATGTAGTTGTAATCGACCATATGTGGGGCAAACTAATCAATGGCTGAAGAATAGGCTCACCCAACATAAGAGTGACATTAAATTAAAAAAAACATTTTGTGCATTGACAACACACGTAGTGAACACACTCCACTCACCGAACTACGACAATGTTGAAATTTTAGAAATTGAAAACAATTATAAAAATAGACTATTCTTAGAAGCATTTCATATTCAACAACTAAATGACAGTATTAACAACAAACAAAACACACAAAATTTAAACACTACATACACATATCTATACAGTTTTAAAAAAGTTCACAAAAACAAAAATTTCACTTCTGTTCTTTTATAAAGTATTCTGTTACACACATAAAATACCTTTATCTAGTAGTTATTGAATGACAGCTATATAAAATATATTCAAAATCGATACCGCATGTAAGGTTGTTATAATTAAATTCAAGTTTTTATTCTGAGTATATTTGACTTTGTAACTGTTTCTATTTGTAATTTGTTAGGTTATGATTAAGGTTTTAAATAAACCGAAACGTAAACAATAAATGCAGATGGATTTTTAATATTTACGTATCAATTGAAGGAAATATCCCAAAAAATAATTACATCATTTTGACATTTTAAACTATCAACTTCAAGTTATCAATTTAAAGGCAAGATATATATATATATATATATATATATATATATATATATATATATATATACAGTACTTCCCAAAAGTAACGGATAAATTCGATTAAATGATTATTGACAATTTCTGAGTAAAAAGCTCTGACATGTCGATTTTTATTTTTAAATTGCCATTTAATTATGTAATTTTTAACCCCCCCCTTCATCCCCTAAGCGCTAGCAGCCCCTACTTAAAAATTTTAAATAGCAATGCACCCCTTGTGATACCTCAATTAATAGTATTTTTCATGCAGAAATCAAATTTTACAAAAAATTTGAAATCGGTTGATAAATAAATGTTTTATTCAATAAAAACTTATTCAATTAAAGTGCCAATTATCGGGTATGCCTTGACAAACAAAATGTTTGTAAAGTGTCAAATAAGTTTAGTGAAAGTACGTTAGTTAAGTGCGTGTTGCTTGTTTAATAATAAGTCAGCAAAATGAGACTTAACGGCGAAAGGATTGAAATTTTAATGATGATTGGCTTTGGAGATAGAATTCGAACGCACAAAGAAGTTCGAATTTTATTCAATGAAATTCATCCCGACCTCCCCCCTATCTCGCAATCAACGATAAGCCGAATTGAAAATAAATTTCGGAATATTGGACACATACGAGATAAATCTAAAGATGGACGTCCATCAGCTGTAGATGAAGAATCAGAATTGGATGTCTTGCTATTTGTGCAGGAAAATCCACATACAAGCCTTGGGAGTCGCTTCACAGTTAAATGCATCAAAAGTGCAGTTCATAGATTTCTCCGTAGCAAAATTTCACCCTTACAAAGTGCAATTAGTGCAAGAGTTATCAGATGATGAGTTTGATAGGCGAGCGCAATTTTGTGAGACAATGATGGAACTTTGCAATGATAATCCTGGATTGGAAGGAAATATTATGTTTTCTGATGAGGCAACATTTTATTTAAATGGTACCGTTAATAAGCAGAATTGCCGTTATTGGGCTGATGAAAATCCGCATTGGATGATGGAAGCAAATACACAATTTCCACAAAAGGTTAATGTTTGGGCGGGGATAGTGGGTAATAAAGTTATTGGACCATACTTTTTTGAGAGAACACTCAATGGAGAACAGTATCTAAATTTTCTCCAATTTGAATTAATTCTGAATTTAGCGGTACTACATCCAAATGCAGAAGATCCTGATTCACCTCATCCCAGTATTTGGCTACAGCAAGATGGTGCGCCTCCCCACTATGCACGTCCAGTACGGGAATATCTCGACCAAGTATTTCCTATGAGGTGGATTGGTAGACGAGGACAAATTGAATGGCCCGCAAGGTCTCCGAACTTAACCCCTTTGGATTATTTCCTCTGGGGTTATTTAAAATCTAAAGTGTATCTGAATAGGCCTCAAAACGTAAACGAGTTAAAGCAGAGAATTCGGAATGAAATTCGCTTAATTTCCCATCAGATAGTAAACAAAGTTCAACAAGAGTTTGTCTCTAGATTAGGACACTGTCTAGCCGCTAACGGACAGCAGTTTGAACACTTAATTTAAATTGGGTTTGTTTTTTATTTAAGTTTTGTTTATTGAATAAAACAGTTATTTATCAACCGATTTCGAATTTTTTGTAAAATTTGATTTCTGCATGAAAAATACTATTAATTGAGGTATCACAAGGGGTACATTGCTATTTAAAATTTTTAAGTAGGGGTTGCTAGCGCTTAGGGATGAAGGGGGGTTAAAATTACATAATTAAATGGCAATTTAAAAATAAAAATCGACATGTCAGAGCTTTTTACTCAGAAATTGTCAATAATCATTTAATCGAATTTATCCGTTACTTTTGGGAAGCACTGTATATGCAAGACGTAATTGAAAATCGTTAACAAGAGCCAAGCTTCAATAGTATTAAGTATAACATCATCTAAACAATTAGGCTAGATAGCTCAATTGGTTAGAGCACTGATCCGGAAAATCAAAGGTTGCAGGTTCAAAAGTCCTGCTGTAGCCGTTCTTTTAGTGGTTTTCAATTACTAGTTCGATTTGAAATGGTAATTCAACTTTAAATACAAAGTTGTGTTTTCATTTATATATATATATATATATATATATATATATATATATATATATATATATTACTCATATTTAGACCAGGGTAGAAAATTAAATAATCACATCAAATAATTTTAATCACCGTGTATAAGGAATTTTATTAAATAATACGCTTTATTAAAACCATGAAGCATAAATAAATTCGGTCGTTTCAGTAAAAATAAGAGATTTAAAATCATGTACAAGACGCTTTATATCAAAAGAAACAGTATTAAAAAGCTCATGTGTAATGTAATTATTCCTAAACAAATGGAAATTACGTGCAAAATTTATATTAATTAACCCTATTTTAAGTAACAAGTAGTAGACAAAGCGTACAGATAATAATTAATATTTAGTTAGGATTCACTAAAATTAAAGGCTATTATTTTAATTGAAGTTAATTGAATCGTTAGTAACAGATAATATCTATAGAAACTTGTAAAACCCAAGATTATAATACCAGAAAATAAAGCTCTGAGAATTAATATTATTTTGAACACCTGCGTAGTTTAAATATCACATACGGCGTAAATTTTGTAGATAATTAATAGTTTCAAAGAATCTTGGAGAAACCGGGGCTTAATATTCACGAGAATGTGCGATACGGGGTTATTAAACCCAGATAACAGTCCACATGGACTAAAATATAATCGATAATAAAGAATATCAATTTGCACCAATACGAACAGGTTAGAAAAGGAAAGAGAAATGCGTCAAGCAAAGACACATATAGTAAAAGGCGGGATTTAAGCAACGTCACGAGGGTCACAATTGGTTGAAAATAGGATGCAAATATCAGAGGTAGAAACAACAATTTCTGTACAAAATTAATTAGTTTTTCTCGGACATGCTTGCGTGCCGTGTGTTGAAATTTCTGAGATTTAAATGGGACGAGTGAAAATTCGTAAAAATCGACGCGCGAGCGACAGACTGGGAACATAGAATGAGGAATTCTTTAGAATTACCCGTTTTGAGGACAAAAGCGACGTGCCGGCTATTGGCTATATATACGGGTGGTAATATAAATTTCGGTCTCTTAGACTCTTAGACTTTTGACTATTCGATGCGTTAAAAGCTCTTACATCCGCGACTTGATTGAAGATGTTAAACAGTGCATTTTAGTTTGATAAAATAATTTAAAATTTTGCTCGTATATTTTAGTGATTCAAAATAGTTGGTTATTTACGTGCTAACATGAATGTACTTCAGTGCACTTAGATACAAGGTAATAAAATTTAGTTTCACTGTACCAATTAGCAAAATTTACAACGACAAATGTATACACAAAAGTAGGCAGTTTTGGCGTATATTGGTGAAAGAAGTATGAAGTTATTTGCTATTTTCGGGGTGATAATAATTAAATGGTTCAAATACGTGTCTGGATCCACGAAACAAGGGTCAGATATACATAAATGATTTCCGGAAAAGCCCAGAAACAACTTTAAATAAATGGTGATGGAGAAAATTTTAAAAGCGTTGAGAATTAGAAGCCGTAAATATAATCCTGTTGGAATGGTGTGATTAACTAAAGGGACAATGTACTTTGAAGCTACGAGGACAGTAACCTTCAGGTAAATTATACTATTTTGTTTGACATTTTTGTGTGTGTTGAATAACTTTATAATTGATTTACTTTAAATGGACATTAGTGAAATTGTACTAAACATAAAATTTTAATTTTAAGATGAAATTTGCTTGTTGAAGTAGAAAGGGGTATTTAGTTTTGATGTTCGGTAATATGATGAAAATTTGGGTATGTCTTTGAGCTCAATTAGACGAACCTGGTTAATTAACGTAAAGGGGTGGTAGATGCTCCCTTTATACTCAGACTCCGGTCTGCTTATATTGTTATATTAATTAGTAGGCATCCAACAATGACTTTAATTTTGGATGCACATTAAAAATGATAATAAAATTAATCTTGAAATTCTTTTTAAAACTGAAATTTATGCTGAGTTTTAATTTTGAAATTTTAATGTATTCTGAATATTGATGTAAATAGAGTTAACGTTGATGTTTTTGGTAGGAATGTGTTGTTTTTTTATGAATGAGGAGGTTTATAACATTAGGTGAGCAGCCGAGGCGAAAAGAGGATCACAGCCGTTTATGACGCCCAATCTGTGGGACTAGAATTTTTTTGTTGAAAGGACCCAGTTCCCAAAATTTAAAGGAAATATCACAGCAATATATATATATATATATATATATATATATTAATAGTTATTATTATATTATTATTATTATATATTAAGCATTCATTTGCATTCCAAATGTGGATTATTCTTCTCTATTAATATATATATATATATATATATATATATATATATATATATATATATATATAACCCACACTATTTATATTATTTATCAATGATATGAAAACTATTTTGTCATCCCCTACTTGTTTGCTTAATGCTGATGAAGTAAAGCTATTTAGTCCTACAGTGAGTATTGATGATTACAGCAACCTTCAGCAGGATATCAATAGTCTACTTGGTGTGCTAATAACTAGTTGAATATCAAATTGAGTAAATGTAAATTGCGTGATGAAGATACAGGTGTAGTTAATGTGCTTATTTTGCTCTGTAAATTTTGCTTTTTATTGAGTATTATAGTGAGTTTTAAAATATGGTTTTTGCTTAGTAGTGTAATTAATGTTGGTGAACAATATTGTGATATTTAATTATCAGTATTCTAACTTAATTGGTAAATCTACTACTATTTACTTCACTGCATTATTGTTATATACTTAAAAGGTCAACAAATCAACATTTGGTTCATGTTATCAGACATATGTTTGACAAGTATTATAAATAAATATCATTCTGCAATATACTAGTATTATTGAAGGAAGATGAGTCTGTATATATATTGTAATCAGTCTGAAACAAATGTAGATGGTAAGGATGCCCTATATTCATGTGATAGCTGTGGTAGAAAGGCTCATCAGGTATGCCGTGGTTTAAAGTTATCATCTCGTGTTATGAAATATTTTTGTAAAGAATGTGAAAGTGAATTGCGTGTTGTTCCCTTATTATTAAAAACTATAGAAGAGCTTAAAAAGTACTGTTTCTGAGATAGATTCCTCATTTCACATATCTGAACATTTTGGCTATTTTAATCTTTATCCGCTAATAATGTAGTTAATGCAAACAATGTTCTATTGGATCTTGCATTTTCCAGCATGTCTAACAGAGTAAATTATGCAACTGATATATTATTACCTTGTGATAATCATCATCCTGCACTTTGTATATTTTTAGAGTAGAATTTATTTAAGAAGAGTCATCATGCGCACACGGCTAAAACGGTGTCAGATTAGTTCATTGTTTAATAATCTCCGTGTTCGTTCAGCATTTCAGTGGCATAGATAATTTGCTGTTAAATGTCAATTGATGTTTGTGACTTTGATATTCTATATTTATTTCTTACGCTTTCATAGTTTTATTTCTGTTTCTTTGTGTTTTATGCCTTGCTTATTCGTGTATTCGAAATGTTAATTTAAACCACCAACAAAATAAAACTTGATTTTAGAATATTTACTCTATGGGAACCCTAAAATTATTAAATCCGCTTCGCCACTGACTTTCAAGGTTTGTGCATATGTCAAATGACGTACAAGCTCTTCTTAAATAAATTCTACTATACCTCTTTATGCAGTCAAAAACGACTTAGAAAATAACGATGATTATTTTTACGACTTTTGGAATGCTAACTATAGACTCATATCGAATTATTTAGCTGGATTTCATTGGGATGATATATTATCCAATTTACCACTGAATCAGGCAGTAAATGTATTTTATAACATTATTTATGAAGCAATTGAACTGTATGTTCCTATTCGTAAATCCAGGCGTTCCAATTTCCCTATTTGGTTTTCATCTGAACTCAGATCTCTAATCTATAGAAAGAAAATAGCCCACAAGATATATAAGTCTACACACTCTGTTCATGATTATCTTGTTTTTTCTAATTTAAGGAATAGAGAAAAAATTTAGTAACCATTTGTTATAGGAATTATGTACGTAATATTGAGAACTCTATTTTAGACAATGTTAAACGGTTTCGTAGTTTCACTAGTAGACTGAGGTATGATTATGGAATTCCAAACAGGATGTTTTATAATAATGAGCTTGCTGGAGGCAATGAGAATGCAGATTTATTTGCATCCTATTTCTCTTCTGTTTATGTTAATAGCAATGAACATAATACGTCTACTGTAAACAATAATACATCTAATATCAATGTAACACATTTTAATATTGATTTAGCAGACATTTACTCAAAATTAAACAATATTGATGTAAATATATCTCCTGGTCCTGATGGAGTTCCACCTATATTTTTGAAAAATTGTGTTTGTACTATCTCAAAACCCTTATTCATATTATTTAATCTGTCCTTAAGTGAAGAGGTGTTTCCAGCTTATTGGAAAGCTAGCTTTGTTACTCCACTTCATAAATCAGGTGATACGTTTAACATTTCTAATTATAGGCCTATTTCCATAATAAGTTGTATACCAAAAATTTTTGAAAGTTTTTTATCTCATCACCTAATCTTTACATTTAGGAATTTAATTATTGACTAACAACATGGTTTCTGTGTAGAACGCTCTGTCACAACCAACCTACTGTTGTTTGTAGATTTTATTACTACTGCTTTTGAAAGATGTCATCAAGTTGATTGTATATATGGTGATTTTAGAAAGGCATTTGATACTGTCAGCCATAGACGAGTTTTGACTAAACTTGCAACAATTGGCATTGAAGGATTTTTGGTCAATTGGATCTCTAGCTACGTTACTGGGAGAAATCAGTTTGTTAAAATCAGAAATTTTATATCAAAGGTCCGCTCACATTTAGAGTATGCATAGCCTGTCTGGAATCCAATCTACCATTGTTATTCTGACTTGATTGAGCATGTTCAGAATAAATTTCTTAAATATATTATATAGAAGCTGAGTCTTCAAGTAACTTTAAATAAGAGCACACTGTCATTCCAGTTTTGAATATGCCCTCTCTATATGATAGGAGGTGTATCAACGATTATATGTTTTGTCTTCAATGTCTTGTCATATTATCTGCCCTGAACTTTTACAAAAGATATGTATGCACGTGCCTCCTTTTGTGCAATTGTACTCTATATTCATTAAAGAAATCATTACGATATGTCTCGTTCAAATAGTGGAAGTTCTAGTTATACATACATTACTATGCTATACAGTAATATCTGTAAAATCCAATGGCTACTTTGTTGTGCACTTCATTTTTGTTTATATACTTCACTTATCTTACTTATTCTTCCTGTATAAATTAATTTAATTAGTGCATTTCATTTAATATGCAAGTTGTTTAAAATCTGCATAATGTTATTTAAGTTACCTGTATCGATAATTATATTGTAATTTAAAATAATGGTGTTAACCGTATAAAAATAAATATTTTGATGATCATCTATAGTACTTCGAACATACTGATAGCATTTGCGTTAAAAGTTATAGAATGCTGGGTTTTATTAAACGTCACACAAAGCATATTAAAGATACAAATGCTATAAGAACTCTTTATTTTAGCCTTGTTCGCAGTATACTGGAGTATAATAGCATAATCCGGTCTTCTAAACAGAGGATTTCAATCTACAAACTTGAAATGGTTCAAGCCAAGTTTGTTAAATACTAGATTTATACGTTTCACATTCCGCATAACTGTATATCTCGGGATGTTAGACTTCTGCTTGTTGGTTTTTAAACTCTTGAACACAGACGGTTGATAGCATCCGCAGTCTTTCTATATAAATTACTTAACTGCAAAAATGATTGTGTAAATCTTTTGAATTTAACTTCACTAGAGATTGTAACATGTTTAATTTGTTCAGTATTTATTCGCACTGAATTACGAGGATAATGCGCTAAGCATGCCTTATTCTTTATTAAGGTTTCATATGGTACATAACGGAACGCTTCGTTTTAATAATCTTCTTATAGTAAAATATCAGTGTCACATAAAGCTATTATGGCGAGCACCTCTATGCAATGCTGCGTCTATCGTATTTCCCCACCTCTAACGTCGCTATCGTTTGTTCCTCGCCTTGTCGAGTGAGTCGCTCCCTAGCAACCAATTTATCAAGATGTATTCTAGGCTAGAGGCATGCGACCTTCGGTTGAATTATTTGTGTGAGTGGTTCAAGTCATGCTAGACTTGGAACAATTCCAGTAACTTCTACTAACGCACGCCCACGAAAAACGATAGAGAAGGACAAGTGAAGATTTTGGTTTTGTAAGTTGTATGGTTTTGTACAAGAACATGAGGTTGCAGACATGTGTTCAGGATTGCTGTCGTCCCAAGTTTGAAATGGCTTGTAGTATTGTTTGGAAATTATGAAATTTCCGTTCGGATTTGTCTTGGAGAATCAGAGGCAGTTTGGTTCGTTATTACATTTAAGAAATTTTTGCATGTGTTAAGAATGTTGTTAACCTTTGCTAAACAGACGATCATATAAAAAGCACGAAAGTTGTTATCATGTTTACGAACATATGATCTGTTGTCATTTTCAATTATTGTTGAACTGGTTTTACAAACCGTAGAAAGAAATTTTGTCAGGTTAGGTTTATATAATTGTAAGCTTTGTTCCATTTAACTTCAGATAAATTTCAAGGTATATTTTCGAAGTTAAAGTTTTTTTGTGATGTAACACATTTGACAGATGTTGCCGTGAAAGCAGATGTTTCGTGCAGCTTTCATAAAATTCAAATTAAACATTCTTAAATTTTGAGATTAGCTTTTATTTACAGATAAATTATAAAAACTAAGTAAAAAATTTAAATACACGCTGCGTACTAATTCTGAAATTGTAATCTACCTGATAAGAAATGATAGTTCAGTGCATTGTGGTTATAAATTATTTTGATCAAATATTTAAAACAAGCTTATATTTAGAGAGCAGTCTTTTGCTTTAAAAAGACAAAATTTTGATTTTGTTATAAACTTTATTGTTGAGAATTCTTTACCTGTTAAAAAGTTTCGAAATTTTAAAAGAAAGTTTTTTACTTCAGTAAACAATTAGTTAAACTTTGAGACTTTTATTTTAGTCAAATGCGATCAAATCTAATAACATAAAGGTAGAATTTTTGAGTAATAATTTTGTGCCAATATCTTATTGGATATACATTTTTTATTTTTGATACTTTTATAGGACACAAATGGTGTTCTACATTTTATTTATTTAATCTTTGTAATTTCTTACAGGAGCTGCGTCTTATTTTTATAAGACAGGTTTTTGTTAACGAAGGCGATCTTTTTATCTTTGGGTTTCCACGTCCGCCCTTAGAATTGTGCTTTGCTCTTATCGTGATTATCTCAGGACTTGGTGGCGCCTATTTAACTTAGTTTATTCGAACCCCCCCTCCCACACTTCTTAATGCTCTACCCAGGAATAGACCCCTAGCTATGTCGGAAGATTTTTGTTCACTGGCGCCCAGATATAAAGAAAAAACGTAGCACTGACGCCTCAACGTATAAAAATATGTTTTAAGATTGCCACTTAAGAAACCCAGTATAAATACCTGTTTCACATTGGTTATCATCGTACCAATTATGGTTCTAATTCATTTATTGAGAGATTGATGCAATGTTTCAATAGTTATTTTAATTATTATGATATTTTTTATAATAGTATTAATTCCTTTAAGTTGTTTATTATTAATGCTTTTTGTTTATGTCTATATCTAATTATGTGCCATTTGGAGTTATTAATTACTTTGTAGTGTAACTATATAATAATAATAATACACACATCGACAGACAGTGTGCCATAGAATACAAAAATGATTACATAAAGGTGTAGTTAGAGAAGTAATCCGTATAATAATATAAGCAAATAGAGGAGAACTACTTGCAAGCAATAAATCTACAATGCATGAAAGTATCACTAGCTACTATTAAACAGTGCCAGTAAAGTTCTATAATTAGTGATGTTTCTAATGACTAATACAATTTACTCATACATGATATACTACATCCAGTACCAGATATAACAGATTCTGTACAATTTACACCAGCTGTAACAATTTTTATGGCAACATTTGGTGTTAATGTCAGTCATAAATAAATATGTTTTAGTATTATAAAGAAAATGTTTCTTACCCGTCCATCAATAACGATATGCTCAATACCATCTTCATCGATAGGATGTTCATTTAAAATAAAATCTTTAGAATCAGCAAAAATCTGCCCGTCTTCTAACATTTGTTCAGCAATAAAAATTTTGGAGTCGTCTACAGCATCATCAACACCAATACTCTCCAATCGAACAGTTCCACTGCCCTCGATAAATTCCATCTCACCTTCGGCATTCACCTATATAAACATTTCTCAATAATAAAAATATAAGATGTTTTCAACTAACTGTAATAATCTGCTGATCATCTGTAGTCAGTCTGGGTTGATTAACAATAATTGTATCATGAAGATGTCCTTGAGCTTGCATATGCTGATACAATAATGGTTTACGCATAAAACCAGCACCACAACCAAGACATTCGTATGGTTTTTTATCAGAATGAACAAACCTATGTGCATTGCGATTATCCCGACTATTAAAAGCTTTACCACATACTTCACACAGAAATGGTTTTTCGCCTGTATGAATACGCCTGTGTTTTTTAAAATGCTCTGGATATACAAATGTAGCATCACATACACTGCATTTAAATGGCCTTTCACCAGTGTGAATAGCTTTAATATGGTAATCAAGTAGACGACGCCTCTTAAATCCTTTATCGCACTTTTCGCACTTGTAGCGCTTATCATCATAATGGGTAGCACGCTTATGTGATTGCAGATTAGACCTTTGGCTAAAAGTAGCACCACAAAACTCACACTGATATGGTCGTTCACCAGTATGTGTCCTTTCATGATCTCGTATTTCGGCTTTGCGTGCAAATGCTTTCCCACATAAACCACAAATAAATGGCTTAAAACCTGAATGAACAATTGAATGAACTTCGAGATTGTGAGCAGAACCAAACTGTTTCCCTAAATCAATGTTTATATTAAATCATGCCTAGTGTTAAAATAAAACTTACCGCAAAGCTGACATCCAAACTCCTTAACACCTGTGTGCGTACGTTCATGTTGTGATAAATTTTGCTGGCTCAGAAATGACTTAGTACAGTGTCGACATGCAAATGGGCGTGGTCTAACTTCATGAGTCTTCTCGTGAGCCTTAAAAGTATATTTGGAAGCAAAATCCTTTCCGCATACTGTACAGATGTAAGGTCGTACACCATTATGAATATTCATATGCTCATCCAGTAAGTTTCTTGAACTGAAATTATTAATCGCAAAAGTAAAATTTTAGCAAACATGTCAAACAAATACTTAAACATTAAAAAAACGTTAGTATCGTTGATCTTGAAAAAATATTTTTAACCAAAACATAGCAATACTTAGAAATGTATGTACAGGACTGGATTTCTCGTGTGTGGAGCTGCTACACAACCAGTAGTATCATCCACATCTATGGCAGAATTATACACTTCTTCATGCACAGACCTGTTGTGTTTACCACCCATCTTGTGCTATGCACTCCTAGTAACTGTTGTACTTCTTTTTCAATAAGGCTCCGCCTTTTCATTTTACTATTTAACTTCAGAGGACTTTTAAACTTTGCATGCAGAAAATAAGGCTTCACCTTTTCATTTTACTATTTAAGTTCAGAGGACTTTTAAACCTTGCATGGGGAAGTCCTCCGTTATTATTATGTTTAAGTTACATGTGTAAACCACATGAGGGAGTGGTTCTCACATATTTTGAGATGTTCACCTGCGATTTGTGGTGTAGGAAATACCAGCTCCGTGACATAGTTGGTATGCGTGTGACTACTATGCCCAAGGTCCCGAGTTCGAATCCAGACACGGTCCGCTTGAATAATGTCAGGCGAGCATTTTTCACAAAAATACACCCTCGTTCGGATGAGACGTTAAATAAAGGTCCAGTGTGTGTGTTGTCACACACGTTAAAGATCCCTTCCTTGCTTGGAACAGCAAGGGTTCGGCAAAATTCCAAATTTTCAGGTAAAAAAAACTTGCTTCCTGGCCAATGTAGTACCTTCGGTTGGATCATTGGAAAATCACATGTAGGATGTAGGAAATACCCTGGAATAGTCCCCTCCCGAAGATACGAATGGCAGACTATTTTAACAAGTCCCGGGTTCGAATCCCGACACGGTCCGCTGGAAAAAAGTTAGGCAAGCATTTTTGGCAAAAATACGCCCTCGCTTGGATGAGATGTAAAATGAAGATCCCGTGTGCGAGTGTTGTCACGCGCGTTAAAGATCGCTACCTTGCTTGGAAAAGCAAGTGTTCGGCAAAATTCCAAATTTTTCAGGTTTAAAATACAATTCGCCTCCTGGCCTTTCGGGTGGAGAATTGGAACGTGTAAGGTGTGGGAAACCTTAGTTGGTATGCATATGACTACTACGCCCAAGATCCCAGGTTCGAATCTCAACACAAACTGCTTGAAAAATGTTAGCGAGCATTTTTCACAAAAATACGCACTCGTTCGGATGACAGGTAAAATGTATGTCCTGCACGTGCACGCGCGTGTGTGTTGTGATGCACGTTAAAGATCCCTACCTTGCTTGGAACAGCAAGGGTTCGGCAAAATTCAAAATTTTTCAGTTAAAAAAAACTCCCTTCCTGACCAATGTAGTACCTTCGGGTGGAGCATTGGAAAATCACATGTAAGGTGTGGGAAACCACAAATGTTACATGTCCCATGCCTTGAAGGTGCAGTTGCATCTAACAACTGTGGCATGAAAACATTAGGGGTCAATAGTTACTGGGAGCCAAGCGTTGAAATGAACAGCACTTTAGTACCAGCATTCATCGAGTGTGGATGTTCTAGTGTTGTTACGTGCCGAAAATCGGCACTAGACATCTTTAGTTTAGTTTTGATGTGCGGGAGTTTCGCGCCTTAAATTTGAAAGACTTGGCGCGTGTATTTCCGTCACGTCAGAAGTGCGTTGGACGAACTTCGCGCCGAAGCGTGTGGGGGAAGAAAAAGTGGGGAAGTTTCAGGAAGACGCTTAGGAAACGTGGAACTTTGCTGCTGAACATCGACCAGAGTGGTTAGGTATCGTATCTTTATCTTTGATTATGTAGATTTCCTTGCCTTATCTTGTTTATCGTTCCTCAGCCCGTTCCTGTCATTACCTCTACATAGGTAAAAGAAGATAAATTTGAAAGCAACCTGGTAGCAGCCCACGCCCGGCAGTAGCTAACCGGAGCAGTCCTGATGGAGGTCGCAGCCACCATCTTTAAATAATTTGGAAAGGGGCCACGAGCAAACCTGAAGGAAGTGATTCCGTAGGAAGCTGGACCTATTCATCTGAGTACCCCGTGTGTGGGATTTTGTTTATAATACCTTTTATGAAATTAGCATATTACGTCATTTACGAGTAATAATTTGCATATTGTGTGACATCATTGACAAATGGGTGCGCTAATCTCCACTTGATAGATTGGTGTTACCAACTGCCGTTGTGTCGCGTATACCGCGTCGACGGTAAATGCAAGAAGCACGTGTAAATGTAAGAGTGTTGTTCGGGATTGATTAATTTCATTATTCAAATTCAAATATTTTTTTTTTCGTGTTTATAAAATTGGTGTGTTGGGACGTTATCACTCCCGCCAACATATTTTGTCAAAAACAAGTGCATCTTATCACTTATTTTTTCGGTGTACAACATGGTGGACATAAAAGGTGCTGCCTTGTAAACTTCAGGGAATGCGGCTAGCAATTTTCAATCTATGTGGTGACTAATTGCAGAAAGTCGCTTGTGTTGAAAGTGAAACAGTTCCTCAGGTGAGTGTATGTTCGTTTTAACTACACCAATTTCGTGATATTAGGTTAAACATTTTGTACTCACATTTCGTGCAGTTTTTCAAACAATTTCTATAGTTATTCATTAACAAGTGTAGAGTTGCATGAGTTGGCAAAGCGATTCACGTACCTTTTGTTCCCTATCCTCCCGTTACTAATATAAAAAATACAGACACTTCGTCAACAAAGGACCACTGATAACCAAACAATAAACATCCGGACAACCCCTGAGAGGCAAGATAAACCGGGCCCATGATTTCCACAGAGTAAGTTTTTGCATAATAATTTGAGAGGCTTTGATGCCCTGGGAGTATTTATCCTATATAAATTTGAATAAGTTACATTATTATTATACATATTTAACATAACACTACACAACACTTTGCAATCATGCCAAAGTGTATGACTATACCCTTTTGTGCAACTAACCTCTTATATGACATGGCAACCCACCTCACGTTTCATGCTCCTCAGTGTCATTTTGCATAAATAATGTATTATTTGTCGGTAGAGTGAACATATCTTCAAATGGAAATATTCTAATATATGAACAATACACTCGTATATGGTTATGCAAATTAGATTTCAATTCCTATAAAACTGTTGTTTATGCATTTTTACATCAAAAAATATATATCCCAACTATATGTGGGTATAAACTGACGCACAATACTGACATCTTTTCGAGGTCATCCTCGAGATGGTCGAGACAGGTGTATGGTTGTTTGAGTTAAATCCTATGATTTTTCTTTCACATGTAGACGACATTATTCGTTGTTTGTTTCAACTGAAATTAACATGGTGGTAAACTGGGATGTTGAGATCAAAATCTAATTTTTAGTTATAATCGAGTCAATCCATATGAAGTGATCCGGTGATGGTTGCTTGACCAACTTTAATATTTTTAATCTTTTTATATGTTTTTCTTACATAAGTCAGCACTTCAAAACAGGTTTTAAATTTTTTTATCTCATCCCATTTTGGAGATACGGCCATTATTGTTTGGCCATGCAGGCTAATTTTGACCGTTACAGTCATTAGCGATAAATTAAATATCTCCAGACTGATTAATGCTACAGTAATGGGATTTGTACTATTTTTTTTAGAAAAGTCTATTTTACAATTTAGGCCGTTACAGTTTAAAGTGTTAATCTAACATAAATAGATCAAAAATACAACCAAAGTTCATGATCAAATTTTAACAAATTCGACTTTTTAAGGCTGAAAATTACAATGAAAGAATAAAATACCCAAGCTAATATTTGTATGACTATAAGATATAATAGGATACTTGCCAGTTTTAAAGAAAGAAGGTTAAAATATGTCTCCCTCGATTTTCTATAATTTTTCAAAAAACAATTTAAATTTTTTTTGAAATTTCGAGGCAATAACTCTTGTGGGGGAAAATATAAAAATCTGAATTTCTTACACAAGATGCACCTTTATGATAGTAAATTACTGTAAAAGTTTCAATCCTAGTATTTGATCCTGAAATAAGTTATGAATTTTTAAAGTTTAACAAAAACTCTCATTTAAAGAAAGAACATGTATTTATTATAAACAAGAATTGAATGACTGAAGTTCACATATATAATGTTCTTAATTATTTTCTTTATAATAAATGCCCATTTAGGAGCATACTTATTTCTTCTGAAAGATTTTGAAAGATAGTGTATGATCTTCCTGTCGTTGTTGTTAGTTCTAGTGCCATCAATTTTTGAATGTATGAAACACTTGCACACTTCTTGAAAGAAGTGTGTGGTCCTGCAGGGTGATAAAAGTGGACATAGACATCATTATGTTCTAGGCCGATTTGCTCGATCTAAGCTAACCACTACAGTCCATCATATATACAGGCAATAGTGTTATTAACTTCGAGACTTAAAAGTACGATTTTAGCGATGCAGTGATCTCGTATTTAGCAGTTTCTGAAGTTGTATAGCACGTAATTGTGTTTTCTCCAACAGCATGGTATCTATGAAATTTTCTCGTTCCTTTGACCCGCAATGTATTTTCAAATCTTGGTCTAAGTTTTTCCTTGTGTGTAATAATATCCTCTTTAACAAGGAAATAAGTTATGCCTGTAATATATTCCTTGCAAAAGGCAAACATCGGGTCTACATTTAGGATTTGGTTTAAAGTTGTCCTTTGTAAACTAGCTTAAGTCACTTCTCATTTTGTTGTCCCCCCCACTCCGTCAAAGGAGTTTTTTTCCGTGGCAAGAGGCAAAGAAATGCCACTCAGTCCCCAGACCAAAATCTTTCTAGTGATTGCAAATGTTTGAGAAATTATACCTATGTTTATACTGCCATCTGAAAAGTAAAACAACTTTTCTACTTTATTCAGTTTGTCCTTAATATAGTGGATTACTTTTGTTTGAAAGGCATGTACAACAGTCGTGTTGAACTCCAAATAAATAGTCACTTAAAACACAAATCAAATGACTTTTCACCTTACCATCTTCGTTCTTAAAATATATAACAAATCGATGCACTGTTGCTTGCTCATTTACCCAATGGTAACCTTGTATTTCATCCTGGATAATGTAGGTGAAATTTTCTGCAAAGTCTGCTAAAATTATACATTCTGATTCAACTATGTTTTCTTTCTTATTCTTCAAAAACTGTCCTTGAATTTTAGAAATGTAATGGTGACTCATCAGACTTTCTAACTTTTCGACTAGCGATTCAAAATATTCTTCTTGAGATTTACTAATAGGGACCATCTCTGATCTATCAGTCGTGACCCACTGTTTTGAACTTTATTCTCAATGGCTGATTGCCTCTTCTCAAAAGTTAGCTTTCTTATTTTGCACGCTGGAGATAGTTCTAACAAAGAACAAGCTGAATCTACTTCCTTCTGAATTTCCTCAAGAGGAACATAATTATCCAAACAATCAGTATCACTGGAAACTTTAGATTGTGTGTCTAAAACAAATAGTTTTTCATAACAGTTTCGACAAAGGGACTGTCCCGGAACTAATTTATCAATATATTCATGAGCTTTCAATAACAACAACTGTTCTAATTTAATCTCTCTCAAATCAGAAGTAATTCGTTTCTTGTGAACTTTTAAAGGCTCCAAACAGGATTTCCCCAAAATGTGATTATATTTTAGAAGATTTTTTTTCTTCGTGGTACTCACAAATTGAAATAATATCGTTACTCGCTCTTAATTCTAAAAGTTTTTGTTCAACATCATCAAACTCATTGATATGTTTTAATTTTTTATACACTAAACCATAACTTGTTTTATGGCAATGTTCATTAAATAATTGTCCAACAGAACACAGATCATCCATTTTAAGGTAAGTAATAATAACAAATACTCACAGTAAAAGTAAAATGAAGAAATAATTAATAAACACTGGTAATTAATAAAATAAACTTGAATTAACAAAAGACACAACACATTAGAAAACTATAACAGACTGTGGCACTTGCTGAACCTCAATGAGCAGATAAGTTTCACTATCAGGCAGATTCCTGTCCAGACATGAATGATGCATATGTGACTGTTAGGACAAGAACCTTTTATCTCTATCTTCTTTTAAAACCATTGACTAATTTTTAAATTAACCCCCTTTTTTAAAATACTATACTGTTTAACATTAGGAATATTTATTTTGCACATTTATCATTCTTGTATTTGTTTATAATTTACACCGAAATGCGTATTTTTGTTAAACTTTAAAAATTCATAACTTGTTTCAGGATCAAATACCAAGATTGAAACTTTTACAGTAGTTTACTATCATAAAGGTGCATCTTGTGTAAAAAATTCAGATTTTTATATTTTCCTCCACCTAGTTACTAAGCCTCAAAATTTCAAAAAAAAATCAAAATTAAGTTTTTTGAAAAATTATAGAAAATTGAGAGAGACATATTTTAACCTTCTTTCTCTAAGACTGGCAAGTATTCTATTAAATCTTATAGTCATACAAATATTAGCTTGGGTATTTTATTCTTTCATTGAAATTTTCAGCCTTAAAGAGTCGAATTTGTTAAAATTTGATCATGAACTTTGGTTGTATTTTTGAGCTATTTATGTTAGATTAACACTTTAAACTGTAAGGGCCTAAATTGTAGAATGGACTGTTCTAAAAAGAATAGTGCAAATCCCATTACTGTAGCATTAACCAGTCTGGAGATATTTACTTTATCGCTAATGACTAACGGTCAAAATTAGCCCATTTGGTCAAACAAAAATGACCGTATCTCCAAAACGGGAAATTTCAAACTTGTTTTGAGGCGCTGACTTATGTAAGAAAAACATAAAAAAATAAAAATATTAAAATTGGTCAAGCAACCTGAAAACTTTCTTTTAGGTCACTTCATATGGATTGACCCAATTTTGACTCCCTGTCCCGTTTGAAGGGTGGGCAAAGGTTATTAAATTTTGCTGTTGGAAAACCTTGAAGTTACTTTATTTTATTTTATCAGTTGCCCTTGATAAATCCTCACATCTTTGTTTTAATTTGATATGATTAATCTGGTTTTATTAGTAATCCGGTCTTCACTTATCATATAATATTAATGTTTAAATATTTGCAGGTTCTGCAAATGCAACTAGATAAATAATAGGTTTAGTTTTATCTACAAATTCTTAAGATTTTTACCTGAGAAGACTCACTTAAACAATTTTATAATAAACTTTTGATTCACTTTAGGCACATTTTACAAACTTGTGTTTGTTCTGACCAACTCCACTGTATTCTTGTGTTCCCATTCGTGGTCCTGTATTGTTGGTCTTGTCAGGCACTGCGAAAAACCCCGTCAGTGTAAAAGAGTTATTCCTTATCATATCCACACTGTCCTTATTAATATAGTAATTATGTCTGATGGTTTTTTGTTTACTTGCTGTCAAAACAAATATCAAAGTAATTATGTTTGTATCAATTACAATGCTATCTATCATAAAAGTTGCCTTGAATCTAGGAAAAAGTCTTTCATCAAAATTGATCAATAAAGTAAACTCCTGCACCAACAACACAATATCCATCTCTTGCGTTGACTATAATGATTTGAAGAATGATCTACCCCATTTACAAGAAGAAAATGAAACCATGATCGGAATGCAATAGCTTAATCAAGCACAATACACAACTGCAGGCACAGTTGAGAACTAGTTTAGATGAAAGTCTTCTTATGGAAAATTCTCTCCGAAACGATGAAGAAGACAACCAATCAAAGCTAATTGAATATTCTACAAAAATAAAATATTTAAAAAAGATCATCGAAAGCCTAAAATAGGACCAAGCACCTGACAATGTTCAGGTTAATTTAAATACATTAAATACATTGTGCAGTGCATGCCCCTTCCCTGATATGTTATTAGTATGTAGTCTCGTAAGGGTTCCATGTTATTTATTTATCTATCGTGAATGCCTACGCCAATGGCATAAAGTAGTTTTTAGTAAGTTTTAAGCAGTGCCATTTCAAACCTGTGGGGTTAGACGTGACATCGCCACGAGTTGTAGTATTATAGACATTAGGGGAGAGGAGTCAGTTACTTACCAGTGCATGAAGAAGCACAATGAATGCGACGGACTTGTGTATATGATCAAATAGTTTGATCCTAATGTTTGTAATTATTGATGTTGTAAGTGAATCGTGTTTATGTTCATTGGAATAAGGGTTTATCCATCAGAAGTGCCTTGAAACAGTTAGTGGAATTTAATGAAGGTAGACTCATTCTGTTAAGCTGTACATGTTATTTTAGCTGTTGTCAAGGTGCATCACGGTTTTAACGCACTCCTTAATTGGATTGAAATGTCGGTAGTGTAGAAAACCCACTTAGTGATCTAGTAATTTATCGACGCAAGTAAAATTATAACGCATGCATGCGGTTACATACGCAATGCCTAAAGAACGTAATTCGTTCTTATATTTAATGCTTGTGGGACAAAGCAGTGGTTTAGTGCAAGGTCAACAATACTGGGAAATTGGAAACACCTGAATGTTAGTTATAAGTCCCGTGGAATTATAATGTAATATAATATAATTATATATTCTATTAAGACACTTTCTTAGTGATGCCCTCCAAGAATTTAACATATTGCATTAGGGTAGATATGGATTGTTTAATGATATCAGTAATATCATACACTTGTTCACGAGTAAACGACATAGTAAGATAACAGTAATAATACACACATAAAATTATTGCAAGGTATTAATATTAATATTAGCACGGAGAGACACCGAAACGGACATCGTACAATCTTTAATACCTTATTATAAATTATATGCAATTAAAGCGTGCTTTAAGTTGCTCTTCGTCAACTTCTACAAGCCAAAATGCAAAATGAACGTCAACTACAACTGAAGGCAATATTTTCTCAAGTACTATGTCCATTAATTACAATAAAAATGTTGAAAATATTACCAACATCCTTGATGACATCAAAAATATTAATATTTTATATGTGTGAACACCTTTTTATGTCTAATATTAATGTGTACAGTGTGTTTATTGTTATTTAATGGGTTATAAGTGAATTCTAATTGATGAGGCTATATCAATGCGAAGCTTTCTTCTTGCTCTATTATATGGTACTGTTAACAATTCCTTTGACTGATTAATTTCAACTTTAAGAACAGAAGCAATCATTATATTATAATATAACACACATCTGGTTCATTCTCTTTAACAGTCAACCAAGTTTCTATTTATGCTGTTATCATAATACACAGCACATAATTCACTCTGCAGCAGATTGGACTCTATTTATCAACTTTCAACATTGGTTTCTTATCTTTCAGAATATTTACATTATACAACACAAACTAAATTTATCTTATTTTGTTTTATTATTGTCTCTTGTTATAATTACTGTTAATGCTTCACTGATGGAGCAGCTATCACTTGTCTTCTAATTTTAAATGCTGGCCCAAAAGATGTTTAACAATTGTGTATGTGTGCATTGCTTTAGTATTTATCATAAAAGTTGTTTACACAAAACAAGGAATAATAATTTTCCAATTATGTATTAGACAAACAAGGAACATAAAATTATATGAATGACATCATCTATACTGACTTAATCTGTAAAAAAGCTAGCTGATAAAGATCTATTATAAACAACATGTGTAATTGTTAAAAGCGCCAAACTGTAATGCCAAGTGCTTATATATATATATATTATACTGTCAAGAAGGGGGTGGGCTTATAAAATGTTTAAATAGGGCTTCGAAACGACTTTGCTAGAATGGGGGTATATTTGGTTTTGTTTGAGTATTTTCTTTCAGGTATTTTTGGTTTATAAATTAACAACAACTATTCCACGTTTATAAATTTATAAAGCTTTTGAAACTGCATTGCATTCAACAACATATACCGGCCATAGACCAGGCTAAGCTAGTTATAAGTTTGCATTGTATACGTATTTTAATTGTTATGGTTGCACGTATATGAAATTTAATTTGGAGTTAGCGTTTTCAGAACCATTTGAATGTAAAAACAAATATCAAAATTGCTTGGTATACTGCACGCTTTTAAAATTTTAAGGAGTTAAGTGATACTCCCGTAAAATTTGTAAATCAATTTCAGTTTGAATATGTTTTAACAATTAAAGATTGGTTATGTAATGACAGGACGTTTACCGAATAAGACAAGGAGTGACAGATAGAGATATTACGCCTATCACTAATAAGGTAGGATCACAGTATATATAACAGATGGCGCTAACAACGTGAGGCAGAGTAGATTTGTTAGTTGTACGTTGCATATATTCTATTTAAAAGTGAAAATTAATATTTGATTGACGTTTCATATATATTTATTTAACAGTTGTTGAAGGTTTTGAATTTATTGTAGTAGGCTAAGACGTAATTTGATATTCACACTTTGGTCAATTTTAGCGGCGGTAAAACATTAGGTGGGGCTCGAATAGGTAAATAACTTCGCAACAAAATATTTGTTCGCCTAAAGGTGGGGCTCGATAGGGCTGATTCAGATTTGCAGAGGTTGTGTAGCTTAGTGGGGCACATCATTGAAGTTTATTTTGAAAATTAAAGGGACATGTCTGATGAGGAGAGATTCACGAGGTCAGGAAAAGTTTATGGAGTTGAGACTGGTGTGAGAGGGCAACCGGTGGTTAAGACTGTAGCAGCAGGGGATGCTAGGGATGAAGCTGGAGGATATGTGGAGCCGGAGGTGATTATTGTGAATTCAGGGGTACATCGGGAGAAAATGAAATTGATAAGAGAAAAGAGAATATGCAGATCCAAGATGTGATGATGGTTTTGTTGGAATTAAAAGGGTCGTTAACTAAGTCGCATGAAGAATTGAGAGGATCATTGTTGGCGAGGTTAGAAATTCACAAGCGGAAGTTAAGGAAAAATTTGATATGATGGAAATGAAAATTGAAGGAATTAATGTATCAATACAGAGCAGTTTGTGTTCATTTAAGGATGAAGTTCTGAAGGACGTGAGGATAGAGTCCAGGTTGTAGAAGGAAGGTAACAACAGGTTTAAATGAATTAAGGGAAGAGCTGTACATGGTCGAAGTTAGACAGACAGAAAAATTGCAGAATTTAGGTGAAATAGTTCGATTCAGACGGAGGACAATATTAACTCTAAAACGAAATTATAGGCAAATTGCGGGCGAGTCAGGAGGTGGCAGAGAAGCTGAGAAGGGATACGACGGTTCTGGGGAATACGGTAAATGGATTGTCTGGTCTTGAAGGAATGTTAGACAGATGAGAGAACAGTTGGTTGAATTGGAAAGGGAAGAGTTGTTTGTGATGCAGGATACCAGTATAGGCTAGGGAAAGAGACCTTGCCGAGGTTTGAAGGCAGAAAGAATGAGCAGCCGATGGTCTATCTTAGCAAGTTGGACGAGATGGTAGAGAGTGAGCCTGAGAGGGTGAAGATGCAGATGGTGAGCGTGACATTGGGGGTTGTGCAGAGAAATGGCACTGTATCGTGAGGAGGCAATATAGTTCGTGCGAGGAATTTCGAAGGCTATTCATAGAACAATATTGGGGAAACACGCATCAGGCTAATATTCGAACGGATTTAAACACTGGGAACTATAGGTCATACCAGGGATCGAGAGAAAATTATGTGATTGAAAAGTATAACCAGGCGCAGCACCTGATTCCTAAATTAAGAGAAGATGAAATTATATTATTGTTGTCAAGGCATATGGAGGCGGAAATAACTAGGGCCGTAGCGATACAAAACGTTCGGACTTTAAGAGACTTTTTGGAAATGATGCTAAATTATGACGTAGCTAGGACGTTTGAAACGAATAACAGGGAAAATAGTGATAATAGGAATTGGGATAGGAATAGGAATAGCACAGACTACCAGAGGACTGGGGTGCAAGGATACAATTATAGGGAGAATGGACAGGACAACTACAGAAAGCAATATCAGGGAAATCAAAGGAGAACGAATAATAATTGGGAACAACGTTTTAATAGAGACGATAATTATAGGGGGAACAATGACTGGAACAGGACTGATAGGAATGACAAAGGTTTTGGACAGCAAAGAACGAGTTTTGGACAGAGGTGGCAGAGAAAGCGAGCAGAGATCAACGGATCAGGGGGAAATACCGACAGGGATTAGAGACCGAGAACGGGAGACAGATAGAAACTTGACGATCCAACACGTAACAACAAGAGACACGCGACAGAGATCGGAGGATAGGATAGAGAAAGTGGAGGTCCACGATGAACCCACGGTACAAAAAAACGTCGATTTATTAGTGTTAGGAAAATCAGATTTAGGGACACAGCATAGTATTAGTTTAGTAGATAAGTTGTTAGATAATAAGTTTGAAAGAAGGCGGGAGTTACCATTTATTCATATTAGTTAGGGATTCTGTTTACACGGCATTGATAGATACAGGGTCGCAGTTATCGCTGGTGAGAGAGGAAATAGTTTTGAAACATGCAGAATTATTCAAAGGGAAAATTTGTAGGGTTAAGAGTATTAATTTTATATACTGTCAAGAAGGGGGTGGGCTTATAAAATGTTTAAATAGGGCTTGAAACGACTTTGCTAGAATGGGGTATATTTGGTTTTGTTTGAGTATTTTCTTTCAGGTATTTTTGGTTTATAAATTAACAACAACTATTCCACGTTTATAAATTTATAAAGCTTTTGAAACTGCATTGCATTCAACAACATATACCGCCATAGACCAGGCTAAGCTAGTTATAAGTTTGCATTGTATACGTATTTTAATTGTTATGGTTGCACGATATGAAATTTAATTTGAGTTAGCGTTTTCAGAACCATTTGAATGTAAAACAAATATCAAAATTGCTTGGTATACTGCACACTTTTAAAATTTTAAGGAGTTAAGTGATACTCCCGTAAAATTTATAAATCAATTTCAGTTTGAATATGTTTTAACAATTAAAGATTGGTTATGTAATGACAGGACGTTTACCGAATAAGACAAGGAGTGACAGATAGAGATATTACGCCTATCACTAATAAGGTAGGATCACAGTATATATATATATATATATATATATATATATATATATATATATATATATTACTCATATTTAGACCAGGGTAGAAAATTAAATAATCACATCAAATAATTTTAATCACCGTGTAGAAGCTTTGGGAAAAGGTACGTTATTAAAAAACCGTGAAGCATAAAAATTCATTCGTTTCATTAAAAATAAGGAGTTAAATTATGTACAAGACGCTTGCTATAAAAAAAGGAAGCAGTATTAAAAAGCTCTGCGTGTAATTTAATTATTCCTAGTAAAGAAACAAATAGAAAATTACGTGCAAAATTTATATTAATTAACTCAATTTTAAGGAACCGGTATTAAACAAAATGTACAGATAATAATTAATATTTGATTAGGAGTCACTAAAAATTAAAGGGTATTATTTTAATTGGAGTTAATTGAACCATTAGTAACATATAATATCTATAAAACTTGTAAAACCCAATAAAATGCAAATCATAGAAGTGTTATTTAGAAGTATTATGTTTGAACACCTGCGTATTTTTAAAAGGCTCATTCTGGTAAATTTGGCAGATAATAAATGGTTACAGAGAATCTTGGAGAAACCGTAGCTTAATAGTTACGAGAAATGCTAAAGGTGGGTTATTTCACAGTCCACATGGACTGAAATAATCGATAATAAAGAATATCAATTTGCACCAATAAGAACAGGGTAGATAGAGACAGATAATATGCGCAAGACCGAGACACATATAGTAAAAGGCGTGAGTGGAGCAACGTCACTGGGTTGCGATTGGTTGAAAGTAAAAGGCAAACTTGAGAGGTAAAAATAACATTTCTGTATAAAAATTAATTAGTTATTTCCAGACGTTGCGAGCCATGTCGAAATTTCTGAGATTTAACTGGGGCGAGTGCAAATTTCGTAAAAATCGCATGCCGGGCTGCGGAATGGGAACCTAGTATGCGAAATTCTGAAGAATTGTCCGTTTTGGGGAACAGACCGACAGACGGGCTAACCGCTATATATACCCAGGTTAATATGAACAAGCTCTCTTAGATTTTCGACTTGATTCAATGCGTTAAACAGTGCTTTTAGTTTTCCGAGTTTGATAGAATAATTTAAACAGTTTGCTCGTATATTTTGGTGATTTAAAACAGTTTGTTCTTTACGTGCTACAATGAATGTACTTTAGTGCACTTAGAAAAGAAGATACAAGGTAATAAAGTTAGTATCACTGTACTAATTAGTCAAAATTTGCAACGACAAATGAATACACAAAAGTAGGCAGTTTTGGCATATATTTGTGAAAGAAGTATGAATTTCTTTGCTATTTTTCGGGGGTGTTAATAATTAAATGGTTCATAAACGTGTCTGGATCCACAAAACAAGGTTCAGATATACACAGATGAGTTCCGGAAAAGCCCTGAAACAACTTTAGATGAATGGTGGTGGAGAAATTTTAAAAGCGTTGAGAATCAGAAGCCGTAAATATAACCCAGTTGGAATGGTGTGATTAACAAAAGGGACGAGGTACATTGAAGCTACGAGTGCAGTAACCTTCAGGTAAATTATACTATTTTGTTTGAACTTTGATGTTTTCGTGTGTGTTGAATAACTTTATAATTTATTTACTTAAAATGGACAGTAATGAAGTTGTACTAACAACAAATTTTTAATTTTAAGGTGAAATTTTCTTGTTTAAGTCGAAAGGAGTATTTAGTATTTATGTTCTTGATGAAAATTTGGGTATGTCTTTGAGCTCAATTAGACGAACCTGGTTAATTAACGTAAAGGGGTGGTAGATGCTCCCTTTATACTCAGACTCCGGTCTGCTTATATTGTTATATTAATTAGTAGGCATCCAACAATGACTTTAATTTTGGATGCACATTAAAATGATAACAAATTTAAATCTTGAAATTTTCTGATACTGAAATTTATGCTGAATTTTTAATTTTGAAATTTTAATGTATTGTGAATATTGATGTAAATAGAGTTAACGGCGATGTTTATGGTAGGAATGTGTTTTTTTTTTTTTTATGAATGAGGATGAAGGTTTATCTAGGGGAGCAGCCGAGGCGATGAACAGAAGAAAGTCGACGGAACAGTTGAGTTAATGAATAGCTTTTTGTAGGATTCACAGCATTCTTGACGCCCAATTCGTGAGGCTCGATTCTAATTAAAAAGGTTTCACAGCATTCTTGACGCAAAATCTGTGGGGCTCGATTCGAAAACCGTAGTTCCCTGATTTTGGTGGATTCACAGCAATATATATATATATATATATATATATATATATATTATAGTGGTTTTAAAAGATCAAAAATAAATATAAACAAAGCAATTTCAAAACACCCTGTATAAAGAAACAACCAGAAATTACGCTTGGAAATTATATTAGTTAATTCATTTTTAAGTATCAAGTATTAACAAAATTTTATAAATAATTAATGAAATTTAAGTAGGTTTGCTAAGAAATTAAATGGTAAAAGCCAATGCCATTAATTTGTTAATTAATTTGAATTCAATTGAACGATTATTGAGGTATAATATGCATAAAAGCTTTTAAAAACCCAATAATACCAAATATGAGACGCGTTGCTAACGTACGAATATATCAAGAGGGTTAAAATACGCGGAATATTCAACTCGGAGAAGCGTTATTTAAAATGTTACGATTGAACACCTCCGTATTTTTCTAAAGGTCAGGTTCAGCTTAAATTGTGTAGGTAACAAATGGTTACAGAGAACGTCGGGTAAAACCGTCGCTTATATTCACGGGAAATGCTAATAAGGGGATTATTGTATGCTCGTAGAGAGTCCACGTGTGTAAACAGTGAATAAACTAGGATATCGATTTTTCAACCACTCAAGCGAAGTTAGACTGAGACGAACAAAACGTATAAACATGCGAACACAATAGTAAAGGAGGGATTTGAGAGACGTCATTAAGCCTACGATTGGTCGATATGTTAGTTCAACTTGGCATAGACACGAGGATAGTGTAGCATGATATTCTTAAAAATTTATAACGAGGTACGGAATTTCGCAGATGTGAAAATGGGGTTGAGTGCAGAATTTTGAGAATGTGTGTTGTGAGCAGAGGATTTCGGATAGCTGGGGGCCTGGAGAGGTGACAGTCGAAGGAGATATATACTCTGGAGAGCGAGGACTCACTCTCTTGTCTTTGAACTTCGTGCCTTATTAGTTCGATCGTCCCAAAAGCACGTATAAAAATTGACACAAAGTTGTAAGTATCAACAAATAATTTAAATCGTATTTCTTAAGTGATAGCCTCTAAATTAATTAAAAACGCGGTTAGTGTGCGTAAATAACTTATTTTAATAGAGGTATCACCTATAATTTATTATCAACTCGTGTCGGGACATTAAATAAAACGTAGATTACTGTAAAATAAAATTTGGAATTTGGTTACACCGAGAAGAAGGCGTTGGCAGTTCAACTGAAATGGAAGTCGTCTAGTACTTGAGAGAATCGACCTGCAGACCTGGTAGAAAATTACATGGCCTCATCTACAGAGCGAAGATCTCCTAGAAATTCCAGGTAACGATTTAACATTGTGATTCCTATAAACTGAAAATATTGGGGTGGCGTGTGAGAGTGTTTTCAAGGTAGTGTGAATTATTTAAGTATTAAACAGAATAAGTGTAAATAACTTTAGTACGGTATTCAACGAGAAATTGAAGGTGTCTAGAAAGCTTTTAAACGTTCCATCAGAACGTGAAATTTTGTGAAGAGTACATGGCTTTGTTTTTTTTTAGTTTTAGAGTATGCAAAGTACAAGGGCATACATTAATTGGGTTATTATGAGCTCACCATACCCCACAGTTTACGTAGATTATTAAAATAAATAAATAAATTATAATAAAGGAACTTTAGAGAAGGTATTATTCAAGGTCCATTTACTCCGCGTACATTTTATGTGTTTGCTGAGTTTAAAATTAAATAAAGGACATTACAAAATAAGGGTTACTGAAGTGTAACGTGAACAATAAAATAATAATGAAGTGCATTTGTAAAAATAAATAAATAAAAGATTGTATGTTTGTTGTATTTTGTGGTTTTATTGGGCGTGTGCGTGACTGATAAGATTTATGAATGAATATAGCTATCCAAAAGGAGGTCCTAATGAGCTAGCCGGAAGCAGTTGAAGAAGGCCGTTCAACTGAGGAAGAGAGGAAAACGGGTAAGCAATATTTTTTTGACTTATTTAAATATTTGGAAATTTTTCTATTTTCGAATTTGAAAATTTGATATTATTATATTATTTTCGAAAATAATTTTGTTGGTGAAAATTATACTCGAGCACCACGGCAATATATATATATATATATATATATATATATATATATATATATATATGTAGATAAAGTTTAGTTAATTTAGGTAAAACAAATAAGGATATTTTCAGTGGAAGCACGCGTAATAAATGATAAAGTGTAATTAGACACGCATTAAGAAAAAGAGTTCCAGACGATTAAATTAATACAGATATGGAAATAGAGTTTCAGGTAGTTAATATAAATGCGTACAAAGATCTAATCATTTTGATAAGAGAAATGATTAAAAATTGCGTAAATCGCATGTAAACATGGAAATCTAAGATCGGGTTGCATCAGTTGTTTATAGAAAAGCAAGTAATCTATCAAAATACAGCATGTTGATAATAATAGACAGATGCGGGCAGGTGGTGATTATGAGGAATCGTAGAGCATTGCATCAGAAACTGCTCAATATGGAATTATTTGATTGGTCAGAGACAAGCGACGAGTTCTAGACCAAACCCACGCATGGAGAGGGAATTCGAGATTATATTAGCAAGCACCTTGATAGGAAAGTCAGTTTTGAACTCAATGAAGGCCGAAGTGCATTGCCATTAAACAAAGTGATACGTAATAAGAATAAAAGTGAAAAATAATATGAATGCTAATATGAAGATTATAATTACCGTTTAAATGTAAGTACGTTTTTAATGAATTTATTGTAAACTAAGACATAAAAATAATAGGGTTTCGAGGTCTGAGGGAAATAGACTAGGATTCTGATGTTAAGAAAAATACAGTAATAAAATTTAAATGTCAAGGGGAAAAGAAGAATAATACAATCTTGAAGTACAGGGGTGAAACAAACTACAATTTTAAGTCTGGTGCAAGAATGATAAGTCTAAGTTTGAAGAATTGAGATAAATTGGGGTATATAATTTAATGATGGTGATCCATAGTGTAATAATTTGAATGGAATCCAGAATTGGGGAAGATCATTTTTATTGGAAGCGTCGATGTGAAAAAGATAAAACCAGGTCAGATTTTCAGTTATAAGACACTTGTTTTTCTATATGAATTTTTATTTTATTTTAATATTGAATTTACTAAATAAGATATGCTTGTAAAAAGTCAACAAAGGAGGTTGCATACGTATTGAATGAGTAATACAAAAAACAGGTTTAGAATATTCTACATTTGTTGGTAAAGATCATAAATTTTCTTTGGTGACTTTGGGTTTTGAGTGAATGATTGTTAATAAATGAGATTTATAAAATTAACTGATTGAAAAGTGTATTTCGAATAATTTCAAAAGCTGTACATAGCATATTGGTTTCATTATATAAAATCTAAATTTACTGAATTTTATAATTGCAAATAAATGCTAGCCGAGGTCATAAGATTTAAATAGTACAAAAGGCGGAGCCACCAGTTGAGCAGGAAAGTGATAACTCGCAAGGCGGTAACGTATCGAATTTTGCCATTGGTAGATAGAGTTGTTTACAGATAAAGTCCAGTTGATAGCAATATTAAGAAAACAGCTGGAGGAGGAAATAATTACACTTAATCGTGAATATTAAAATGGTGGTCCAATAATTTAGAGTACGTAGAAAATAAATAATGCAGTCCAAAGTCGGAGCATGATAATTATTCCAATAGCATAGCAATATATATATATATATATATATATATATATATACACATACCTTGTGCAATTTTAATTATAGTATAGTATAAGTCAAAACAAACAAATAATTCTACAAACTAACATTTTAACTTGTATCACAGTTTCGCTTCAATAAATAGTATGAATAACAATAATATAATTGGTTGTATAATCTAATATTTAATCACTCTCAAACATGGTGTATTCAAATATGTGGGGATTTTTAATAGTCTAAATAATGGTAGAATATTTTTGTTAATATTCAGAAGATTCATCTTTTACAAATTAAATTGTGGTAAATATTCATAGATCCATCTTGGTCAGTTTTTGAGTTTATGGTATTCGGATATTTATATATTTGTAAAGTTTCCATTACGTTTCTCTTGTGGTCATTGTTTTCAGTGTCTAAAATATCTACATTATTGAAATCAAATTGGTGTAAGTTGTCAATTGCATGAGAAGCAAGAGCAGTACTTTTTTTATGATTAGTTTTTATGCTATATTTGTGCTCATAAATTCGTTTACGAAGGTATTGTTTAGTATTACCTATGTATATCCCAGGACATCCTGTGCAGTTAATTTTATAAATTGTGTGTGTCTTATTGTTATGTTCAATGGGTGGAAATAGTTTGGTGAAAATTTTTTTAATTTATGAATTATTTGTATGTTATATTTTTGAAGACAGTTTTTAATTTTTTCAGAGAGTCCTGGGGTATATATAATTCCAATTCTGGTTTCTTCTAGCTGTTTTTTATTTTTATTTTGATTATTGTAGATTTTATGTATTTTTGATTTTATTATTGGTTTATATAAGGAAATGGTATAGCAATTATCTTTGAGTATAGTCTTAATGGTGTTTAAGTTGTTGTATCTAAATTTAGGGTGTGCTAATTTTATATCTCTTTCAATTAGGTTATTAACTACGTTAGTTTTATATTGTTTTGGTACGCAGGAATTGAAGTTTAGATATCTACCGATCAATGTGTTTTTTCGGTACCAATTGTTGTAATTAATCCTTCATCATTATAGTTTATGAGGACATCTAGAAATGGAATCGTTCTGTTAACTGCTATTTCAACGGTGAATTGTAAACGTTGATGGAATCCATTAAATGCTTTTAAGGTTTCGTTGATTTTATCAAAAAGTAGGCAAATAATACAATCATCAACGTATCTTTTATAAAATGTTGGTATGTATTGTAGTTGATTTATGGCATAATTTTCAAGTTCTTTCATTACTAGGTTGGCAATAGTGGATGAAATTGGGGATCCCATGGCGGTTCCGGTGCGGTGCCCTTTTTGTGAATTAAAAAGGTAAAAAATTTTAATGTCTATTTTTAATTTTTTTGTCGACCGTTTATTAATGTCAATACTAACGAATGATTTTGTTTTAAAAAGGATGCATTAATGGATGTTATTAATGCACTCTTTTTCATTAAGTAACTCTTTTTGTGACTTTGACGTTTTGATGTTTTAATAGAGGTATAATCTCAACCTGACATACGGATACGCATCCTTGTTGTTAAATTGCATGTCATATATTTCAGTGGTGACTAGTTTTCCTTTAGCAAAAGTGAGGTTTATCTAAAAGCGAAAATGTATGAAGTTGACATTATTGTATTCTGACGGTCTTTGTGGAAAAGTAAATTTTATTGTACTTGCAGTCAACGAAAAAATCTTGTAATCAACTCGTTTGTTAATAGGCGATTAATAATCTCAACTATTTAAACAGTTCAATTATTAATCGCCTTCATTAACCAACTAGTTGATTAAATAACTATTAATGTGTAAATTTAATTGCATCGGCTAGCTCAGTTTTTGAATTACACACGGAACTTGCGACAGTAATTATTTAAATTTATCTCCAGTAATTATTTAAAGTCCTTTTATTAAGGTTAATATTAGAATTTAAATCAAAACAACTTTTAGTTACTTAAGCTTTTTATTTAAGGATAAAACGACAAACCCATCAATTTTCAATTTTCAGTGGTATTATTTTACACTTCACAATTAATCACTTTACGTGGATATTTTTGTTTTCAGAGACGTGAACTATGCCTTACTTCATGATGAAATGATTTGTTTACAAATCCGGTCATATTTAAATGCACCGTCTATCTATTGACAAGTGCAAAGTTCGTTGTTTGTATATAAACTTTCATACCAGGTTTTCGGATATCCCATGGTATTATTATTGTATATTAACATCAACACGTTACTCTTGACATGTACCATTTCGAGTTAATAGCGTTGATTCGCCTGGATTTTCATACTTCTAGATAAGTAAACCATTGGTTGTTCAAATAAATTTGGTGAACTTTGATTTTTAATTAACAGGCCTTGTTTGTTTCCACTAAATCAGGTGTCGATTTTAATTTTCCAGTCACGTAGGCTTAATACAAGGTATGCCTTAAATTATATGCGTTTGCTATCTTACGCATCTTTTAACCTGCTTGTTTTAATTACGATACTTGTCGTAATAATGTTGCGTTATCCATGCGTGTCGCATTTCAGCTTGCATTTATGTTGTGTAACGGACTTGCGGATTTGTTTTATTCAAATAAATCTTCCAAATATTTTTCATGAACTAAATTAATTATGATTATTATTTATATACAAGGCGTTGTGATTTACTTTCCAGTCTAATCATCATATTTCTTGTTTTCTTCAGAAAACTGTCGTTTTCTGAGCCCTTATGTATTTTATATTTTATATTCCTTCCCTGCTTCGTTTTCAAACCACCTTCCATTTTTCAGCCTTCGCTTCGACCGTTAACTCAAATTTCTATAGAATTATGTTTCAACGTGTATTCTGATTTCTTGAATTGTTTATTTGCCTATCAGTCTATTCTATGGTGGCATAATTGGAAAACGTATGGTCCTAATATACCTGTTTGAATCCTGTCCAAAACATACTATTTTCCATCTTTCAATTATTAGCTGAATTTGAAATGATTATTTGGGCTTTGTATAAAAGTCTAAGTTATTATTTCATCCATCCCAAATAATCATTTCAAATCAAACTAGTAATTGAAAGATGGAAAATATAATGTCCCAGACAGAACTAGAACCTGTACCTTAGGCTTTCCGAGTTCATGCATTTTCCTATTATGCCACCAGGGCGGGTGACGACAATTGGAAAATTGACAAAACTTAATCATGTACACAACCATACATCAACCTAACTTTCAATTACGTTTGGTATTTTTGTATGCCTTATGTCAGTTATAGACAGGAAGCGACGCTCAAAATTATGGCTATAAGCCAAATTTTAAATATATAGAAATACTAGGTAATTAATTACACAAGTTAAGTTGATAAATACTGATGTATTATAGTTAATAAGATGAAATAATAACGTAGACTTCTATGCAAAGCTTAAATGATCATTTCAAATCAAGCTAATAAGTGAGAGATGGAAAATATAAGGTCCCAGACAGGACTTGAACCTGCTTCTCCTACAGCCCCGATTTCATAGACGTACTGTACTGTACTCCACGCATATGCTTTGAACAATTTTCTCCTTGTTTCTATGTATGTTGTCTTCGAACATAGCCACTGCTCTTTTTTGGTAGATGTCATTCGGTTCCCCTTCCTATTGTTTATCAATATATACCCTAATTCCCTGATATTCAGTAGTATGCGAAGAAGGTTAAGTAGCCTGCGGCTACCAAGATCCACCAACACTTGAACATTTGTCGAATTAATAGTTTTCCAATATATCCTTTAGCATAATCAGCCTTGGTTGAAAATATTTCAAAATCAAGACCTGTAGTTGTTTATATTCATCATCAGATTTATGTGCAATTATTTTTTCGTCATTAGGTTTTTCGTCTTAAAACTGGTTGGATGCGTATCTTCACTTAAATATATTCTGAACTAGCCTATATCGTTCCCTAAAATCCCCACAGCCTAGATACAGCTCGGTTCCCGTTCTGTTGTTTCCTAATTATATATATATATATATATATATATATATATATATATATATATATATATGCCCTATTTCACAAAAATTCAGTGGTATGTGCAGGTCAAGCAGCCTCTGGCTATCAAGGATCGCCCAACACGTAAACATTTGCCGAATTAATAGCTTTCCAGTAAATTCTTTCGCACAATTAACATTAGTTGATAGTATTGCAAAATCAGTTATTTTTTTCGTCATTAGGTTTGCCATCTTGAAATTGGTTGGACGCGTACGTACCTCCATTGACTTCTATTCTGACCTAGTGTGTACATTTCCCTGAAATTCCCACATCATACATATTACAATGTTATAATAATTAAAAGGTTACAAGTATTTATTACGACAGTTTCTTTAACATCAGTTTCTATTTCAAAGATTAAACAAGAACCACCTTAAACTAATTTAAATTGTTTAGGAAGCAAACTGTTAGATCTTCCATTCTACCCCTAGGCAATGCTATTTGAAAATATTTTTCTAGAATTACGCATGGCTCCATAGTACACTATCTGTGCACTAAACTACACGATTTCAATTTTAAATGTTCCCAACCTTTTCCTTAATTAACCTCTGATATAGAGTGTGTTTAAGAATAAAGTACCGTAAATTAGAGCATATATAGATTTTGACGGGTTATCAAGAAAAGTTAGATAACATTTCCTGTAAACCCACCCAATTCCATTATACAGGGTGCTGAATTGATATTGAAAAATACATGTTCTTTAAAATATTTTCAGTTAGGTTAAAGACTTTAACTTGAAAATAGCTACACGTTAGTTGTTTACTAATACGAATTATTACACTTCATTTCGACAAAATCGGATATTTCATTGGCGTAGATTAAGGGGAGTTATCAATCAATTTTGACCTATACTTTTGTATACGCTGTATTTCATAAAAATTAAAACTCATAATTATTCCTCCTACAATTTGTCACAAAAAAGATACTCTTGGTTAAATCTCTGTAGCTTTCTATTTTCAAGATATTTTAAATTAAGTCATACTGAACTTTCAAAAATGTAAAAGTTTATTTTATGAATTCGAAACTGGTATCTGATTTAAATCAAATACAGTAAGTTGACAAAAATGTACATATTTCGAAAAAATAATGTTACATTCATATTAGTTTTACTATTAAAATACAAATAATTACAAACTGATTATGATAGCTGTGAGTAATTGAATTCTGTTTATTACCCTCACAATTTAAAGTAATTGGAAATCCAAGTTTGATTTTATCTATATGCCTGCACAAAATGCTTCAGTCATGCAATTTAACTTAGTAAGAAACAGGCCCACTAACTTCAAAGATTATCGCAGAGTCCAATTATCACTGCTATTATTATTCTTAATGAAGACAGTGTCGTTAACGCTAAATGTTCGTAGATTAGGTGTCTATAAAGCATTGTCAATAGATTCTTCCCTTTTAAGTTGCAACTCTGAAGACATCTGGGTTGAGTTTATCCAACACAATTTGTAACTTCCTGCCCATAAGAATCTCGCTAGGACTCCGACCAGTGATTGAGCTAGGAGTGATGTGCTGCTATAATAAAAATTTAGCCAATTTAAATTTCCAATCTCTAGTAATTTTTTTTTTAGAAAATCTTTAGTTGTTTGAACCATTCTTTCTGCCATTCTGTTTCCTTGTGGTTGATGAGAAGCGGTGGTCACTAAACAAATTCCAAGCATTTTCCCAAATTGTTTAAACCGTTGGCTAGTAAATGCAGTTCCATTATCGAATATCATTTGTTACGGTTTGCCACGTGTTTCATACTATTGCGCAATCATTAATATAACGTGATTACGTGGCAAATTCTATCAAATACCAAACACGTTTAAAAGTGATACAATGATCAAATTTACATTTAAAATATAAATAAAAGCAATGTACTCACTTAAATCGCACCTTACAGTTATATCCCAGGGCCATATCATTGTAGGTCCATCACGCCATTTGCTGAGCCAGATTTATCTGTCCTTCCTCCATGTTCGTTTGTAGGTATGGCGGGAAGGATACAGGTAGAGGTACAATAAGGAAAGATAAGATACAGGAACCTACATCCTAAAAAGAGAAAAGACAGACACACGACACAGGTAACTGTTCTCGGCTTCAGATCTTGTAGTCTAATGGCGTAGTATCCCACCGTGCACACTTGCACCATTCACTCCGCGCCTGCGCATTCTTTTGTGCAAACGCAACTATCCGGAATGATGGAAATTGACAAGTTTATTTGAAAGTAATCGCGGGAATTTATTTACATATTTAACAATGTACATTGCCAAATTTGGAATGTAACACATTGTATCTGGCAACCCGTGAGTAGCGATCAACCCATACAATGTTGATATGACTGCTTCAGTAGAAGTATTTGGAACGATTCGAACTTCAAGCCATTTAGAAAATGAATCCACCACTATTAGAAAAAACTTTCCCATAAATGACCCCACAAAATCTAAATGTAATCTCGAGCATGGTTTATTTGTAAGTTCCCAAGGAAATACTAGGCAAGCTGGAGGTGAGTGCATTTGTATGCCACTCCCTACGCCCTTTAACAACATTTTCTATTTCAGCATCAATTCCTGGCCACCAAACATAACTTCTTGCTATTGTTTTCATCTTGACGATGCCGGAATAACACGCATGCAGTACTTCAAGAATTCCTATGGTAGCTACCTTTGGAATAACTTCACATGTGATTTTCCAATGCTCTACCCGAAGTTACTACATTGGCCAAGGAGCGATTTTTTTTTACCAGGAAAATTTGGAATTTTGCCAAACCCTTACTGTGCCAAGCAAGGCAGGGATCTTTAACGTGCGTGACAAAACACACACACACATACATACACACACACCCACGCACGCACGCGCGCGCGCGCGCACGCGCGCGAAAAACTGATAACTTGCAGAAAAATAAGGGTTTTCCGGGAAAAGATTAATTTGGAACGACGTATTCACTAACGTGTTAAAAAAGCTTGAATCCCTCAAAAATTTCCGATCTAAAAAGCCGAACGAGACGTGCAACGAGGTCGGCAACTGCTCGGTTAGCGTTGGTACGAGAGAGAAGAAAGATCAAGTTGGTTTCCAAAATTCGTATTTGGGCATTAAAAAATATCTAATATATACCAAACAACGCTATTCGTTTTCTAAAACCTGAATTATTAACAGTTTGCAAGCTGGTACTATAGTATTTTCATAAAACGGTTATTAAAATTTGTATAATTACCTTGAGAAATGTCAAACACAGGTAGCAAAAGCCGACGGAAGCGAACGAATATGTAGCTTCAAAATCTATGAGGACACAATTTTTTTAAAGTTTGTTAAATTTAAAATTATAAATCATCCAATATTACATATTAGTTCCAATAATTGATTATTATTATACAATAACATGGCTTTTTAATATACACGGGCTATTTATTTGGAAAATAATTATTTATTACATTTGACGTTTATTTGCGGAGTCGCCCGAACAATTACAATAGACCGTGATTTATTCCTAAGACGATGTATTTCTTATGTGACATTAAGCATAGTAAGTATACAACCAACGCGATTTCAATAAGCAACGCTTCGATAGCGCACTCCTAACATCGCTGGTTACGAATGCTAACTCCGGTGGTTCGGTGCCCAGTAAAATTCATTTTTTTAATTTAATTTTGTGTTGCTTTTTAAAACCTGCAATAGCATTTATTTAACAATATGCCCCAAACACATTATTTTTTCATATGCCTCAGTGCGATCTACAATCTATAATTTGTGAATTATATTTACTCAAAAACCATTTACAACGTTTACTTTTCAGAGATTGTCCAACTTGCAGAAACGTATTCGCTTATATGTGTATAAATACTAAAAAGCTTTAATATTTTACGATCTAAAAACCCAAACGGGCAGAGCCAACAGCACGTGCATTTGCGTTGATAAACAGACGATCGAGTTGGTTTCAAAAATTGGTATACGATCCATAGCAAATTTCTAATATGTACCAAAATATATTACATCTATCATAAATTATGCATCTTTAAAATTTTTACTGCGATTTGTGTAATTTATTTGAGAAATGTCAAAAGCAGGTTACGTACAAAGACGTAGTAGCATGAGTATGTACTATCTGAAACTCTGTTAACACACGTAATTTACAAATTTCTAGAATTAAAGCTTCTTTATAGTACTGATAGTTATTCATTCTACTTATAAAAAAGTATCACGCATTAATAGACGCGGTCTATTTTAAACACAAAAAGTTAAAAATTTAATTTGACGTTTATTACCGAATACATCCAAAAAAATTTCAAGTCTATGTAAACAATTTAGAAAACTCCATATATCTTTTGAGGCTTCAACTACTACAAGTATACAAACAAAGGATTTACTACAAAAGACGGTTCGATAGCGTAAAACTAACGCTTCCGCCTACCATACGCAACCTCGGTGGTTCAATGCCCAATTAAGTTAATTTTTCTTTTTTATTTTGTTGATTTTTTTAAACATTAACAAGCGTCTAATATGCGTAAAATAGCCGCTAAACAACGATCTACAATAAGTTAACTATTCCTTATTTACATTAACAGTAATTGAAAACTTTAACACTTCAAGCGTTTTTGTTTTTAATTTCTTCTATATTTCATTCAGCTTATATACAGAAGTAGGAAACGTCCTGCATTCCTTTAATATTTGTTTATTTAGGATCCACTTGTGATTACTTTTCTTTTAACAAACATCAAAAGTCAAAAGTAAAAAACAATTGAAAAAATTCGTACGCATTTTCAACTAAAGTATTCATAATCACAAATACAAATACTATTTTTATTTTATATTGAAATTTTATTAACGTCCAAAGGAAAATATATTCAAACAAAATTTATAAACGCTATACAACTGTCTACAATAAGTTAATTATTCCTTATCTACGTTAGCAGTAATTGACAACTTTGTCTTAACGAGCATACCCAATACGTGGTAAAACGAAGGCAGCATGATGTACAGAGAAGGTACAACTATACGGTTGCCTACATTAACTAAAACTCCTTATAAAATACCAAATATGTGCTGAAACACAAAGCTTCTGAGCGTAAAACCTAAATTCAATACCGGTTACGTATACGTATTACACTCATTTCTGAATTTAAATTGAGAAACGTTAAACGCATATTGTGGCATAGGAAAAGCCTCTTTTAATCTAAATCACTAATGGCAAAATTGATTGCATACACTTCAGCTGAAGGTTATCTTTAACATAGTTGCTATTTGCAAACACATTATTACAAATGTGCTCATATGTAACATTAGCTACATTAACAATTAATAAATATTGCTTAATTTTTATTGGTTTGCATGTATGGATTTTATTTGTTCTATTCCATGTGTCGCATAAAACAAGACTTACAAACTGTTAGATAGAAGCAGCATAGAGTTGATTCATAAAAATAAGAAGGTAAAACCAGTAATTGCCTAAATTAGCTGTAAATATATATACAAAGACATTCAAAGCACTTGAATTAAACTAAGGCGATCAGCTGATTTCAATAACTTTGACAGACCACGGTACGTTCAGAAACATGACTTGAGTTGTTAAACAACAGTTGGTTAAGTTTTTTACAATTACTACTTATTACAATCAATTATTTAACCACTGTATATAATATCCGTTGCTCTTTTATATCTATGTAACTAATATTGTTAACATTGCTAAAAAACCCTTCCAATGCTATGTTTGTAAAATATTTATAAGCTACATTTCCATTACTTCCATTACATAGAGATTTGAATTTTTTTTTAAGTTTACTAGGGCAAAGTGGTCTTGATGCGATCGACTCCCTCCCCGAGGTTAATAATAATAATAATTTATTTATTTAAATGTATGATAATACATGTTACAATTACTTTATAGTATTAAATATATTACATAGAGAATACAACCACATAAATAGTTGATACGATAGTTTCACATCCTTGTCGTCATTGATGTCCTCAATTGACGTTTAAATAATCGCAAAGATGATGATTGTTTAATATTGGCAGCGAGCGCATTAAATTCTCGGATGCCGTCAATAAATAAGGATCTTTTAGTACATGTTTTCTTAAAAGGATAAATATAAAAATTAGACAATTGAGTGGTGTAGTTATGGATTCCGTGAACCATAACTAACTTACATTGTAGGTAAGTAGGCAACAAGTTTCTGGTAATCTTATATATAAAGCACATAACTAAAAAATACAAATGTTGTTGCACTGACAAAATTTTAAACAATCCAACATAAAATGTACCTTTGTATAAATATTGCATTTTAATATTATACGGAGAGCACGATTTTGAAGGACCTGTAGTTTATTTATCACTGTTTGACTCTGAAAGTATAAAATAGACGAGCAGTATATAAAATGTGGCACAATTAGCGCTTGGTAAACTTTTAATCGAGTTAGCATATTAAGGTTATGACTGATACGATAAAAATAATTAATTTTACCAGTAAGTTGTATTATCAATTTATCCGAATGTCTTTTAAATGAAAGCGATGAATCTATAGTTACACCCAAGTACTTAATTTCATCAACATAATGCAGCCTGTCACAATTGAAAACTATGGAGGTAACATATGCATTTTTCCATTATAACGCAACCCTAAAATCATTGCTTTGCTTTTCTTAGTATTAATAACTAATTTATTACTGATCAACCACTTTGAAACAGCATTGAGCAAACTGTTCATCCTATGTATTGCGTTATCTATATTTGTATCTGAGATTGCTATAAGGGTATCATCTGCAAATAAGTTCAGTAAAACTGCAGAGTCATCAACTGCATCTGCTATATCATTGATATACAGTATGAAAAGCAATGGGCCTAGAATAGTTCCTGTGGTACACCGTGGTTATTTAATATACCACTAGAGGTATGATTATTAATTTTAGTCATTTGCTTTCGCTGATATAGGTAGTCCGAGAACCATTTCAAGGATTGGTCCGTAAAACCGTAACATTTTAATTTATTTATTAGAATCAGTCTATCAACCGTTTCAAATGCTCGTTTAAAATCTAGAAATACCGCAACTATAACATTAGAACTATTATCCAGTACTCTTTTCCATTCTGACAGCACAAGTTGTAGTGAAGACTCACAGGAATGTTTGCCACGAAATCCTGATTGTTCTTTGATGAGAATGTTATTCACTTCAATATGTTTAATAATTTGGTCGTATATTAGTTTTTCAAATACTTTTCCAAGGAATGGCACTGTAGCTATTGGCCTGAATTCTATAGGGTTTAGGGTACCTCTTACTTTAGGTATTGGTTTTATTACAGTTTCCTTCCATTGAGATGGAAAAATCCAGTAGTTATAGATTTATTATAAAGTTCCGTTATCTTACCAACTAGATAAGCCCCGCCAGCCAAAACTATATTTTTATTTAATAAGTCTGTATTAGAATCTTTTGTATTGTAAATCGCCTTATACACACAACCCGTTGAGAATTCATTAAAAGTAAATTCATTCCTACAACCTATCTTATTTATCTTGTCAATGTTTGTAATATTGGGAATGTCACTTATAATTTCCTCTATACTATCCACCACAAATTTGTTAAACTTTTCAGCCACTGTTTGTGGATCACGACAGCATCATCAAATTTCATTACCACAGTAGGTGTATTTTGTAGACCATCAATTGATTCTTTAATAATACGCCAAAGGTTCTTAGGATCGCGTTTGTTTTTATCAATCAATTTTGTATAGTACCTCTTCTTTTTACTTTGTATCATAGTAGGTGATTTCGAAAAAGTCTACTTGGGCGAACTGATCTCGATCCGATCAACTACCCGAAGCCTACTAGGGCGAAGTGACCTTGACCCGATCGACTCCCAGAAATGATTTCGACAAACTCTACTAGGACGAACTTAACTTGACCCGATCGACTCCCCAAAGTGATTTCGATAAATTGTACTTTCAAGATGGCTGAAGGTGTAAGTATATGTGATGATGCCTCTGCCAAACATTATAAATGCTGCAGGAATAAAGTTTGTAACATATTGGTCTGTGTCAATTGTGATGGAGTTTATCATCAAAGCTGTGCTGAAAGGTCAAAGAATGTAAAAATTGTTAGTAATAACAAGTTATTGTGCTGTGAAACTAAAATAACCTCACAATTTGAAAATGATTACTACCTAAAAGAACAAATTCTATTATTAAAGGAAGTAAACCAGCAAAAGGATGTAATAATTGGAGATAAGGATATTATTATCAAACTAATGGAAGATAAAATAAAAAAATCTGGAATTGCTAATTGGTAAACAAAGTACATTAATGGATATGAATGATAAGCCACAGCATGGTATTGATAATCAACAAAACAATGTATTCATAAATCCTAGTTATAGTGAAATTGCCAAACAAGAAACCCTTATATTGAAGGGTACTAATAACACATCCTCATCTGATATTAAGAAAAGTTTATTAGAAAATATAAATCATAAAATGTTCAATCTGGTAAAAATTAATAATGCTAGAAAATTTCCTGGTTTAGTTATAAAAAGTGACAACAAAGAAACCTTACTTGATTTGCAGAAGACTATAACAAAGTCATGTGGTGAAAATATTCAAGCACGTATACAGAATAAGATTCGTCCTAGGATTAAAATTATGAATATAGACGGAATTCATTTAAATGATGAGCACTTAAGAGATAATATAATAAATCAAAATGATATACAGGCAAAGCAACAAGATTTTGTATTTGATATTAAGCACAAGAGTAAACCTATTAATAATTCCTTTAACATTGTGGCAGAAGTAGATGCATTAACTTTTAAGAATCTAATAAAAAAATCAATATTTATATGTAGCTCTTAATAAATGTAGAATTCAAGAGACATTCTCTGTATTTCGGTGCTATCGGTGTTGTCAATACGGACATCTTGCAAGAAATTGTGATAATAAAGAGACTTGTGGGACCTGCGCTGGTAGTCATCTTTCTAAAGACTGCAATAACAAACAGCAAGTAACCCGAACATAAATGTATTAATTGTATTCAAAACAATTCCAAACTAAAACTAATCAGAATACTAATCATGCAGTTTATTACTCTGACTGTTCTACTTATAAAATGATTTTAAATACCATTGCTAGGAAAATTGATTATGGAGCATAGCAATTACAGCATCAATTTAGCATATATTGCTTAAATATTCAAGGATTTTAACAAATCGTTATGAATTACATCATTTTGTAAAAGAGAACTATCCATTATTATTATGTATAACTGAAACACACATTACGGAGGACATTAGTGACAATGAAATATACATACCAGGATATATATTAATTAGATGCAATTCACATAGTAAGCATACTGGGGGAGTACTTATATATCTGAGAGAACCTTATGATTATAAGATATTTATAAACAAAAGCTTCAACAATGAGTGGTGGGTTGTAGGCATATCCACAGATGGTTGCAATTATGTATGTCTATATAGATCCCCAAGTGGTAATTTAAGAAAATTTCTGGATGAATTGGAGGCATTTGTCGATGCCCAAGATCTCGATCAAAAGTTTATTATAATGGGAGACTTTAACATTAACTGGTATAAAGTAACAACTTACTCAAATAGACTTAAGACTCGAATGGATGATAGAGGATTTTTTCAAATTATTAAGGAATGCACTCGTATAGTAAATGATAGTAAAACACTGATTGACTTAGTATTTACAAATTGTAAGTCAATATGTTCTGATGTTTTAAATTCTCCTAAAATATCTGATCATGCAATACTGAAAATTACTCTGCGTACGTAAGTCTGTTTCCAAATTCACAACTGTAATGCTCGATAGAGTGATCTCTGTTCGTGATGTTAAAAACATTGATAAATTAACTTTTGAAACTCGTCTATCGCAGTTGCCATGGATAAAAAATACGTCACTTCACGAAATGATAGATGTTTTGTACAACAATGTTACTACTGTTATGGATGAACAGGCCCCCAAAAAAATCTTCACAGTATCTAACAAGAAGAAGAGTAAATGGTATGACTCTGAAATTTGTCATTTGGCTAAACAAAGAGATATAACATACCAACAAGCTATATTTACAGATAATAACAAGGATTGGATTACTTATAAAAATTACGAAACGCTGTTACTACTATGATACAAAGTAAAAGAAGAGGTACTATACAAAATTGATTGATAAAAACAAACGCGATCCTAAGAACCTTTGGCGTATTATTAAAGAATCAATTGATGGTCTACAAAATACACCTACTGTGGTAATGAAATTTGATGATGCTACAATACGGGATCCACAAACAGTGGCTGAAAAGTTTAACAAATTTGTGGTGGATAGTATAGAGGAAATTATAAGTGACATTCCCAATATTACAAACATTGACAAGATAAATAAGATAGGTTGTAGGAATGAATTTACTTTTAATGAATTCTCAACGGGTTGTGTGCATAAGGCGATTTACAATACAAAAGATTCTAATACAGACTTATTAAATAAAAATATAGTTTTGGCTGGCGGGGCTTATCTAGTTGGTAAGATAACGGAACTTTATAATAAATCTATAACTACTGGATTTTTCCATCTCAATGGAAGGAAACTGTAATAAAACCAATACCTAAAGTAAGAGGTACCCTAAACCCTATAGAATTCAGGCCAATAGCTACAGTGCCATTCCTAGGAAAAGTATTTGAAAAACTAATATACGACCAAATTATTAAACATATTGAAGTGAATAACATTCTCATCAAAGAACAATCAGGATTTCGTGGCAAACATTCCTGTGAGTCTTCACTACAACTTGTGCTGTCAGAATGGAAAAGAGTACTGGATAATAGTTCTAATGTTATAGTTGCGGTATTTCTAGACTTTAAACGAGCATTTGAAACGGTTGATAGACTGATTCTAATAAATAAATTAAAATGTTACGGTTTTACGGACCAATCCTTGAAATGGTTCTCGGACTACCTATATCAGCGAAAGCAAATGACTAAAATTAATAATCATACCTCTAGTGCTATATTAAATAACCACGGTGTACCACAGGAACTATTCTAGGCCCATTGCTTTTCATACTGTATATCAATGATATAGCAGATGCAGTTGATGACTCTGCAGTTTTACTGAACTTATTTGCAGATGATACCCTTATAGCAATCTCAGATACAAATATAGATAACGCAATACATAGGATGAACAGTTTGCTCAATGCTGTTTCAAAGTGGTTGATCAGTAATAAATTAGTTATTAATACTAAGAAAAGCAAAGCAATGATTTTAGGGTTGCGTTATAATGGAAAAATGCATATGTTACCATGTGTCGCATAAAACAAGACTTACAAACTGTTAGATAGAAGCAGCATAGAGTTGATTCATAAAAATAAGAAGGTAAAACCAGTAATTGCCTAAATTAGCTGAAAATATATATACAAAGACATTCAAAGCACTTGAATTAAACTAAGGCGATCAGCTGATTTCAATAACTTTGACAGACCACGGACGTTCAGAAACATGACTTGAGTTGTTAAACAACAGTTGGTTAAGTTTTTTACAATTACTACTTATTACAATCAATTATTTAACCACTGTATATAATATCCGTTGCTCTTTTATATCTATGTAACTAATATTGTTAACATTGCTAAAAAACCCTTCCAATGCTATGTTTGTAAAATATTTATAAGCTACATTTCCATTACTTCCATTACATAGAGCTTTGAATTTTTTTTTAAGTTTACTAGGGCAAAGTGGTCTTGATGCGATCGACTCCCTCCCCGAGGTTAATAATAATAATAATTTATTTATTTAAATGTATGATAATACATGTTACAATTACTTTATAGTATTAAATATATTACATAGAGAATACAACCACATAAATAGTTGATACGATAGTTTCACATCCTTGTCGTCATTGATGTCCTCAATTGACGTTTAAATAATCGCAAAGATGATGATTGTTTAATATTGGCAGCGAGCGCATTAAATTCTCGGATGCCGTCAATAAATAAGGATCTTTTAGTACATGTTTTCTTAAAAGGATAAATATAAAAATTAGGCAATTGAGTGGTGTAGTTATGGATTCCGTGAACCATAACTAACTTACATTGTAGGTAAGTAGGCAACAAGTTTCTGGTAATCTTATATATAAAGTACATAACTAAAAAATACAAATGTTGTTGCACTGACAAAATTTTAAACAATCCAACATAAAATGTACCTTTGTATAAATATTGCATTTTAATATTATACGGAGAGCACGATTTTGAAGGACCTGTAGTTTATTTATCACTGTTTGACTCTGAAAGTATAAAATAGACGAGCAGTATATAAAATGTGGCGCAATTAGCGCTTGGTAAACTTTTAATCGAGTTAGCATATTAAGGTTATGACTGATACGATAAAAATAATTAATTTTACCAGTAAGTTGTATTATCAATTTATCCGAATGTGTTTTAAATGAAAGCGATGAATCTATAGTTACACCCAAGTACTTAATTTCATCAACATAATGCAGCCTGTCACAATTGAAAACTATGGAGGTAACATATGCATTTTTCCATTATAACGCAACCCTAAAATCATTGCTTTGCTTTTCTTAGTATTAATAACTAATTTATTACTGATCAACCACTTTGAAACAGCATTGAGCAAACTGTTCATCCTATGTATTGCGTTATCTATATTTGTATCTGAGATTGCTATAAGGGTATCATCTGCAAATAAGTTCAGTAAAACTGCAGAGTCATCAACTGCATCTGCTATATCATTGATATACAGTATGAAAAGCAATGGGCCTAGAATAGTTCCTGTGGTACACCGTGGTTATTTAATATAGCACTAGAGGTATGATTATTAATTTTAGTCATTTGCTTTCGCTGATATAGGTAGTCCGAGAACCATTTCAAGGATTGGTCCGTAAAACCGTAACATTTTAATTTATTTATTAGAATCAGTCTATCAACCGTTTCAAATGCTCGTTTAAAATCTAGAAATACCGCAACTATAACATTAGAACTATTATCCAGTACTCTTTTCCATTCTGACAGCACAAGTTGTAGTGAAGACTCACAGGAATGTTTGCCACGAAATCCTGATTGTTCTTTGATGAGAATGTTATTCACTTCAATATGTTTAATAATTTGGTCGTATATTAGTTTTTCAAATACTTTTCCAAGGAATGGCACTGTAGCTATTGGCCTGAATTCTATAGGGTTTAGGGTACCTCTTACTTTAGGTATTGGTTTTATTACAGTTTCCTTCCATTGAGATGGAAAAATCCAGTAGTTATAGATTTATTATAAAGTTCCGTTATCTTACCAACTAGATAAGCCCCGCCAGCCAAAACTATATTTTTATTTAATAAGTCTGTATTAGAATCTTTTGTATTGTAAATCGCCTTATACACACAACCCGTTGAGAATTCATTAAAAGTAAATTCATTCCTACAACCTATCTTATTTATCTTGTCAATGTTTGTAATATTGGGAATGTCACTTATAATTTCCTCTATACTATCCACCACAAATTTGTTAAACTTTTCAGCCACTGTTTGTGGATCACGTAAGCATCATCAAATTTCATTACCACAGTAGGTGTATTTTGTAGACCATCAATTGATTCTTTAATAATACGCCAAAGGTTCTTAGGATCGCGTTTGTTTTATCAATCAATTTTGTATAGTACCTCTTCTTTTACTTTGTATCATAGTAGGTGATTTCGAAAAAGTCTACTTGGGCGAACTGATCTTGATCCGATCAACTACCCGAAGCCTACTAGGGCGAAGTGACCTTGACCCGATCGACTCCCAGAAATGATTTCGACAAACTCTACTAGGACGAACTTAACTTGACCCGATCGACTCCCCAAAGTGATTTCGATAAATTGTACTTAGACAAAGTGGTCTTGATACGATCGACTTCCCGAAGTAATTTTGACAAAGTCTACTAGGGCAAATTGGTCTTGATCCGAACGACTCCCCGAAGTGATTTTGACAATCTACTAGGGCGAAATGATCAAAATCCAATCATCACCCACTAAATGATTTCGACAAAGTCTACTGGACCGAAGTGGTCTTGATACGATCGCCTCCCCGAAGTGATTTTGACAAAGTTTACTAGGGCGAAATGGTCTTGATCCGATCGACTCTCCAAAGTGATTTCGACAAGGTCACTAGGATGAAGTGGTCTTCATCCGATCGACACTCGGTAATGATTTCGACAAAGTCCACTAGGGCGAAGTGGTCTTGATCCGATCGACTCTCCGAAGTGTTTTCGACAAATACTACTACGGTAAAGTGATCTTAACCCCAATCGACTCTCGAAGTGATTTCGACAAGGTCTACTAGGGCGAACTGATCTTGATCCGATCGGCTACCCCGAAGTGTTTCGACAAAGATTACTAAGGCGAATTGATCTTGATCCGATCGACTCCCCGAAGTGATTTCGACAAATACTACAAGGCGAAGTGATCTTAATCCGATCGATTCCCCGAAGTGATTTCGGCAAAGACTACTAGGGCGAAGTGGTCTTGATCCGATCGGCTCCACAAGGTGATTTCAACAAAGTCTACTCGAACAAAGTGATCTTAATCCGATCGGCTCCACGAGGTGATTTCGACAAAGTCTACTAAGGTGAAGTGGTCTTGGTCCGGTCAACTCCCCAAAGTGATTTCGACAAAGTCTAATAGGGCCAAATGGTCTTGATCCGGTCGACTCCTTGAAGTGATTTCGACAAAGTCTACTGGGGCGAAATGATCTTCATCCGGTCGGCTCCCCGAAGTGATTTCGACAAAATCTACTAGGGCGAAGTGGTCTTGATCCGGTCGCCTCCCCGAAGTGATTTCGACTCCCCAAAGTGATTTCGGCTCCCCGAAGTGATTACAACTCCCCAAAGTGATTTCGTCTCCCCAAAGTGATTTCGACTCCCCGAAGTGGTTTCGACTCCCCGAAGTGGTTTCGACTCCCCGAAGTGATTTCGACTCCCCGAAGCGATTTCGACTCTCCGGAGTGATTTCGACTCCCCGAAGTGATTTCGACTCCCTGAAGTGATTTCGACTCCCCGAAGTGATTTCGACTTCCCGAAGTGAGTTCGACAAAATCTACTACAGCGAAGCGATCTTCATCTTGATCTGATCTACTCCCCAAACTGATTTAGACAAGTCTACTACAGCGAAACGATCTTGGTCATCGACTCCCCGAAATGATTTCGACAAAGTCTACTAGGGCAAAGTGGTTTTGATCCGGTCAACTCCCCGAAGTGATTTTGACAAAGTCTACTAGGGCGAAGTGGTCTTGATCTGATCGTTCCACGAGGTGATTTCGACAAAGTCTATTAGGGCATCTTGATCCTATCGACTCCCTGAAGTGATTTCAACAAAGTCTGGTAGGGCAAAGTGGTCTTGATCGGATCAACTCCATGAAATGATTTCGACAAAGTCTACTAGAGCGAAATAAATCTTGATCCGATCAACACCCGTTGTGATTTCGGCGAAGTTTACTTGAGCGAGGTGATCTTGCTCCGGTTGATTCCCAGAAGTGATTTCGACAAAGTCTACTAGAGCTAGGTGATCTTGATTCACTCAACTTCTCAAAGTCGTTTTAATGTATTCCACTAGGGGGAAGTGAAGGCGGGGTGTAGAGAGGGCGGGACACAGAGAGGGCGCGACGTAAAGAGGGCGGGGCATAGAGGGCGGGACATAGAGAGGGTGGGGTGTAGAGGGCGGGACACAGAGGGCGGGGCGTTGAGATAGCGGGCCGCAAAGTTGGTGGGGCGTAAAGAGAGTGGGACACAAAGCGAGTAGAGGCGCTCAAAGTAGTCCCGTAGGGACTACAAACCGCTTCTAGTCTGAGAAATCTTTAAAAGTTGTATAATATGTGAATTGACATAACATGATAAGCTTGTTTTCAGGACACCTAGCAACATAAAAATCTTGGCCAACTATTTCATGAACAAAAACATAACAGTAATATTCTTTAAAAAACGCGTATTTTTCAATATCACTTCATCACCCTGTATAATGGAATCGGGTGGGTTTACAGGAAACTGTTATCTAACTTTTCTTGATAACTCGTCAAGATCTATATATTCCCCAATTTATGGCACTTTATTCTGAAACGCCCGGTATAATCAAAAACCAAATGGAAAAAAGACTGTGTGTAATAATGTTATGTTTAAATCACTGTGCCTAACGATTAGGCCTTCATATTTTACCTTTACTCGTGAAAGTAATTAACAACATATTAACATATTAACAACATAACATCATTTAGAAATAGAGCACGATAAATCCATTATAAAAATGTAAATAATAAATTCTATAATTCAAAAATATAGATTTCTTAAATTAATACATACCTATATTTTTTATTGCACAACGTACAAATCCAAGCTTTGGTTTGGGGATAATGCATACGCTTGTGTATTCGAAACAACCTCAAGTTAGTAAAAATACGATTACAAACTTCACACTGAAAATCACCCTCTTCGGCTGCAACATGATCGTCCAAATGCAAAGACAATTCATTGCGTTTACGGAAATCTTGTCCACAAACATCACAGATGTATAAACGAATATCATGCACTTGCTTAATATGTAAAATCATTGCTTTAGCTTCCCCACTAATGGAATCAGTGTTACATAATAAACAACTATAAATATTGTCTTCACGACTTACAACCTATAACAACTACAATATGGAGAATTTAAAAATATAGTAAACATACGGGTGTGGTGGTATCTAATGGCGATGAATCTGAAGCATCTTTCCGTTTCAGTATGTTGGGCCTTTCTGTTAATTCTATATCAGGTTCAAGCTTTATACCTGTACCCTGAAATAATACTAAACAGCAATTACAAAGCTAGTGTAAAACTCTCAACTTACTAAAATTTTTATCCGCCGAGGCAGCTGCTTGTAAAAGTTCGCTATTATCTAATATAGGATCGTAATCCGAATCTGACGAATGTTCCATTGTAGCAGAACCAATTATGTCGGATAAAGAACCAACAGTTGTATTTTGATTTTGAGTAGGCGTTCGTACCAGCTGGGACTCAATATCTTCCAATGTACAAAATGCTCCCCGCCTTTCATACTAAAATAGGCTTGTTCATCTTATTGTTATTGTGTATAATAACCATACTTTTTGACAGCTAAATGATCATCATCAACGCCAAAATTACATGCAGAGGAGAATATTCTCAAAAGTGTTCTTAAACAAATCCGTGTTTTGAAATAAATGCCGATGATGACCATCTAGTGGTTGAAATACCAACCTACTTTAAATTACGGTGTAAAAGATTTAATTATATTTAATGTAACAGACATTCTATGACCCTTACAAAATTAATACAGTTTCTGTATATAATTCTGTACATAAAGTTATAAATATCTAGTAATAGACATTTATTTAATTTGATTGGTGTAATGTTGTAGGAATGCACTCGTATTGTCAAAAAGAAGAAAATTATTTTAAGGGAATTTAACCTTTGTTAAACTATGGCTTAATGTTTGAAGGCGTAGTATCGCATCGATGTGGTGTATAAAGAGTCGGGATAGCAATACTTTTTTGTTAACATGATAGCAGGCTGCACAGACAATAATTGTATTACGAGCAGAAGAACGTGGTTGCACAAAAGCACGCTTGGTAGCTTACTAAATTAAAAGGGTTTCAGAGTTGAAACTACCTGAACTTACGTTGTAAGGATTTGTTAGGAAATAAATGGTAAGCACACCTAAATTTACTGGACGGATGGTATTTCTAGTTGTTGGTACAAATCAAAATTCCACATCTGTTAGGAGCGCTTATTGAAAAGATAGATTGGTGTAAGTAATAAACTTTGTCCTTATGGCACTAATATTAAATCTGTTAGATATATTAGCACTTCTGGGGTTGATGTAAAGGTTTGATCCCTAGTTGGTGCTGCTAACATTGGATATTGGATCGGCTGTTCCTGGATCCAATTCATCGGTACAGGTTCAGGCCCGATGGGTGATCGTGAGTAGCCCTAGAAAATAGTTTACTTGTGGTGCAGAGTAGTAAAGTAATTTCTAATTAGAATAAAATATTGGTTGGCCTTAAATTTTTCATAACCGAGAATAATTATTTGAGGTTGAAGGGATTTTTATATGTTCTTACATTAAAACGTGATTCTGTTACATAACCGTCGACGCGGTTTATGTGACGCAATGGCAGTTGGTAACGCTAATCTTTAATACAGATTTTAGCGCACCCATCTGTCAATGACGTCACACAATATGCAAATTATTAAACGCAAATGACGTAATATGCCAATTTTCATACAATAGTTTATAAAAGCGAATACCCACATGAATATATAAGCGTCTCACAGGATAGCTTCCTTCAGGGTTGCTAGGAGCCCCCTTCCGGATTATTTACAGATGGTGCACATTAGTGTCCTTCGGGATTGCTCCGGCTAGCTGCTCAGGGATCCCCTCTGGAGTGTTTAAAGATGGTTCGGTTCGGCCAGGTTGCTTCAAATTATCTCCTACCTATGTAGGGAACAATAAGGAACAGGTATAGGGACGACAAACAAAGATTCAGAGAAAGGGGATCTACAAAGATAACAGAGAAAGGGGATCTACATAAATAAAAGATAAAGTATTATCTCCCCGTGGACGCGATATACGTGACACAACAGCAGTTGGTAACGCTAATCCAATAAGTGGAAATTAACGCGCATACCTGTCAATGACGTCACTCAATATGCAAATTTAAATGCGCAATTACGAAATATATATCAAATTCGCAAACAGTTCGTAAAGATTAGATACTCACATGAAGTCCCACTTCCTTCATGGTTGCTAGGACCCCCTTCCGGGTTATTTAAAGATGGTGACTGCTCCGGTTAGCTGCTAGCGAGGCATGGACTCCGGTTCGTTCTAGGGTCGTGGACTGCACCAGGTCGTTTCAAATTACCTCCTACGTATGTAGGGAAATGGCAGGAACAGGTTTATAAGGACGACGAAACAAAGATAAGCAAAGGCAAGGATCTACATAAATAAAAGATAAAGATACGTTACCGAAAACCCAACCACTCTTCTCGAAGTCCAAAGGCGAAAAGCCACGTTACCGCGTCTCCCGGAAACTTCCCCACTTTTCTTGTTCTCCCGCCACTCGCGTCAGCGCGATCTGGCGCAAACGCACTCTGACGTGACGGAAATACACGCCAAGTCTTTTGAAATTATGGCGCGAACTCACGCGCAGCAAGACTAAACTAAAAAAATGTTTAGTGCCAAATTGGCACGTAACAAAAGATACGTTACCGAAAACCCAACCACTCTTCCCGAAGTTCAAAGGCAAAAAGCTACTTTTCAGCGTCTCCGGAAAACTCCCCCACTCTTCTCCCTTACACGCGTCGGCGCGAAGTTCGTCCAACCCACTTCTGACGTAACGGAAATACGCGTCAAGTCTTTCAAATTTAAGGCGCGAAAAACTCCCGCAGATCAAAACTAAATGAATGTTTACGGCCGATTTCGGCACATAACAATGTGACAATTAACTATCGATATAAATGTAAAGCTTATAAAGGAAAAATTGCTATTTTAAGTCTAATTGTGAACACAATTTGCGCACATTGTGGGATATAAATATTTGGTAACTTATATTCACAACACTCTATTTTAAATATTTAATACAAGCCTAGAGGCTTTTGTCTTGAATTACCCAGTGTCATGATTACATTGCTACTGGTTCACATTATCTTATATTGCTTAGAATCTGTCTGGTTACTTTATTTATAAATATTAAAGAGATTGTGCAAGTGTGTACGACACAAAGCTCTTATTAATTGGAAGTCAGGAGCTGTTAAGATAATTACTGCGGGAAATTCTAACCTAGATTATATAGTCTTCCTAATCGGATTGGGTGTGGTTGACTTTTTGCTTGAGTTGGTTCCTGGGGCGGAACCTAGCCCTGGCGCCCATATCTACTTACCTCTTAGCTATATCCTTAAACTTTGAACTCACGTACTGATTACCGTTGTCACATAAAATTCGTTCTAGTGCCCCATAGACCAAGAAAACGTCTTCCTCGATATTGTTTACTACATCCAAGCTGGATGCCGATTTTAATGGGAAAAACAAGACCTATTTAGTAAAGCAGTCTGCGACAACTAGAATAAATCTGTTCCTTTTTTCGACAAAGGAAGGAGACCAACTAAATCGGTAACAGCCACTTTCCACGGTTGTGAAATCGTTCATTTGTACATAACCACATGTGGAGATTTCTGTTCCACTTTTTGTGCCTGACACACACTTCACATTTCCTAACATATTCGCAATGTCGTAATTCATACCTGGCCAATAATAATTTTGGGAAATCCGCTTCCGTGTTTTAAAGTAACCCATGTGGCCAGCATGATTTTCTAACAATACCTCAGACCTTAATTTTTTCGGCACAACAATCTTCCAAGAATCGTCATCGTTTAAAGAAATTCCAGTATTATCAACCAATTTGAAAATTTGATCCTGGTGCATCCGCCACCTCGGATATTTATCTGGATTCTTTAAAATACTAGTTCTTAAGTTTAAATACCACTCCTCTAAATTCTGGTTTGTTACACAAATTAGTGAAATAGCTCTTGACAAAGCATCGGGCACTTGGTGAGAAGTCCCTTTTCTGTGAACTATATTGAAATCGTACCCTTGCAACCGCAATGCCCACCTGGCTAAGCGACCTGAAGGATTCTGAAGCTTGTGCAGCCATAATAATGAAAAATGGTCGGTCATTACTGTAAAATAAACTCCTTCAATGTAGGGTGTAAACTTTTCGATCGCCTAAACTACACCCAAATATTCGAGCTTTGTTGATGAATATTTCCTTTCTTGTGATGTAAAGCTTCTACTGGCAAATAAGACTATAATTCACCATCTTCAAAATCCTGTGTTAATACACTACCTAGACCAACCTGAGAAGCATCAGCCTGTGTACAAAATTTCTTTGAAAAATCGGGACAGGATAATATTGGCGATGATATAAGACGTTGTTTAATATCTAAGAATGCCTTATTAACCTCTTCATCCCAAACAAATTTAGCAGTTTAACTGGTTAAGTGATTTAACGGGGCCACCCCGCATGAAAAATCCTTAACAAATCTTATATACCATGAAATAAGACCTACAAACCGGCGTACGTCCTTAGCGCATTTAGGTATTGGGTAATCCACCATTGATTTGATTTTCTCAGGGTCTGCTCTTAACCCATCTGCGTCCACAACAAAGCCCAAATATTTAAAACTACTTTTAACAAACTCGCATTTTTCAGCATTCACCGTAAGTCCTGCTGCCGCTAATCATTGAAACACCTCTCTTAAAAACTCTCAAATGTGTAGAATAATCAGGCGTAGCGATAAGAATGTCGTCCAAATAAATTGACACATATTTTTCCAACTCTGGTCCTAAGATATTGTCTATCAACCACTGGAAAATTGCAGGTGCGTTATGTAAGCCATAAGGTAATCTCGTGAACTGATATAGCCCTTTGCCCAGTACGACAAAAGCCATCTTCTCTTTACTACTCGCTTCCAGTGAAATCTGGTGGTATGCTGATTTAAGATCTTAAGATCAATGGTCGATAAATATTTTGCATCCCTCAGGCGATCTAAGATACTAGAAATATATGGAATGGGGTAAGGGTCTCTCTTAGTTACTTGTTACCTTCCGAAAGTCTATACAGAAGCGGTACTTATTATTGGGTTTTTTGACCATCACAATAGGGGAGCTCTAAGGTGATTTGAATTATTCAATTACACCTAACGTTAACATTTTATCAACCTCTTAGTTAATAATATTTTGTACATACAGTGATACTGGATAGTACCGCTGTTTGATTGGCAAAGGATCACCTGGATCAATAACGTGGTGCACATTTTTAGCACAGCCTAAAGATTGACCTATTTCCTTAAAGAAAAATGTTACAAGTTCATTTAGCTCTGTTTTCTGCAAATCGTTTAATGAGTCTCTCACAGAAATTCTGTTCAGTTTGATATTCTTTCGAAATTCCCACTTGTCCTTCACGAACGGTACGATATCCATCTGATATAGGAAATCAACCCCTAAAATAATATCTTCAACAACATCGCAGATAACCAAAGTCTTTATCACTTTAACATTACCCCCAAATTGATCGGTAGTTGAACGCTTCCAAAAACATTACGTATCCTTCCATCTGCCACTCGAACTAACAAATCGTCTTGTTCTAAACTAACACCAATTTCTTTTAGTTTACTTCACACCTCAATTTCTTTATTATAGTTTGACTAGCTACGGTATCAACCAATCCTACCATTTTAATATCATATATACTCACAGATATGAATGGGCGATGATCTCCGCCTACCCTTACAAACATCTTATTAAGCTTATCTTTTTGAAATTCCACCCGGACTAATTTTGATGCCAAATTTGTGTTTGAGATTGATGACCGGTCTCTCGACGACCTGAATACTTGTATTCCGAGCACCTACTACATGCATATTTCATTACACCTTCTTGGCCGCAACCAAAACAAAACGCTCTCTCCTTAGGGCAAAAACAACGTTTAAAAGAATGCCCTACCCTTTGACAATTCCAACACTGCATGTCCAGGTTAATGGGTTTCTCTACAACAGCCGATGAAACCTGTCTACTTTAATTTTTGCATGGTGATATACCTGATAATTCGGGCTCTAAGTGAGAAATTACATTAACCGTCGATTGACGAAACTCAGTAGCTAGCTGTTTATTTATTTCTAACTTCTTGCACAAAAGACGTAATTCTTCTACCTTCGAAAAATCGTGTAAACCTAACCCATGAATATAATACGGCAAAATATTTCTACGCAGAATTGCTAGTTTTTCATCTTCGGGTAACGCCACAGAAAGTCTCGTAAATAATAATAATAATAATAATAATAATAATGTCTTTATTGCCCAACAGCAAATGCCAATTACAGGACAAACAACACAAAAAATAAATACAGTTACAAACATAACATTTTGATACAGTCAGTATACAGCATGAACAATATATGAGAATGAATGAAACATAGAGTATACTTATACATCTAATAAATCTACCTAACCTATGTACCTAGCTAAAAGTTATAGTACTAGTGAAATGGTTTAGCTCATCAATGAAAATATCACTATTGCTACAGAAACTGTTACACAAAGAGCACATAACAGTTATGGGTGCTTTAAGCAGTAAGTTAGTATGGGCACAAGCAACATAAAACACAAGTTTTCCTCTACTACCACTACGTGGTATATGGAACTTAATTTTAGATAATATATACATGCAGTCAATATTATTGCGTAACAACTTATGGAGGAATGTAATGGCAGCTAACATATGCCTGGTATTAAGAGAACTCATACTGAATTCATCAAGTAATGCTTGTTTTGGAAACCCTCTGGGTGGATAAAAATGACGTTTTTTATACCATAAGTACTTTAAAAATCTACGTTGAGGACCTTCCAGAAGTAATTTATATCGCTCATAAAAGGGATACCATACTACACGACAGTATTCCAGGCGTGATCTCACCAAAGCAAAAAAGAGTAGTTTTAGTGTTTTAATATTAAACTGACTACAATTACGTAAAATGCAGCCAAGTGTTTTATTAGCACATGCGATTATATATCAAATATGTGAGTTAAATGAAAGATCTGAATCAAACACGACACCTAAGTCATACAAGCAAAATAGTCCCCCACCTTTTCTTGTTGTAATTGTTTCCGACTTCTAATCTCATATAATAACTCGCGTTGATAATCAAAGGGCAAATATTCCTTGCGTAAACCGTCGACAAAATGCGCCCATGAAGTGATCAAAGAACAAACCAACCTGTACCATATAAGCGCCTTGCCTTGAAGTAAGTCTATAATGGAATTATTCAACTCAACCTCGGTAATTTTTGAGCAATACGATATTCTTCAATTCTTTCAAGGAAAGCATTAACACTAACATCTTGAGAATTCCCGGAAAATTTTATCCCCCACTTAACTACAGGTATCCCTTTTGATACAACAACCAGATTCATCGTAACTCCCGCTGCCTCATTTCCTACACCTATTGGTACTGAAGAAGTCTCAGCGTTTTTCGTTTCCATCTCGATGTCAAATTCATCGAGGATTTTATCAAGTGTTCCTAAGCGTTCCAATAGCGCGTCTATTGCACTAAAAATTTCCTTGTCCGCTTCATCTACCCATAATCTTGTTAAACGACCTAGTAAATGTTTTAATGTTGTCTTAAGTTTTGAAACTAAGATGTTCCTCCTGACTGTAGATTTTAAATTCTAATTCCAGTTCTGAAGTTTTCTTTTCACAAATTATGAGCTCGTCTTTAATTTCCGGACTAAAATTCTGTGCCGTTCTCAATTCGCCAAATAACTCTTTGGACAATTCCTCTTTCAATTTTTTCCTAAGTTCCCTAACCGTCTCGGCGGTAGAAAGTTTACAGCCTCGTACTAAAATTTCGTATTCTAGCTTGTGTTTAGTTAATTTATAATGATCCATTTTAAATTTATCTTTCCTATTCTCTCACAACTTTTTTAAGATAACTTACGAATACTTTTATTCTTACACTTTACTATAATTAGAAAATAAATAAAATATGTAACCACTGTCTCCTATCTATAAAAAAATTTTAATACTATCTTCACACCATGAAATAATTATATGATATTATTTAATGTGGGTAACGACCAACTAACCATCTCATATTTACCCTAATATATTTGACAATCAGAGCTAGCACTTTAAAATTTGAATTTATTTTACCGAAAATAGGTCCTAGACGTTGGACGTCAAATTTCTGTCACACCCTAAATGCGAGGAGTAAAGTATAAAGCCCCGCTGAAGGCGTACCAGGAGTAAATTGTAGCAACGCTGTGCTCAAGCCGATGGAAGTGGCTCGAACTCGGAGAGATAAATTTGCTGCTTCCTGTTCTGTGGCTAGTCAAAGAGCACATAAGGGTCGTACGAGTGCTACATAACAGGTAAGTAGATATCAATCAATCAATCAATCAATCAATCAATCAATCAAAAATTTATTGGTATATCCAAAAGCAAAGGAATTCAGCAAAGCTGATTTTAAATTCCTCCTAGAAATTAAGAAATATAACTGTTCGGTCTCTTTGTCGCACGTTCGCGTGGTTAATTTTAGGCTATTTAAATTTGTAGTCGTAAATCTAGTAGTAAAACTGTCATCCCTTGTTCCCTTATATCCTGCCATAAAAATTCCTTGTGCATTTGTGAATAAGGTGGACAGAGTAGTGAACAAACACTTTTCTTATGGATATTGAAGCAGAACGGTCGTGTCGGTTTCTTCGTTCAGTACCGTAAGTTAGTCAAGTGCCGCAGACTTTCGTTGTTAAACCCCTAAAAAACACAGTGCAAGTGTAACGTAACATAGACTCAATTCGCATACAGTCCACTTGGTTGAAAGAATAGGAACTGCAGCTTAGAAAAACAAAACACCGCGGAGGTAAGTCGATGTATAAATTTATAAGACCCCCCGCGCGTGAACAATAACAATTATAAATAAATAATATTTAAACACAATGTACATATGCCAAACTAAGTAAGATTGATAAATAGAGGAAAGGATTCCCGCGTTTCCTAGATTTCCATCAGCCTAGCTTTGTGATTGCTCATATAGTAAGACATCATATAGCTTCTTGTAAAATTTGTCTTTTGAAGTTTCATAAAAGATTATTTTATATTTGTTATATAATTGGGTAGCCATGTAAGCAAAACAACTCTCATATTTAGCAGTTTTATGCTGCATGATACTGAGGTCATTGTTATTTCGTAAATTTAGTAGGTGCATACTAGCTCTTGGTTTCATTATCTCATACAGATAAAGTGGGGTACGGGAGGTGATAATAGTATATATGAATGTAGCTAAAAATAAGGTTGCTCGTCGGTCGAATTTAAGCTTGCAGTGCAAGTTATAGAACAGAGTGATATGCTGTCTATAAGGTACGCTATATGCAAATCTGAAGCATGTATTATGTAAGACTTGTATTCTACGTTTCATTCGTGCGTTTAGATAGCTGTAGTATACTACATTGCAGTAGTCCAGATGGCATAGAATTAGACTATTACATATTCTCCACTTTACTTCAGGGCTTAGAAATTGTTTATATCTGTATAGGGTGCGCAACTTATAGTAACAAAGTCCGATTTTTTTATTGACATGACTTTCAAAGTTTAATTGCTTGTCCAATGCTAGTCCAAGATATTTAACGGCACTTCCAATGTTAATTGTTGCACCATTCATAGTAAGACTATTTATCTGAGCTTCTTCTACTCTTGCGCAATTTTCTTGAGAACAGATACACAGTGCTTCCGTTTTGGAGACATTGAGAAGTAGTCCATGACGTTGGACCCATCTACTAACAGCAGCCAGGTTTTTATTTAGTAGATTGATTGCGGAATTTACAGTTAGAGTATTACACGATGTATATAATAATACATCATCTGCATACATGTGGTATCTACAAGTCGACGTTAAGACCTGCGGTAAATCTGCTGTGTAAATCACAAATAACAAAGGTCCAAGGTTACTTCCTTGAGGAACACCTTGAGTTACATGTAGCGATTGTGAGGTTTTATTATTTAGTATGACATTCTGATATCTGCCATTTAAATAGCTAGTGAACCATTCCAGAGTAGTCTTATCAAATCCAAAGTAGTGCAGTTTCGCAATTAGTAGGTCATGCACGATAATGTCAAATGCCTTACTGAAGTCTATGAATGCGAGATATGTAACCTCTGATTTGTCTGCTGAATGTGATAGATCATTTAGTACCTTGGTCAATGCAGTAGCGGTGCTGTGCCCGCTTCTAAATCCAGACTGGAGTTCAGGTAGGATGCCACATCTATTAATATGTTCCAACGTTTGTGTATCTACTATTTGCTCAATGACTTTTGACATCACTGGCAGTATACTAATAGGCCGTAAATCGGAAGGCGAGCAGGATAATGGTTTTTTCCTGATAGGTACAATGACAGATCGTTTCCAAGAATTTGGAAATATGCCTTCTTGCAATGATAAATTCACCAGATTTGTAATTATTTCGATACAGTAGGGCATTATTAGTAATAACATCTTAAGATTGATACCGTCAACACCACAGGCATTGGATTTTATGCGTTTTATAGATGCTTTAACTACTTCATCATTTACAGTTGCGAAACGAGTAAACTTATTTATGCTGGGTAGATATACTGATTGATCTCAGCTTTTTCCACCTTTTGATGTGATATGGAATTAACAAAATAATCATTTATAACAGTTCATTTACATTTCCAATGCTCCACCTGTAGGTACTACATTGGCCAGGAGGCGAGTTTTTTGTTGCCTGGAAATTTAGAATTTTACCGAACCCTTGCCGTTCCAGGCAAGGTAGGGATCTTTAACGTGCGTGACAACACTCACACACGGGACCTCCATATAACCTCTCATGCGAACGAGGACGTAATTTTTGTGAAAAATGCTCACCTGCCATTTTTCAAGCAGTCGGCCGTGTTGGGATTTGAACTCGGGACCTTGGGATCCATAGTCTTACGCTTACTACATTGATCCACGGCGACGCAAATCATTTATAACATCAGGATTATTAATTTCTGGAGATATCTGGTGTTTCACTGTAGAATGAATTTTGCATCTATCAAATGCATTCCAAAGTTTTTTTGGAGCATTGATGTTTTGTCTGCATTGATGTTCGAGATAAGCTTTTTTCTCATTTTTAATGGCCTAGCTAATATAATTCCTCAAAGTCTTATAATAGTTGTACTTTGCATCGGTCCTTTGTTTTCTGTATCTGCTATAAGCCACATCGCGTAGTTTTATCATTTGTCGAATTGTTGCAGTAATATATGGTGGAATATTCTTTTTTATGTTAACAGTACGCATCGGTGCATGTACATCATATAAGTTGATGATAGTTTTGTTAAACAAATTGACCTTGCTGTTAAGTTCAGGTACAGTTTTTATGAATTGCCAGTGTATGTGACGTACGTTATACTCAAATTCTTTAATATCAAAGAGATTAAAATCCCGATAAGTAATTGTTCTATTTTCAAACTTTGGTAATGCAATACTTAATTCACAGACAACCACTCTATGATCAGTTAGATTATTTGAGTCAATAGTTTCACATAATGCAGTAGTGATATTTTTGGTTGTACACAAAATATCGATGAGTGTAGAAGACGTAGCTGTAACCCGTATAGGATCTTTTACATGTTGCATAAGATTAAAGGCAGTGAACAATGAAATTATCCTGTTTTTTATTAGTGCTATTTTGTAGGAAATCGATATTTATATCACCCATGAGTATTATATTTTCACATATGATGCTGACTTGAGAAAGTGCAGATTCAAGTTCATCTATTGAAGAGATAGTACTATTTGGTGGCCTGTATATAATTCCAGTGGCAACATGCATTTTACTCACTTTAATTTGGATCCATAATTGCTCGATATTATGATTCTCGACTGTCTAATTGTATAGGTTTATATGTAAGATTGCTGCTAATATATAAGCATATGCCACCACCTCTCGTAGGGTGATCTTCCCTGATTAGAGAATAACCTGGAATGTGAATTAGATTGGAAGGAAAATCAGTTGGCAGCCACATTTCCGTTATACCTATAATGTCAAATTCGTGTGGCGTTATGGTAACTATGAACTCATCAAAGACGGGTATCAGAGACCTAATATTAAGCAGACAGATGCGTAATTTGTTTATGCTTTGTTTGACTGTGGTGTCCAATTGTCTTCTGTAGTGTAAACTGCTTGAGTTTAATTGCTATGCCATTATATAGTCGGTTTTAGCAGTTTCCTTCTTCAACATTTGAAGGTAGCAGGGGCATTCTTTATCCACTGCTGCATGTGCATCATTAAGATCCATGTATAGCTTGGTTTTAGCAAAATAGCAGTTGGAACAAGTATAACTTTTAGCTGTACAAGTTTTGAAGTTATGCTTTCCTGAACATAATGAACAAGTAGTATCTGATTTACAATTTTCGGCTACATGATTGAATTTTAGGCAGTTGAAACATTGTGTAATGTGGATGTGATTGTAGATGGTACCCATAGACCATCCAATGGCGGCTTTGCCCTTCCCTAGCAGATAGTCATGTGTAGTCGGATCAGTTTCAATGATTACTGTTGTAGTTTTGTCTTTTTAGATTGTAATAGTTTTAAAACCTTTAGATGAAAGTTTTTATTTCCAGTATTTAGCTTATTCTGCTTTATAATACTTTTAGCAATTGAATTGGTATCTGCATTGACATCATCTCTGTTTATCTGTGCTATTCTTAATTTTGGTTTTTTAAGATGGGGAACTTCTACATTATATTTAGTACCCAGTTTTCCAACTATTTCCTTCTGCAATATTATTCGGTCTGATTGGCTTTGACAGCCAATGACAATACCTCCCTTTGGTGCTTCACGTATTTTAGATACATTAATTCCAATATCTATTGGCTTAATAGCATCTTTAATTTCGGTTTTTGTATCATTGTTGTGCTGATCACTGATGGGTTTTACAACTAGAACCGGTTCAGCTTTAGTTATTGCAGCAAATGATTTCTTTGTTTCAGCAAATTGGGAATATGGTTGCCCTGAGGGGACCTTTCTTGTCATGCTGTCTAATATTTCGGCTTTAACGCTTTCAAAAAGAGTATGGATGCTTTTTAGGACATCACTGAATTTGGTCTCTAATAATATGTTTAACTTATCTGATTGTGTTCTATCTGATTGTGCCAGACAAGTTTTACAGTGAAATATTAGTGTTTTACGTTTTAGTTCTAGACAACGAATTTCAGTAGATTGAAGTCCACTACAGGCATCACACAGTGGTTGATTACATTTATCACAGCTGTATACCCTGTCTGTGGCTTTGCATGCTGAACAGAGTGACATTTCTATCACCCTGTATAATCAGGAAATTCAGAATATGTGTATTTTATAATATAATATAAGGATATGTGGTTTTAATATTTATTGAAGTTTAATTCATTGTTGAAATTGATAAAAATAAAACCAGAACTTTTATTAGTAACTAGCTTGCACTTATCACTATAGAAAACTTGTTTCTTCACAATATTACCATTAAACACTGAACTAATAATTGAATTTAACAATATTCAGTTAGTTTATTTTAGAATTACAGAAGCACTTGTGATAGCAGGATGTTTGCTTTATGTAGGGAACTAGAATTACCATTTAATTCACTACTGGTCACTGCAATTTCTACTAATTTTTGTATCAATTTAACTCACATGTACACATGACATGGCATGATATATACCTATATAGATATAGATATGGGCGTCCGGGCTAGGTTCCGTCCCAGGACACAACTCAAGCAAAAAGTCAACCACACCCAACCCGATTAGGAAGACTATGTGATCCAGGTTAGAATTCCCCACAGTAATTATCTTAACAGCTCCTGATTTCCAACTAATAAAAGCTTTGTGTCGTACATACTTACACAATTTCTTTAATACAGGGTGAATGGTATCGTTCGTGCAAAAATTAACTGGGAGATAGTACACTTAATTTGCAACAAAAATTGTTAATATTACCCCTGTCCTATCTCGATTGGTTTAGGAGATATGGTTTTTTTAGTCTGTTTCTTAATAACGCGACTTCTTGCAGTAAAAGTTAAATTTCTTGGCTTCTGCTGCAAATAACTAGATAAACAATCCCATTTTCATAAACTACATTAAATTTTCTATAAAAAAACAACTATTTTGATTTTGTTAATTTTAAAAGAATCATTTTATTATAAAGCATTAAAAGGTAAAAAATTACAAAGGAAATTTTTTTAACAAAGTTTAAAGTAATATTACAGCGAAATTATTTTATCTACAAATGAGCAAATGTCACAAAAACAACCTCACTTCATAAGGTTTCCAGCAGTACGAAACACTTTCTATTTGATTTTTAATTTATCAAGTATGGAAATATGGAAACAAAATTTGTTTCAAATTCACATTAAAATTCGCCCACTGCCTTGATTATCTAATAATCCCACAACGTTTTTCCGGTATTACGGAGGCAATAATTTGATAAATTAAATTTTATTTCTATTGTTCAAAATGCTAACCACCGCACCTGATACAGGTTTTTGCTCTTTTCCGCATACCTATCATGGTCATGCTCATAGATAGCTTCTCTCTTAAGAGTTGACATCCATTTTCGAGCCTTTGTCTCAAATTTTCCAAACTGACTACCTCCATGCTGCTCCGTGTGTGAGTGTTGTCACGCACGTTAAAGATCCCTACCTTGCTTGGAACAGCAAGGGTTCGGCAAAATTCAAAATTTTCCAGGTAAAAAAAACTCGCTTCCTGGCCAATGTAGTACCTTCGGGTGGAGCATTGGAAAATCAAATGTAATGTATACGTATACAAAGTAATTCATGAGATTCAAGTCAGGCGATCTTGCTGGCCACGGAATCGGTCCTCCTCTACCAATCCACCTTGCGTACTGTTCGTTTAAAAACTGGCAGACACCACGTGCATAATGAGGAGAAGCCCCGCCATGTTGAAAAATGATATCTCTACGAACTTCTCGGTATATTTAAATTTGTTAGAGTACATTTCCATGTTTACTACAAGTACATGCTTTAAATAAATTACTACATATGAAATTAATGAATCTAATAAAAGGCTAAGTAATACAAGGGCAGTGGGACCAGATAAGGTTCCGACGTATATTCTAAAGGGATGTGCAAATGCTTTTCTTGAACCACTGAAATATATTTTTAATTATTTCTTAAAAAATAGTATATTTCCCACAATATGGAAAGTTAGTAAAGTTATCCCTATACATAAAGCAGGAAACAAAACAGATGTAAAAAATCACAGATCCATTTGTATCAGTTTCGTTTTTTCAAAAGTTTTTGAAATAATTATTCAAGCAAGACTTTTTTCTCAAATAAAAACTTTTATTAGTGATCAACAACATGGCTTTTATCCACAAAGGTCAACTACAACCAATCTTATTAATTTTACCCAATCTGTGCATAATTCTTTTAGATGTGGAAAACAGGTTGATGTTATTTACACAGACTTGGTAAAAGCTTTTGACACAGTCTATCACACTGAAATAATCCAAGCTTTACATAAATCAGACGCGGATGAGTCCTTGATATTATTATTAATATCATATCTAAAGGAAAGAAAATTATAAGTTGAAGTTAAGGGATGCAAATCAGATACCTACATTGCAACATCTGGAGTTCTGCAAGGGTCCAATCTTGACCCATTACTTTTTCTAATTGTAATAAATCCCATAATAAGTAACCTTATAAGTTCTGAAGGATTAATGTATGCTGATGATTTTAAAATTTTTAAGGCCATTCACAGCATGCAGGATTGTGTGTCATTGCAAAATGACTTAAATAATGTGGTACGCTGGCGTGACCGACACCACTTAACATTTAATATAAACAAGTGTGTGGTGGTGTCATTTACAACAGGTAGATATATTACAACATATGACTATAAAATAGAAAATGCAGGATTGAATAGAAAGGCTAGTCATAAAGATATTGGAATTATATATGATAGTAAATTACTATTTAATCAACATATTTCAGCCATAACAAGCGAAGCCTATAAGATACTAGGATTTGTTGTAAGAAATACAAAATATTTCAAAGACTCTTCAGCAATTACATCATTATATAATTCACTTGTTGTTCTTAAACTTGAGTATGCATCAGTAATTTGGAATCCACTGTATGGAGTAGGCACCGTTGCTATTGAGAACATACAAAGAAAATTTTTGAAGTATTTGCACCATAAAAAGCACGGACTATAACCACCAAGAGGATATGATCAACAACTATTAGAAACTATACTTGAATTTAAAAGCTTACGAAACAGAAGGAAATACTTAGATGCTATCTACATTATTAAACTTTTATTAGGCATAATAGACAATAATAAGCTTCTTGCAATGTTATCTTTACATTGTCCATCAATAAATACAAGATGCTCATCTATGTTTTATGCAGTAAATGTTCCAACAACAAATACATATCGCAATAGTCCATTATTAAGAACCTGTGCTACAATAAACAAAATTGACATACACATATACTCCAGAGATTTGAAATCAATTGAAGAACACTTAAAAACAGTTGACTGGTGTTATAAAATTAATTCTATTATTAGTTGCTAAGACTTGTATGATAAATGTGTTTTATTGAATATTTATACCTGTAATTGGCTGATGCTGTTGGTATGACATAAATAAATAAACAACTGCCGCGAATGATAAACCTCTGTTATTCTGCATGTGCAAGAACAGTGTAGTAACTGGAAAATCCACGAAGCAAGAGAGAATCGATTTGTTGTTCGAACAGTCCGCGTCGTTGGTTTACATGTTTACGTAAAACTCCTACTTATGAACCGCTTTTCTTCAGAACCATTATCGTCATAAATGTGCTTCGCTACACCCGCAAAAGCAGAGTAGATGTTACATAGTTTTTTTTGTTGGCACAGCATCATAAACACCAGGTGAATGCTTTTAGTAAACGCTTGAACTGATTAAAAACATTAATTATATGTTGTTTGTTAATTATCACTTAATTTTATATACAGTCCACTTTTCTCTCCTAATTAGCTATCGTAGTTTTGTTACCGCATTTTACATTTGATTAACTTCTCGCCGGATTTGAGTAAACAACAAACTCAGAAAATTAATTATACCGCTCATCACAGCATTGACAGTTAATTAGCATAATTTGTATCATTTGAGTTGTTTACGAGCATTTGTTTTCTACTTTGCAATAGGTCTATGTATTTGTTATTGCCGCTAGGCTTTTATAAATTGTCAAGTTCTCGTTCTTTATCTCGTCCGCTTTTGTATTTAATTTAATCATGGCAGAAAAGTTGAAGTGTAATGTTTTTCTACGTAATATGGCAATCAATTCGCTAGAGGAAATGTTTGAAATCGCTCAAAAATGTACGGTTGAAACAGCCTTTTTTGATTTATTTCGCGCACAGTATGAATCTCTAGAAACCGTTAGAGAAAATTTTTTTACACACCATAATTGGATAGTAGGTGCAATTTCTTCCGCCAGTCACGCTGATGAAAAATTTGAGATGGAAGATCCGGACATCGCCGCCTCTAAGGTATCACCGTGCACTACTCCCGCTATTCAAGACCGCTACAAGTCTTCCGCTCCTCCGTCTCTGAGGAATCATCGAATTCATTTAGCTGTAGTGATCCGTCAACTTCAAATGTCGTTTTATTTAATTCTTTAGCTAAATCTTCAGTTGTTTTACTTTCCACCGTTCAATTGGAAATTGCTGATTGCTCTGGTTCTTTCCAGCAATTTCGCGGTTTACTCGATTCGGGCAGCATGACTCTTTTATTTCGCAAAGTAGTGTGAAACGTTTAGGTTTTCGTACTACTCCACATTCTCTTACCCTTAGTGGTTTAGGTTCCATGTGCTCTGCTGCTCAGCATGGCACTGTCGCCGTTTCGCTCAAACCAATAGGCGTTTCTTCACCGATTATTAATTTTCAAGCTGTAGTACTTCCCAAAATTTGTAAAAGTTTACCTACTTCTAATATTTCTTTACAACATTTCAATCATCTGGCTAACCTCAAGCTAGCTGATCCACTCTTTGCTCAATCTGGACCCAGTCATTTCTTACTTGGCGTGGATATTTTCCCCCAAGTGTTATTAGACGGTCGCATCCAGGGTGATAGCGATCAACCTGTTGCTATTAATACCATTTTTGGATATGTTTTAATGGGGACATACCTTCCTCGCTCGCTTCTGAAATAACTAGCTTGTTTGGTATGACAAATTCTATTTCCCCATTGGAAGATATTGTTGCTAAATTCTGGGAAGTCGAAACTGTCCCTGCCACTCAACCTTTCACGCCTGAAGAAACTCATGTTGAAAAACATTTTGTCGATACGATTCGCCGCAATGAACAAGGTCGCTATGTCATCTCATTGCTGTTTAGAGATCAAGAACCATTTTTTCCAGGTAGCCCTGATCTTGCCTTACAACGATTTGTTTCTTTAGAAAATCATCTACTTAAGCAACCTCGTGTTTACGAACCATACGTTTCGTTTATGCATGAATATCTTGATTCACAACATACGCAATCTGTTGTTATTGGGTCTCATTCGGACTTTTCTTATTACATCCCGCATCATTGCGTTGTGAAACCCGAAAGCGTAAGTACAAAATTACGAGTTGTTTTCAACGCTTTCACTAAAACTCTGTCTCAATAGTCCTTAAACGATCACTTGTTTGTTGGGCCGAAGTTGCAATCCGATATCACCGCCATTTTGTTACAATTCCATTTACATGCTTATGTTGTCACTGCCGATATTTGTCAGATGTACAGACAAATTCTTGTAAATGGTGCTCGGTGTGACTATCAACGTATTGTATGGCGCTTCTCCCCTGAGGAGCCCATTCAGGATTTTAAATTAAATACTGTTACGTATGGAATCAATTGTGCTCCCTTTCTTACCATACGCACACTTCAGCAGTTGGCCGTGGACGAAGGGAATTCTTATCCGTTAGCTGCTTTCGCACTTCGCCACCATACTTATATTGATGACATCGCTACTGGTGGAGATTCTATTAACTCAACCCTCGCTCTACGTAATCAACTAATTGCTCTTTTAAAACTTGGTGGTTTCGAACTTCATAAATGGTCAAGTAACCATCCTTAATTGTTAAATGATCTGTCTGCTATGCAGCAATTCGTGCAACCACGCTCCTTTGAGGATGCTGATACTCAACCACTAAAAGTTTTAGGTCTTCAATGGAATCCCACTTCAGATAATTTTTGTTTTCTAGTTCAGCCACTTAGTACCTGCTGTACCAAACGCAACCTACTTTTTAACTTAGCCCGTATTTTCGACCCCATGAGACTTTTATCCCCTCTTACTTTTCTGGTAAAACAATTAATTCAACGTCTATAGTCGTTAAAATTATACTGGGATGCTCCCCGTCCCCCCAACCTACTCCGTTTGTGGGAGAAATACTTGCATGAGTTACCACTTCTTTCGGATTTCGCTTTATCCCGCTTGCTTATCTCGCCACAGTTTACTACGTGCAAAGTTCACTGCTTTGCTGACGCTTCCGAACGTGACTACTGTGCTGTTGCTTATTTTCGCTTTGTTCCTTCCGCCAATGAGGTTCACTTAGTGTGCGCTAAGTCTAAAATCGCACCCCTTCGTACAATCTCTTTACCCCGTCTCGAATCAAAATTATGAATTTTGTCCTCAAAACTTTTGATCCGAACCTTACTTTTCATAAAATTTACTGTTGGTCCGAGTCCATGGTAGTACTTTCGTGATTCGTTCACCGCCTCAGCTTTGGAAGAATTTCGTCGCCAATCGTGTCGCTTACATTCAGGAAAACATATCTCGTGCCTCTTGGCATCATATCCCCTCCACCCAAAATCCTGCCAATGTCGGGTCACGTGGTTTACTCCCTACCGACTTATGCCAATGTTCTCTATGGTGGGCGGCTTCAACAACCTTGTATCGGTCTTTTGAAAACTACAGTCCATATATTTCACCTTCAGATATCCCTGAAGTTCTCACTTAACAACGCTCTATTGTTTTATCCGCTGTCGTAACATCCTCTTGGATTCAGTCAATTCTAGAAAATCACTCTTCCTTTCCATTTATTACTTGCATTGTTGCTTGGATTCTCCGTTTTCGTCATAATCTGCGTCACCCACTTGAAAGGTACTCCAGATCTTTGTCATCTTCTGAGTTGCACAATGCTTTGTTCCCTTTGCTTGCGTATACTCAAAATCTTATTTTGCTATCGAGCTTGAAGCCATTCATTCTGGATCCCCTTTAATAAAAAGTTTTCGCAAATTGTCCCCTTTTATTCGTGATGGAATTTTACCACGTCGGAGGTCACCTGGCTCACGCACCTTTGTCTTCTGACCGTAAATTTCCCGCTTTGTTACCCAGCAAAAGTCGATTCACCGATCTGTATGTTACTTACGTTCATTTAAAATACTTCCACGTGGGTGCTCAAATGGTCCATTTTCTTCTCAGTCGGCACTTCTGGATTATTCCTGGAAGGCAATCTATCCGTCGTATTTTGAATCACTGTCTAACGTGCTGGAAGACCAATCCGGTCGCAATACAACTTGCCTTCATGTCGAACTCAAGTCAAACCCTTTTTTTTTCGGGCGTCGACTTCACTGGTCCCTTTTCTATTACTGTGTCAAAGCTATGCCCTTTGCCTTCAATGTACAAAAAAGAATTCTTGTTTTTTGTTTTGTTTTTTTTGTAGATCTTTTTTTCTTTTTTTCGCCCCCCCCGCGCTTATAATTATTTTTTCTTTAAAATGCCTTGCATTTTGGTGGGCGGAATGTTCCGTTTAGATTGTAAATAATTTATAGCTACATTTTATTTTCTACTGAGTTTGTTGATTATTTACTTTCGCCTCGGTATATTTAAATTTGTTAGAGTAAATTTCCATGTTTACTACAAGTACACGCCAACAAGTGACGCGAATGATAAAACTCTGTGTTATTCCGCATGCACAAGAACAGTGTAGTGACTGGAAAATCCACGACGTGAGAGAAACAATTTGTCATTCAAACAGTCTGCATCGCTGGTTTACATGTTTACGTAAAACTCCTAATTATGAACCACTTTTTTTCAGAACCGCTATCGTCATGAATGTGCTTCGCTACACCCGCAAAAGCAGAGTAGATGTTACATCGTTTATTCATTGGCACAGCTTCATAAACACCAGGTGAGTGCTTTTAGTAAACACGCTTGATCTGATTAAAAACATTAATTATATGTTGTTTGTTAATTACCATTTAATTTTATATACAGTCCATTTTTTCTTTCCTAATTAGCTATTCGAAATTTACCGCAATATTTTACACCAACTAAAACTAGAATAGTTTAATAAAACGTTGGTAGAATAAAGTATCTTACGCCGAGGTAATTTAATACACCTGAAAGATAGAGAAATATAATACAATTGAAATTCCACAGTAATAAACACAAACGGTAGAATTCGAAATTGTTGATAACCAAACAATGGACACAGAAATGATATTAGATAGTAAATAATATTCGAATTAAACTTCATTTAGAATAAATATTAGAACTTTAACGACATACCCTCAAATAATTATCCTCGGCTATGAAAAATTTAAGGCCAACCAATATTTTATTCTAATTAGAAATTACTTTACTACTCTGCACCACAAGTAAACTATTTTCTAGGGCTACTCACGATCACCCATCGGGCCTGAACCTGTACCGATGAATTGGATTTAGGAACAGCCGATCCAATATCCAATGTTAGCAGCACCAACTAGCAATCAAACCTCTACATCAACCCCACTACCAATTCCAGCACCAAACCCAGAAAGACATATTAAAACTCATGAATCAGCTAACAGCTAAGTATTAGAACAATCTAAGAACCCTGCAATAATACATACAATTGTATATTAAACTGTCAAAACATTTGTCACTCAAATTGACCTAATTTTATTTTTACAAGCGTTTCTAACTTTATATATTACATTATTCTCTTTTATTTTTACCAGTAAACATATAAGCACTATGTACAAATGTTGGCGATGTTCTACAATACAAGACTTCAAATGAGGACCTATGAATAATGGATAATTTGACCTGTCCAATCTGTCTACAAAACGATGATGTATCCAACTGGATTTTCTGCAATAACTGCTCATCCTGGATTCATGGTGAATGTATCAACATTTCAAATGAAGAAGTGGACCTTCTAACTAGTGAGGATGCATGGTTTTGTCCAAAATGTGTCCAACTTTTATCATCACAAAATGACACCCTATCTACCCCAAACCTAATTCCTTGCCCATTCTGCTCAGAGGAAGTTCACAACCACAAACAGTATAAAGGTACAAGAGGACTCCGACGTCACGTTGCCCATGCTCACCCGGATCAACTTCCTTTCATAACTGTTAAATTGTTCATTTTAATGAAGCAATAAAATACAATTGGAGACAAAATGTTTTATATTACATAACTATCATTTCAATACAAAATCCAAAAACTGTTGCCAGTAAAAACACACTTTCATTTATTTCACATTACCACAGACCTACTACTACAGATAAGATGAACTTTTTAATAAAACTCTAATGCGCACACTCTGCTTCTTAATGTCTGCAGATGCGTACTTATATTATACAGTTGATATAAAACAACAAAACACAGGGCGTATTATCGCATATTCCAAAACCTACCCTTGCGATAAACGCGACAAAAAAAATTCACAATAAAATATTGAAAACTAAAGTCAAACACTCTGTAATAACTACTACCTTATTCGTTAATATAATTTCAACTTAAATCTAAATTCTTCAAACTTATTACGGCCTAGTGGCTTTGTAAAAATATCAGCTGCATTGTTGCGGCCTTCAATTTTTTATTACATTGATTACATTTTGAACTACTAAATCATGAACAAAGTGAAGTGCAACATTTATATTCTTGGATCTTTTCGAAAAATTCCCATTATTTGCCAACATACAAGTCCCACTATTATCTTCATAAATCTTTATATTAGTTAACAAACTGTTGTTAATACCAAAATCAGACAATAGATTTTTGATATGTAATGTTTCTTCTACAGCGTCTGCCAGAGCTACATATTCCGCATGAGTTGAAGAACGTGAAACAGTTTTTTGTTTAATTGATTTCCAACTTACAACATTTCCAAATACTTTAACAAGAAAACCAGTAGTTGATTTACTATCATTCACGTCTTCAGCCCAGTCGGCATCAACATAACAATTAATTATATCGTTATCAGTATTTTTACCATAATTGTGTGACACATGACGTGTGTGATACAAATAAATTAAAATTCGCAAAGCATGCCTAAAATGCATCTCATTACAACAATTTTGAAAACGGCTTAAATAATTTACCGAGAAGGCAACATCTGGTCTAGTACCTTGTGAAACATATAATAATGCACCAATTAAATTTTTATATTTTAAACTGTCATTGAGTTCCCCACCTTCTAATTTCAAATTTGTTTCCATCGGAGTGTATTTTATGTTACTATTTAAGATACCATATTTTACTGCAAGCTCTTCAATAAATTTCATTTGACTTAAAGTCATTTGTTGCTTATTTTTATCATAATTAATATCAATACCAAGATATGATTTTACATTCCCAAAATCGGTCATCTTAAAATGATTTGTAAAATTTCTTTTGATCAGTTCTATAGAATGTATGTTACTCCCACAGATAAGGATATCATCTACAAAAATAATACAAAAGAGATCCATCTTTATATTAGAATACAGACAAAGATCATATTGACTACGTGTAAATCCAAGACTAACAATAAACTTACTAAAACATTCATACCAGTTTCTCGGAGATTCTTTCAGTCCATATAGTGATTTTTTCAATTTATAAACCTTTCCTTCTCCAATTTCACACCCTTCTGGCTGTTCAACAAATATTTCAGATTTCACTTGACTATGTAAGAATGCAGTCTGTACATCCATTTGATGAATGTCATAGCCACGTTCCACACAATCACTTAATAATGTACGTACAGTTGATAACCTAGCAACAGGTGCGTACACATCATCCACCAATTCATTCTGTTCGAATCCTTTAACGACAAGTCTAGCTTTATACATGCCATAGGATTTTATTTTATACACCCATTTCACATTTAGCACCTTTGTGTCTACAGGTCTGTCAACTAGCTCCCAAGTTTCTGAATCATTCAATGAATTAAATTCTTTTAACATTGCCTTTCGCCATTCCTCTTTCTCCTCAGATTCTATTGCCTCATCATACGTTTTGGGCTCACTCAGATTTGCATAATTAGAATATAAGACATAATCGTTATAACGCACTGGTATCATTTTTTTCCTTTCTGATCTACTTTTGCCCTCTTCCATTTTCTCTTCTTTCCCTGATTCAGTTTCGCTATTCTCATCATTCAAACGAATACATTCAGTGTCTGATTCAACAAACCTCACATTTCTTGCCAATTGCACTTTACCATTGACCAAGATCCTATAACCTTGATCAAAATAACCTACTAATTTTCCTTTTATTGACTTATCATCTGATGGCGTTCTTTTTTCATCAGGTATTCTAACAAAAACATCACTCCCATACATTTGCAAATTTTTCACACTCGGTTTACGACCAAAAATATTTCATACGGTGTCTTTTCTCAAAAGTTGAACTATTTTTAATCTGTTTCCTATAAAACAGGCAGCTAAAACAATTTCTGGCCAGTATTTTCTTTCTAGATTAGCTTCCTTTCTTAAGCACCGTACACATCAGACTTGTTTTTAATACAGAATACTCTTGCAACTCTCGAGTAGTCATCAATAAAACTAACAAAATATTTTTCAAAACTAAAACCTTCCTCATCCATAAACTTTACATCTGTATGAATTATTTGACCACAGTAGTCAGCACGTCTTCGATTGTTTTCATATTTTAAATTTGACATTTTACTTTCTAAGCAAATTTCACAGTGCATAAAATTGTTATCTAAAGAATTTGGCAAATCATTTAAATAATTTTGATGACACATTATTTGCAAATCATTAAAATTTATATGACCAAGCACTCTATGTAAACGCTCTTTGACTGACATATTTTTTGCTGTGTAATTAGCTGAAATTATGTTGCTTTTAGATATTACCTCACATCTTATAGGAAAAGTTTATCTTTGACACTTGAATACAAAATTAATTCATTTTTCTGATCGTATACTTCAGCACCATGTGGCTGAAAAATTACCGATTTCCTTTACATGTCATAGCACTAACGCTTAACAAGTTTTGCCTATTTCAGGGACATAAAATACATTTTAATATCTACAACCCTTTCCGAATTTCCATTTTAAATTTACATAAAATATTTCCTATTTTTGATGCTTTTAAAACTTCGGCATTGCCAAGTTTAACTTGAGTATTAACCTTAAGATTAATATAATTATAAAAATATTTATCTGACATTACTATGTGATCCGTGCATCCACTATCAATCAACCAATCTACTATAACATTATCTTTTTCATTATTACTCACGTTAGAGCTATTGACATCAATATGAAATAATTTGACATCATTTTCTTCCTTTGACTCAGTAACATCAGCATTTCCAGCAAAGTTACTTCCTCCACTTTCTCGATATCTTTGTGGATGGAAAATTCTTCTTTGATTTCCACGAAAATTTTCCGAATACGATGTATGACCTCGAAAATTACCTCTTCGATTAAAGTTTGACCTACCACGACCATAATCAGAATATCCACGGCCTCTGCTTGCAAAACTACTTTGATTCTTCCAATATTCTGCTGTACGATTCCAACAATTTTTTTTTATGTGACCTGTTCGCCCACAACCATAACATATAATATTTTTCTTATCAGCATTACCAGATACTTGAACATTTGCTTTAAAGGCTTGAGCATTCGCTCAGCGTTACTAATTTCCTTTTCAACAGGGCTTACATCATCTGTCTTTTATTCAAATCTTTATGACTCATTAATTTCTCGTATATAATCAACAGTACGTTCCGCCTCAGGCACTAAATCAATTGTCTCAATAAGATGTCTACAGCTGTCTGGTAAACACATCATTAAATAACTAACTTCTCTTTTCCGACTAACATCACCACCAGCACACTGTAATTCATTGATTTTACGTTCAAACATCTCGAAAAACTTTTCAGGGTCGTCAGTATCATTCATTTTTAAATTACACAACTGGCGTTCAATTAGTAACTGTTTAGCTTCAGACTTTTTCATATATAAACCATCTAATTTTACGATTACCTGCTTTGGGGTATCACAATTCATCATATCATCCGCCGGCACAGCAATGGAAAAATAGTACATAACTTTATCGACCATAGAATTCCAATCTTCTTCTTTAATCGTTGTAGGACGAACGTCATTTTCAATAACAGCAATACACTTTTTATATTTTAATAGAAACATGAACCCTCGTCTCCACTGGTCGTACTTTGACCCCTTTGTAAGCTTTTCAATAACAACGTCGTTATTACCCATTTTCTATTAGCGTAAATTTTACTTTCAATTCCTGTTTTAACAGATGCTTTACTTGTTTGAGGTTATGTTGCTCGTGCACGTTGCATATTTTATTTATAAACACCAACACGGCTTCGTTTTCTACCAAACTACAATTAACAAACCACGCTCTGCTACCATGTTAAATTGTTCTTTTTAATGAAGCAATAAAATACAATTGGAGACATAATGTTTTATATTACATAACTATCATTTCAATACAAAAGCCAAAAACCGTTGCCAGTAAAAACACACTTTCATTTATTTCACATTACCACAGACCTACTACTACAGATAAGATGAACTTTTTAATAAAACTCTAATGCGCACACTCTGCTTCTTAATGTCTGCAGATGCGTACTTATATTATACAGTTGATATAAAACAACACAGGGCGTATTATCGCATATTCCAACAATAACTGTTTCACCAACAACCGTAGAAAAACCTTTCTCGTCAAGAATTGCAGAATTTAAAGAAAAAATTCACGTTTTGAAACGAATCCCGAAGGGAGCTCGCATTGCGGCTGCGAACAAACTGGCCTCCATTATCGATTCTTGTACCTCAAAAAATGATTTGAATTCTTGGGAAAACTTATTATACTTTGCTTTTATAGCCCTCCGAATACCAGATAGGATCAAATCCAAATCACTAGCTACTTTGGTAAGACAAAATACTGATCATTTTGATACGTCATTACAACCAACCACAAAAGCAAAAAATAAGCAATCTACAATATAGAAACGTGCTGAAGCTAAAGTAGGAGATGGAGATATTAGAGGTGCAGTAAGGTTGTTATGCTCGTCGGATGAAATAGCCCCTCAAGATGACAATACTTTTACAACTTTAAAATCTAAACATCCCACACCTTCGCGCACTTTAAATTTACCAGAACCACCTGCAAATACTCATAAAACCATAATCGTATCACCAGAAGACATCCTTAGAGCTTTATCCTCTTTTCCCAATGGGTCTGCCTCAGGTATCGACGGTCTTAGACCACAGCACCTTAAAGACATGCTATCGAAATCCACTGGTGATGCAGGAAAACGTCTACTTATTTCGTTAACAAGATTGTGCAATTTTATGCTATCCGAAAAAGTCAACAATTCAATAACTAAGGTACTTTATGGAGCTTCATTATGTGCTTTAAGAAAGAAATGTGGAGGTATTAGACCGATTGCTGTTGGAAACACTTTACGCCGACTCACCGCAAAGGTAGCTTGTTCTTGAATCAGGGAAAATTTAGGTCTCTATTTCAATCCATTACAACTTGGTTTTGCAACTAAAGGAGGGTGTGAAGCTGCTGTACATGCACTAAAAACGTACATATTGGAAAACATCAACACGGATAAAATCATTCTCAAAATCGATTTCCAAAATGCTTTCAATTCAGTTGAGAGGGACGTCATCCTACATGAAACTTTACATCAAGTTCCAGAAATGTACCCCTTCCTTTTCCAATGCTACTCTGAACCTTCACTACTATTCTTTGGGAATAGAACTATCGATTCTGAAGTGGGAGCCCAACAGGGTGATCCGGCAGGCCCAATGGCATTCAGTTTAGCGATCCAACCGATCATCGAATCTTTAAAGTCGGAATTCAACTCGTGGTATTTAGATGATGGAACGTTAGGAGGTAATCCGGATGAAGTTTTATCTCATTTTCAATTCATTATTGATCAATGCAAAGATTTAAGACTATCAATAAACCCATCAAAATGCGAGATATACTTCTGCTCCGAGCCAAACGACATCGTCAAACAAAAGTTCGAAACCATTTCTCCTGGTATCAAAGTTTTATCTGATGATACACTTTCCCTTCTAGGTGCCTCAATTTTAAAACCTGCTTGCGAACCTCTACTCTTGGACAAGATGGAAGAAGTAGAAACTTTACTTACTCGCTTAACGAATTTAAATTGCCATATAGCCTATTATCTTCTGAAGAATTGCTTTGCTATCCCGAAGCTAACATACTTTCTCAGAACATGTCCTACATGGTGCTTTCCATCCATCCTCGATAAAATTGATACAAATATAAAAACATGTTCTAGAACTCCTTACAAACAGTAAACTAAACAACAATCAATGGACAGTAGCCTCACTGCCCATCCAGAAAGGAGGATTAGGAATTCGTAAAGTTGGAGATATCGCCCTTCCTGCTTTTCTCGCATCTTGTAATGGTTCATTTGATCTTGTCAAACTGATGTTACCCACTATTCCCTCTGACAAGTTAAATATTGCCTATTACGAAGATTGTTTGAGTGCTTGGAGGTTGAATTATCCCGATGAAACGATCCCCGCCATCCCATCTTCTCAAAAAAATTGGGACAATTTTGGCATCAACATGACATGCTCCACTTTACATTTTGAGGACCAGAGAGACAACGCAAGATATTTAGCTTCTTGCGAAATGGAGTGCGGGGCATGGTTAAAGGTCGTCCCTTCAAAATCTGTGGGAACACTACTTGACAACAACAATTTCCGCATTTCTGTTGCCTTACGACTCGGTTGTAACATTTGCGTTCCTCACACATGTGTCTGTGGCTCCGATGTTGACAGCAAAGGAACTCACGGACTCAGTTGTCCAAAAAGTGCTGGTAGACAGGCTCGTCATTTTAACTTAAATGACACTATTAAAAGATTTCTCTCGTCCACCAACTACCCTTCGATACTCGAACCAGTGGGACTCGCGCGAGATGACGGCAAGCGTCCAGATGAGATGACACTTATACCTTGGGCGAGTGGTCAAATTCTCGTTTGGGATAGTACATGCAGCGACACTTTAGCATCATCTCATGTGGAAAACTCCTCTAAGGAAGCAAGAAAAATCGCAGCCAACGCAGCATCCAGAAAATTAAATAAATACAAGACTATCATGGATCAAAACTACTACTTCGTTCCATTTGCAGTAGAAACAATGGGACCGTTCTGTGAGGAGGCCTTACACTTTGTACAATCAGTTGGAAGACTTGTTGCGATTAAAACAGGAGAATCACGTTCAGGATCATACTTTATTCAGAAGATAAGCATTGCTATTCAGCGAGGCAATGCGGCCTGTATTATGGGAACATTTCCTCCTTCGATGGCCATGGAGGAAATATTCTATTTGCTTTAAACATTACTAGTTAAAATTGTTAAAATCTGTCAATAATATTATAAATTAATTAATCATCTGTTAATTATAATCCCCCTTTACCTTCGCCAAAAAGGGTTCTTATACAATACCAATAAATTCTTGCTCTGTCGAAATATAGACAGACGTGCTAATATCTGAAAGATTTAATATTAGTACCATAAGGACAAAGTTTATTACTTACAAAAGATGGACCCTCATGCCAATCTATCTTTTCGATAAGTGCTCTGAACAGATGTGGAATTTTGAATTGTACCAACAACTAGATATCATCCGTTCAGTAAATTTAGGTGTGCTTACCATTTATTTCCTAACAAATCCTTACAACGTAAGTTCGGGTAGTTTCAACTCTGAAACGCTTTTAATTTAGTAAGCTACCAAGCGTGCTTTCGTGCGACCCAACGTTCTTCTGCTCGTAATACAATTATTATGTCCGCGCAGCTTGTTATCACGTTAACAAAAAAGTATTGCTATCCCGACTCTTTATACACCACATCGATGCGAAACTACGTCTTCAAACATTGAGATATAGTTTAAACAAAGGTTAAATTCCAAATTACACCAATCAAATAAAATAAATTTCTTCATTACGAGATATTTATAACTTTATATACAGAATTATATACATAAACTGTATTAATTTTGTAACAGTCATAGAATGACCGTTACATTAATTTGTATCGTGTCAGATTTCTTAATCACCATTAAACTTATTGTATCAAAAATTACCTGGATTTCTTCATCCGATAACATTGATATATCGAACTTTTTAGATAAATAATTATCTTTATCAATTTCCTCATCAACATCGCCATTTTTTATTCGATTAATGGTTCTACGATAATTCCCTAATAATTCATCTTTAATTATATCAATCCGTGTTTCGAGCTCTTCCAATTCGTCAAAAAGTTTAAAACATTTTTTGCATATTAAAAGCGAGTGAGCAGTATCAATACTTATTTGGTCTTCTAATACTTGTGACATCACTTGGCTTAGAGGCTTTTCTGTGCATGTTTGTGTCTACGATAATAAGTATAAATCATATTAGAAGTCAGCACGCAAAACTTACCTCTTTGTTGAATATCTGTAGCGAAGTTCGAGTTGAAACACCAATCCTGGAATTGCATACCAAACAATGCACATTTTCCTTTGCACTTCCAGACATCCTATAATAATTTTAAAAAATTCATTACTCTGATTAAACATTGAGTATTACGCCACGTTTTCATGGCTTCTGGCGTAATACACAATTAAAAATTACAACTTTATACCATTTCGGCTACTTTTAAAAACAGCACCAACAAAACGCTTACAAAACATAAACTTAACAAATATACAACAAGAACTAGTGATTTTATTGTCTAAATTAACAGAAAATTGCCCTAGATAGAAATAAATGAATGAAATGGGCTTAATTATGTCGGTCAAATCAGACGCCACGCGTTAATACACGTTTTAGTATTTAAACAGATCGTACTAATACTAAATCTATAACATAATTTTTACCTTTCAGTTATTGAATTTTGAATTTTAGGGAAACATTTGATTTTTAGAAAAAACAGGGCTGACTAGAACAAATGCTGCCAAGCTTAAGTATAGTAAAGACGAAGTGGATACATGTAATGTTATCACAAACAAAATGGCGCTGGTATGTTAACATAATCATCCCATTATTTTGTTGCAAATGGAAAATGTAATTGTAAATTACAATTTTACACTTCAAGGAAGGTTTATGCCATTACGATTGTGGTGTGTTTTCCGAAATAAATAACTTCCTCCATAAGCTAAAGTTACATTCAAACAAAAAAAATTGGACTAGGCAGTGTCTAACAAGTAGCACAACTGTAATCGAAAAACGCCTATAAAAAATAGCTCTGTGATTAATAGTTTTAAAAACTGATAACTAAAGAAATTTTCTTAATTTTGACATCCAAAATATAAAAATTAATAATACTGTTTTTGGAAATTTTCACAGCATAACAAAATTATCCTACGTTATTGAACTAGTTGTAGAAATACCGGTCGTTGTTTCAGCTAAGTAGCATCAACCACATGTCATTGACTAATTAAAATGCACTGGCGGGGACGTGGATAGGGACGGCAAATTAATGATGTACCTAAATAAGATCTTTATTTATAATGTCAATATAATGCCTATGTACTACTAAAATTATGTACAATTTTAACAGTCTGAGATACTGTAGTGGGTTACTACTACCGCGTTTCACTAATTTAAAACAAGTAATAACAAGAGTTTATTACTCACTGTTCACAAGTCTAATTAACAATATATGCCTTATTTATAGATGTTTTCAGTCCAATTAACAAAAAAGTACTATCACACTAATGAATTTACAAGCACTGATATCTCTTAAACTAAATTCTTAACCGTAGGTCTATTAACAACATTAATACAACTATTTATTTGTTACACTTTTGTCTATGTATGTATTCTACAAGCTGCATGTACATTAGACACATAATATAACATTTATGTATACTCTTGGACTTCCAAAGTTCAACTATTTAACTTTACACGATATAATCTATATTCGACATTCTGATATAGACTAACTTCTTACATTTATTAGCAGTCTTATATATACTACGAATTAAAAAGGATGACTCATTCTCCAGTAATTGCTAGAAGATTCTCGGTCCATGGAGAATATGCAGTGCCTACGGCGCTTGTGTGTTTGACGCGTTGCCTAATAGTAGCTCGCAACACTGCCCCCTCTTTAAAACCGTTACGTCTCGTAACTGTAAATTCATTTTGACGGCAATTCGATGACTGATAACGGTATCGGCAGCTATTTCCTCTGGTGCATTTACCGCGTCGTTGGAAATAACAGTCAACGCCCTTTTCTTGGTCTTGGTGGGCAACCGGTTGATAACAACAAACAAGGACCTGGACGTTGGTTTCATGGAAAACTACCTCTAGCATATTTCGGACTATCTTCCAATCTAAGCGATCCAGTCCACAGCCTAGCTTGGGCATCGCTAGTTTCGTTACTCCATTTTTTATCATCTGAGCCTTAAGATTTAGTCAAGCCTCTCATAGATGTCCTTAACTAGGTCTCTGCCATGAAGAATTTTTGGTGACCAGATAAAAAACATAATAATTTTTATTCTGAAGAACCAAAGCTTTTTCTACAGTTGGCTGCTGTTTTACTAATTCATCCACTCACCCAAACTTTTTCTTCAAAACAACAGCTATTCTTCTTAACATTTCCAATTTTTGAGCTACGCAATGTGCAAGGTAATACTCCTCTGGTGCTCTAAACAGATCTTGCTGTTTTTCAACAACAACGCCAAATCTCGCCTTGGCGGAACCACCATACGCCGCCATAAAACTCTCAAAATCTACATTTGACTCATGATTAATAACTCGTCGAACACCATTCTCATTATTCGAACCTTCCTGGTTGTTGCCAGCGTAGGATGTTAAACGGTCAAAGTGTACCACTTTCGGTTTTCCACGGGGAGATTTTTTGATCCGGTACACTACATCATTAATTCTTGTTAACACTTCATACGGGCCTTCCCATTGTCTTTGTAATTTTGGCGACAACCCACGTTTTCTTTGTGGATTATACAACCACACTAAATATCCAGGTTGATAACCACCTTCTTGTGCTCTCGTATCATATTGTGATTTCATTCAATCGTTTGCTGCCTGGATATTCTTTCGGACGTTTTCGTGAATGCTATTTCATCTTTCACGAAGCTTACTAACGTAATCTTCACCTGCGATATCTTCTCCAGTTTTAAATCCAAACTGAAAACCACATGGTAGCCGCAATTCACGTCCTATCAACACGCAAGCGGGAGAATATCCTGTGCTATCATAAACCGAAGATCGGTACGCCAGTAGGAATAAATGTAAAAATTGATCCCAATCTCGTTGATGTTCAGATACAACTTTGGCTAGGTACTTTCCTAACGTTCTGTTCATTCTTTCAACCATCCCATTCGATTGAGGATGAGGTGGCGCGGTTCTAGTCTTCCCCCTCCGAGATGCTTGCAGACGTTTTGAAACAACCCTGATTCGAAGTTTTGACCTTAATCAGAGTGTAATTCTAACGGAACTTCAAAGCGACAAAACAACTCCCTCACTAGTACATCTGCAACCGTCTCGGTTTCTTGGTTAGATATAGCATATGCCTCCGGTCATTTTGTAAAATAATCCATTGCAATCAAGATGTATTTATATCCTTTCTCTAATTGAGGAAACGGACCAGCTATATTAATGGCTACCCTCTCAAAAGGATTCCCCACGTTATACTGTCTCATTGGGACTTTCCGCTTTGTGACCGGGCCATTTGCAGAGACACACAACTCACATTTCCGGCATCACTACCTCACATCTTCTTTGCAGTTCACCCAATAGAATCTTTCTCTAACTCTTACGAGAGTTCTTTTCACGCCAAAGTGACCTCCGTAAATACCATCGTGCAAGTGCTGCAACACTCCCGGCACTCTGCTTCTCGGCACTATCACTTGGAGTCTCTCAGTGCCATCTTCACATTTCAGGCGTCGTTTCAAGATTCTATTCTCAATCACCAAGGAGTCCCACTGTGCCGAGTATTCCTTCAGGCTCCTACTTAAAATACTAATTTCTTCCCAAGTTGGTCGGCGTCCTCTACTTTTCCACTCAATAATACGTCCTTGTTGCTCCTGCATCCACGAGTAATCGGACAACTCTACCATTAATTCCAACATCGATATAAATGCTGTCCAGACTTCCCATCAACGATGCAACATGGATGATAATCTCCGGGGCACTACATTGTGCTGTCGACTTTCGCTCCCCGTACGTCGACTTGCTCTAGTTTTCCTGCTGCTCAACCGGTTGTTTTGCTGGTTGAGTGCATCGTCTCTGTATATGACACACTTCACCGCAGCTCCAGCATCGCAGACGCCATCTCTGCGGTCGTTGTTTTTCGGCGTCGCCGTGGATCAATGTAGTAAGCGTAAGACTACGGATCCAAAGGTCCTGGGTTCGAATCCCGACGCAGCCTACTGCTTGAAAAATGGCAGGTGAACATTTTTCACAAAAATTATGCCCTCGTTCGGATGAGAGGTTAAATGAAGGTTCCGTGTGTGAGTGTTGTCAAGCACGTTAAAGATCCCTACCTTGCCTGGAAGGGCAAGGGTTCGGTAAAATTCTAAATTTTCAGGCAACAAAAAACTCGCCTCCTGGCCAATGTAGTACCTTCAGGTGGAGCATTGAAAATGTAAATGCACGGTCGTTGTTTTTCCAGCCTCTCTGCCACACGGTTGATTATTTCTTCTATGCTGTTCTGCGCTTGACCAGGTTTTTCTATGGCAGACCGAACTTTGTTACTCACCCTGTGCGATGTCTGCTTAGCTGCTTCAAGTTCAAGCGCATGGGCCAGTGCGTCATCTAACATTTTTGGCCGTGCTAATCTTAGCGCTTGCTGTATTTCGCTGTCTTTAATGCCATCCACAAATGTTTGAACAGCCAGATGTTCAAGGAAACTATCTGGTGTCTTAAATATGCCAATCTAACTAATCTGGCAATGTCAACTTCGAATTCTTGCAGACTTTCATTTGTCTTTTGCGAGCGGTTCTTAACTTGTGCCTGGTAAATCTGTTGAAGGTGAGCGTCTCCATATCTCATTTCAGGTTTCGATGTTAAGAGGCCGTAATCATTTTGCTGGTGATCGGGAATCGTTTGCAAGATGTTTAGAGTTTCCCCCCGTAGGGCCACTATTAAGGAGATACCCTTCTCTTTGTTGCACCAACCACTGGCTATTGCAGCAGCTTCAAATTGTTTCAAATATGTAGGCCAAAGTGTTTTACTATCTAATGTGGGTGGTTTCACTTTAAATTTTGACGGTATTGACTCGCTTCGTTCCATGCTTTTTATTTCTGGAATGTTCTGATTTAAATCTTGGTTTACTAATTCACTTGGCCGCGTTGTTAGTGAGATCACTTGTTCTTGCAGCTTCATCATATCTTCTTACATTTTTACCAATTTACTGTCCAACTTTTGCTCAACTGTTTTTACCTGTTCCGTGACATCTTCTTTCAATACAATGGAGCTTTCCATTAATCTTTGTTCTAGCGTATCTGTATTTTCCTTCAATTTTTCTTCTATTTTTGCAGAATTTTTACTAAGTGTCACTTCTATACCCTATTTAAACTCTTTAAAGATTGATTCCAGTTCAACTGGCCTCACTGCGTTTTCATTTAGTGTCACTTCCAGTATAGCCGGCCACTCCTCCATTTTCTCAGCATTTTCACTAAGCTTTTCATTTATTCTCGCAGCGTTTTCACTTGACTTTTCTTCCACACCGGATTTAAAATCCTTAAGAAAATTCATTAAAGTTTCTGCGCCCATCTTACTTTGGCTTCTTGTTACAGGCATATACAAACTACTTAAATATCTTTAGACTTGTGTTTTTTCTTGTAAATTAATCACTATATACCCCACACAGGCTGACACCAGTGTAGCGGGCTACTACTACCGCGTTTCACTAATTTAAAACAAGTAATAACAAGAGTCTTTATTACTCACTGTTCACAAATCTAACTAACAGTATATGCCTTATTTATAGATGTTTTCAGTCCAATTAACAATGAAGTACTATCATACTAATAAATTTACAAGCACTGACATCTTTTTAAACTAAATTCTTAACCATACGTCCATTAACAACACTAACACAACTATTTATTTATTACACCTTTGTCTATTTATGTATTCTACAAGCTGCATGTACATTAGACACATAATATAACATTTATGTATACTCTTGGACTTCCAAACGCTCAACTACTATTACTTTACAACGATATAATTTAAATTCGACATTCTGATATTGACTAACTTCTTACATTTATTAGCGGTCGTATATATATATAGAATATATATATATATATATATATATATATATATATATATATATATATTATTATATACACCACCCCTCTACTTTCTGTGTGTTTCACCTATATTATACCCTTTATTTTATACTTTTGTAAAATGTGCACACCTAATGCACGCCCGTACTTGCACTGTTTGGTTGGTTCTAGTATTAACTACTTATTGCAATGCCTCGACTATTTAAAACTCTTAATCTCAGGGTATTCAAACTACTTATAGTGGATTCCGTTATAAGTAGATGTGCTACGTCCAACCAAAGTGCACACTTTTGTTTTTCTACTAAAATTGCTACTCTACTTTTGTATATGCCAAAATTTATAAAATGATCAAAGTTACTATGTGCCAAATGAAATTACAACCAAAATTTGTATGACTAAATTTTGACGTATTATAAAAATGATGTTAAACACTCACCTGGTCTATACTCCGTCGATGCCTCGCTGAATCCTGGCACAAAATCCTAATCCCCGTATGCGTCCTTATAATGATGTTCTCAACTTTTCGTGATGTTTCCAGGTATCTTCTAATTTTAACTGTTCCTAATATCTGAAATGATTAACCCAAATTTAGAATTTTGAAAAACTAGTGCTATAACTTCCCTTGTACTAAACTCCACTTCAAATCCTTGTTTCTTCTATAATTCCGTCCGCTTCTCCGTATCTAAATCCCAATCCACTCGTTCCTGTATATTCTTGCTCGCTGCTCCTGTTGTCTTTAAACCGCTCTCAAATATCCTTCAAATCTCTTTATAACCACTCTCGATAACCTTCTAACTTTAAACCACACTCCAATATCCACTTCAAATCTGTATAACCACTCCGATGACCTTCTAACTTTAACCACTCTCCAAATCCAATATTTTACCGTCGCACAATCACTACTATTTACTTTATACTTTCGCTTATTTCTTTACCACTTTTCAATGAAACTCATTTTAAAACAATTACCTTTATTTTTTTTTCAAAATATTAGCACAGTTCTGAAAACACGTCTATTACAAAATTTGTTCGGAAATTAATCTCTGAAAAACACGTCTTTTACAAAATCGGTTCGAAATATTCTGCTTTGTTTACTCTCTAAGGCGACCATGTTAATTCTCTACTAGCCTACTACATCTTAAAATTCATCACAAATAGTTAAGTCCGTGTCGCACATACCATAGTTCATGTCTTTTATACAGTTTCATAATCACATTAAATTCTAATATATGTCCTAAACCTTTACATTCAACCAATCACATTTTACGATGTTTTAACTAATAATTTTGGGTTTACAAATATTGTCCAAAAGTTGATTCTATAGAAAATGAAACCAAAATAATTTACACTTGACCCTGGATGCATGTTGATAGTGAACATTCACAGACGCATCCGGCTTTTGGACACAAATGTACTTTCAAAGGCTTTTTAAAATTCAACTCGGTATAAGCCCTTGAGCATTTCACATCTTACTACGCCACTTAGTCATTTTAAAATTTCCTTTTGGCACTGAATTTCAACTACTATATTTGAATGGTATTTTAGTGTACATAAAATACGGCAAACATACATTTTAAGTATATGTGATCGATTATGTGGATTATTTTTGTTTGGCATATACTATCTTGTACTAGTACAAGGTAGTATATGCCAAACAAAAATAATCCACATATTTGATCACATAAACCTAAAAATGTATGTTTGCCGTATTTTATGTACACTAAAATACCATTCAAATATAGTAGTTGAAATTCAGTGCCAAAAGGCAATTTTAAAATGACTAAGTGGCGTAATAAGATGTGAAATGCTCAAGGGTTTATACCGAGTTGAATTTTAAAAAGCCTTTGAAAGTACATTTGCCGTCCAAAAGCCGGATGCGTCTGTAAATGTTCACTATCAACATGCATCCAGGGTCAAGTGTAATTTTGGTTTCATTTTCTATAGAATCAACTTTTGGACAATATTTGTAAACCCAAAATTATTAGTTAAAACATCGTAAAATGTGATTGGTTGAATGTAAAGATTTAGGACATATATTAGAATTTAGTGTAATTATGAAATTGTATAAAGACATGAACTTTGGTATGTGCGACACGGACTTGACTATTTGTGATGAACTTTAGGATGTAGTAGGCGAATATAGAACCAACTTGGTCGCCTTAGAGAGTAAACAAAATAGAATATTTCGAAACGATTTTGTAAAAGACGTGTTTTCAGAGATATATTTCGAACAAATTTTGTAATAGACGTGTTTTCAGAACTGTGCTAATATTTTGAAAAAGAAAATAAAAGTAATTGTTTTTAAAATGAGTTTCATTGAAAAGTGGTAAAGAAATAAGCGAAAGTATAAAGTAAATAGTAGTGATTGTGCGACGGTAAAATATTGGATTTGGAGAGTGGTAAAAGTTAGAAGGTCATCGGAGTGGTTATACAGATTTGAAGTGGATATTGGAGTGTGGTTTAAAGTTAGAAGGTTATCGAGAGTGGTTATACAGAGATTTGAAGGGATATTGAGAGCGGTTTAAAGGCAACAGGAGCAGCGAACAAAATATACAGGAACGAGTGGATTGGGATTTAGATACGGAGAAGCGGACGGAATTATAGAAGAAACAAGGACTTGAAGTAGAGATTAGTACAAGGGAAGTTATAGCACTATTTTTTCTAAATTAATTTGGGTTAATCATTTCAGATATTGCATTTCCCATGCTTAACATGCAGCTGCTCAACAATTTGCGTAAGAAGATTAACCAATCTTCGAGGAGAACGCTGATGGGAGCCGATACGACAAAACAAGTAGACTTGACCACCAGTCTTCCTCGAGTGTCTATGTGTTTTGGTAGAGTTTGTTATATTTACGCTCGGCATATTTTACCCGCCATTTTATAACATATATTGACCACGCTTTACGAGTGATGCAATCACTATCTAAGTCAAATTTGCATGCACAAATTAAATAAAATCAAATTACTCACATGATGGGTATCTCAGAACTTAATCTCAGGATCCAGCGGTGATTTGTAGGTTGGGTTACGCCGTGTTGAACTTCAAATTGCCATCCGTCCTACACGTAACTTTTATTACTCTCGTAGGGGGATAAAGGAATAGGTCACAAGTACAAATAAGGCAAGATACAGGGAACCTACATACCTATTTCTAAAAAGAACAACACACCACTCAGATAGTTGTTACCTCCTTCAGGTCTCGTGGCTTAGTCCCCGCTTTCGACACTCGCGCACCTGTGCATTTCTTCTGCGCAGACGCGACTGTCAGCGACGAAAGAAGTTGGCGTTATTAATTTAAAAATACGCGACAATTAACTTATAAATCATAACTAAATCTAAAAATGCTACATAGCTAATTTGGCATGTAACAAGTTCCTATAGTCAGCGAAGTCTTCCTTTCCGTTTCTTATTGCTCTACTGTTCTACAACATATGTGTGCTTCGTCGGTATAAGAGCTAACGTCAACCAAACAAAAATACATCTGAACGCCACCCCGAGATCGAAGACGCACAGGGATTAGGAAAACCACGGGGTAAGTATTAGCTTTAGAATTTGAAACGCATTTGATACCCCCAGAGGAAATTTAACCCCGTGTAAATTTGAATATATGTTATATTTATATTAGCATTTACATAGTAAAAATTAACGTTATAACATACAGAAAAAGCAATAAAATTGATACAGTGTAAATAAATGAAGCATCAATCCTCCTTATCATGTAGAGAAGCATAATTTGTTTGTGCTGTTTTTAAGTAAGTTCTTTAAGCGATTATGTTGTCCTCTATAGCACCCGCTTTACAAAACGGAGAATGAATAATATACTTTGGTGAAGAGAGGGAACGTTTATCATAAGTATTAAGACAGCGCGAGGTCTGAGCATTTATTTTATCCTATCTACCAACTAGAATGGTATCCTTGCAATAGTAGGACTTTGAAGTTACTCTAGAACTTGATGACGTGATGACGTCAAGAAAAAACTAACTTAATCAACCGGTACATGAGGCAGCCATAGTAGTATGTGTTTAGTATCTTTCTTTACTAAAGATAGAACAGAGTAAAGAGAGTGATTTGCAGTACATTATACCGCTCATTATATGTTTGTAGAAAGTTTCTTGAGTTTGTTATGGGCAAAATGAACGTTAAGTAAAAACACTTTGATTTGTCCTGAAGAAAAGGAGACATCGTAACAAAATAAGGGTGCGTCGGCTAACTGCACTGGTACGGAAGTGGGTTCCTATGGAAAAATTATATAAAAAAAGAAAATTTGAATAAAAATAAAAAATAAATAAATACAATAAATAAAATGATTGAAATACAAAAAACTACGTTATATTATCACTTGCCCTAAAAGGCTTTTTCCGCTCATAATTGTGGAGCGCCAAGCTGCCTGTAACAGCAATTCCTTGAATACTTTTTCTACACGAAAAACAGGTATTCCGCAAAAATCTCCCTTGCTCCGGTAGCCTAAACCTTGTCGCATTATATTTACCTTTATTTAAACTATTTTAAATCTCTTATTAATTCTGTTATAAATAAAGGAATTTCTCAAAATAAAATCATTTACCAAATAAGATTCCATCATTGGGGTAGTTGGATATCCTTTACAATTCACAGGCTTTACCTAAAAGATAGGAGAGATAGAATGGTAAGACATATACTAAGGCATTGGAGAATAGCGAGGCATATATTAGTGGTAAAGAAAAAGAAAAGAGAGGTATATGTAAACCTAGATTAACTATTGTACACAGATAGTGTGAGATGTATGGTGTGGGAATCGCTAAAAAATGTGTAGGTTAACTCGGAATAGAAATCAATAGAGATACGCATTTAACCAGTTCCAGAATGGAAAACTTAATGATGATGATTACAGTTCCTAAATAAATTTAAATAAAATTCGACCTAAAATTAAGTTCTATTAACAAAATAATTTAAAATAGAGATATTATACCTTCTTAAAAAACAATTTATTAACTTCAATTCCTTTCGGGTATTGCAAAATGAAAAAAAAACATTAGAAAGACCATAAATCTAAATCATCTACAATAAATTTACATGAAAATGAACAAATGACCGATTTACTATTCAACACTGGCGGACCATCTAAGAAAGTACTACACCCAATACTAAATGCAGAAGTTAGGCAATGAAAACTAATACGTTTCCAGCTAAATAGTAATGAATAATTTTGTCTGGTTTTGGGAAAGTAATTTGAGTATAGTGAACGAACGTTAATATAAATTATTGGTGTGCAAAGAGCAAAACCAGTGACCGGTTTCACGGTTTTTGCAGCTCGTCAGACTGGTGCATTTCTCTCTGCGGAGACAAATTACGCTTTTGCATACTGCATATTTGATTTGTTGTTATTGCCGGCTCACACAATTATTCATTCAGTGTCGGAAGTCTAACTATGGTATTTTTCCCCACTTGCTTTCTTAAGTTGCCGGAGACTTTTGTCAGAATATAGTCTTCCTATTGAGTTTATTGAATAAAACCCGTTGAAACTACCTGTGTTATTACGTGATTAACTTAGGTTAACATTCATATTTCTTTATCTCCAGCAACAGACACGAATACATTGTGATGTATTGAATAGAATGATTAACTCATATCTGCAGTCTAATATATTTGCAATTCACTACTCGCGTCTGGGTTTGTTTCATGGTAATTGCATCTATGTATATTGAAACGGTGTACATTAAATTGAATTTGTTTAACTGAAATTTAAAAAGGCACTTTTATATTTCAGCTGCATATTAATGAATTCACTTTCTTTAAAAAAATGGCGATTCTACTATGAAAGTTTACAGTTATAAATATTTTGATTATACTTTTTTCGTTTAAAATAAGTTATAAGCCTAAACTGCGTTCCAATATGTATTTAACATTTATTATTTCTAATGCATTATGAAACAGGCTTTCTTAGCATTATGTGAAAATTGTCTAATACTAAAATCCGTTTTCCGTTTTGATGACTTTTAGATGAGCCTAGCTTACATTTAAATATATATAAAATGAGGCTTTTGTGGTGTCTAAGTTTATGATTTTAACACTTCTACTAATTTTATTGCAATACCATGATCACTGAACGCTATTATACATGAAATCAAAATTATCCAAGGTACTTCAATGATAAGCTTGTCCGTTTGGAATTAATATTTTTTTACATCCAGTTTATTCAACGTAGCGCCAAAGCGTTATAAATTGGCCATGAATTTGTTACATCGTATATTATTTATTGTTTATAATTTTCGAAGCATCGTTAAGCTGCTTATAGTAACATATGCTATTCTACTACTTTGCATACATTTTTTATAATAAAGTGCAATTTGTTTGTCGTAGGAAACAGTGCCGGAAATTAGATTTACAAGAAACGTATTGCGGTTAAAAATGTTTACTTTTCCTCCTTAATATTCTTTGGGAATTAAACCACTCATAGTTTTTAAAATCATCTTTATTTACGTTTCGATAATAATGACAATAATTTTGACAACGATCCTGGTCATGGATCGAAACGTAAATAAAGATGATTTTAAAAACTATGAGTGGTTTAATTCCCAAAGAAGATTAAGAAGAATGCTAAACAAACCACAACAAACATACAGGAAATGTTTACTTATTGTCCATTGGATAAAGCGCACTACAAAACCAAAGAATACTGGTTTCTTGATTTTTAAAAAAGCATTATGTTGCTACGTGAGTTATGTATCCTCCAATTAATATATGTATTATAAAATAGAATAATTAGGAAATTATTAGAAAATGTTAAGAATACGCTAAGTGAAGTGCAACATTGTAATATAAGGACAATTTATAAAGTTTATTAGCAGTTCATGAGAACGGATGCAATACTTTGTATCGCAGACGATAGTGACACTGCAGATGTCAGGTAACAGACGGTCAAGAAACCCCAATTACTTAGAAATTAAGATTACAACATTGTATTTATGAATAGTATTGAGAAATATGCAGACTTGAGATCTGCAAGTTTCCACAGCCATGTGAAGAAGGTAGGGACATTATAAAAAGCCCGGGAGCTCAAGGACCCGGCAGTCAGTCAAAGTATTCAGCTTTAACATTGCAGTTGCTTAGACTACTCACAATAGTACATTTATTAGTAATTTAAATCAAGTTTTGTAAAATTCCATAATTAATGTCTGTTTAAAATAAATTTGTTAACAAGTTTTGGAACTGGCTTTTTAAAAAGGCAGCTTTCAAGGCCCGAACCTTAACTCGTGTCCTTCCGAAACCTAACAAGCCCTTTTTTGTTTCCAATGTTTATATATAATCACGTACTGAAGCTATATTCAAAAACTATCACACTCAACCCTTTCAGTAAATCCCCGGGAAAATGAAATAAAGTTATTAAAAACACTTACCCCGAGATTCACGTAAACGTTGATTATCTCAAGGGCGGTCCTTTCTGCTTTGTCCTGTTGTGAAGTCGCTGCGCTGACTCCTGCTGGTGTAGGGCTTCACTGACGAGACGGTAAGATATGCAGAAAGGGTCGAAATGGAATGCACTCGCGCCAGCACTGCCCGGTAACGGTACGATAAGTCTGTCGGTACGATAAAATCTAACGAGCTAAGCGGCGGTCCTCGCCTTAAAAGTATTCCTCCTCCAACCGAGATTGACGTGCTTTCGCCTGCGTTCGTAGGAATATAAACTTCTTCTCACGGCAGAACCTTACGACAGAGCTTACAATTGCAAAGATAAGCAATGTTACTAATCTCGGGGTTTCACAACGTCAACGAAGTTGCACTATTTAAGGAGGATTTTTACAATTTCTAAAAGTCCCTAATTTCTAAATTAGTGAGTCTAATTCCTAGTAGCTTTAAATATATAGCGCAACAAAACCTACATCAATACATGCAAACTTTACAACTATACCCAAACACATACATACATACAACTGTAAAAATAGTCTTACTCAACATATTGTAACGAAACCTCTTGCACAAACAAAAGTTATGTATTTTTAAACTGATTATACAAGTCTTTTCAGCAACTCGTAGTTGCAATGGAATTCAAAAGCTCTCATAACAACCTAATTCTCTAACAGTAAAAATACTAATTCCTAAAACTACAATGCTATCTTTTTAACTACTTAATAATGTAGCACTATAACTAACTATACAAGCGTTAATTTAAAACTGCAATCAAAGCTTTTATCTGAATACATATCAAAACTTCAGTTTGAACTAATCTCCAATATCTACGACTATAATTTATATACATATTTATAGCCTCAAGACTATTCTAAAACGTACCAGACAGCATGCAAATAACCTCTTCGAATGTACTTATTGTTTTCATTATAAATCGAATAGAATTACAATCACGGGTGTCCTCGTCTTGCCTTTTACTGTTGTAATCGCTGCACTAAATTCTAGGATCGTATGGTATTATAATTTAAATATATTGCATTTAACATAAATATTTTAAATAATTGAGAAAACAAGATGTTGCTTTATCTCCCAATAACTACAGTTATTTGATCAAACTGATCGTGAAAATGAAGAACTTTGTGTATCTATTCCATTCTAGTATTTATGTCAGAATATCAAGGATTAGTTGTCAACGCGTATTTGGTATAACCTCAATTTAATAAATCAAGAATGTCAGATATCTCATAACTTTGTAAGAATAAACACAAATGGAAATTACGAATCAGAAGGAGTATTTAAAGAAATATTTATCTGGAAGTGTCAAAGAGGGTAAAAAGAAAAAGAAAAGGAAACCTATTTTAGGTAACAGGTCTGTATACAAAGAAGTCATATTTTGAAAGTAATGTAATTTTAATTATTATAGTGTAACAATCATCGATGATGACATCGATATTTCACAACTTCAAACAGCTGAAGAGGCAATTGATTTATTTACCACAAAGGAAGATGCCCCTCAAGTAGTTGGCGTAATTGATGAGCGCCCAATGCATCTCCGTGTTAAAGATTATTGTGATAGTAATTTATGGAAACCCGTAGGCGAACAGGCAAATATTAGTTTCGTTGAAAAAGATGTTGCAAAAACTTCATTTCAAATAAAACTACTTAATAAAAGTGATAGTATATTACCATTTAAACAGGTAGGTGCACAAAAAAATATAAAATCTGCTAGTATAAGGAAAAATTTAGAAAATACGTTACATACCGAAAATGGAAGGAACCATAAACTCAGTAGTAAGTCGATACAAAAAAGTAGTGAAACTAACTTAAGTGACCAAAGTCCACCTCGAAAGAATCAAAAAACACCTGATAATAGTCCTCCAAGGCGTCGGCAGAAGGATAGCAGTCCATCATGTAAAATTCAAAAATCGACAGATAGCAGTCCTCCAAGAAGAAGTCTTAAATATTCTGACAACAGTCCTCCACGGCGTATAAATTCTGAAAAAAGACAAAGGTTTCAAAGTTCAATTAGAATATCTGATGATAGTAGCCCAGTACGTAGAAATAATCGAGACTCTAGTCCCTCTAGAAAAAATCCTGAAACTAGCAAAGCTAAGAGAAAGATGTTACCAGGTGATAAACGTGGCAAATATTTAATACCAGCAAAACGTAATGATAGAATGACGAAAACACTTGATGGCAAAACAGCTGGTTTACAAAATGCTCAAGAGCTTGTTACTGAAATCCAGGAATTCCGTAAACGAGAAGATGACCTATTCAAAAGAATGGATGCAGATGTTTCTGGGATCAATGCAGCTACAATTATTCGTGACCGAAAAACTGGCAGAATTCGTGACTTTGCTAAAGAAGTAGAAGAACGTAAAGAAAAGGAAAAAAGAGAAGAGGAAACTAAAGAGAAGTATATGCAATGGGGCATGGGACTTAAGCAAGTTGAAGATTATCAAGATAAGCTAGTGCAAGATTTACATGAAATGAATAAACCCCTGGCACGTTATGCTGATGATGAAGATCTAGAAAAATATTTAAAAGAACGTGAGCGTGAAGAAGATCCTATGCTTCAATATATTAGGCGAAAGAAAAAGAAAAAAGAAGTGGACGCTGGTGTTCCTTGTGAGTATACTAATAAGCAAGAGAAACGAGTGTGAAAATTACTTTTATTTTAGCCAAGCCACAGTATATGGGAGAGTTTATGCCTAATCGATATGGTATTGTACCTGGCCATCGGTGGGACGGTGTAGATCGTTCAAACGGATATGAGCAAAGATGGTTAGAAGCACAAAATGCAAAACTTGCAATACAAGAGGATATTTATAAATGGAGTACTGAAGATATGTAAAAGAATTTTGTAAAGTATATTTTAGTTGGGTTTTAATTTAAGGTAATTTAATTTTTATCAGTTACGATTCATTAACTTGTAAATATAGGTTAAGATTTATAGAAACAAAATAAACAAGTTTGTCTATTTTTAATTTGATTATAAAACATTGTTGTATTAAAAATACTATTTTGAAATTGGTTTAGGTTTAGGTACAAACTAAAGACACGCACGTTTAGAAAAGTAAGATATTTTTAAAAAGGTCAGTATTGTGGTTATTAAGAGCTCCTTGTGTTTTTTGCCATATTTATTGGTTGTAACCTGGATTGGCGTGATTTAAACTAAGTGATTTTTTAAAAACTCATTGATTTAAATTATTTTTATACCTATTTATATTCTTTTTAAATTAGTATAAATTTAATTCGTATTTTCTGCTTACTAAATGCATTTTCAATATTGGACACTTTGACCACTGTTATTGAATAACTATAGAAATTGTTTGAAAAACCGCACGAAATGTGAGTACAAAATGTTTAACCTAATATCACGAAATTGGTGTAGTTAAAACGAAAATACACTCACCTGAGGAACTGTTTCACTTTCAACACAAGCGACTTTCTGCAATTAGTCACCACATAGATTGAAAATTGCTGGCCGCATTCCCTGAAGTTTACAAGGCAGCACCTTTTATGTCCACCATGTTGTACACTGAAATAATAAGTGATAAGATGCACTTGTTTTTGACAAAATATGTTGGCGGGAGTGATAACGTCCCAACCCACCAATTTTATAAACACGAAAAAAAAAAAAATTTGAATTTGAATAATGAAATTAATCAATCCCGAACAACCACGATAAACTTTCTGCAAGAAATAGAAAATAAAATGCATTTTTTTCTCTTAATTTTTATTTGAATTATAAAGTTTAGATGAAGACCATCATGATTAGGTCTTCAGTCTTCGAACTGGTTAGATGCATACCCTCACTGTTTCCTATTCTGTGCTAACCTACACATTTCCAAGAAATTTGCACAGTCTGCATCTATCACTGTCTGCATGCGATAGTCTGATCTAGGTCTACCTCTATCTCTGCTTGTAATGTACCCTGTACTGTTCCTCAAAAATGCCTTAGAATGTACCCTGCCCTTGTATTTCTCCTATTATTTTTGGTTTTCACAGATATCTTCTTTTTTTACTATTTCTATTATCTATTTGTTATTAACTTGGTCTGTCCATGCTATCATCCTCATACATCTGAAGCACAACATTCCAGAAGACTTCTATCTCTTTCTGTCTGCTTTTCCTACTGCCTCTATTTCATAGACATACTGTGCTGTGCTCCACACATATGCTCTCAACAATTTTCTTCTTATTTCTGTTTGTTATCTTTGAACATAGCCGCTGTTGTTTCTTGTTAGATGTAATTCGGTCCCCATCCATTGTTTTACAATTATATACCCTATTTCTCTGATATTCAGTGGTATGTGAAGGGAAGGTGGCTCCGTGGCATTTGTGTGACTACTACGCCCAAGGTCCCGGGTTCGAATCCCGACACGGTCTGCTTGAAAAATGTTAGGCGAGCATTTTTCACAAAAATACACCCTCGTTCGGATGAGAGGTAAAATGAAGAACCGTGTGTGAGTGTTATCATGCACGTTAAAGATCCCTACCTTGATTGGAACAGCAAGGGTTCGACGAAATTGCAAATTTTCCATGTAAAAAACACTTACTTCCTGGCCAATGTAGTACCTTCGGGTGGAGCATTGGAAAATCGCACGCAAGGTATGTGAAGAAAGGCGGCTCCGTAGCGTAGTGGTATGTGTGTGACTGACTACTACGCCCAAGGTGCCGGGTTTGAATCCGACACGGTCCACTTTAAAACTATTAGGTGAGCATTTGTCACAAAAATACAACCTTGTTCGGATGAGAGGTAAAATGGAGGTCCCGTGTGTGTTGTCACGCACGTTAAAGATCCCTACCTTGCTTGGAACAGCAAGGGTTCGGCAAAATTTCAAATTTTCCAGGTAAAAAAAATTCGCTTCCTGGCCAATGTAGTACCTTCGGGTGGAGCATTGGAAAATCACATGTAAGGCGGGAAGGTTTGAAATAAAACTACAGCATTTACCTAACTTGACTTTTAATCAAAACAATAACCACTAAATAGGTCATTCGCATGAAAGCATAGAAAAATGACATCTAAAGCAAACAGTGCCATACTCAACCTGGGCTATTGGGTAAAGAGCATGGCAGAGAAACCCCCAAACTACCCTCACACTTCCAACTGCATTTGGCACATCTCGGCAAGGACGGGTAATGTACAAGTACCTAGATCACCAACACTGAGATTGACAGGATGTCAACTGTTACCCAGGCATACTACACATGACAACTGAAGAAACGTTAGTGTAAACCAGCTAGTCTTTTCTGGTAGGTACTGATGTCGGCTAGGCCAATACTACCCAGTTAAAGTTGAAGAGGGCGACACCAGAAAGATGACCTGCACCTTGACTACCAATGTTCCTCCCCGCACGGACATAAAATGTTAGTAATATTCAACAAGGCTCGATCACACGCGCCAACATACACACATTAACAGTTTCCAGCCCGTGTAACAAAATATTTCACAAAGGCTAGCTGACTTCCTATTATTTGCAAAAGGGTACCACTACAAGTACCTTGACAAGATGACATGAATCGTTGAAATAAAGTGATGGTATGATTGCGCATGGATAAAAAGGCACTTATTATTGAATAGATCATACCAGAAGTTTAATTTAATTACATCACAACACTTATCACAAACATTAAATACTAGTTAATTATATAGGAAAATCGGCTAGATAATAATATAAACAAAATAACAAACATATCATTAAGTTAAACCCAGATGTGAGGAGTGCAGTTGTAAATGTGGTTAATATGCTGAAATAAAACAATTACACATGATAAAAATGTCAAATGAATCACAAATATCAAACATGTTGGTAGCAAATACATACCCAAAAATTCTACAGCATAAATACAAGCCCAGATTCAGGTGCTAAATCTGTATATAAGTGCATGTTAGTTAAATATATTAAATCTAGTAAGCAAATGTTAAAAATTATCCATTATGATTGCATCGGTTAAAACATATCTTTTGAAAAATTAAACACATCGTGGTATTACAAGTTACAGACAAAAAATATACACAACAATGTTGTGGTTAATTTAATTTCTATCTTAAAACCAATACAAATATAACATAGAAATATAATACTCTTCATATTCAAACTTGCCTAATAATTTGATTCAATATATCCAAGGAATGTTGGTACTAATTGCTCATAACATCACAGTAAGAGTACATTTACTATTGATTCGGTAACAGGTGCAATACAATTGGAGATACAACTCTGTATTACATACTAAATAAACATTATTTCAAATAAACAATATATTAGTTTTACCCTGATTTAGATACTAAATAAACAATATACAGTATTTTTCAAAAGCATTTTCAACTTCTTCGAAGGATTTACGTTCTTCACCTGTTAGTGTGTGTTGTACGGCTGTAGTCCTTTATCACCAACTGCATTCACTAACAGCAATTTTGACAGCAACTGACTGCTTAGTATATTCATTTGCTTCAAGGAAAATGTTGAATTTTGCTTGAAATTTTTTCAATTTTCGGCAGCATCACCTACTAAGCTACGTCCTTTGGTAGGTTTAAATTCCATTTTCAACTCTTAATTACACTTATTTAGAACTTCACAAACACAAATCTGATTGTTTCGGAATTTTGTGGAAACTTACAAATATTTTAGAAATTATATTTTTCCACCTAAAACTATGTTATGTTTGACATTTTTGCAATGAATAGTTATCAATAATAATGTATTTATTATAACTTTGTAACAATTTTATTTTTTGGTTATTAAATCCGTTCATAAAAGTGCGAGATTCATAAAACACTTTTGTTAAAGTAATATGTGAAATACATTTAACAACTTTGGTATTACGCTAAAGCTGTATCTATATGTAGCATTCTATGTATAGTCAAATATCTGTGCCTTCGATATCTGTTCGCAGGCGCGTTTTGGTTGAAAGCCCCACCTGGGACACGCCGTCGTCCGAGCGAGCGTGTTAACCAGTCGGCTATGCGAGATTGTAGAGTCAAGATGTACGAACGAACGCATGCTGCCAATCTACGTATAAATTTTGAGTAGTCGAGACACATCTTTAAATAGCGGTTGGTATCCTAGAACGTTATTAATTTGTTTAATTGAGATATTTTATTTAGCGCAAAGACAACTTCAGCAAAAACAACATCAATAAAAACCACATCAATAAAAGCAACTTTGAAAACAACTATTCCAACCACTGATGTTAAAACCACTTTGTATTACAGTCTGTAGAAAGCAACTTTGATGATGGAAAATTTGAATAATTTATAGAAGACCATTTTAGTACACAACGTTAGGATGTTATTTGATAAAGCAGCAGGGTTCAACATATTGCAGCAGCTGACGGATGTATGGTGATTACGTTTGATATTACAACACCTCTTCACAGCTACAAAACGCAGTTTTTGGTTCGTAGATAACTTTAAGTAATTTTTCGTGTTTCAAATTAGAAACACGCTATTTTGTTTAGTGCATAAAAGCACGAATAATATAAAATTTAGATTATTTGTTTAACTGGAAGTTTCCAGTGTTAAAATTATAATTCACCATTTTTAATGGTTTAAGAAACCATACACGTGGTTCATTTGGTACTGTTGGTAACAGCGACAGGTGTTATTGACGTCACTTGTTTGTCTGCAATATACTGCTGACACATGTGTTCTAGTAAACATATGCTTTGAACAGCGTTTGCCCAAGTTGAGTAAACAAGAATATTTTTGTGATCTGCCTTTTCTATTAGAAATTGAAACTAACACAAATAATTTAGATAAGGAAACTTGAGTAACTATGTTTTAATTTGTAACCAGCTCGAACAGATCTGCACGGGTCGGACCTTTTTTTTATAACAAGTTCACACTAAGTTTTAAAATGTTTGATTATCAACTATTTTGATAAACCTTAATTTAAAACCCATGAACTCATTAATTATTTATGAAATTTTGTTACATTGCATTTTGTTTTAAAAGAGAATCTTTTGAGTAAATTATTGGTTCAAGATTAAAGTTTTTTATTTTGATCAAATATGGTCAAACCTAACAACAGGAAACTAATACCCTTAAGAGTGGAATTTTGATGTCAACTTTATATAAAAAATACTTTTTTTAATATTTCTTTAGGTATGTTTGTGGGACACAAATAGTGTTCCACCCTTCTATTAAGCTAATTATTACCATTTCTTACAGGAGCAGCGTCTTATTCAGTTAAGACGGGTTTCTGTCATCGAAGGCGATTTTTTTTCTTTGGGTTTCCACGTCCGCCCCTAGAAATATACCACGCAATTATCATAAATAAGTCAGGACTTGGTGGCGCCTATTTGTTTTGGATTAAGTTCAACTTACAATCAGAATTCGACTTACCCCCATTTCTCATAGCTCTACCCAAGGAATAGACCCCTAGTTATGTCGGAAGACTTCGTTACACTTGCTCATAACGTGAGGCCAGCTATATATAAGAAAAATTAGTTTCACTGGCTTTCTATAAACGTAGGGCAGGTGTCTCAAAAAACAATATACGTTTCACTAGCGCCCATGCGTGAGGCTAGCTGAGTTCAGTTAGAAAAACCGATGCACTGGCACACAAAGTGGGGCTGGTGTTTTAGTGCTTCAAACAATACTCGTTTCAACTTGAACATACATGAGCTAAGTACAGATTTTGACAACATTAATTAATGGAACCAATATCAACAACCTGTGATCTAAAAATGATGACAAAGAACATTCTAGAAACTATATATAAATAAATAAATATGATATGATTTAGAAAAAAATTGTAAGTTTACAATTATTTATTAATCAAATTATAACAAGCTATAACTATTGGTAACGAGAATTTACAAAGTATTATAAATTAAAGAATACAGATGGTTTACAAATACCTATTTTATCATCATTTCACTGTCATATTTTATTCTCTGTCTTAATACACCTATCAATGTGTCAGTGCAAAAGATACCAAGCAAATGCAATATCAATAGATATTGCAACACCACTTAATGCTAAATTTAGAGGATTTTATAAGAGGTAGTGCTTATTTATTTTAATAATAATTGATCTTATTCTAAATGTTTCAGGAGCTTTACTTATTATACAATTAAAAATCGACTTCCAAAGCTGTTAGCTGATTCAATAGATGCTTTACTTAATCATAAAAATGAAATAGGAGAAGAATTTGGACGGGTATCCTTTGACTTTTCTAAATTTTGTAATTCAAAAGTATGTTATAGGATGCAAAAGTGGAATTAAAAAGTGTGATTAGAAAAATGTGGAATCTGAAGCGTGAACTACAAACCAACGATGTATTACAAATGATTGTATCAAACGCTACCCACATTAAGTATTTCAATGATTACCTCAGTCTGCACCCTGGTGTTACATATTTTAGTGCACCTTGGTTGTACACTGAAAGCTATATGTACATGCGTATAAACGAAATTTTTGAATCCAGGTTTAATAGTCCAAAAAACATTAATGCTAGGTTATAAATATTGTGTTTTAGTATACACCTTAAATGTTTGGACTATTTTCGCATGCAGAAACGTGAAGCTTACACGTCGAGCATAAATGCAATAAATCAGTTGGGCGCTTATTTTGTATCAGCTCTTAACAGTGATGATTTTGATACTAAAGGAGTATTTATACAATTACTAAAGGTATCTCTTATTCTATTTTTATTGTGATCCTATTTAGGGTATCCAAGTCTTTAAAGGTTATTACGTTTTATCTGCGACGCGAATAACTTCATAACCCTGATTGTAATTTGTTACACCCAAATTTCGTTCCAATTATTGCAGTCAGAGTAAAACTAACAATGTAAAAATAAACTAAGACTTACCTGTAGCCAAAGGTAACATTCACTCTTTAGAGGGTCAGTGTTGCACGAGATAAGTTTCTTCTGTTTCCACAAATTCTGGAGGCGATGCGTGTGAACCTATACCTTTACAGAAAGCTCCTTACTTTTTTTTCGATGTTATAAAAAGAATAATTGCACGACGAAGTATAAGAAATACTTCGGCACAGCTTGCATCGACCTTTAAGGTTGCGGAGGCTGCATGAGACTTGAAATCACAAGGTAAGAGGAATGTTTAGAGAATATCTGAATGTTAAAATTTTAAATATCAAGACACTTGTTTACACAACTGTAAAATAACTTAGAGAAACAAAAGTTAAAACACGATGAGAGAAATTCGACTAAATATGTATATTAATACTCAGTTATTACAATTCCAAAGGCATGTATAAGATATACGCTTGTGTCATTAACATTGTAGACATTGCTATATATTTTAACATGATATAATTCATATATTTAATAAATGTACACGACAAAATTTCTATAGAGAACTCAAAATAAATAATCTCTGTTTAAAAACTCAAAATTTAACTTAATGCAAGAGTAAATCAAAAAGTGATCATAATTGTAACAATGGCATGTAACAAATGCACATGAAATGAAAGTTTAAGTAATAAACCTTTTTACCATAAGAAGCTTCATGAAGTTCCGAATGTTTACATATTTTTAGATTATGTATTAGAGAATTATATTTGAAATCATTTAAGGTAAGTAAAATGTAATTAATAATCAAAACAAAATATTTGTAGTGACAAAGACAAATTTAAATAGAGGTTAGGCCTCTTTATTTTAACAGAAAAACGATAAGGTAAAAGTTTTAATCTCATACCTGTAGTATCAGTAACTGAACTAATACTAAGAGTTACTTAATTTATAGGAATCCTTAATATCCAGGAAACTGAGACATCCTGCATTGTTGGATCTCCTAGTGTAGGTACAAATCAGCAATGTGGTCCTACAGTTTAAAAAGTTCATAAATACAACTCCGCAAGCGCGGTTTACTAGACACAACGGCAGTTGGTAACGCTAATCTTTGTACAGATTTTGGCGCGCCCCTCTATCAATGACGTCACCAATATACAAATTAAATACCCCATTGACGGAAAAATATGCCAATTTTCGTACAATAGTTTATAACAGCGAAATACTCACATGAATATGTCCCTAAGTTAAAGTTGGCTTCTGTTGACGTCCATCAGGGCTACTGATGGCCCCTTTAAGGCAATTAACGGAGGGTACGCCTAACGTCCATCCAAATAGCTTCGACTGGATCTCAGGGCTCCACTCTGGAGTGTTTAAAGATGGTGACTGCTCCGGTGCTGTTGGCGGAGCATGGCCTCCAATTTGTTCCCGGGGTCGTGGACTCGGTTGCCCTAGGCGGCTTCAAATTGTCTCCTACCTATGTAGGGAATAAACAGGGAAAACCAGGTATAGGAGCGACAAACAGTTAAACAAGGCAAGGAAATCTACATAGATACAAGATAAGGCACGGTACGATACCTAAACAAAACCGCTCTTCACGAAGGTCAGAGGCAAAAAGCCACGTTAAAAGACCACCGGAAAAAAACCCACTTTTCTGTCCTTTCACGCGTCGGCGCAAAATTATTCGTCCAACCCACTTTTAACGTGATGGAAATACGCGCACTGAGTCTTTTAAATTTAAAGGCGCGAAAACTTCCGCACATAAAAATTAAGCTAAGAAAATGTTTAGTGCCACTTTGGCACGTAACAGTGTTCGACTTCAAATGTTGTCTTTAACAGACTTCTGTTCTATATATTAAACTTGTAGATATTTTTCAATAAGATAATAACCGAGCGGCAATATGAAAGTAGAAGGAAACCAAATATAAAATTCTTGTGCTGAGCGTATTTATTTTGCATCATCTGGTTGTACGAATGCACGAGCAACTTTTCCATGTAGAAATCTGAATGAGAGAACAAGTCGCCGTAACATCGGTAACCAAAACACAGGTAATCGGAACATAGGTAACCGGAGCATAGGTAACCGGAGCACCCTAGAAAATTCAGTTGTGTTACAAAAGTGAAAATTTAACACGAGATGCAAAGAAAAATTAATCCAGCAATAACTTACAATCTGTATAATTATTTGGTGGGTTAAACGAATAAACAACTTCTTTATCCTTCATACTAAACATCTAAAATTATATTTAAATGTTAATTTAGAATTTATGATTAGAAAATTTACATACCAGGTAAACACATGAGACAAGGTAGAAGTTCAAATCAAAAATGGCCAACAGTGCCAGATAAGCAATCAGTTATCAAAAGAGAAATGAAAATTTGACACTTCAAATGAATTATTTTCGGCCATCTTCGGGATGGACGATCTTTAGCGATTATTCTCAATAATACAGAATTAGAACCACACCAGTTGTGCTTTTGGAATAAATACTTCAGAAATAACAAATAGAAAAATTTCATATAGATATAATTATTTGTACTATGTAACAAATTAGGAACTTGTGAATTAAAACTAATAATCCAGGATTGTGCGAGATAAATTCTTATAGAAAATATATTATATAATAAAGAGAGTAATTTTATATTTAAATGTAGATATAAGCATTTATATGCTAATAGTGCCAAGCACAATGTAACATGCTAAAATATAAGCCAAAAGGCATGTTACAAGAACACAAGATATTTAAGTAAAAGGAAAAAGTACAAGTACACAAAAGGAACACTTCGCCCTAAATTAGTGCGCACCTGAGTTAGATAGCCAATAGTCAAGTTCCTTGCTTTAAAATGCGTCGTTCTCATAAGCCTGTCAGTATACCCTCCATACAACGCCTTTATGACTAACTACCTGATCACACCACATTCTTTTTCCTGAAAAATCGTGTTTAACAGCAATGCGTGCATTAAATTAGGGGATTATTGCGCTGGTTCGTGATAAGCTAGAATCATAAAACTTTACATGTAACAACTTAATAAAATTTAGGATGGGAAAAGTTTTTCCTCGCTGAATTCAAAAATCCCTTAATTCTAATATTGAAATAAAACTTGATACGTCCAAAAAGCGCAACAATCGTCTCAAAGCTTCTAAATAAAAAAAAGGCTTTTTGTACGAGAGCTCATAAGAAATCTTAAATTAAATAATGCTGTAGACGCTACCTGGTTTTTCAACAGTAGGAATACTTTCAATACCAGGAAACTGAAATGAATAACCACCCAATATTCAGGCTACCTAATTTACACACTCAAAGGTCTTGTTTTTCATCGCACCGACCGTCCAAATTTAATCGTGAAAAAGAGACTAAAACACTTAAACCTAACACTTAAATTCGCTGTAAAACTAAATACAAGGGTCATTTTCATCGTTGCATATTAATGCATACAAATTTTCATTAATTCTGTTGTTAATGGGTATACAGTTCGGATATACTAAATTTTACTTTTTTGTGTGTGAATGGGATAGCAGGCACAAGAAAAATCATTATACCAAGAAGAAATGGCCGAAATGATAATCTCATACGCCTGTACAGAAAAATGTTTTGAATCCATCACTAGCTATCTCTGATACGAGTCTCTTACCTCCCCTTCATATGGTTAAAGCTTTTCAAACATTTTATTAAAACGATAGATAGAAATGTTGCAGAGTTTTTTTACTTCAAGAAAAGGCTTCCTTCTGTAAGTGATTGTAAAATAAAAAGGAATTTGAGTGGCTCCCCATATAAGAGCTTAGAGATAATGAATTTGGAGATTTGTTAAACCAAGTTGGAAAAATACCACAGAGCACCAAGGCAATAGAGTGGAAAAATGCTTGCCGATACCGCTGGATACTTAAGGGGAATTTTCCAGATACCAAATACCGAAAAAAAGTCAACACTATCTACAATTTAAGTAAGTCAAATAGTATCATGTACGTATGTAAATATGCGACATTTCCTTCACAATTAACATGTGTACCACAAAAAAAACCATGAGTGATAGAGAATAACCTTAACATATTTGAATTAAACTTTAAAAGTTCCATTAGGATAAGATTATTTTGCTCGTGTGTCAAAAGATGTTTAATTTTGTTTACCGATATAATTAATCGTATTTATCGATAATGCCTACTAAATATGTAGATTTTTGTTAACATACCTACTTTATGACTATGTAAAAAATATTGTAAATATTATATTTTACTTTTTGGTGGGGAAAGTCATGTGTTAATAATTAACTTGGTTATTTAGTGAGATTGTTTTACTATTCAACGGTTGTAGAACGTGCTACAATACCTTGCTACGTATCTAGACGTAGCCGGAAGAAACGTAAATAGCAGGCTAACTATCAAACGCGAAGAGTGAGGGGGTTTACCTACATACCAAAAAAAACAAAAAAAGCACGACGCCCACGATTATCTATTAACAATAAAAATAAATAAAGGATTCTGTACAAACAAGTAACAGAAATAAATTAAGCGTTACTATTCCAAAGCAAACAATTATGTGCTACGAACAATTTAGTACTTTAGATACGAAGTGCGTATCTCGTATTTTACACAAAATAAAACTAATCAGTAGAAAATAAACATGTGAGAGCTTTTGTCAAGCGTTTTTAAAATTGCACACAATACCTTTTGTAAAATAAACTAATCAGTAGAAAAGAATAAACGTGTAGAAACTTTTATCAAACATTTTTAACAATGGTACATCACGCCTGTAGAGCGATAATATCGATTCGTAGCCACAAACAATATTCCTATAGTGTCACGTTTCTTATCATGTAACTTACACGAAACGCTGATAAAAATATTGCCTTGATATACACAAAAGAAAACAAGTTGTATACCTGCATGTGTCGGAATACTTAGCTTGCACTCCATTGGGGGTAAATCCGCACCGCATCGCCGCAGTCGTCGGGATCTATTTACTCTGATGCCATAACGGCACTTGCGATCTACAAGCAACGGCAGTTTATCTGTGGCAAAGAACAGTTGGGCCTACATAAAAGAGGACCAATTTGGCCTCCAACTAAGAGCTAAAAAGAGAATCTGATTAGGATGGGTAAGCGCGGAAAAACTCACCGATACACGCAAGATACCTCTTACTTGTCGAATAAAAAAACGTGCATTGCTTTTGAAGTACTGGGACGAGTAATGTAGAAAATATTTCAACGCCCAAGCTGCAGAATCAAATAAAAAATTGGTTCAAAAAACGAGTTCGAACTGCAATCCTCGCGTTATCAAAGCGCGATTAGCGAACTGGAAAACACGTTATCAAATAATAGTAGAATCCATTATTTTGACAAGTCTTTAGATGGAAAACACAAGAGAAAGCAATTATACATTTTCGGAATGTTTAACAAATTAACGGATACCTAAAACAAAGTATTGACTATTTAATTTATCAAATAAATTTTCGTTTTAAAAGCAAGTCGGATTTGAGTTAAAATTATGTTAAAGCGGGCTTATTCTGAACAGGTACACTATATAGGGTATTGTTGGAGAATTTAAGGATAGAAATGGAATTTATTCGAGTGGGTAATGACTTAACCAGGGGAAAAAAGGGTATTTAATTTATGTTGAAAAATAAACGTAACAAGCTTGCTTATCTTATTTATTAATTACTTATTGTAATTAACCGTTAAATGACTAATTTTATTATTAATTATTGGAAATTGAATTTCATTATTTCAAACTAGTTGAATAAATACATTTTGTTCCATTCCATAATAAACTATAACAATGTATTTAGTTATTCTTCATCATACAATCAAATAAATACAACTTTCTGATCTTGTTGCTCATCTTGCCTCTCTTTATAAGAAATTTTTAAGCATAGTTGTGATATTTAACTAAAATTTATATTTATGTAAAAATTTCTAGCTACCAAACATTAGAAAAGATTTTCTTCTGTATATCAATGATTGCATTTATTTAGCGTTATTCCTATTGTATCTTTTAGTTAAATTTGTGGGGCAACAAAGCCGATTTATCATTTGGAAGTGGACAGATTGAAGAAACGTATGATGCCTTAGATCGTTTAAAATTGCTAGAGCCTTGTATTTTATGTGACGATTCCGAAAAGATATGGGAAGTAGCATCGAATTTGGATTTGCCATCAGATATCATTGGTGACAATATTGAATAAAAAATAGCGAAAACTATTTATAATTTTGTTTTAGATATTGTTCTTGATAATGCAGGTTACGAACTATTTGCAGATTTATGTGTGGCTGATTTTATTTTAACCAAAAATTTAGCAATATGTGTACGTATGCATGTAAAAGTGTATCCGTATTATGTATCAGATGTTACCACAAACGACCTGTATTGGATGCTTCAAGAAATGAGTAACAGTACAATTGATCATATTCAGAAGTTGGGCACGCATTGGATACAATTTATCAAAGATAAAAGGATAATCATTCTTGAAGACAATTTTTGGGTTACTGCATTGACCTTTTCCAGTATGTTGAATATGAAACCAGAATTATATAAAGAGTTGAGTAAAGCTAAGTTAGTTATGTTGAAAGGTGATTTAAATTATCGCAAACTTATTGGAGAAAAGAACTGGAATCCGACAACCCCATTAGAGGTTGCTGTTGAAGGATTTCGTCCGAGTGAATTATGTACACTTAGAATTATTAAGTGTGAAACAATATCTGGAATGAGCGCACATGTTGTAGATAATATTGAAAAGTGTGATCCAAACTGGTTGATAAATGGAAAATATGGAACTATTCAATTTTCTCGTTCTTCTATTTGTATATAAATGCATGCATTTAATTTTCTTGTAATAAATATATGTACTTTTGTAATTTTCAATAACATTCTCTTTGTTTTATCAAATAACATTAGTCGTATAATATATCCAGTTGCAAATCTGTAACATACCATTTCCATACGCTTCTAATAGTAATCACACGGTAATTTTCTGCAAAGTCTGCTAAAACTATACATTCTGATTCAACTAGGTTTTCTTTCTTATTCTTCAAAAACTGACCTGGAATTTTAGAAATGTAATGGTCTCTTCAGATTTTCTAACTTTTCAACTAGCGATTCAGAATATTCTTCTTGAGATTTAATAATAGTGACCATTTCTGATCTATCAGTTGTGACCCACTGCTTAAACTGAATATGATCTGGAAGATCCTGTTCCGAATCCCTAAATAGTTCTAGTACACTTTCTTTTCCAGGGCAACTTTCACACAAACCCGTCATACAATCATAATTGTTTACGTCACTAACTAATAAATCAATCAATTCCTTATAGTCAACATTCAGCTTTGCACAATTGATCATTAATTTTACATTTTGATGGTATACACACACGCACACAGAGTGGATACCTGAAGCTCCTGCCAAAATACATCACTTTGGACGCAGTTTACAAAACTTGGATCTGCCTATTTGACATTCTGAATAAATGCCACATATAATTCATTGAGATTGCAAAGAACTAAACATTTTTGTTGTACTACTTTTTTTCCATTAACTATCACTTTGGTACATTCTTTTTTACTGGAACACATTCTACTATTCTCATCATTTTCAAAAAACATTTTTATTTTCTCCACAGTTTCTTCACCAATGGAAGCTCCTTTCTTTTTCCGTAATGAAGGCAAAATTCCTTGTTCTTTCATCAGATTTAGTGTAAATCTAATCAAACGCTCTGACACTTGGAATTCTTGAGCAATCTTTTTTTTTGGCCATGAACTAGGAAGCAAGCTAATGATTTTCACTTTTGTCCTCGTTACAAGCTATTAAACACTTTTCCTTTAATTTTTCAATCAAATCAGAATATTCTGAGTCTAACACATCTTGTTGTACAGGAATAGTGTTATTTTCAGTATGATCCAAACACAATTCCAAATTCTTTCTTAGTTTTTCACTAGCTTTATGAACTTTATTCTCAATCGCTGATTGCCTCTTCTCGGAAGTTAGCTTTCTTATTTTGCATGCTGGAGATAGTCCTAACAAAGAACAAGCTGAATCATCTTACTCCTGGATTTCCTCAAGAAGAACATAATTATCCAAACAATCAGTATCACTGGAAACTTTAGAATGTGTGTCTAAAACAAATAGTTTTTCATAACAGTTTCGACAAAGAGACTGCCCCGGAACTAATTTATCGATATATTCATGAGCTTTCAATAACAACAACTGTTCTAATTTAATCTCTCTCAAATCAGAAGTAATTCGTTTCTTGTGAACTTTTAAAGGATCCAAACAGGATTTCCCAAAAGGTGATTATATTTTAGAAGATATTTTTTCTCGTGGTACTCACAAATTGAAATAATATCGTTACTCGCTCTTAATTTTAAAAGTTTTTGTTGAACATCATCAAACTCATTGATATGTTTTAATTTTTTAGACACTAAACCATAACTTATTTTATGGCAATGTTCATTAATTAATTGTCCAACAGAACACAGATCATCCATTTTAAGGTAAGTAATAATAACAAATACTCACAGTAAAAGAATAATGAAGAAATAATTAATAAACACTGGTAATTAATAAAATAAACTTGAATTAACAAAAGACACAACACATTAGAAAACTATCTACATTCTAACAGACTGTGGCATAGTGATGAGCGATATTTTAATATCGGTGACTTATCACCGTGACTTTAACGGTAACCGGTATCCCGGTGATACGATTTTTCCTGAGACAGCGACCTAAGTCGCTGTTTGGTGTTTCTATGAAGTATATTATTACCACTACTTAAACTAAACGATTCTGATAGCGCTAGCGCACGACGAGCGCCAACCAGCGTGGTGCACTAGCAGTGACCAGCCATGCACACCACTTATTATTTAATCATTAATCGTTCTCGTGATTTTCGGTTTTCATTCATAGTGTAGACATATACACGATGGATAAGATACCCGTTGTTCTAACCTGTATGAAATTATGGATTCTTAAAGCAAATATGCGTATGCAATAACAGAATGAATAAATGCGATTGTTTTGTTAAAATGCAAATCTTTAGATATAATGAACTAGTAATATTATAAGCAGAAGGGCGGGAAAGGATAATAAACGACAGCATTGTTGCATTCTATAATTTATAATGAATATGACCGTGGGCCACATTCGTTTTATTCTAGTATTTTTAATAGTTTGTAAATTTCGATATTTATATTTGAATTGATGTGTAAATATAATATAAGAATAGAAAATTAAATCCACGTAGTTTATTTGGAAATTGTACATGTCACCAAGCAGTTCAACAAATCTTTTTTTATAGGTGTTTTATTATTAATGACCCATTTCGAATGGACCTGCACCTTGCCGAAGTTCTAAATTACTAGAACAGGTGAAATGGCTTGCGTGTTCTAATGAGCTAAAGAGCCAAACTACAGGTCCAACCAAAGTAGTAGGGTCGTTAGTGAGGAACCAGACTAAGACAGGTCCCCGAAAGAGGGCAGCGGCTCTTTCTGTACTTAGATTGGCAGAGACCATAGGGGTAGGTATGGCAGTCTAAGACACACTACCGCGATGTTGAAGGCAACAGGAAACCACCACATTACCTCCCAAGTACACAGCGTACTTAAATTGAAATAAAATGATGGCATTCTCTGGGGTAAAAGATTTCGGAGTTAAAATAGTCCCCCATTCGGATCTCCGGGAGAGGACTACTTCGGAGGATGCAATCGCAAAGTTAAGAATAAGAGTCGGGAACATTTTGCGAGTCGGAGTGTGGAATGTTAGAACTATGAAGCAAGTGGGTAAGCTAGAGAACCTAAAAATTGAAATGAATAGGTTATCATTAGACATAGTAGGGATCAGTGAAGTTCGGTGGCCAGAGGCGGGGGATTTTTGGAGTGGAGACGTCAGGGTAATTCATACAGGAGCCGAAGAAGGAAATTTGGGTGTGGGGATAGTTATGCGAAAAAAGATAGGATACTGTGTAGAAAATTACTTACAAAAGAATGAAATAGTACTCATGGTTAGATTAGAATCTAAACCGGTAAACACAGTAATAATACAAGTATACATGCCCACCTCTAGCTACAGTGACGAAGAGGTAGAAGCCATCTACAAAGATATCAAAGACATATTAAGACACGTTAAAGGACATGAAAATTTAATAATTACAGGGAATTTTAATGCAGTGGTAGGTGAAGGTAGGGAGGGAGCGATAGTAGGTTTATTTGGTTTAGGCATTAGAAACGACAGAGGAAATAGGCTGGTAGAATTTTGCGAAAAGAACAATTTAATCATTACAAACACATTATTTCAACATCATGCTAGAAGACGATATACGTGGAAGATGCCAGGAGATATAAGAAGATATCAAATAGATTACATTCTTGTTAGACAACGGTTTAGGAATCAAGTAAAAGACTGTAGAAGCTACCCAGAAGCAGATATAGACACTGACTACAACATCGTAATTATGAAGGCCGCACTTAAATTTAAAAATTTGAAAAAAGAAACGGAAAAAGGCACTTGGACCTACAGAAACTAAAACAGAAAAATATTCAAGAAAAATTCGAAAAAAGGTCAAATGAATTGCTCAAAGATATCGGGAAAATATCTGATACTAAGGATGTAGAAATAGAATGGAGTAACATTAAATCCAGCCTCGACATGGCGGGCAGAGATATTCTGGGGTATACATAAAAAGTAAATAAGAAACCATGGATAACAAAGGATATCCTGAATTTAATAGAAGAAAGACGAAAATACAAAAATAAATCAGACGAAACAGGAAAACAGAGATACAAAGCCATAAAATGGGAAATTATTCGAAAATGCAGGAAAGCTAAAGAATAATGGATTGATGAAAAGTGCAAAGAGGTACAAACTAAGATGGAAGTAGGAAAGACAGACGAAGCATACAAACTAATTAAAATGAATTTTAGGGATATAAAACCGTATAGCAAAAATATAAGGGACGCGGGAGGAAATATCATTATAGAAAATGTAGAGAAAGTGGATAGATGGCAAGAATATATAGGGAATTTATATGCAGGAGAAGAACTAACTGCATTAGAAAAGGAATTAGACATTGAAAATGATGACTTGGGATATCCTATACTTAGAGATGAATTTGAAATAGCATTAAAGGGTCTGAAAAATGGTAAGGCGCCCGGTACAGATAAGGTGCAAGCGGAGACTCTAAAAGCCGCTGGTTAAGCAGTAACAGAACGTCTCTTCCAACTTGTAAACTATATGTATGAGACAGGTAAGATACCCAAAGATTTCAAACATAACATCATAGTAACTATACCAAAAAAGAAAGGCGCAGATAGATGTGAAAATTTTCGAACAATAAGCTTGACAGCACACGTATCAAAAATATTAACTAGAATTGTACAAACACGAATAGAAAAACGGGCAGAAGAAATACTAGGAGAAGACCAATTTGGGTTTAGACGAAACAGGGGAACACGGGAGGCTATCTTAGCTCTGAGGGTGATAATGGAGAAAACAATAGAAAAGGAGAAAGCGTGTATATAGGGTTTGTAGATCTGGAAAAAGCATTTGACAATGTAAAATGGAAAAAAATGTTCGAAATACTCAAAAAGATTGGAATGAGTTATAGGGATAGACGGATAGTACATAACTTATACAAAGAGCAAACAGGAGTAATAGAATTAGAGCAGGAACGTAGAGAAGTAAGCATCAGGAAAGGGGTGAGACAGGGATGTTCCCTATCCCCACTAATTTTTAACTTGTACATTGAAGAGGCAATGAATACTGTCCAATGCAGGAAGACATTTGGAATTAATATGCAGGGATAAAAGATTGACATGCTTAGATTTGCAGATGATATAGCGGTATTAGCATCTAGCAAGGAAGAGTTAGAAGCTGCTCTCAATGAAATGGAAACAGTTCTAACAGAGAGATACTGTATGAAAATTAACAAAAGTAAAACTAAAGTACTAGTATGCAAAGGAGGTAAAAATAAATCAAAAACAAGAATACAAATATGTAACACGAACTTACAAGAGGTTAAGGATTTCTGCCACCTAGGAAGCCAAATAACGTAAGATGGGAAAAGCACAAAAGATATAAAACAAAGATTAGCACAAGGTCGTGTTACATTTAACAAGAAAAAGCAACTACTGTGTTCAAAGACCACAAACATAGAAACAAGGAAAAGATTGCTCAAAACATATCAGCACTGTATGGCTGTGAAGCCTGGACAGTGGGAGTAGCGGACAAGAAAAAGGTAGAAGCCTTTGAAATGTGGTGCTACAGACGTATGATGAAGATATCATGGACAGACAAAGTTAAGAACGAAGAGGTACTAAAAATGGTAGGGGAAGAAAGAAATATATGGAAAACTGTAAAAAATAGGTGAGATAGGATGATAGGCCACATACTACGACATGAGGGAATAATGCGGAATATACTAGAAGCGGAGATAGGAAAAAAGAGAAGAAGAGGTAGACCTAGGTTAGAGTACTGCACACAGATAGTGAAAGATGTAGGCTGTAGGAGTTTCAGGGAAATGTGTAGGCTAGCTCAGAAGAGAAATCAATGGAGGTACGCATCCAACCAGTCCCAAGATGGTTAAATTAATGACGAAGAAAGTAACTACACTTAAACATGATATTTATTATAAGCAATTACAAGCATTGGAAGGGCAATATTTTCGAATAATGGTAATTGCGTGAAAGCATTTGCTGGAAAAATATTATTTCGGCAAATGTCTAAGTTTTGGGGGATCTTGGTAGCCACAGGTTGCTTAACCCCCTTCAATAAATCTCAGTGAAATAGGGCATAATATTAGAAAACAATATAAGGGGAACCGAGCTGTATTGCTGTGTGAGAATTTCAGGGAACTATGTAGGTTAGTTTAGAAAAGAAATAAGTGCAGGTACATGTCCAACCAGTTTTGAGACGGGAAACCCAATGATGAAAAAATAAGCGCAGATAAATCTGATGATTATTATAAACAACTAGTTGTTTGTTGTGAAATATCTGCAACTAATGTTGACTGTGCGAAAAGATATATTGGAAAAAATATTAAATCAGTAAATGTTCAAGTGTTGGGGGAACTTGGCAGCCACAGGCTGCTTACCCCCCTTCGCAACCACTGAATGTCGGAGAAATAGGGTATATAATTGTAAAACAATAGTAGGTGACCGAACTGCATCTAACAAGAAAGAACGGCGCATATGATGAAAGACAACAAACATAGAACAAAAAGTTGTTGAAAGCGTATGTGTGGAGCACAGCACAGACAGTATGCCTACGAAATACGAGCAGTCTGAAAAGCAGACAGAAGAACAGTAACGGCCTTTGAAATGCCGTGCTTTAGATGTTTGAGGATGGACAGACAAAGGTAATAACAAATAGGTTATAGAAACTGTAAGGGAACAAGGAGATCTTTGGGAAAAGATATGAGAAATAGAAGGGTAGAATACGTTCTAAGACATTTTTGGGGAATAGTATGGGATATATGACAAACAGAGATAGTAAAAAAGAGGTGGATGTAGACCTAGATCAGATAGTGATAGATGCAGACTGTGCAAATTTCGGGGAAATCTGTAGGTTAGTTCAGAATAAGAAACAATGATGGTACGCGTCTAACCAGTTTCAGGACTGAAGACCCAATGATGATGATTATTAATGACATTGTACCAAATTCATTCCTATACTATACCATGAAAGCATTATTATCCTATAACATAATACTAAAAACTAGGGGTAGCGGCGACTTAAGTAGCTGCTAGAAGTAACCAGTTACCAACAGTGGCGGTCACCGTTTTACCAGTGACCTAAAAAAAGCCGTTTATCTCATCACTACTGTGGCCTTTGCTGAACCTCAATGAGCAGATAAGTGCATATGCATATGTGACTGTTAGAACATGGACCTTTTATCTCTATCCTTTTTTAAAACCATTGACTAATTTTTAAATTACCCCTCTTTTGTTATAATACTATACTGTTTAACATTAGGAATATTTATTTTGCACATTTATCATTCTTGTATTTGTTTATAATTTACACCGAAATGCGTATTTTTGTTAAACTTTAAAAATTCATAACTTGTTTCAGGATTAAATACCAAGATTGAAACTTTTACAGTAGTTTACTATCATAAAGGTGCATCTTGAGTAAAAAATTCAGATTTTTATATTTTCTTCACCAGAGTTATTAAACCTCGAAATTTAAAAAAAATTCAAAATTACATTTTTTGAAAAATGATAGAAAATTGAGGGAGACATATTTTAACCTTCTTTTTCTAAAACTGGCAAGTATTCTATTATATCTTATAGTCATACAAATATTAGCTTGAGTATTATATTCTTTCATTGAAATTTTCAGCCTTGAAAGGTCGAATTTCTTAAAATTTGATCATGAACTTTGGTTGTATTTTTGAGCTATTTATGTTAGATTAACATTTTAAACTATAAGGGCCTAAATTGTAAAATGGACTCTTCTTAAAAGGGTAGTACGAATCCCATTACTGTAGCATTAACCAGTCTAAAGATATTTAATTTATCGCTAATGACTGTAACGGTTAAAATTAGCCCGCATGACCAAAGAAAAATGGCCGTATCTCCAAAACGGAATGAGATAAAAAAAATTTCAAACCTGTTTTGAAGTGCTGTCTTTTGTAAGAAAAACAAAAAAATTAAAAATATTAAAAATGGTCAAGCAATCTGAAAAATTTTGTTTGGGTCACTTCATATGGATTGACTGACCCTAAAAAGATTTCCATGTTAAATTCTTACTGTTCAAATAATGGTTCACCAAATTATTTTAGAGAAAAAGTGTAAACATGTTTCTTGTAGAGAGAAATGTACTGTATACAGCCATACCATTACTTACTTTTTTACTCTTCATACAGGGGTTAAAATTAAGGAAATTGAAACTACTATTTTAACAAAAATAGGTTGTGCCTTGGAAATGTTGAAACAATGATAATGCCACAGATTTAGACAATGTTTACTGATGCCGAAAATGTATTTCCCTTTCTCAAAAATTTTAAAAGCAGGAAAATACCAAACTGCTATCTCAACAAAACCCAGCGTTGACTATTTGAAAACTATTGTAACAAATTCGCCGTTATTCAGACATGTTAAATCTCATTTTCCTTATATAATGAGAGTTTCTAACATTATGAGAGTAATAATCTGGAATAGTACAAGAATTAAATTTTATTCAATGAATTAACACAAAAAGCAATTATTATAATAAATGTTCAAATAAGCCTCTATTCACCGTTAAACAATAACCTAGGCTATCGTAAATTTCTCGCCTGTCATTTTCCAACTGATTTGGTGAAATTGTTGCATAGTGATCTTGAATACAGTTTTGCAATTGTTTCAAATTTTTAAAATTGTTACCACTGTAAATCTTTGATTTCAAATTTCCCCATAGAAAAAAATCATTAAGAGAAAGGTCGGAGCTACAAGCAGGCCAACCAATTTCATATCCTCTGCCAATAACTTTGCCATTAAACCTTTGATTTAAATATTCGTGAACGTCACGACTGTTTTGTGCAGGACAACCATCCATCTGAAACCAAATTTCTTCATATTCTGACGCAACTTCACTTATAGCTGGTATTATTTATTCAGAGAATAGTTCTAAAAAACGTTCAAACGTTAAATTTCCGTCAAGGAAAAGAAGTCCAATAATATGATACCCCAAAATACCGGCCCAAACATTTAATTTTTGAGGATATTGGGTTCTCGTTTCTAAATAATTATGAGGATTTTGTGTAGCCCAAATCCTACAATTTTGCATGTTTAGCTCATTGTGAAGCGTGAACGTGCACTCATCTGTAAAACAGATATTTCTTAAAAAACTTTTATTTTCGTTTGCTTTTTCGATGGTGAAGCAAAACTCAGCCCTTTTCTCTATATCATTTGGATGCAGTTCTTGATGGCACTGATATTTGTAGGATCGGAACTTTTCCAACATTTTGTGTTGCTGTAGTGTAGTATATCCCAACATTTTCAGCTAGTTGGCGCACACTTACATTAGGATTTTCATCAGTTACTGAAAGTAATGGGTCGACAACCTACTTTTATATTTTGATGTCCTACATTCTGTTGGACGATTACACTACCAATACATTTACACTTATTATTGAAAGTACCAGCAGTTTTTTCTAATAAGTATTTTTCCAATAACACACAAGTAAAAAAAAGAAAGGTTGTGTTCAATTTTGAAAAAAAGACTACTTCCTATAAAACGCAATAATATTCATGAGTTTGGACTAGTTATTATCTTACCAAACAATACGGTAGTAAACAATTGCAATACAAATAAGATTTAATGTTCTTAAAATTAATCATCATATTGACGATAGCAAAAATTAGTAAGTGAAATGCAAACGATCCATATTTCCAATATAACGAACCTCTTTAGAATACTAATCATAAAAGTAGATAAATATTTATAGTGATAGCTAACTGATGAAGAGATTTACACATAATTAATATGATCGGTAACTACTAGATGTCAGTAATTCCAATCTTTAAATAGTTAATTTTAAAAGTAAAAAATGCCATTATTATAGAAAGAAAACTAATATAAAAACTTATCATGGTCAAGCACCTTTTATGAAACAGAATATACAACGTTTTAGTTTTAGGTCAGTTCGTAGAAAAATTGGCAGGAGTTACATTAAATGCTATCGCACTTTACTCAATTATTTACTGTATTTCGTTCTCTTTGTCGCAAGTAGTATATAATGCAATGGTGAGAGGGCGCTAAACGCTTAATTAAACATGACAACATTCGACAGTCACACCTACCGAATAGATTTCAGACGACGCTAAATAGCACCCATTCGGTGATCCTGAAAGTGATACAGACAAGACAGCAGAAACCACAAGGTTAACGCTGACTACTAGACGCGCCCTGAGAGGGCAAGATCAACCAGGAGATCCTGAAAGTAGTTGTTGTCCAGACACCGACGAGTCAAAATCAGTCATCTACCACCGCCTCCGGGCGATCAAATGTGAGCAGCGGAACGGTGATGACCTGAGGGAGTTGACTAGCTATGCGGGGTGCCGAGGAATGGGTACACAAGTGAAGTCGTCGGGGATGCACATCCGTCAGTCCTGTTTAGACGATGGAGCGGCCTGTGGCGAGCAGCGATTTTGTCGGTTGAAACCACAGGCCAGTGGACCCAGGATCCGGACACTGTGTAGTTGGAGGACAACCAAAGGGAAGATCCGGGAAACTGCTCACTGCATCAAAACAAGAGGATTCCAGGAGCAGGTCTCTTGGAATCCAGACCTACATATTTATTTAAGATCAACTATCATCACAACAACGCACCAGAGAAAAAACATCAACAAGCCGAAAAACTCTCGAGTTAAAAGGCATAATACCGACGCTGAGAACGTCGGGTTCAGTTAATGCACGGATCCTGAAAGTGCCATGCACAATGTTGACAATTAAATTTCATAACGAAAACAAATATGTACTGTACTATTTATCATAACCTTACTCTACTTACCAATGTTGTGCTGTATTGACTTGTTTTTACTAAAATTTAACTCTAGAAGAATTTAGCAGAAAGAATATTATGTAGTGGTTGTTAGCGGCATTTATTTATTTTTTGATATTTTGTCGGAAGTCATAGAATTTGTTATGTCTTTAAAAATCCAAATTACAATAAGTCCCAGTAGGTAGATTATCAAAACCACATGTATTCATGACGTGATGAATTAATATATACTACTATCGACAAATAGAACGAGATACAGTAAATAATTGTGTAAAGTGCGATAGAATTTAAAATAGTTCCTGCAAATTTTCCTACGAACTAACCTAAAACTAATACGTTGTATATTCTGTTTCATAAATGTTGCTTGACCATAAGGTTTTTTTTTCGTCGACCGTTTATTAATGTCAATATTAATGAATGATTTTGTTTTAAAAAGGATGTCATTAATGGACGTCATTAATGCACTCTTTTTCATTAAGTAACTCTTTTTGTGACTTTGACGTTTTGATGTTTTAATAGAGGTATAACCTCAACCAGACATACGGATACGCATCCTTGTTGTTAAATTCGCATGTCATATATTTCAGTGGTGACTAGTTTTCCTTTAGCAAAAGTGAAGTTTATGTAAAATCAAAAATGTACGAAGTTGACATTATTGTATTCTGACGGTCTTTGTAGAAAAGTAAATTTTATTGTACTTGCGGTCAACGAAAAAAATCTTGTAATCAACTCGTTTGTTAATAGGCGATTAATAATCTCAACTATTAAAGAACTCACTTGCTTCGCTCGTTCGTGCTTTAAACAGTTCGATTATTAATCGCCTTCATTAACCAACTAGTTGATTAAATAACTATTATCAGTTTTGTTTCTATAAATAATGATATTTTATACTTTCAAAATTGAGATTTAACTATTGCAAGGTTAAAATTACTGACATTTAGTATTCACCGACCATATTAATTACGTGTAAATATCTTCATCAGTTAACTATCACTATAAATGTTGATCTACTTTTATGATTAGTATTCGAAATAAGTTTCTTCCTCTTTGTACATCAGACGTCCGAAAGAAATTAACTGCGCGTAACGTCATGTTTTTCCAGTTTGCGACGGCTGTGAAGGACCTAGTCCAGGTACGCTAGTCACGGGATCTCGAGTCCGACACCAAAGTGGATTTTTAGTGGGCGTGTCCTTGCTCCGGCAAGGAAGAGTCCCACACAGCGGATATAAAATCTTTTACCACTATAAAAAAAAACGTTCCTCTTTGTAGTATATATATTTATACTTGGCTATTTCTTAATAATTTTTACCATTCATCAATATGGTGATTAATTTTAAAAACATTAATGTATGTTTGTATTGCAGTTTTTACTGTAAATCGGTTACCGAATTTTTTAGTACGATAATAAGTAGTCCAAATTTTTAAACGAGTATTGAATTTTATAGGAAGTAACATTTTTTAAAAAATCGAACAGCTTTTCTTTTTTTTACTTGGATGTTATTGGAAAAATAATAATGTTTAAAATACAGAATTTTCTCCACAAAAGAACACTCAGAGTTCAATGTTAAACACTTTTATTAAATCAAAATAATCTTAGTGTAATGTGTTATACATGAATTCCGAATTTAAAAGTATTATTCTCAAGATTTTATCACCATTTTTTACTAAATTTCAACATGGGTCCAATTAGTGGTGTTGAATCCTGAGGGAAAGGTATACAAAATGTTTTCCATCGATAGCTCTGTATACATTCGTTGTTGTTAGCACAAAAAACACATTTTGCTTGTAAATATATAATTAACTTGACATTACATTATTTGACATAACAATAGAACTTGTACATCAAAAACCCGTAACCATAACAACTATTAGTGTAAGCATCTTGATCAAATACATTTTATAATTATCAAAGAACAGTAAACCAAAACCAACTAGACACTAATAGAACATTAATTCTCAACAGTAAATATACAGAGAGCGTCAGTGTTAAATTTATTGACGTGCATCAACAAGTGGGAAGACACATCCAAACGAAATTCTACCTCTTGCCAGGTCCCAGCCAGCATATCTGGAGTGACGGTTGCCACTCAAGCGAGTATCCGTTGGCTGACATGGGTTACAGCTTGAATTTTATCGGAATGCGTTCTTCACTTGTCCCCATAAGAAAAACTCCGAAGGAGTCAAATCTGTGCTTTTACGGAGGCCTAGAGGTAGAACTTTCCCTTTCAATTCACCTATTGCCAAAACGAGTATTGAGGGCCTCTTGCGCATGCATACTAAAGTAAGGCGGTATGCCATCTTGCCGAAAGTGGTCAAAACCCTTCTTCGCCTCAATATCATCCTACTGAGGAAAAACATACTCTTGTAACATGTCACAATAGACATCACCAGTTATTGTCTTTTCAATAAAAATGAAGGGACCTATAACTCTGTCATGCATAACGCCACACCAAAAGTTAACTTAAAGTGAATCACGACGTTACTTAATGAACTCGTGAGATGGCTGTGAAACCCAAGTTCTGCAATTGTGTCGATTCACAGTACCGTTTGTACGAAAAGTTGCCTCATTGGTATATTGCAAAAAAATCATTATTTTCATCAATTTTGTCTAACATATTAATAAAAAACTTTATTCTCTTCTTCCTATCTATTGGTTTAATTTTATACAACTGTTGCGATAGACACATAATGAATCTTTTCAATGCTTCTCTAAGGTCATCATTCTTATTGGAATTTATTTAAAATTAGTATCACTTATTGGAATTTACTAAATTGTAATAAAACCTTGAGAATATTCCTTTTAAATTTATGTTTAACATTGCATTAAGATTGCACTTTAATAAAAATATTTAACCTGAAAACCTCAGAGTTTTTTTGTAGAAACCCTGTATATTCGTGAAGTGACCATGGCAGAGTAAGCCACACGTGCAACCGATCCCAGCTATTCTCAATTATAGTGTTAATACTGTGCATTAATTATAAATTTAAACGATAACTCAGCTTTGAGTAGAAATTGTTAGTGTCCAACGTCGAAATTTGGTTTAATAATTTAAAAGGTATTGGAATACCATTTCAATTAATGAAGTAAATTGAAGACTAGATACTTTACTTTATCTATCCAATATTGCAAACAGCACAACTGGTTTTGTGTATACGAGCTAGAAATATAGTGTAATCGCATTGTTATCAAAGTTGAGATATTTAAAGACACGTTTGATTATTTTTACAATGGATCATGGGGATGTAAACAAATCAGTTAAATCGTTAGAAGAACAGTTTGAAATAAAAATGCGTGATTTTGAAAATAAACTACAAACCGCCATAAGCGGAAATTTACCAGCTGTAGGAGTGAAAAATATTCAAATAGAATTTGAGGAATTTAGAAACCAAATGGTAGTAAGTGTGTCTCCACTAAAGGAACTCGTGGCTAATGTAAATGAAAGGATTGATCAACTAGAGCAGTACAGCTGTAGAAACTTGCTAGTAGTTCATGGTATACCGGAGGAAACAAAGGAGGATTTATCTGATAAGCTATTTAAGCTGTTTCATGACACGCTATGTATTGCGGATTTCTGCACTGATACTATGATTGATCGCTGCCATCGCATCGGCGTGGGTAAAGCGAATACAAGCAGACCTAGGGCCATCATAGTAAAATTCTGCTCCTATCGGTTTCGAAAGCAAGTATGGATTCTCAAGAGTAAACTTAAAGGAACCACTTTACTTATCACCGAGTCTCTAACCAAAAGGAGGCTAGACCTTTATAAAGAAATGCAAACTAAAATAGGAAACAAAAGGACTTGGACATCTGATGGAAGAGTATATGATGTTTATGTTCTCGATGTCTTGTCTATTCTTCCTAGTGTTCCGTCAGCATCTGCACTTCTTCAGGAAGCTCTGAATATCCATCCGAGGGCTTTTCACTGTTGTCACGTAAATGCACAATCCCTTTTGAGTAAATTTGACGATTTTACTAATACATTTGAAAATAGTGGCGCGCACTGTGTTGCCGTATCAAAGACCTGGTTAAAACCCTCTCTGCCTGATAATTTAGTTCAATTACACGGATACCGCCTTTTCAGGAATGATCGTAAACAACAACGTGGCGGCGGTGTTGCCTTATACATAAGAGAGGGGTTAAAAGCTCTAGAAATTGTCAAGTCACAAACTACTCATCGTGATAGGCCCGAATATATATGTGTTGAGATCTTATTCAAACACTGCAAAATGCTCGTTATGACAGTGTATCGCCCTCCAAATATTGGTTATTTGTCTGACATAGAAGAGATTCGTTGTGACTTTCTACCTACATATAATGTCATTATCTTGTTAGGCGACTTCAATATAAATTAGAATGGTGACGCTTCGGATGCTCGTTACCTAAGGAACATTGCAGATATCTGCAATTTACACATTTTACCACTACAACCAACTCATCATCTTATAACTGCAACTACTGAGGTGCACACCACTATAGATCATATTATCACCTTAAACAGGGTTAAAGTTATCAACTTTGGGCAAATTCCTATTTTAGAACTCTCTAAACACGACCTAATTTACGCGTCATTTTCAGTGAAGCTGCTGCAGCTTATTCCAAAAAATAAGAAATTTAGGAACTTCAAAGATATGGATGTTGGCAGACTTGTGAGTGATGCTGGCAGAATTTCTTGGAGTGATATTGACTTATTTGATGACGTAAACTGCAAACTCCATAAATTTAATCTTATTGTTACACATCTCTTTGATTTTCATGCTCCGTACACAACTATTCGTATCACAAAACCGAAGGCTCCCTGGCTAAATGATCAAATCAATGAAATGCGGCGAATTAGAAATGCTGCGGCATTTAGGTTTAAACGTGTTCCTACAGTTGAAAATTATAACTACTTCAAGTACCTGCGAAATAAAACCAAGCAGCTAATTAGAAACTCCAAGCTACGCTACTATTATTCGCTATCCACGAATTTAAATTCCGCTAAAACATGGAAAGAGCTGAAGTCACTAGGGGTTGGGAAAGCGCCTGTTCGTATTCCACACAATTTATGCCTTAATTCTCTAAATGACCATTTTAATTCTAAAAAGATCACTGATCAAGAGCGCATGGATAACTTTATTATAAGTTTATCCTCCTTAAATACTCCAATGTGCCTTAAGTTTGCTTTCCATCAAGTTACAAATGACATCGTGTATAAATCAATTCAGCGCATTAAATCAAGTGCAATAGGCGCTGACCAAATATCCAAGACAATGCTTTCATTGGTGCTTCCTCATGCTCTACAGTCTCTTGTCTCTATTATTAACCATTCATTTAACACAAATACTTTCCCTCATCATTGGAAACAGGCGCTTATTCATCCACTTCCTAAAAAGTCATCCCCTTTATCACCATCTGACTACCGCCCAATTAGTATTCTTCCTGCCCTCTCTAAATCTATTGAATATATTGCTTTTGATCAATTATCAAATTTTCTAAATTCAAATAAGCTATTTGACCAATTTCAATCCGGTTTTCGTAAGCACCACTCTACAACTTCTGTCTTAATCCGCATAATGGATGATGTGAAGAAAGCCATGGACTGCAAACAGCTAACTATTATACTATTACTTGATTTCAGTTCAGCTTTCAACAGTGTGAACTTCAAAATTTTACTTGCCAAGTTAAAGATGCTCAATAATTTCTCAGATGATGCTTTGAAATGATTTGAGTCGTACTTGAGCAGTCGTTGACAGCGTGTCATTACGGAGGATGGGGCTAACTTGTCAGATTGGCTGAATTTGGAAGCTGGAGTACCACAGGAAAGTGTGCTTGGCCCTATTCTCTTTTCCTTGTATATACAGGATGTTTCTAGAGTATTGAAATTCAGTAAATATCACTGTTACGCAGATGATATACAGGTATATTCACATTTTCATCCCAACGATATTTTCCGTACTATTAATAATCTTAACACTGATCTTGCTAGTATAAATTCGTGGGGACTGGACAACCAACTAACTATAAATCTGTTAAAATTCCAAGCAATCTTAATCGGGTCATCCAAATTGTTGAGTAAAATCGATATTTTAACTCTTCCACCCTTATATTTAAATGGCTTAGCAATTCCACTGTCTACTACAGTAAAGAATCTTGGTATAATGATCGACTCGAATCTGTCATGGAAAGCCCACACACTGTATATATGTAAAATGGTGTATGCTTCGTTACATAGTCTTAAGAGGGTAAAACGATTTTTACCAGTTCGTTTAAGAATACAACTTATTGGGTCGCTTATTCAACCGATTTTTGACTATGGAGATGTTTTATATCATCATTTGTCTATGGACAACAGTAATCGTTTACAGCGAGTTCACAACAGTTGCATTCGGTTTGTTTTTGACATCAAACGTCGTCAGCATGTTACACCATATTTCAATAAGCTCTCTTGGTTAAAATTAGTGAAACAGCGACAGTTACATCAGGCAATAATGCTCTATAAACTCTTACATGGACTTGGGCCTTCGTACTTAACCTCAAATTTCTCTTACGTTTCCACAGGACACATAACACACGAGATGAACAACAACTGCTAATACCAATGCACCGTACTGAAATGTATCATTCATCGTTCTTGGTATCCGGGTCGTCTCTCTGGAACTGTATACCCATAAATATAAGAAATTGCACAACATTACTTAAATTTAGAAAAGCATATCAGGAGTATCTACTATCTTGCAACTAAACTTTTTAATATGGAATGGGGGAATAGTGGGCCCAGCGTGCGTGATGTGTTTTTGTACGTGTGTGTGGTGAGGGGGGGGCGGGCGGATGTTTGTGTAAAAATGTGCATGCAAGTGTGGTGGCGTATGTAAGTATATATAGTTATTGTTTGTACTAAATAAATATTTTATTGTACAAGATATGTCCTAGTTAGGTGTAAGAGTGGGCTTTATAGCCTAAACCTCGCTAGGAGTATCTTTTCTTTCTCATATGTATCGAGATTTGCTTATAAATAATAAAGATATATTATTATTATTATTATTATTATTATTATTATTATTATTATTATTATTATTATTATTATATAATTATGTAAGTAACTTCAAAGATGCAAAGTGATTTCTTGTAATTGAATAGAAGTTTTCCTAAAGTAGTTTCGTAATACTTGTTGCTACCATCTATCTACTAAATATATTGTTTATTTCATTAGAAAACCAACAGTCCCCTTTATTTAAATTTAAAATTGCAATAAATTGTTGGATTAATTGTCATTTTACAAATATCTCAAAAAAATAAAGATCCTACTACACAATGTTAGGAGATTATTGCACACTAAATAAACATAATTTTTATGCGAGTGTAATAATTGTTCATGAAATGTCCGTGGATTTTCAACACTCATAATTGACAGCTTTTACTGTTAACACAAGTGAATTCACGCATTGTTGCTAAAATAAATATGATCTAACGTTTTAATACAGTTTTCATAAACAAGAGAATAAAATCAACAACAATACCATAAACGTATTCCACGGTTTACTTAGATCCGTTTGTAAAAGACATTCATGTGGTAGGCATATAAGTGTAATTCCTTTTTATAGCTATGAACGCAGCAGGCAGTAAAAGGCGAACCTGTGAAGATAACGTTTTGAGTGACTTTGTGGATAAAAAAATTAAATTCTCTTTCACATTTTTCTGAACTTCCACATTTAACAGTGATTATCGTCTTGTGTCTTTTCAATCAAGTATACCAACGTAATAAGAAAAAACCGCATATCTGCAGTCGCATTCCTTCTGAAAATTTATATTTAAGGTTTGAGTGCTTGCAATGTGGTACTAACACTAAAACATTTAATTTTATTTGCACTTTTAAAGTAAAGTATAGCTAATGAAACATTAGAAAAAAAGGAATTTTTTAATAAAACCTAAAAAGGATGAAGTTACATTGTTTAAACTTAAGAAAACTGTAGTATTTAAACTGCTATACTTTGGTTGAAATTGACGTAACTAGAATACTACGTTTTTTCTTAGAAAACCGAGCTTGTATCTTTTATTACTTTTTAGTAAAACGTGCATACTGTTTGAAACAAATAATGTTCATTATATTTAATAAGGACATCATCATCATCATCAGGTCTTCAGTCCTAGAACTGGTTAGACGCGTACCATCATTGTTCCCTATTCTGAACTAACCTACAGATTTCCCTGAAATATGCACAGTTTGCATCTATAACTGTCTGATCTAGGTCTACATCTACCTCTTTTTTCCTATCTCTGCTTGTAATATATAACATACTATTCCCCAAAAATGCCTTAGAACGTATTCCGCCCTACTATTTCTCTTTTTCCCCAGATATCCTTGTTCCCTTACTATTTCTGTAACTTATTTGTTATTATCTTTGTCTGTCCATGCTATCGTCCTCATACATCTGAAGCACATCATTTCAAAAGGCTGCTACCGTTTTTCTGTCTGCGTTACAGACTTCCCGTATTTCATAGGCATACTGTGCTGTGCTCCACACATATGCTTTCAACAATTTTCTTCTTATTCTATGTTTGTTGTCTTTCCTCATAGGCGATGTTTTTTCTTGTTAGATGCAGTTCGATCACTTTCTATTGTTTTACAGTTATATGCCCTATTTCTCCGACCTTCAATGGTTGTGAAGGGAAGTAAGCAGTCTGTGGCTGCCAAGTTCTCCCAACACTTAACCATTTGGCGATTTAATATATTTTCCAATTTATCTTTTAGCACAGTCAACATTAGTTGCAGGTATTTCGCAGCCATTAGGTTTTCCGTCTCAATACTGGTTTGACACGTACCTGCACTTATTTATATTCTGAGCTAGCCTACATAGTTCCCTGAAATTCTCACACAGCATGTGTATTCAGCTCTTTCCCTTTCTATTGTTTTATAATTTTATACCTTATTATACCGAGATTCAGTGAAGAAGGTTAAGCAACCTGTGGCTACCAAGATCCCCCAACACTTAGACATTTGCCGAAATAATGGTTTTCCAGTAAATCCTTTCACACACTTAACATTATTTGAGAATATTGCCCAACCAATTCTTGTAGTTACTTATAATAATCATCATGTTTAAGCACAGTTATCTTTTCGTCATTAGTTTATCCATCTTGGGATTGGTTGGATGCGTACCTCCATTGATTTCTATTCTGGGCTAGCCTACACATCTCCCTGAAACCTCTACAGCCTACATCTTTTACTACTCACACAGCATGTGTATTCAGGTTAATCTTCTTTGGGAATTAAACCACTCATAGTTTTTAAAATCAACTTTATTTACGTTTCGATCCATGACCTAGGATCGTTGTCAAAATAATAATAAAAACTTCAAGTTTGACATTTATGACATAAATTGAAGGTGACTTTGATTTATTGATGTTTGAAATATTTGGTTTGAGTATACTAAGCAAAAATTTCTAAAGTTTAACAGAATGTTTGCCTTCAATTTGTGTTGCGACCTGGGATCGGCTTTCTTTAGGTAGCCAATACGCTTAACGTGAAATCAGCTGATTAATTTTTATTGGTGAATTTTATATAAATTGGAAAACATTTTTTAACATGTTTCTATTTATACAATCGAGAGGATGGTTATTAAAGAAGTGTGCGATTGCATTATTGAAAGGCTTTAGTAGTCGTTTTTTTATATTTATTTTGAGGGGGAAAATTCATTATGATTTAAGTTACCTCTTTGGTAGATTTTAACATGGTTCTGAGGCGACTCTATGGCGGGTTTACACTTGTCAGATACCAATACTGTTCAACGGAGATTGTATATGGTTTTGAGGTAACCTTATTGTGGATTTATACTTGTCAGATACCAATGCTGTTTTACAAGGATTGTTAATATGCGATTTTTATGTAATTAGTTATTTTATGTATAAATAGAAATCATGTATGTAGGCTGTTTTTCATGTTAATATTGCAAGGAAAACCCAGGAAAAACTTGCAATGCTACCTAGATATTGTGGGCATTTGATTTTCATTTGTTATTTCTTTTGTTATTTCTTTTAGTAATGAAATCCATTGTTTTACTGAAAGTCACGGATTCGTTTGCAACTCAGTTATTTTTATGTAGGGTTATATAAGCAGCTACTTTGATTTTGCGTTTTTGGTGGTTTTCTTCTTTTTCTTCTTTTCTTCTTTTCGGGGAGTATGTGTATTCAGCTCGTTCCCTTTCTATTGTTTTCTAATTTTATACCCTATTTTACCGGGATTCAGTGAAGGAGGTTAAGCAACCTGTGGCTACCAAGATCCCCCAACACTTAGACATTTGCCGAAATAATGGTTTTCCAGTAAATCCTTTCACACACATAACATTATTCAAGAATATTGCCCAACCAATTCTTGTAGTTACTTATAATAATCATCATGTTTAAGCACAGTTATCTTTTCGTCATTAGTTTATCCATCTTGGGATTGGTTGGATGCGTACCTCCATTGATTTCTATTCTGGGCTAGCCTACACATCTCCCTGAAACCTCTACAGCCTACATCTTTTACTATCTGTGTGCAGTAGTCTAATCTAGGTCTGCCTCTTCTTCTCTTTTTTCCTATCTTTGCTTCTAAAATATTTCCGCACTATTCCCTCATGCCGTAGTATGTGGCCTATCATCCTATCTCTCCTATTTTTTACCGTTTTCCACATATTTCTTTCTTCCCCTACCATTTTTAGTACCTCTTCGTTCTTAACTTTGTCTGTCCATGATATCTTCAGCATACGCCTGTAGCACCACATTTCAAAGGCTTCTACCTTTTTCTTGTTCGCTTCTCTTACTGTCCAGGCTTCACAGCCGTACAGTGCTGTGCTCCACACATATGTTTTAAGCAATCTTTTCCTTGTTTCTATGTTTGTGGTCTTTGAGCACAGTAGTTGCTTTTTCTTGTTAAATGTAGCACGACCTTGTGCTAATCTTTGTTTTATATCTTTTGTGCTTTTCCCATCTTGCGTTATTTGGCTTCCTAGGTAGCGGAAATCCTTAACCTCTTGTAAGTTCGTGTTAAATACTTGTATTCTTGTTTTTGATTTATTTTCCCCACCTTTGCAAACTAGAACTTTAGTTTTAGTTTTGTTAATTTTCATACCATATCTCTCTGTTAGAACCGTTTCCATTTCATTAAGAGCAGCTTCTAACTCTTCCTTGCTAGACGCTAATACCGCTATATCATCTGCAAATCTAAGCATATCAATTTTTTGTCCCTGCATAGTAATTCCAAATGTCTTCCTGCATTTGACAGTATTCATTGCCTCTTCTATGTACAAGTTAAAAATCAATGGGGATAGGGCACATCCCTGTCTCACCACTTTCCTAATGTTTACTTCTCTACGTTCCTGCTCTAATTCTATTACCGCTGTTTGCTCTTTGTATAAGCTATGTACTATTCGTCTATCCCTATAACTCATTCCAATCTTTTTGAGTATTTCAAACATTTTTTTCCAATTTACATTGTCGAATGCTTTTTCCAGATCTACAAACCCTATATACATGCTTTCCTCTTTTTCTATTGTTTTCTACATTATCACTGTCAGAGCTAAAATAGCCTCCCGTGTTCCCCTGTTTCGCCTTAACCCAAATTGGTCTTCTCCTAGCATTTCTTCAGCTCGTTTTTCCATTCGTCTTTGCACAATTCTAGTTAATATTTTTGACACGTGTGCTGTCAAACTTATTGTTCGAAAATTTTCACATCTCTCCGTGCCTTTCTTTTTTGGTATAGTTACTATAGTTACTATAAGGACATACTTGAATAAAAAAACTACAAAACATATTGCGTTTTACTGCTCAAAGATAAATGCGCTACATTTACCAACTTATGGTTTAGTGACAAAAACATACTTAAAGGATAAATTGTATACTTAAAAGTGAAAAGTAGATACTTAAATATTAATTTAGTGAACTTTAAACCAAAATGTATAATATGAATATAAACGGCATATGCATATTTTTAAACAATGGCCATTAAAATTTCTTTATAAGCAAATGCTCCCAAAAACGTTTCCACTTTTTGGGAAATATCACACCTAAATATTTAAAATGCTTTGTTTTTTGTTCTTTGATATTACTCTTGGAAGAAGTAGCGATTAATTGCTCCTTGTTTGTAAATTTTTTTCATAACAAAATCTAACGTCATCATATATTTAGTACGGAATGTTTTATAGTTCAACACTTACTTATTCCTACTTGCCACTATTTGGATAATATTATTCTTAATATCAGAACGGTGTACTTTTACAGTAATTGTTTCTTTACATTCACAAATTAGTACTTAAAATTTTGTATTCGGTATAAACATGTCCTTAGACAAATAACCAATAAAGAAGTCATTGTACCTTTGTTTCGTAAAGATGCAATTCGAAAGATTTACTAAAACTTTAGCTCCATTAAAAATTAGAAGCAATTGCAATTACAGCCAATTTTGAAAAAATACATGTTACATAATTGAAATTTTTGCTAAATGTCTGGAACATCTTTAAAAATTTTAGTGACAATAATCTACCTAAAGATAAATTATTTGCTTGTTTAACTTATATTTAAATTGTTCAAATTATCTTAACAATAATCTTTTTTTGCACGCACAGATGTTAGGACTTACATGCTAACTATCTGCAAAAAGCACTTAAACTATTTTAGTATATTTATGTTTATATTTACAATATTTATGTATCGGCTAGATAGGGTCCTGTTTAATTTTTTTTATTTTTAGTTTTTGATAAGAGGTCCAATACCTTCATTCAAAAAAGTCGGCTGTATTCATTTCTTTGACATTCACTTTGCATCCTGCATTTTTATAGCATTTGCAAATATACAAAAATTTTTGTTGTTTAAGTGATAAAAACTATCATCTCTCACAAAAGTGTGACCGAGTTAAAAAAATCAATGTATTTGTGTGAGCCGATGTTTCAAAGTTGCTTATAATATGATGCAAAAAAGGTAACAGTCCAATTCTTATTTTGAGCTGTGCAATTGTCGACATTAAAAATAATTTTGGGAGCATCCCCGAGTTATTAAGAATGAGTTATAACAATTAATAATGTTTTCTTTAGTTCTTCCAGCAATTGCTTCATGCCAAATTGCAGCATATGGACAAATTTGACTAATTTTTGTCAAAGGCATAAAGCTTTCGTGATAAGCAATGATTTTCAAGTAAATAAAACCTTTTTAAAACAATCTGTATGCAATAACATAATGACTTTCTGTAAATCAGCGGATATGCAAACTGTACCACAATCAAACTTTGTGTTGGCATCCTATTTATATGTCCCTAGATTTTTTAGCTCTCAAAAGGTGTTTGGACTAAAAATCACAAATTAAACATTCGCTTTAAAGGTTACATACTTTTAGTTAGGGATAATAGTATATTATTTTATACGGAGGAGAAGTGTAACTTTTCATGGTGTGCCTCCATTTAACCACCGAACAATAGTGAAGCGGGTAAAAAAGACAAGCCATGAAAAGTTACTTTTCCTCCACATAAAATATACTATTTTTTCTTCAAACGTTCTGCAAAATAGACAAAAGTTTCTAATCTTTATATATTTTTACGTAATTTTCCATGTTTGATCAATATCAAAGGTTGCTCATAAAAGCAATTATATTTTTGACACAAATACTCCGTGATTGTTGAATAAGTAAGCAATCGCAGAATGCAAAGGGCTGATATCGAATCTGTGACTTTAATAATCAAAGACTACTCGTAATAATTGCATATATAATATTAAATTGTAAAATGAAAAAGACGTTTGCTTGTTATTTACATTATTAATATTATAATGGGTGGTGTGAATAAAAAGTAAGCAAAAACTACTAGCATTTACTTGTAGCACTAGCTTTTGCTAACTATCAAAAGCTCCTAGTCCTAGCTCTAGCTTTAAAATGAGTGAATAATCTTTTGCTTATGCTATTTAGTAAACGCTGGAAAATTTAAGATTTAGCTGTACGGATTTGCAAGAGGTGACCAACGTCTTTAAACTAACTCCTGTCGATTTGCCTTTTATAAATACCCACACATTGTAATTTTTTGATTGAACTAAGTTTATTTACTTTGCGATTTCTTCACCCGACTATTCATGTGAAGATGAAATTACTAGCAATGGTGGAAAAATCAATAGTCAAAGCTACGAAATTGCATTATTATTAGCAAATCATAAAATTGTGTTCACTAAATTAAAGAGGCAAAAGAGAAGGCCGCCAGGAATTAGTCAAACAATACATGAAAGCATTCGGCAAGGAAATAACACCCAAGCAATTAAAGAAAAAAGTGCAAAATATGAAAAACGAATTGAAAAAGAAGAGTGATAAAAATGCCACACGTAACCGAACAATTACTCGTAAAGACTAGGAAAAACGTTTTATGGAACTAATGGACATAGAAGACAATCCAGTTTTTAGTAAACTTCCGGGTAAGTTCTTTATTATCTACATTTACCTAATATATTGTAGCGGGATACTATTAACACGTTTCACCAATTTAAAACAAGTAATACAAGTCTTTATTGCTCACTGTTCACAAGTCTAATTAACAGTATATGCCTTATTTATAAATGTTTTCAGTCCAATTAACAATGAAGCACTATCACACTAATGATATTTACAACCACTAATATCTTCTTAAACTAAATTCTTAAGCATAGGTCTATTAACAACACTAACACTAATATAATTTATTTATTACACTTTTGTCTATTTATGTATTCTACAAGCTGATGGTACAATATACACGTTCACATAACACAAATTTATATTTACTCTTGGACTTCCAAAAGCATAACTAATTAACTTTGCGCGATATAATTGATATTCGATATTTAGATATAGACTAACTCTGTACTTAATCAGCAGTAATATATACCCTGAATTAAATGGATGATTCATACTCCGGTATATGCTAGAAAGTTCGAGGCTTCTGTAGTATATACATTGCTTACGACGTTTATGTGTTTGACGAGTTGCCTAATAGTAGCTCGTAACACTATAAAAAATGTATATTCTAAAACTTTTATAAAAATGCAACTTTCACGTCCTTCTATTTGATGCAAGGGCTTCAAAAATTGGAATCACTGATACGCACGAGAGACGGAATATTGACGAATTTGAAGTACAATTGCCCCCAAAACGTATTAAGCAAAAAGGAACTGGATTGCCTGAAACAGAAGCAACAAAGGAACTTAATACAACGGAGTCACAGACTCATGTTACTTGAACAACTGAAATTAAATAGAATCCAAACAGAAAAAGAGAAATTGATTGTCCAAAAAATAAAACAATAGGAAACTGAAAACCAGATTGTTTATGCAGAAGATGGACACACTTACACAAATTTGTAGTTTTGTTAAATATTAAATAACATGTTTGCCAAAAATAGTTTGTATTATGATTTATTTACTTTACTTGGATTAGATGCAAGTCTAGGAATAATTTTTTCAACTACATACGTGTTTCTGTTTTAAATAAAAATATTGTTAAATGAAAGATGTAGTTTATATAAATTATTGTTTTTAAATATCAAGATGATATATAATATTTGCCATCTCATCTCGTCTTTGTTAGCCTAATCTGTGCAGGTTCAAGTCCTCATCATCAATAAGTTCTTCATCATCTTCTGCTAAATCTTGTTCAATTGTCTTCTCTAGCAGGTCTTCATTTAAAAATTTAGCGATATTGTGTAATACTGCACAACTAATTGTTACTGCAGAAAACCTTTCTGCTTTCACCCTAATTAAATATTGCAAAATTGGAAATCGTTCTTTTAGCTGACCAAAGCACCTTTCTATTACGACACATTCCTTTGTAAACAATCTATTGTAGGTCATCTGTTGTAGACCTTGCAGATCTTTATATGGTGTAAGTAGCCAAGGTGTGATACCATATCCTGCATCACCTAGAATTATTGCATTACTTTGTTGCACATTTCTGACTCGATATACATCAGATCTTTTTAGTATGCGACTGTCATACACAGACCCGTGCCATTGGGCATCAATATTTGTGAACTCTTCTTTTGCGTTGCATGTTGCTTGCACATTGATGCTATAGAATCCTTTACGATTGCAGTATTCATCACCATGACAACTGGGTTTCTGTATTCTCACGTGCGTACAATCAATTGCACCTATTACAAGCGGAAATTGATATTTATTTGACCAATCTAGTTTTGCTCTATCAATTTCCCCTCTTCCCATTGGAAATTTATTCCACATGTGTGTTTTATCCATTATTTTCAGCACAGATTTGACTCCCCAGGATATTTTATTCTGGGGACATGTGAAGAATCTCTTGTATTCAGCGAAAATTTAAGATCTAAGCTATCTTAGCTAACAGATACTCGCTTGGGTGGCAACCGTCATCCCAGACATGCTGGCCAGGACTTGGAAAGAGGTAGAATTTTGTTTGGATGTGTCTTACAACTCCCTATAGTAGGGGATAAAGAATACTACTATAGTAAGCCTGCTTATCGTAAAAGGCGATTAAAAGGCGCAGCAAGGGCAGCAGCCTTGCTGGCTAAAAGATATTGGAGGAGGGTCGGTTGGTCTCGGGCAATCCTCAATAATATACAAGCTTGTTGGGGGTTGGCTGTGATGGATACGGCTTTTTGCTAAAATCTTTAAAAACTGCGTTGTGGAAAGATATGGGAGCCTACCACAATATTTCTCAGGTATGCATGGCCTAAAACACGAAATATATATGATGGAGAGCTCACAAGTAAAATTCTTGTCCGGAGGTAAAATACTCCCTCATTCGGATCTCCGGGAGGGGGTATTTAGGACTCGTCATCGTAAGAATATAAAACAACAGTTCGATTTAGTGATAGGGACTTGGAATGTAAGGTCATTACTTAGAGTAGATAAGTTAATGAATTTATTAGTCGAGATGAGAAAGGAAAAACTGGACATTTTAGGTATTAGTGAGGTGAGATGGCCAGATAGTAATGACTTTTGGAAAGATAATTATAGAATAATTACAACTTCTACAACTGATGGACAGGCAGGGGTGGGAATAGTGTTAGGTAAAAGATTAGGACGTAAAATTAAAGAATACTTACAATTTAGTGATAGAATAATTATGGTTAGATTGAGTACAAAAGCCACAGACGCTGTTTTAGTACAGGTTTACATGCCAACAACTCAATACGAGGATGAGGAGGTAGAAAAGGTATACGAAGATATAAATAGTATAGTGAGAAAAGTAAAAGGAGATGAGAATTTAATAGTTATGGGCGATTTTAATGCGTCAGTGGGAGAAGGTGGTGAACAAAAAATGGTAGGAAAATTTGGGTATGGCATACGAAATGAGAGAGGAGAAAGATTAGTTGAGTTTTGCCAGGAACATAGATTAGTAACTGTAAACATCCTATTCGAACAACATGTTAGGAGAAGATATACTCGGAAAGCGCCAGGTGATAGGGCTAGATACCAAATAGATTATATTTTAGTTAAACAAAGATTTAGAAACCAAGTTAAAAACTGTCGTAGTTATCCAGGGGCTGACATAGATAGCAATCATAACTTAGTTAAAATGAAGTGTAAACTAAAATTCAAAAAATTGAGAAAGGTTAAAAGAGAGGGATGGGATCTAGGTAAGCTTAATGATAGTAGGGTAAAAGAGGAATATAAACAAGTATCAGATAATAAGAGCAAACAGATAGCTGTAGGAGGGAACGTAGAAAATAGATGGAAAGAAATAAAACTGACTGTACATGATACAGCAACACAGACTATAGGTAAGAAAAAAATAGAAGCGAGAAAACCCTGGGTAACAAAGGAGATATTAGATTTAATAGAGAATAGAAGAAAGCTTAAACCTTTCAGAGAAGTGGATAGTGAAAGTAAGCAAAAATATAATACAGTTAGAAATAAGAGTACATGAGTGTAGACAAGCTAGAAATAAATGGATGGAGGAGAATTGTAAGGGAATACAAGTTGATTTGAGAGTAGGTAAGACAGACAGGGCTTACAGGGCAGCTAAAAAGTTTTTTGGGGAAGATAGGAAAAAGTATAATGGTATTAGAGAAGAGAATAATGAGCTTCTAATAAATAAAGTTGAGGTAGCAGATAGATGGAAAAGATATTTAGAAGATTTATATAAGGGAGACGATATGGATGAGTTAGAGTACGACCAAGAAGAGGATGTAGAAATAGGGTTCTCAATATTAAGAGAGGAATTTGATAGAGCTGTTCGGAATCTTAAACTAAATAAGGCGCCAGGGATAGACGATATTCCCGCAGAATTAATAAAATATGCAAGTCAGAAAACTTTAGACAGATTATATGAACTAGTAAAAGTAATGTATGACACAGGTGAGGTTCCAATAGATTTCGAAAAAAATATTATTATCCCAATCCCAAAAAAGTCAGGAGCTGATAGGTGTGAGAGTTTTAGAACGGTTAGTTTAACTTCTCATGCTTCCAAAATACTAACAATAATAATTAAAAATAGAGTAGAATCTTTGACTGAGAATTATTTAGGCGAAGACCAATATGGTTTTCTTAAAGACAGAGGGACTAGAGAACCGATACTAATAATTAGGGTAATTATAGAAAAAGGTTACAAAAAATAAAAAGACTCATTTCGCATTTGTAAATTTAGAAAAAGCATTTGATAAGGTTAATTGGATTGTTATGTTCAGGGTTTTGCAAAAAATAGGAATCTTTCATAGGGATAGAAAAATTATATACAGTTTATATAAAAACCAAAGCGTAGTAATTAGATTTGATAAAATAGAAAAGGTAGCTAAGATTAGAAATGATGTTAGACAGGGTTGTATACTACCTCCCTTGATTTTTAATGTTTATATTGAGGAAGCTTTAAACTTAGCTAGAGAGAGAAAAGAGATAGGTATTAGTGTACAGGGACAGAAAATAGACATGTTACGTTTTTTGCAGATGATATAGCCATTATAGCAGAGTCTAGAAAAGAGGGGAGTTTTTAAATATTTTAGATGAGATACTACAGAGGAACTATAGTATGAGAATTAACTCAATAAAGACAAAGATAATGACAAGTGAGTTACAGCCTAGTTCTAAACCAAAATTGAAAATAGGTAATACCGAGTTAGAGGAGGTAGATGAATGTTGCTATTTAGGTAGTATAATTACAAAGGAAATTACGTAGCAGAAGGAATATAGTAGCTAGAATAGCTCAAGCTAGAAAAATGTTTTTAAAAAAGAAAAACTTGCTAATAGCTAATAGTATTAGTTTAGATAATAGAAAAAGTTTCTTAAAGTCGTGCGTATGGAGCATTCTACTATACGGTAGTGAGACTTGGACAATTAAAGAATCAGATAAGAAAAAGATAGAAGCTTTTGAAACTTGGTGTTATAGGAAAATGTTAAAGATTAGTTGGACAGATAGAGTAACAAACGAGGAAGTTTATAGAAGGATATGTGAGGAACCCTGTATGTGGAAACAATTGAAGGTCGGGAGAGATAGAATGATAGGGCACCAGTTAAGACATGAGGGACTATTTAGTAAAGTCTTATATTATAGACTACCAAATAAAAATAGAGTAGGAAGGCCTAAACAAAGCTATATTAGTCAAATTATTAGAGATTTAAGTTGTGAAGGGTATGCAGACCTTTTTAGACTAGCTCAGAATAGAAAAGAATTTAGAGCTGCGTCAAACCGACTTTAAGTAAGTTCGAAAACAAAACAAAAAAATAATAAAAATCAGTTAACTAAATGGCACCATGATATAACTCACAATTAGTTAGCGGTCTGACATGTTGGCAGCGATTCGTTGCTTAAGCCTTACCATAATACATAATTTAACACTTTTCCTTTTTTGAAGGGGATAACCAGGTTATATTTCATATCCTTATAAATGGTAATCATGCAAACATGTTAGAGTTCTTTAACAACCATGAGGTTGCTAATATCTATGTAGAGCCAGGTGGATAGGAAAAAGTAGAAGAGTATAGGAAGACCTAGATCAAACTATATTAGTCAAATTATTAGAAATTTAGGTTCGAAGGGTATGTAGAACTTTTTGGATTAGCACAGAATAGAAAAGAAGTTAGAGCTGTGTCAAACCGACCTTAAGTAAGGTCGAAAACAAAATGATGATGATGTGTCTTACAACTGATGGGGCGGGCCTACCTTGAAATTTACTAAATGGTAATAAAATCTTGAGAATTTCAACTTTAAATTCATGTGTAAACAAACAATATTTACACTAAGATTTTGATTTAATAAAGATATTTCTAAGAAGCAGGGAAAGTTCTTTTGTGGAAAACTTGTATGTTTAAACATCAATATTTTTTCAATTTACACAAACAAAAAAAAGTAAATTGTGCGCCTTTTTTTAAAACATTACTTCCTTGCTATAACACTCAATATTTATTTATTAAGAATTTGGATTGGTTTTATCAGGACAGAAGGATTCTGTATGAAATACTGTTTTTATAATTAATCATCATAATGACTAAGTTAAAAATACAGAAGAACTAAAAGACAACAAATGCTAGTTAAAGAACATAACAAACCGCTTTAGAATACTAATCATAAAAGTAGATCAATATTTATAGTGAAAGCTAATTGATGAAGAGATTTACACATAATTAATATGGTTAGTGAGTACTAGATGTCACTAATTCCAATCTTTATTGTTTGAATTTCAATTTTGAAAATAAAACAAAATTGATACAAAAACTTGTAATAGTCAAACATCATTTAAAAAACAGAAAATATATGTGTTAGTTTCAGCTCACGTTTGTGTGAACTCTAAATTCTTTAGCAGTTTCCTCATTTATTTGTCAAGAGTAGTATATAATCCAAGGGTGAGAGGGCGCTAAACGCTTAAATAAATAGGACAGCAATCAAAACTCAACCAAACGTTAACTTATAAAATTCAGGTTTTGTTTTGTATTTTCGAGCTTACTGGAAAATGCAGTAAATGATTATCGTTAATAATGGCGAAGACATTTTTATAGTATTTGTGTTGGGTTTGAATAAGTTTATTAGCAATTTTGTTTTTATCTTACTTTATTCCAATTTATCCAATTATATATATATATATATATATATATATATATATATATATAGAATGCTGTGAAACCACCAAAATCCGGGAACTACGCTTTTCGAATCGAGCCCCTCTCATTTTCTTCTCTTAATCACCTCTTAACTCCTTTCCGCCTCGGCTGCTCACCTAGTTAAACCTTCATCCTCATTCATAAAAAAAACAAACACATTCCTACCACAAACATCAACGTTAACTCTATTTACATCAATATTCACAATACATTAAAATTTCAAAATTAAAATTCAGCATAAATTTCAGTATCAGAAAATTTCAAGATTAAATCTGTTATCATTTTAATGTGCATCCAGAATTAAAGTCCTTGTAGGATGCCTACTAATTACTATAACAATATATGCAGACCTGAGTCTGAGTACAAAGGGAGCATCTACCACCCCTTTACGTTAATTAACCAGGTTCGTCGAATTGAGCTCAAAGACACCCAAATTTTCATCATAATCCAGAACATAAATACTAAATACCCCTTTCTACTTAAACAAGAAAATGTCACCTTAAAATTAAAAATTTGTTGTTAGTACAATTTCACTACTGTCCATTTTAAGTAAATCAATTATGAAGTTATTCAACACACACCAACACATCAAAAATCGATCAACAAAGCATAAGTTACCTGAAGGTTAATGCACTCGGGCTCCAATGTACATCGTCCTCTGTTAATCACACCAATCCAACTGGGTTATGTTTAGGTCCTCGTATTGCTGGTCGCCTTTAAAATTTTCTACACCACCATTCCTCTAAAGTTGTTTCAGGGCTTTTCCGGAACTCATTTGTGTATATCTGAAGCTTGTTTTGTGGATCCAGACACGTTTACGAATCATTTAATTATTAACACCCCCGAAAAATAGCAAAGAAATTCATGCTTCTTTCACCAATATACGCCAAAACTGCCTACTTTTGTGTATTCATTTGTCGTTGCAAATTTGACTAATTGGTACAGTGATACTAAACTTTATTACCTTGTATCTTCTTTTCTAAGTGCACTAAATTACATTCATTGTAGCACGTAAAGAACAAACTGTTTTAAATCACCAAAATATACGAGCAAACTGTTTAAAATATTTAATCAAAATCGGAAAACTAAAAAGCACCGTTTAACGCATTGAATCAAGTCGAAGATCTAAGAGAGCTTGTTCATATTAACCTGGGTATATATAGAGGTTAGCCTGTCTGTCGGTCTTGTCCCCAAAACGGACAATTCTTCAGAATTTCGCATGCTATGTTCCCATTCCGCAGCCCGGCATGCGATTTTTACGAAATTTGCACTCCCACCAGTTAAATCTCAGAAATTTCGACACGGCTCGCAACGTCTGGAAATAACTAATTAAATTTTATACAGAAATGTTATTTTTACCTCTCAATTTTACCTTTTATTTTCAACCAATCGCAACCCAGTGACGTTGCTCCACTCACGCCTTTTACTATATGTGTCTCTGTCTTGCGCATATTATCTGTCTCTATCTACCCTGTTCTTATTGGTGCAAATTGATATTCTTTATTATCGATTATTTCAGTCCATGTGGACTGTGAAATAACCCACCTTATTAGCATTTCCCGTAACTATTAAGCTACGGTTTCTCCGGCATTCTCTGTAACCATTTGTTATCTGCCAAATTTACGCAGAATGAGCCTTTTAAAAATACGCAAGTGTTCAAACATAATACTTCTACGATTTGCATTTTATTGGGTTTTTACAAGTTTTTATAGATATTATATGTTACTAATGGTTCAATTAACTCCAATTAAAATAATACCCTTTAATTTTTAGTGACTCCTAATCAAATATTAATTATTATCTGTACATTTTGTTTAATACCGGTTACTTAAAATTGAGTTAATTAATATAAATTTTGCACGTAATTTCTATTTGTTTCTTTACTAGGAATAATTAAATTACACGTAGAGCTTTTTAATACTGCTTCTTTTTTTTTTATAGCAAGCGTCTTGTACATAATTTAACTCCCTTATTTTTAATGAAACGAATGAATTTTTATTCTCCACGGTTTTTTAATAACGCGTACCTTTTCCCAAAGCTTCTACACGGTGATTAAAATTATTTGATGTGATTATTTAATTTTCTACCCTGGTCTAAATATGAGTAATATATATATATATATATATATATATATATATATATATATATATCCAATTTATTATTAGCATACTTAGTGATTTTTGCAGATTTTACGTTCATCTATGTGTCTCTTCTCTGAGGATTATGCAAAGAACAATGTTCTATGGGATTATGTTTTATTTACCTTTAGCGGTACGGTAAGTATTTGTTTATTATAATAGTTTATATCGTATAGACGGCAATGGTCAGTTTTGACGCAAAAGATAAACAAGTTGAAAATGCAAGGCATTGTCACAACGAACTTCCAAATGTAGACCTACTTTAAAACAATTTAAAGAAATTAAAATTATTATGTTGTAATAATTATAAGGATTCACATAAAATACAAAAATTTATAAACAACAAAAGAGACATTTTAATATATTTTATTTTATTGAATAAATATTTTAAAAGCTATATATGTGTTTGTGTATGTATGTATGTATGTATGTGTGTTTGTGTGTGTGTGTGTGTTTGTAAATAAGGGGGCATCATATTTCGATTCAGTTTTTTCAGAGGATTCTAAATATGTATCGCACATTAATTTTGGACCTATTTGAAATTTTTGATAAAAATTAATTCCCCGGGGGGGTCGGGTATCCGTGGTCAGATTTTGTGGGGGGTACCATATTTCGACTCAGCTATGTTAGGGGAGTCCAAATATGTATCGCACATTAATTTTGGACCTATTTGAAATTTTAATTTTCCCGACGGAATATCGCGGGGGCACGGCGTCCCCGTGGCCCGATTTCAAATGACATCAAAACTTAAGCTCAGGACACCGAGCTGAATCGATTGATGTATCACACATTGATGTCCGACCATTAGAAAGGCCTCGGACGGACGACATATCGATTTCATAAACGAACGAAGTTCGTTGAAAAATCACGCTCTACTTCACGGTGTGAACCCTCTATAAACGATTCTGTTGGCGAATTTTAGTATTAACACTTTCTGAATAGATGGCGCCCACCACAATTTCAACAAGCAAGTGAAGATTGTCATTTAATTGACATTAATTTGACGTTTAGAATTATTGTTTATCTAACCGTAGCGATATTTAAGGATTGTTTAATTCGAATTGTTGCATTTAAAAAAATTCATTGTGAATTGTGATATTAATAATCGACTTCTTGAATATATTCAGATGTGTGATTAAAAAAATTACACTTAGGTTTAGTTAATTACTATTGTTGTTGTAGGTACTTATTTCACAGTCAATGGCTGTTACTACATACCGATATTGAATGGACAAATAATTTATTATAATACTGAAAATTAAGAGAAACTGATATCTTAAAGTTGAAGCTTAGTGTTTGTTTATACATTACTGTATTTAGGGGAGATTCATGTTTCTTAGTTTTTGTAACTAATGGTAAAATGATGGGTTACATATTTTTATCCGAATCGTGAATTATGAATATGTTCTCTACTATGTGAGAGGTTGTGGAAATAAGAATGCCACTAAACATATATTTTCAAATCCTTATAAGAGTAAAATTACGTGTTCATGATTATTTTATTAATATGGCTTGTGTTGTGTTGTATTTGTCAATAGTATCTGAAATCTGTTTTTCTTTTTCCTATAATATGCAATAAGCCAATAATATATTTTGGCCAAATGTTCTGTTTATTTCATTTCTTAACATGCATGTATGGTGTAAAAGTTTATATTTTCAGTTTTACTAATTTGACCTATATACATACAACTTATAAATAGGAAGTGGCACATCTATAGAATACTAACTTATCTAATTTATGCTTTACTTTTAATTTCTGACTATCTTATTACTTGTGTTTCAGATTTTTTGTGCTTATAAATGAAAATTACATAGTTTTTCTTGCAATTGGGCGTTAAACATTCCTTCTTTAATTTCTCATTAAATATTAAATTCATATCTAGACTTGGTATTTTGTGATGGTATGGGTGGGTGAGTGAAATGGAATATTTTGACTGTTTGTTAATATGTCATAATCTCATTCATTGTTTTATTAAACCGGCCAAGTACTTTTATTGCTCCGTATTTGCAATATAGTCATAGGACTATCATAAAATACTGGAACAACCTCAAGTAAACTGTTACTTGAGATTAACAGGAACGATGGCTTCCAATCTACCGGCTTTGAGTAAAGGGACGGTAACCGGTAACTATTCGACCCTTTTTCCCATTTCCCGAACAATTACTACATGAAAATCTAGTAACATTTGCTTTGCCACAGCAAAAACAAAATTTACCCTGTCGCGGTTTAGTACAAACTTTAAACCTGTGACCTATTTCTTTACAGTTCCAACAATAAATAGTATCACTTTGTTTTAATATAGAAGAGACTATAGTTTCAACTTTTACCTCAGCCAACGCTAAGTCAGGTTCTAAAAGTTTAGACGAAGTTGCACCACCTGTTTTACGATTTGACGCTAGTTGTTTGTTTATTTCTAACTTCTTACACAAATGTAAAAGTTCAATAACGTTAGAATATTCTTGTAGACCAAGCGAGTGAATATAGTACGGGTGGATATTTCTAGATAATATAGATAATTTTTCTTCTTCAGAAATTGGCTTTGTTAAACGTTGAAATAAATTTATCATACAAGCGAAATAATTTCCAACGCGTTCCTGTGGTCCCTGTACTATAGCTCTAATTTCTTTTAACAATTCAAAATCATAATCAAAAGGCAAATATTCTTCCCTAAGCTTGTCTAGAAAAATTTTCCAAGTTTTAATGCTATTTCGTACCGACCTAGACCAAATAAGTGCGTTTCCTTCAAGTATGTCAATTATAGAATTAAGCATAATTGTTTCTGAAATATTTCTGGCTAGGCGATACTCTTCCAGGCGTTCAATAAATGCATTTACACTCGGTCCTTGATTATCACCACTAAACGTTATACTCCAACACCGAACAGGTTCCGTATTCATTGTTATATTTGTAACAGTATTAGTTAATATAGTTGATGGATTTTCAGTGGCTGTGGATGTCTCAGTGGGATTAATTAAAATAGGGTCAGAAATAACATCACCAGATAAACCCTTTTCTTCTAAACATTCTTCCACCTTACATAATCGTTCAACCAATACATTAATTTTATCTTTATCCTCCTGAGTAGAAGATTGTTCTAAGCGACATACTTTACCAAAAAGATGCTTTAGTTTAGCTTGAACACCCTTAAATCCTGAACTAGCTCTAGTTCCCGCGAATGACAATATAGAGGATTCTAAAACGTTAATTTTATTTGTATATATTTCAATTTCATTATCGATATCAATTATAAATGATGTATGAGTTACTAGACTACCAAAATCTTCATTATCTGTTAATTCCCTTAATTTTTTTCGCATACTACTAACTGTTTCACCTGTAACTTTTGTTTCACCCCTCACGCGTAGCTGGTATATAAGTTCATCCCGCTGCAATCTGTAGGGATCCATTTTATATACCAAAAATAATTTATAACTAGTGGGTGTCTGTCAACATACAACCCCGCCCCTTCAAAAAAAAAAAAAAGTTGCAACCTGCAATCTCTAGGCTAAAAGTACCTTAAATATACGCTACAAGCGTTAATATTTATTGAGCACAAAAATAAAAGTCCGTTGTCCGTTTAGTTAAATCTGTTGGGCGCCAGTTTCCTTTATGCCACCCCTTTTCCGATCTCCCAGAGAAAAGGCAGTCGTCAGACATGGTGGAATAGGATAAGGTTTCCCCGCTAACTCGATTTGGCTGGGTTGTGGGTCATGGAGACCAAACTTGAAGCCAATAACTGATGTTAAGATAATTTTGGGCGCCAGAAGACTGCCTGGAAACCCTAAAGCTCAAAATACTGAAAGTGACGTCTTCAATCACTCTCATACAAAAAATGTCTAGCAACGACGACTCATAGGTATTCAAGAGTAATAATTATTAAAGCTCAAAATAACATTATGTATATTATACTCTTAATTTTTAACAGTTTCAGAACTCACTAACCGTCCTATCAATCCCTGTGTATATATTGGATCAATAACCCTTTATACCAATCAATAATATTAATTCACGAAAGGTAAAATCTTGGAGAACTTTTATAATAATTTACCTTTACCTTTGCTTTTGTAGGTAATAGTCTTTACAAAAAAATGCTATTCGTGATCTGCTTTTTGTGTACACAGAAACCAGTAAATTATATTAGAAGCAAACCCGATCTTGGAACAACTCTCCAATACAAACCTTTTATAAAAGGGAAAGCTTTGACGCTTTAAATAAATGTTATAATGCAAAATCTTAGCTATAAATTTGATGTTACTTTCAATTTCATACATAAAATTAATGGACTTTACAAAACTGCAAAATTAAGTATTTGCATAACTTACTACCTCCAGATTATTATGTATAAAGGATATAAAAATACGAAATCCTTCCAAATTAAAATGTCTGCACGGATAACGCCAAATAACCATCAAATTCCGTAATGTTCATAACTGAATATGATTCATCCATTTAAATTAAAAGTTGAATTCTTCAGGTTTAATCGCTCATACGATAACCAATGTGCGATAGTGTACTCTTCAAACACAACAGCAGGAAATCCTAAACATCTGTCCAGCATGATCTAAATTTATCTATAACAGATACGGCAAAACTAATAACGAGCAAAAAGAGCGAAGATAAGAACGAAAATAAGAACGTAAATAAGAAGCCTTGAAGGAATAAAAATTAGTTAAATATATTTAATATGTTAACTTACGATTCGTGTTTACTTAACAACACGACTATCAGCTTCCTTTAAAAATTACAGCAAAACCAATTTGCTAAACGACCATATGCCTATTTTTATCAATCCAGACCAGATATCTGTTCAACAGTGAAAACCCATGCACCAGTCAAAATTCTATATAAATATTTTCACCGTAAATAAAGTGTACGGAGATCCACCAAAAGTGTAGAATTATAAATTGTACAGACCGCTATGCCAAGTCCATTATTCCGTAGCACCTTGCAAAAATGGCGTATATACTTTCAACTTACGTTGTTCACGATCCAAGACAAAGTTCTGTTGTGTCGCCGATAATGTAAAGAGTAGGGACTACAGCCGGTACCACTCTTTAATTAGTAACCAATCAATTTAAATCACTTAATAAATAATAGACAAATGCTTGACAACTTAAACTAATATAGATTTGTACAAGAAGAAAATTTATATACAGAGCATTTATTTAAGATGCGCTCGACAATACAAAAATAGTAAGTGTTGAAAAGAAAGAAAATCAACACGTTACACCACTAACTAATTATGAGTTATGTCATGGTGATATTTAGTTAACCGATTTTTATTTATTTTTTTTGTTTTATTTTCGAACTTACTTAAAATCGGTTTGACGCAGCTCTAAATTCTTTTCTATTCTGAGTTAGTCTAAAAAGGGTCTACATATCCTTCACAACTTAAATCTCTTATAATTTGACTAATATAGCTTTGTCTAGGTCTTCCTACTCTATTTTTATTTGGTAGTCTATAATCTAAGACCTTACTAAACAGTCCCTCATGTCTTAACTGGTGCCCTATCATTCTATCTCTCCTGACTTTTAATTGTTTCCACATACAGGGTTCCTCGCCTATCCTTCTATAAACTTCCTTGTTTGTTACTCTATCTGTCCAACTAATCTTTAACATTCTCCTATAACACCAAGTTTCAAAAGCATCTATGTTTTTTTTTATCTACCTCTTTAATTGTCCAAGTCTCACAACTGTATAATAGAATGCTCCATACGTACGACTTTAAGAAACTTTTTCTATTATCTAAACCAATACTGTTACCTATTAAGTAAGTCTTTCTTTTTTAAAACCATTTTTCTAGCTTGAGCTTGTTACGTGCCAAGGGTCACTTAAACATTGTTAGTAGTTTAGTTTTAATACACGGAAGTTTCGCGCCATAATTTCAAATACGCAGTGCGCGGGAATTTTAAATGGACTAGGCGGTACTTCCGTACGTCAGAGTAGTGCATTTGCGCAGTGTGCTTGTCCCTAGAGGGTTGGACAAATACTAAAAAAGGGGTGGGAGAGTTTTCCGGTTCTCTCGGGGAGAACGTGGCTTTTTACCTGGTATCGTGGAGTGAAGTGCTCGTTTTTGTCTCTGGTAACGTATCGTTAGGGTTACCTATGTAGTTCCTTGCCTAATTATCTTTTGTTTGTCTACCTCATACTTTTTCCCGCCCAATCCCTACATAGGTAAGAATCTGCCGCCACCTAGGAGTACCGATCTTCACGCCTGAGGATAAAGACCTCATGGCTACTTAGCTGGCTGGAGCTGATCGAACGCTTTTGAGAGAGTCGACGTATCATCTCTAATCCCTCCGGGAGGAGCCCTGATTGAACTTGGTTAGGGGCCTACCCTGGCGTAACTTTGCGGGAACCTGGACCTATAATGTGAGTACTTCAACGTTTATATTGTTTGTTTTATCCTTGTGTTAAGTTTGATATGTAAATGCTTGAAGTATTGCGCAATATTGAAGACGTCATTGGTGGATGAACCGCGCCCAAATCTGTATAAGATCCGCGCTGCCAACTGCCGATAGTGTCTATTAAACCACGCTTCCGGTGTTGTATTTATAGAACTTTTTTAAATATAACCACCGTGGCATATAAGAAGCTATTGTAGCTATATATCCCTTCTGCTACATCCGTCCTTTGCAATTATACTACCTAAATAGCAAAATTCATTTACTTCCTCTAACCCGGTATTACCTATTTTCAATTTTGGTTTAGAACTAGGCTGTAACTCACTTGTCATTATCTTTGTCTTTCCTGAGTTAATTCTCATACTATAGTTACTTTGTAATATCTCATCTAAAATATTTAAAAACTCTCCTAACTCTTTTCTAGACTCTGCTATAATGGCTATATCATCTGCAAAACGTAACATCCCTGTACACTAATACCTATTTCGTTTCTCTGTAGCTAAATTTAAAGCTTCTTCAATATAAACATTAAAAATCAAAGTATATAGTATACAGCCCTGTTTAACACCATTTCTAATCTTAGCTTTCTTTTCGATTTCATCAAATCTAATTACTATGCTTTGGTTTTTATATATACTGTAAATAATTTTTCTATCCTTATGAGAGATTCCTATTTTTCGCAAAACCCTGAACATAACAATCCAATTAACCCTATCAAATGCTTTTTCTAAAACTACAAACGCGAAATGAGTCTTTTTATTTTTTTGTAACTTTTTTTGACAATTACTCTAATCATTAGTACCGGTTCTCTAGTCCCTCTGTCTTAACGAAAACCATATTGGTCTACGTCTAAATAATTCTGTCAAAGCTTCTACACTATTTTTAATTATTATTGTTAGTATTTTGGAAGCGTGGGAAGTTAAACTAACCGTTCTAAAATTCTCACACCTATCAGCTCTTGATTTTTATAGGACTGGAATAATAATTTTTTTTAAATCTGTTGGGACCTCACCTATGTCATATATTACTTTTACTAGTTCATATAATCTGTCTAAAGCTTTCTGACTTGCATATTTTACTAATTCTGCGGGTATATCGTCTATCACCGGCGTTTTATTTAGTTTAAAATCCCTAACAGCTCTATAAATTCCTCTCCTAATATTGAGAACCCTACACCCTCTTCTTGGTCGTTCTCTAACTCATTCATATCGTCTCCCTTATATAAATCTTTTAAATGTCTTTTCTATCTATCTGCTACCTCAGCTTTATTTATTAGAAGTTCATTATTTTCATCTTTAATTCCAATATATTTTTTCCTATCTTCCCCGAAAAACTTTTAACTGCCCTGTCTGTTTTACCTACTCTCAAATCATCTTGTATTCCCTCACAATTCTCCTCCAGCCATTTATTTTTAGCTTTTCTACACTCATGCACTATTTTATTTCTAACTCTATTATATTGTTGCTTACTTTCACTATCCAATTATCTAAAAGGTTTAAGCTTTCTTCTATTCTCTATTAAGTCTAATATCTCCTTTATTACCCAGGGTTTTATCGTTTCTGCTTTTTTCTTACCTATTGTTGGTGTTGCTGTATCAGGTACAGCCCTTTTTATTTTTATCCATCTATTTTCTACATTCCTTTCTATAGCTATCTCTTTGATCTTATTATCTAATACTTGTTAAAATTCCTCTTTTACCTCACTATCATTAAGCTTACCTAGATCCTATCCCTCTCTTTTAACCTTTCTCAATTTTTTGAATTTTAGATTACACTTTATTTTAACTAAGTTATGATCGCTATCCATGTCAGCCCCTGAATAACTATTACAGTTTTTAACTTGGTTTCTAAATCTTTGTTTAACTAAAATATAATCTATTTGGTATCTACCTCTATCACCTGATGTTTTCCAGGTATATCTTCTTCTAGCATACTGTTCGAATAGAGTGTTTACAGTTACTAATCTATGTTCCTGGCAAAACTCGACTAATCTTTCTCATCTATCATTTCGTCTACCATACCCAAATTTTCCTACCATTTTTCCCTCACTACCTTCTCCCACTGACGCATTAAAATTGCCCATAACTATTAAATTCTCATCTCTCTTTACTTTTCTCACTATACTACTTATATCGTTGTATACTTTTTCTACTTCCTCATCCTTGTACCAAGTTGTTGGCATGTGAATCTGTATTAAACAGTGTCTGGGGGATTCGTACTCAATCCAACCATAATTATTCTATCACTAAATTGTAAGTACTCTTTTATACGTCCTAATCTTTTACCTAACATTATTTCTACCCCTGTCCGTCCATTAGTAGAAGAAGTTGTAATTATTCTATAATTATCTTTCCAAAAATCATTACTATCTGGCCATCTCACCTCACTAATACCTAAAATGTCTAGCTTTACTTTTCTCATTTCGACTAATAAATTCATTAACTTATCGAAGTCTTACATTCCAAGTCCCTATCACTAAATCGAATCGTTGTTTTAAATTCGTACGATAACTAGCCCCAAGTGCCCCCTCCGGAGATCCGAATAAGGGGGTATTTTACCTCCGGACAAGAATTTTACATGTGAGCTCTCGATCATACGTATTTCGTGTTTTAGGCCACGCATACCTGGTAAATATTGTGGTAGGTTTACATATCTTTCCACAACGCAGTTTTTAAAAATTTTAGCAGAAAGCCGTATCTGTGACGGCCAATCTCCAACAATCTTGTAAATTATTGAGGATTGCCTAACATCGATCAACTCTTTTCCTATATCTTTAAGCCAGCAAGGCTTTAATGCCTTTTACAATAAGCAGGCTTACTATAGTAGTATTTTTTGTCCCCCTACTATAGGGACCAAACTTGACCAAGAAAAGCAAATTCTGTGAAGAATTCAATTTGCACAATCTTTAGCATACTTCTGATAATCTTTAAAGCGAATGTTTAATTTGTGATTTTTAGTCCTAACACCTTTTGAAAGCTAAAAATTCTAGGGACATATAAATAGGATGCCAACACAAAGTTTGATTGTGGTACAGTTTGCATATCCGTTGACTTACAGAAAGTCATTATGTTTCCGCATACAGATTGTTTTAAAAAGGTTTTATTTACTCAGAAGGCCATTGTTTATCACGAAAGTTTCATGCCTTTGAGAAAAATTAGTCAAATTTGTCGTTATGCTGCAATTGTTGAAAGAACTAAAGAAGACATTATAAATTGTTATGACTAATTCTTATTAACTCATAGGGATGTTCCCAAAATTATTTTTGAAGTCTATAATTGCATGACACAAAATAAGAATCGGATTGTTATCTTTTTTGTTGCATATTATAAACAGCTCTGAAACATCGGCTGACACAATTACAGTGTTTTTTAACCCAGTCACAGTTTTGTGAGGGCTGATAGTTTTCATCACAGTGAAGAAAAATCACTTAAACAACAAAGATTTTTGTAATTTTGCAAATGCTATAAAAATGCACAGTGCAAAGTGAATGACAAAGAAATGAACACAGCCAATTGTTTTTGATAATTTATTTATTTCAATTGTTTTTTAACTACAAAATAAAAAAAAAATGGAACGGGACCCTATCTAGCCGACATATAAATATTGTAAATATAAACATAAATATACTAAAATAGTTTAAGTACTTTCGCAGATAGTTAGCACATAAGTCCTAACATCAGTGTTAAAAAAAATTACTGTTAAGATAATTTGAACAATTTAAATATAAGCTAAACAAGCAAATAATTTATCTTTAGGTAGATTGTTGAGTCACTAAATTTTTTAGAGATGTTCCAGACATTTAGCAAAATTTCAATTATGTAACATGCATTTTTTCAAAATTGGCTGTAATTGCAATTGCTTCTAATTTCTAATGGAGCTAAAGTTTTAGTAAATCTTTCGATTTGCATCTTTACGAAAGAGGTACAATTTCTTTATTGGTTATTTGTCTAAGGACATGTTTATGCCAAATACAAAATTTTAAATACTGATTTTTGAATTTAAAGAGACAAATACTGTAAAAGTACATCATTCTGATATTAAGAATAATTTTATCCAAATAGTGGCAAGTAGGAATAAGTAAGTGTTGTACTATAAAACATTTCATACTAAAGATATGATGACGTTAGATTTTGTTATGAAAAAAATTTACAAACAAGGAGGAATTAATCGCTATCCCTTCCAGGAGTATCACCAAAGAAGAAAAAACAAAGCATTTTAAATATTTAGGTGTGATATTTCCCGAAAAGTGGAGACGTTTTAGGGAGCATTCGCCTATAAAGAAATTTTAATGGTCATTGTTTAAAAATATGCAAATGCCGCTTATATTCATATTATACTCTTCGATTTAAAGTGCACTACATTAATATTTAAGAATTTACTTTTCACTTTTAAGTATACAATTTATCTTTTAAGTTGTTTTTGTCATTAAACCATAAGTTGGTAAATGTTGCACATTTATGTTTGAGCAGTAAAATGCAATATGTTTTGTAGTTTTTTTTATTCAAGTGTGTCCTTATAAAATATTATGTATATTATTTGTTTCAAACAGTAGGTACGTTTTACTAAAAAGTAGTATAAGATACAAGCTCAGTTCGCTAAGAAAAAACATAGTAGTCTAGTTATGTCAATTTCAACTAAAGTACAGCAGTTTAAATATTACAGTTTTCTTAAGTTTAAACAATGTAACTTCATCCTTTTTAGGTTTTATTAAAAAAAATCCTTTTCTTCTAATGTTTCGTTAGCTATATTTTATGTTAAAAGTGCAAATAAAATTAATGTTTTAGTGTTAGTACCACATTGCAAGCACTCAAACCTTAAATGTAGATTTTCAGAAGCAATGCGACTGCAGATGCGCAGTTTTTTTTTATTACGTTAGTGTACTTAATTGAATAAGCACAAGACAATAATCACTGTTAAATGTGGAAGTTCAAAAAAATGTCAAAGAGAATTTAACTTGTTTATTCACAAAGTCACTAAAAACCATATCTTCACAGGTTTGCCTTTTACTGCCTCCTGCTTTTATCGTTATAAAAAGGAATTACACTTGCATGCCTACCGCACGAATGTCATTAATGAACGGATCTAAGTAAACCGTGAAATACGTTTATGGTATTGTTGTTGATTTTATTCTCTTGTTTATAAAAACTGTATTAAAATGTTAGATCATATTTATTTTGCGACAATGTATGAATTCACTTGGATTGTTATATTAACAGTAAAAACAGTCAAATATTGAGTGTTGAAAATCCACCGACATTTCATGAACAACCATTACACTCTCATAAAATTATGTTTATCTAGTGTGCAATAATCTCCTGGCATTGTGTAATAGGATCTTTATTTTTTGGGATATTTGCAAAATGATAAAGTTTAAAACAAATTAATCCAACAATTTATTGCAATTTTAAATTCAAATAAATGAGAATTTTGGTTTTCCAATGAAATAAATAAAATATTAAGTAAATAGGATGGTGGCATCAAGTATTATGAAACTACTGTAGGGAAACTTCTATTCAATTTCAAGAAATCACTTTGCATCTTTGAAGTTACTTACATAATTATATACAAGGTTTCCACAAAAGAACTCTGGGGTCTTCAGGTTAAATAAAAGGAATATATATATATATATATATATATATATATATATATATATATATATATATATATATATCCATTTTGAATGGACCTGCACCTTGCCGAAGTTCTAAATTACTAGAACGGGTGAAATGACTTGCGTGTTCTAATGAGCTAAAGAGCTAAACTACAGGTCCAACCAAAGTAGTAGGGTCGTTAGTGAGGAAGCAGACTAAGACAGGTCCCCGAAAGAGGGCAGCGACTCTTTCGGTACTTAGACTGACAGAGACCATAGCGGTCGGTATGGCAGTCTAAGACACACTACCGCGATGTGGAAGGCAACGGGAAACCACCACATTATCTCCCAAGTACACAGCGTACTTAAATTGTAACAAACATGATGGCATTCTCTGGGGTAAAAGATTCCGGAGTTAAAATAGTCCCCATTCGGATCTCCGGGAGGGACTACTTGGAGGATGCGATCGGAAAGTTAAAATAAGAGTCGGGAACATTCTGCGAGTCGGAGCGTGGAATGTTAGAAGTATGAAGCAAGTAGGTAAGCTAGAGAACCTAAAAATTGAAATAAATAGGTTATCACTAGACATAGTAGGGATCAGCAAAGTTCGGTGGCCAGAGGCGGGGGATATTTGGAGTGGAGACTTCAGGGTAATTCATACAGGAGCAGAGGAAGGAAATTTGGGTGTGGGGATAGTTATGCGGAAAAAGATAGGATACTGTGTAGAAAATTACTTACAAAAGAATGAAAGAGTACTCATGGTTAGATTAGAATCTAAACCGGTAAACACAGTAATAATACAAGTATACATGCTCACCTCTAGCTACAGTGACGAAGAGGTAGAAGCGATTTAGAAAGATATCGAAGACATATTAAGATACGTAAACGGACATGAAAATTTAATAATTACGGGGGATTTTAATGCCGTGGTAGGTGAGGGGGAGGGAAGGAGCGGTAGTAGGTTTATTTGGTTTAGGCACGGGAAACGACAGGGGAAATAGGCTGGTAGAATTTTGCGACAAGAACAATTTAATCATCACAAACACATTATTTCAACATCATGCTAGAAGACGATATACGTGGAAGATGCCAGGAGATATAGGAAGATATCAAATAGATTACATTCTTGTTAGACAACGGTTTAGGAATCAAGCAAAAGACTGTAGAAGCTACCCAGAAGCAGATATAGATACTGACCACAACATCGTAATTATGAAGGCCGCACTTAAATTAAAAAATTTGAAAAAAAGGAAAGGAAAAAGGCAGTTGGACTTAGAGAAACTAAAAGATAAAGATATTCAAAAAAGATTCGAAAAAAAGTCAAATGAATTGCTGAATGATATTGGGAAAATATCTGAAACTAAGGAAGTGGAAACAGAATGGAATAACATTAAATCCAGCCTAGACATGGCGGCCAGAGATATTCTGGGGTATACACAAAAAGAAAATAAACAAAGGTTATCGTGAATTTAATAGAAGAAGGACGAAAATACAAAAATAAATCAGACGAAACAGGAAAACAGAGATACAAGGCCACAAAATGGGAAATTATTCGAAAATGCAGGAAAGCTAAAGAACAATGGATTGATGAAAAGTGCAAAGAGGTACAAACTAAGATGGAAATAGGAAAGACAGACGAAGCATACAAATTAATTAGAATGAATTTTAGGGATATAAAATCGTATAGCAAAAGTATAAGGGACGCACAAGGAAACATCATTATAGAAAACGTAGAGAAAGTGAGTAGATGGCAAGAATATATAGGAAATTTATATGCAGGAGAGGAACTAACTGCATTAGAACAGGAATCAGACTTTGAAAATGATGACTTGGGATATCCTATACTTCGAGACGAGTTTGAATTAGCATTAAAGAGTCTGAAAAATGGTAAGGCGCCGGGTACAGATAAGGTGCAAGCAGAAACTGTAAAAGCCGCTGGACAAGCAGTAACAGAACGTCTCTTCCAACTTGTAAGCTATATGTATGAGACAGGCGAGATACCCAAAGATTTCAAACGTAGCATCATAGTAACTATACCAAAAAAGAAAGGCGCAGATAGATGTGAAAATTTTCGAACAATAAGTTTGATAGCACACATGTCAAAAATATTAACTAGAATTGTGCAAAGACGAATGGAAAAACGAGCTGAAGAAATACTAGGAGAAGACCAATTTGGGTTTAGGCGAAACAGGGGAACACGGGAGGCTATTTTAGCTCTTAGAGTGATAATGGAGAAACAATAGAAAAAGGGAAAGCGTGTATATAGGGTTTGTAGATCTGGAAAAGCATTCGACAATGTAAATTGGAAAAAATGTTTGAAATACTCAAAAGATTGGAATGAGTTATAGGGATAGACGAATAGTACATAGCTTATACAAAGAGCAAACAGCAGTAATAGAATTAGAGCAGGAACTTAGAGAAGTAAACATTAGGAAAGGGGTGAGACAGGGATGTGCCCTATCCCCATTGATTTTTAACTTGTACATAGAAGAGGCAATGAATACTGTCAAATGCAGGAAGACATTTGGAATTACTATGCAGGGACAAAAAATTGATATGCTTAGATTTGCAGATGATATAGCGGTATTAGCATATATCAAGAAAGAGTTAGAAGCTGCTCTTAATGAAATGGAAACGGTTCTAACAGAAAGATACGGTATGAAAATTAACAAAACTAAAACTAAAGTTCTAGTTTGCAAAGGTGGGGAAAATAAATCAAAAACAAGAATACAAGTATGTAACAGGAACTTACAAGAGGTTAAGGATTTCTGCTACCTAGGAAGCCAAAAAACGCAAGAAGGGAAAAGCACAAAAGATATAAAACAAAGATTAGCACAAGGTCGTGTTACATTTAACAAGAACAAGCAACTACTGTGCTCAAAGACCACAAACATAGAAACAAGGAAAAAATTGCTTAAAACATATGTGTGGAGCACAGCACTGTACGGATGTGAAGCCTGGACAGTAGGAGAAGCAGACAAGAAAAATGTAGAAGCCTTTGAAATGTGGTGCTACAGGCGTATGATGAAGATATGATGGACAGACAAAGTTAAGAACGAAGAGGTACTAAAAATGGTAGGGGAAGAAAGAAATATGTGGAAAATGGTAAAAAATAGGAGAGATAGGATGCTAGGCTACATACTACGGCATGAGGGAATAGTGCGGAATATATTAGAAGCAGAGATAGGAAAAAGAGAAGAAGAGGCAGACCTAGATTAGACTACTGCACACAGATAGTAAAAGATGTAGGCTGTAGAGGTTTCAGGGAGATGTGTAGGCTAGCCCAGAATAGAAATCAATGGAGGTATGCATCCAACCAATCCCAAGATGGATAAACTAATGACGAAAAGATAACTGGGCTTAAACATGCTGATTATTATAAGTAACTACAAGAATTGGTTGGGCAATATTCTCAAATAATGTTAAGTGTGTGAAAGGATTTACTGGAAAACCATTATTTCGGCAAATGTCTAAGTGTTGGGGGATCTTGGTAGCCACAGGTTGCTTAACCTTCTTCACTGAATCTCGGTATAATAAGGTATAAAATTATAAAACAATAGAAAGGGAAAGAGCTGAATACACATGCTGTGTGAGAATTCCAGGGAACTATGTAGGCTAGCTCAGAATATAAATAAGTGCAGGTTCGTGTCCAACAAGTTTTGAGACGGAAAACCTAATGACGAAAAAATAAGCGCAGATAAATCTGATGATTAGTATAAACAACTAGTTGTTGGTTGCGAAGTACCTGCAACTAATGTTGACTGTGCGAAAAGATAAATTGGAAAATATATTAAATCGCCAAATGTTTAAGTGTTGGGGGAACTTGGCAGCCACAGGCTGCTTACCTCCCTTCGCAACCATGAAGGTCGGAGAAATAGGGCATATAACTGTAAAACAATAGAAAGTGATCGAACTGCATCTAACAAAAAAGAAGAGCACAATAAGAAGAAAATTGTTGAAAACATATGTGTGGAGCACAGCACAGTATGCCTATGAAATACGGGCAGTCTGAAACGCAGACAGAAAAACTGTAGCAGCCTTTTGAAATGCTGTGCTTCAGATGTATGAGGACGATAGCATGGACAGACAAAGATAATAACAAATAAGTTACAGAAATAGTAGGGGAACAAGGATATCTGGAGAAAAAGAGAAATAGTAGGGCAGAATACGTTCTAAGGCATTTTTGGGAATAGTATGTGATATATTACAAGCAGAGATAGGAAAAAAGAGGTAGATGTAGACCTAAATCAGACAGTTATAGATGCAAACTGTGCATATTTCAGGGAAATCTGTAGATTAGTTCAGAATAGGGAACAATGATGGTACGCGTCTAACCAGTTCTAGGACTGAAGACCTAATGATGATGATGATGATGATGATCTATATATATATATATATATATATATATATATATATATATATATATATATATATATATAAAAGGAATATTCTCAAAGTTTGATTACAATTCAGTAAATTCCAATAAGTGATACTAATTTTAAATAATTTACAATAAGAACGTTGACCTTAGAATAGCATACAAAAGTTTCATTGTGTGTCTATCGCAACAGTTGCAATATTGTAGCAGATTAACTCAGTGTGCCTGTCGTTACAGTTATCCTTTAGTTCTCAGTAATTGCAGTGCAATAGCGATGCCACACAAAAAGCTCAATATATCATTTGGTTCATAGAAACTCGTTTGGTTGTCACTGTACACAGAAACTTTCGACACATTCATGGTGATGCGCCTACAGATAAAACCATTCGGCAATGACTAAGTGCGTTTAAAGAAATTGGAAGTGTGTGCAAACAAACGTCGTCTGGTAGGCCGGGTGTGTCAGAAGAGAATGTTATCAGAATCCGAACTTCAGCCTACAAAGCCCTAAAAAGTCCTTGAAAGGACGCAGTCTCGAGTTGGGGATACCGAGGTCAACTGTTCATATGGTAGTTCACAAAAGGTTTCATATTTAACTGCTTACAAGTTACCACTTTGCATGAAATTAAACTAACAGATTAGAAGAGAATACAATTTTTTATGTTAGACAAAATTGAAGAATATTTTTTTGTAATTTTTACCGATGAAGCAATTTTTCATTCAAACCATACTGTGAATCAACACAATTGCAGAACTTGGGGTTTAAAGCCATCTCACGAGTTTATTGAGTATCATTGTGACTCACCCAAAGTGCGACCTTATGCATGACAGAGTTATAGATCCCTTCATTTTTGTTGAAAAGACAACTGGTGCTGTCTATTGAGACATGTTAGAAGAGTGTTTCTCCTCAGTTGGATGATATTAAGGTGAAGAAAGGTTTTGACCACTTTCAGCATGATGGCATACCGCCTTACTTTAGTTTGCATGTGCGAGAGGCACTCAATACTCGGTTTGGCAATAGGTGAATTGAAAGGGAAAGGTCTATTCCTAGGCTTCCGCAAAAAGCCCAGATTTTACTCCCTCGGAGTTTTTCTTATGGGACAAGTAAATAATGTATTTCAATAAAATTCAAGATATAACCCATCTCAGCCAACGGATACTCGCTTGAGCGACAACTGCCACCCCAGATATGTTGGCTGGGACCTGACAAGAGGTAGAATTTTGTTTGGATGTGTGTCTTGCCACTAATGTTGAAATTTACTAAAAAATGGTGATAAAATCTTGAGAATATTACCTTTAAATTCAGAATTCATGTATAACACATTGCACTAAGATTATTTTGATTTAATAAAAGTGTGTAACCTCGAAACCCCGAGTGTTCTTTTGTGGAGGAAATCCTGTATTTTAAACATTAATATTTTTCCAACACACCCAAGAAATAAACCCAATAACACTCATAAAAGTTTGAACTAGTTATGTTACCAAAAAATTCGGTAACTGCATTACAGAAATGAATTGATATACTTAAAATGAATCATCATATCGACGATAGTAAAAATTATAACTAAATATATAAGCAAAAAACATATACGACTAAAAACAAACCTCTTTAGAATACTAATTATAAAAGTAATATTTATAGTGATAGCTAACTGATGAAGAGATTTACACATAATTAATATGGTCGTTGAGTACTAGATGGCAGTAATTCCAAACTTTAAATAGTTAATTTCAATTTTGAAAGTAAAAAATGGATTGGAAGGGAAGGGCCTATTCGTAGGACGCTGCAAGAAGCCCAGATTTGGCTCGCCAGGATATTTTATTCTGGAGATATGTGAAGAACCTACTGTATTCACAAAAAATTCGAGATTTAACCTATCTTAGCCAACAGATACTCGCTTGGGTGGCACCCGCCACCCCAGACATGGCTGGCCAGGACTTGGAAAGAGGTAGAATTTCGTTTGGATGTCTTACCACTGATGAGGCCCACATTAAAATTTACTAAAAGGTAATAAAATCTTGAGAATATCACCTTTAAATTCATGTATTAAACAATATTACACTAAGATTTTGATTTAATAAAAATATTTCTCGAAGAACCGAAAGTTTTTTTGTGCAAAACTTGTATTTTAAAACATCAATATTTTTGCAATTTACACAAACAAAAAATCCAGTTGTTTTTCTTTTTTAAAACATTACTTCCTTGGTATAAAACCCAAAATTCATTTAAGAATTTTGTATGGAATACTGTTATTATAATTAATCATCATATTGATGAAAACAAAAATTACATTCAATTGAAGAACAAACGATGGATAATGAACATTACAAACCTCTATAGAATACTAACTATAAAACTAATATTTATAGTGATAGCTAACTGATGAAGAGATTTACAGGTAATTAATATGGTCGGTGAGTACTAGATGTCAGTAATTTCAACCTTGCAATAGTTAAATCTCAATTTTGAAAGTAAAAATATCATTATTATAAAAACAAAACTGATACAAAAACTTGTAATAGTCAAGCATCATTTAGGAAACAAAAAATATTTGTATTAGTTTTAGTTCACGCTTGTAGGAAAATTTGTATTAACTTAAACCACCTCTATAGCAAATGCCTCAATTATTTGTCGAAAGTAGTATATAATCCAATGGTGAGAGGGCGCTAAACGCTTAAATACACAGGACAGAAATCAAATTCCATCAAATGTTAACACAAACCACATATATGTGGTTTCTGAATGTTAACTAATAAAATTCAGGTTTTGTTTTGTATTTTCGAGCTTATTGGAAGATGCAGTAAATAATTATCGTTAACACATTCCCTCCCAAGCTGATTTTCATACATGTGCCTCTACGCGCCAATGTTATTTTATGGTAGTTTTTTGCATAAAAATCGTTACCATTCGGTTATTTAGTCACAATTTATTTATTTTGCAAAAAAACTAAAAAGTATATGTTGGTCCCATAGGACCAACGCGGCCGGTTGAAGCACATTGTGGCTGTACACGCCGTTGGTCCCATAGTGTGATACGGGTTACGAGACACGAAGCGACATAACCTACAATTTTTATATGATAAACTTATGGCATCTCTACATATGACATTAATCTCGGCCAGAAACCTGTGCATATTTTAGCGCTGTATTCGTAGTTCGCGACTTGCCGCTAGGGAAATGGAGGGCGATTGTTACATGTAGTCTTATGGAGCATTCGCTATTTTTTTCATAAATAATTATAAATTCGGATTTTATTCCAAATTCCATTTATTGGAAGTGGAAATATACACAAATTCTTAACAATTACCAATTTAATACTCCCGTATTCTTATAAGAATTTCAAATTATTAAAGAATCAAAATAGCATGCTGGGCAATGTAACCATACATAAATAATATTTATTCAAAGCACTTTTAAATCATTTTATGATACAAATACAAGCGGCTGTAAAACAATAGGGGATGTCGTTCATACGGAGAAAGAATGTTTTATTTATGGTAACAAAAGTTTTCACAAGATCAATTTAAAGTTATTGTTAATTTATGTAGTTAAGTCTCATACTATAAAAATTAGAAATTTTAAGACTTAGAATCTTTGATGATCCAGAAGGATGAAGTACATGTATCATTGAGCACACAAAAACCTGACCATCTTTTTGGGGATAAAATAGTGATTTTATTGAAGCAAAACAGTATTATATTAAACAAAATAAAACAACAGTATATCTAACTTTTTTTTATACACACTTTTAATTAGAAATAAAAATATATTATTATAACAAGAATCGTATTAGAAACATATATGCTCAGATAGATACTTAAAATACAATTCTTACCATCCAATACATATAAAAATAAATTTGATTATACATTAATATATACACAAATAAGAAAGAACCTTGTCACTTCGAGGAATAGCTTGTCTCCACTTTTCTAATGTTTCCACAACCTACAAAGACATGTATTTAGAATCTCAATAGTATTACTAAACGCCAAAAATACCTTGGGAGCAGAATAAATACTTCTCCGTATGTGTTTGAATGATTTATATCCGGATTTGCACCCAGGGACAAAACAATACTTCATATTTTATATCTCTAGATAAGTAATAGGCCGCAAGTTTTACACACAATTGACTATCACAGCTATAAAGTAACAAATATGATGATCTTAGTCTAATTAGACCTCACAATTTTATAAAAATGCGATTTTAATACTAATTCGCCATAAGACATAATAGAAAATCGACCCTCCTTTTCCCTAGCGGCAACATTATTTACTAGAGATTATTTGTTACAGTTTTATAGTATTGCCAGGATAGGAAGATTAAGGTCCTAAGTAGAGAGGTCCATAGATAAACTATGTGTGTTACAAAGAGTTGTAAGTTTGTGTGTTGTTTTATGTCTTTGTCTCTGAAACAAAAAAATAATGTAAGTAACAATTATTATATTCAAGTGATCATTTCGATAATATATGTTGTTATTCCAGAATGTTTAAACATAAACAGACAAGCAGTCAGATACAAAAATACGCAGATAATTTTGGTGATATGTCAGACGATGATGACTTCAAACCGTTTGAGGGGTCAGATAGTGATGAGTCATTCCAGTACGAATCCGAATCGGACATGTCATCAGATTCAGAAACTATAGAAAATATAGAGACTCATTCAAAATACAAAACGAATGAAATCAGGTACTGATGTTGCATCATCTTCCACAAGTTGTTCAGTACCTGAAACATTAACAAATGCAGTGTTGCCGGTTCAGGAAATACTGGCTAATGAGCAAGAGTCGCCGAACTTAGGACCATTATCTGAAGGAGGTTCAAAATCAAATGAAGATACATTATTATGGGGGCCCACAATTGGAAACTATAAGTCGATAGATCCTTTCTCTATTTCATCGGGAATAAAACCAGAGGTAGCAGCATTATTGGCAGACGGTACACCAGGTGTTTTTTTTATGCTATAGTAGATAATAAAGTTATATCCCCTATTTGCAACGAGACAAACAGCTATGCGACACAACTTGTTGCAGTTGAGGACGCTCCACCAAACTCCCGCCTGCATGCTTGGAGTCCTACCACAAACTCTGAAATTAGACAGTTTTTGGAGTTAGTGGCTTGGATGGATTAGTAAAAATGCCATCACTGAATGACTATTGGAGTTCTGACAGACTATTCAGGAACAATTTTGCACCAAGCGTTATGTCAGGAAATCGATTTGAATTATTATTACGTATGATTCACTTTTTTGACAACGCAGAGGCAGATAAAAGTGATAAACTGTATAAAATAACACCCCTGTTGGATATTATAAAAACAAATTTTCAGTTGTTGTATGTCCCTGAAGAATTGATATGTGTAGACGAAACTCTTCTACCATTTAGGGGAAGGCTAGGGTTTCGTCAATACATCAAAACAAAAAGGCACAAATATGGAATAAAGTTATTCAAACTTTGTTCTGGGATTGGGTACACATATAACATAAAAATATATGCAGGAAAAGAAGACAGTACTGTCATTCCACAAAAAGTTGTACTATATCTTACTCAAGGTTTAGTAAATGAAGGACGAACACTTATTATTGATAATTGGTATACTAGTTTGCCTCTAACAAAAAAAATGTTGGACGCCAATACTCATGTAATTGGAACTGTCCGAAAAAACCGAAGAGGTCTGCCCAATGAAGTTGTAAAAGCTAAGTTAAAACGTGGTGAAATTTACTCCATGGAAAACCAATACGGCATAACAATTACCAATTGGAAAGATAAGAGAAACATTTTGATGCTTTCTACAAAACATGGATCTGAAATGGTAGAAGTGTTTTGCAATCAGCACACAAAATACAAACCCAAAGTTCTAGTGGATTACAACAAAGGTAAAGCAGTTGTTGATTTATCTGATCAATTTGGAGTCTATTCAAATCCACTGAGGAAAAGCATAAAGTGGTTCAGAACAGTTGGGTTTGAACTTATTCTGACTACATCGTTAGTAAATGGCTACATTTTATATAAACTTGTCAAGGATGAAACCAAATCGATAACAGATTTCAAAAAAGATGTAGTCAAGCATCTGATAGCAGCCAAGGAAACGGCAGATTCTGCCACTCAGACACAAAAATCTTCTGCTAATTATGTTATGAAATTGAAGAAAGAGGGAAGTAAGCACAATAGAAGAAAAATGTGCAAAAATTGCTACAAAAAAAATTCTGAAACACATGAACAAAACTAAAAAAAGTCGACACATATTGTGAAAATTGTGAAAATGAGCCTCGTTTTTGCGTAGAGTGTTTTAGTGACGTCCATAAATCAGTTTCTATGTATGTATCTTTAAAAGCAAGAGTTCCTAAATAAAATTTACGAAAAATTTGAATTTTTAATTTTTATCACTTTACTATCAAATAATGGGGACCACACGACACAATTTTCAAAAAATAAATGAACTATTCCTAGAGTATATGCCATCTACGCCACGATGGGCCTTTTAGTGTGAAATATTGTATATATATATCTGAACCAACAGCCTAATAAGCGTTTAAAGTGTGTTGGTCCCATGGGACCAAGCGGCCTGTTAAAACAATACTGGTGTTGGTCCTATGGGACTAACGTGGCAGGGAAAGTGTTAATAATGGTGTAGAGATTTTTATAGTATTTAGTGTTAGGTTTGAATAAGTTTATTAGCAATTTTGTTTTATCTTACTTTATTTCAATTTATAATCAGCATATCTAAATAGTGACTTGCAGATTTTTTGTAAACACCATGCGTCTCTTCTCTGAGGATTATGTTTTATTAACCTTTAAGGGCATTCATATTTATCGCCCACTCGGGCTAGTGTTATACCGCAGTGATGTTAAAGCGTTCATAAATAAGATTTTAGGCTCTAATTATGTATTGTAAGATGTTCATAAATTGCTAGGAAAGCGCACTCCAGGCGCAACTTATTTACCCCGGTCTAAAGCGCGTATAAATTTCGCCCGACATGCGCAATGCACTGTTTACTTTTATTTGACAATTTTTCGGTTAAAATAACGTGTTTGCCAAGTGATTTTACTAATGTATAATTATTAGAAAAATGGAACTTGATAACAGAGACGATATTTTAACTTTGGATCCAGTAGATTGCAAGGTCGTGGAAATTGAAGGTACGGCGGTAATTAATAACCAAATATACTTACAGAGAAAATCAGGTAGCCAGTACCCACTTGTATTGAAATGCAATTGTATTAACCACATTTCTTATTATAATTAATCACCAAATTATTATCACTTCCTTAACAGAAGAGATTAAAAACATATTCTTACCTCAGTCCTCAGGTGGTAGTAATTCTACCCCTTCTCACTCGACAAGAGCTTGGACGAATAAAGACATTGTCGCCCTGATAGCAAATGTAAAAATCCATCAAATGCAGTTTCAATCTACCACAATTCGGAGTAATAAAGTTTGGCAGGAAATTTCCAATGAAATGGCCAATGCCAGGATTAATTTTACTGCTACACAATATAAAGACAAATATAAATACCTAAAATCAAAATATACTAAAAGAAAGCACAACATGAGTACTCGAGCAAGCGGAGCGGAAACAATTCACTTCGAATATTTTGAAATAATATACGAATTCTTAGAAAAATTTCACAATGTTTTAACCCAATTGCTTTAGCATCAAACTTAAAAAACCGAAATGGTATTTAAGTAATTGTACTTGTTGGCAGTGCATACTACTTGTGTATTAAATTTCAGATAAAGAAAACCAAGATGTCAGTAATGATGTGCTTGAACATGAAAACGAGGTTGGTCCAAACACAAAGAAATAAAGGTAAGACCAAGAGTAAGCCACCCATTATCTCAGTTAGTAGATGTAATTTGTGAGCAGACTGAAAATAAGGAAGAGAATGCAGAGATACTCTACCAAGAACGCTTACAGGCTCGACAGGAAGCTTTAACGTTTGCTCAAAAATTGGACAGTATTATTAATCTTCTGGCAGATGGAAAGTAACGTCAATTTTGTTAACTGAATACTGTAACGTACATTTTTTCAATAATATCTTAGATTATAAAGTAAACCTAAGTTCAATTATATATTAGCATTCTAAGCACTTACTTGTTAATTCTGTATCAACCATACATACAATTTATTAACAATAAAGTTTGAGTTGCTTTATTTATTTTATAAAATCAGAATATATAGAAGTCGTAAATATGTGTAGTGGATCGCATTAAAATCATGTAAACTAATTGTATGAATAACACAATTATATATATATATATATATATATATATATATATATATATATATTAACCTAAACTATATTTAGGGTAATAGGGTGTTACCAGTGCTATGTTCTAGACTTTACTCTAAGCGGTAGAAAGAATGATTCAGGGGTGGGAATTGATATTAAAAAAATTAACAAAATATTGAGCACCACTACATTCAGAAAAAAGGGGAATGCAGAACCCAACAGTTGACTACAACGATGAGATACCTGAAATAAATTACAAGATTAAAAATATAACACATGAGGCAGCAGTTTGCTCCTCCAATATATTTCAAAATAACATGATATTGTAAGTACCTTTATATCTTGTAGTATTAACCTTTCTGAAAGTATTTTATGTACTCAAAGATCGTATACCTTTTTGTTTAAATAAAAGTGCTCTAGGTTTCTTAGAAAAGTATAATGTAGCATAATATCCTTTAACAAATTTATATGTTATAGCAAAACTGGAACGTATGTATAATTCAGGTATTTAAAAATGTTTGTGCAATAGTAACTTAGCTTTTTTTAAATATATATGAAATAAAAATATGACTCTCTTGATTTTATAATTCACATTAAATATCTGCACCTAACAACAAATCGACCTCGCGAGGGCGTCCAAAGTACGGATCTGCTAATGTTAGACCTTCAAGGAAGTCATAACGATTTGAAACGGGAGCCGACGGCATAGAGCCGGCAATTGCAGGAATAACAATTGTATCTACAACGAATGTAGGATTGGCCTTTTGATATGGCCGCAACGAATATGTAACGAGACCATAGCCAGAGGTGCTCATTTGATTTAAACCGCTAATCGATATGGACGATGATGACGATTTTAATCCAAGACTTTTCATACACGTAAAACTGGCTTGACTACCATTGTCAAGTAATGCTCGACAAGTTTGATAGTTTCCACATGCATCCTGTACTTGTAACAAGACAGTAGACAACAAAACAACAGACTGACTAGCCACTGTGCTAGTCATCACGGCGACTTTATTAGAAGACTCTGGATTTGAGGGCCCTTCTGTCAAGTACGCTTCACATTCTTTGTCGGGCGTCACAGCAGAAGTGGGAAAATGCAACAATGTGTGATGTTTTTTATCACAAACACGACAACTAAGTTTTGATGGACACTTAACAACAGAGTGGTTGGTTCCTAAACAATTATAACACCAGTTTGAAGTTTTTGCAACTCTGTGTCGCTCAGAAGGTTCTAATACTAAGAATTTGTCACATTTAAAAACAGAATGATTAGCTTTGCAATAAATACAACTAGTACTATGGGTTTTCTTAGCGGTGGTAACAAAACTTAATGATTCTTTTGGCTTGAACGCAACAGGATACTGTCGTGATACTGTTGGCTTCTGAACACTAACAGGGCCTGGCTGTCCTACAATAACCTGGTTTGTCTCCAATGCCTTGCAATGTTTAGAAACAAATGAGTACAAATTTTCATAGCTAGGAATTTCAACATCATGAAGTTCAATTTCAAAGCGTTTCCTAGTGGAGTTATCCAATTTTTGCAATAATAGATTAAAACGAGTAAAATCCCACATATCATGATTAAATTGTGCAATTGCCGAAGAATTTTCAGAAAATGTAGACAATAATGTGCGTAACGAGGACGCAGAATCTGAACTAACTTTCGAGGCATTACAAATGGCCTGCCAATAGCTAGTGAGCAACAACCGTTTGTTTTCGTACCTATCTATTAATTGTTGATACGCAATCGTATAATTATCAGAAGTTAATGGAAGCCCTTTAATAATTGCCAAAGGCTCCTTAACCAATGATGAGGTTAAATATTGAAATCGTTCAATATTGGATAAAGTTTCATCTTCATGAATTAGTGTACGGAACAAATCGTAGAAAGAGCTCCAATTTTTATAATTACCATCGTAGGTGGGAATTACAATTCTTGGCAACTTAACTTCATTAGGGGCACCCGAGTGTTGTGTTTCAATACTAGAACGAGTATGAGACTGCGACCTCTTAGCTGCTAATTCTCGGTGCACAATTTTGATTGAATATTGAATTTCATCAAAACTATCTTGGATTACCTGTTGTTGATCTAACTCAGCAACCTCTACACAAGCAACTATTTCGTAATGAACTTGTTCAAATGCAATATGGACCAGCTTTTTGGGGCAACAGCTCTCTAAAAAACATTGGGATAATTTTTAAATTACAAAAGAAAGCAATAAGGTTACTCTACAAAACTGCTATTTAAAAACTTAATGTTCTCACTTATGCTTACGCTTTCATTTGTAATACCCTAATACTCTTCTACAGGTATCAGTCTTACTTTCCTAATAGCAATTCTATTCATGGTTACAACACGTTTAATACCAATACCGTTTATTGTTCTGTGTCTACCTTCACACGATTTCAAAGATAATTTTGGTGTATGGCCCCTACTTTATGTAATAAGCTTCCAATCTTGATCAAAGATTTAAAAATCTTCCATCGTTTAAACGTGCGCTTCTATCCTTGCTGCGTGAACGATGTTAATACTCTATTGAGGAATTTTTGGCAGATGACAGACTAATGCTCTCATTGATAATCAATCAGTTGCCACTGTTTTGTGTATGGAAATGATAAACTTATTAATGTGTACTTATGTCATTTATTTATATATTTAGTCATTTGAAATTGTATTGACTTACTGTCATACGTGTAACTACCATTTAATATGGATAAAAATATCCATCGATCTATTGTACTGTAAATGTTAATGTAACGCTGCTAAGATTTTTAAATAACTAATATAGACCACAATACCATGCTAAATTCTAAATTTCCAGACAACAAGAAACTCGTTTCATGGTCAATGTTGTAGTACATTCAGATGGAGCAATGGAAATTCAATTGTACAATTTGAAAAACACTATTTTAGCCCATTATTCAATATGGTAGAATACTACAACTGTATAAAAAACAAACCTAAATTAGTTTGATTGATATGGTGATTATACTAGAACTACTTAGATAGAATTTGTTTTGTCTTAAATCAAATGTACTGTTTAAAGATTTTGTATTAAAACAGCTATATATAGCTATATATAGCTATATATAGCGGCCATAGATATTCGGGGTATACACAAAAAGAAAATAAGAAACTATGGATAACAAAAGATATCGTTAATTTAGTAGATGAAATACGAAAATACAAAAGCAGATCTGACGAAACAGAAAACAGATATAAAGCCATAAAATGAGAAATTATTCGCAAATGTAGGAAAGCTAAAGAACAACGTATTAATGAAACTAAGATGGAAATAGGAAAGACAAACGAAGCATACAAATTAATTAGAATGAATTTTAGGGATATAAAACCGTATAGCAAAAATATAAGGCATGCACAAGGAAACGTCATCATAGAAAACGTAGAGAAAGTGGGTAGATGGCAAGAATATATAGGGATTTATATGCAGGAGAGGAACTAACTGCATTAGAACAGGAATCAGACATTGAAAATGATGACGGGATATTCTATACTTAGAGATGAGTTTGACTTAGCATTATAGGGTCTGAAAAATAGTAAGGCGCTGGGTACAGATAAGGTGCAAGCAGAGACTCTAAAAGCCGCTGGAGAAGCAGTAACAGAACATCTCTTCCAACTTGTAAGCTATATGTAGTAGACAGATGAGATACCCAAAGATTTTAAACGTAACATCATAGAAACTATACCAAAAAAGAAAGACGCGAACAGATGTGAAAATTTTCATACAATAAGTTTGACGGCACACGTGTCAAAATTATTAACTAGTACAAAGACGAATGGAAAAACGAGCTGAAAATATAGTAAGAAGAGATCAATTTGAGTTTAGGCAAAACAGGTGAACACGGGAGGCTATTTTAGCTCTGAGAGTAATAATAGAGAAAACAATCGAAAAAGCAGAAAGTGTGTATATAAAGTTTGTAGATCTGGAAAAAGCATTCGATAATGAAGAGGCAATGAATACTATCAAATGCAGGAAGATATTTGAAATTACTATGCAAAAACATATTTCTATAATGAACATTACCAGAAGCAAAAAGCTTGTTGAACCTACAGAAAATTCGCGAAAAGAAAATGGTTTTAAATATTCACTAAAATACTGAAGATATATCTCATTTTCATTGCAAATGATTGTTCTTGTCTAAATTAAAAAATAAGAATGCAAATATTTTGTTATCTACAAAGTGCTTAAAATTTTGTCGCCGTTACAGTTAAAGCGTCTCACGGAAACACTTCTCCCCCTTTTTCTTTCTCGCGTCGGCGCAAAGTTCCTGCGCGATCTCGCACAAACGCCCTCTGCCCTGACGAAAATATATGCCAAGTCTTTTGAATTTGTGGCGCGAAACTTCCGCACGTCAAATTAAACTAAAACAATGGTTAGTGCCAATTTGGCACGTAACAACTATTTATATCCTAGTATACCTTTTCTACTTCCTCATCCTCGTATTGAGTTTTTGGCATGTAAACCTGTACTAAAATAGTGTTTATGGGTTTCGTACTCAATCTAACCATAATTATTCTATCACTAAATTGTAAGTATTCTTTAATTTTACGTCCTAATCTTTTATCTAACACTATTCCTACTCCTGCTTGTCCATTAGTTGAAGAAGTTGTAATTATTCTATAATTATCTTTTCAAAAGTCATTACTATCTGGCCATCTCACCTTACTAATACCTAAAATGTCCAGCTATACTTTTCTCATTTTGACTAATAAATTCATTAACTTATCTACTCTAAGTAATGACCTTACATTCCAAGTCCCTATCACTAAATCGAATCGTTGTTTTAAATTCTTACGATGACGAGTCCTAAATACCCCCTCATGGAGATCCGAATGAGGGGATATTTTACCTCTGAACAAGAATTTTACTTGTGAGCTCTCTATCGTATATAGTTCGTGTTTTAAGCCACGCACACCTGGGAAATATTGTGGTAGGTTCTCATATCTTTCCACAACGCAGCTTTTAAAGATTTTAGCAAAAAGCCGTATCCATCACGGCCAATCCCCAACAACCTTGTAAATTATTGAGGAGACCAACCGACTCTCTTCCAGTATTTTTAAGCCAGCAAGGCTTTAATCGCCTTTTATGATAAGCAGGCTTACTATAGTGGTATGCTTTGTCCCCTACTATAGGGACCAAAATTGGCCAAGAAATGCAAATTCTGTGAGGAATTCAATTTGTATAATTTCTAGCAAACTTATGATAAGCTTTAAAACGAGTGTTTAAGTTGTGATTTTTAGTCCAAACACATTTTAAAAGCTAAAAATTCTAGGGACATAAATAGGATGCCAACACAAAATTTGATTGTGATACAGTTAGCGTATCTATTGATTTACAGAAAGTCATTATGTTATCGCATACAGATTGTTTTAAAAAGGTTTTATTATTCAGAAAAGCATTGCTTGTCACGAAAATTTCATGCCTTTGAGAAAAAATTAGTCAAATTTGTCGTTATGCTGCAATTGCTGGAAAAACTAAAGAAGACATTATAAATTGTTATGACTCATTCTTATTAACTCATAGGGATGCTTCCAAAATTATTTTTGAAGTCTATAATTGCATGGCACAAAACAAGAATCGGATTGTTATCTTTTTTGTTGCATATTATAAACAGCTCTGAAACATCAGCCGACAGAATTACAGTAATTTTATTTAACTCAGTCACACTTTTGTGAGGGCTGATAGTTTTCATCACAATGTGGAAAAATCACTTAAACAACAAAGAATTTTGTAATTTTGCAAATGCTATAAAAATGCACAGTGCAAAGTAAATGACAAAGAAATGAACACAGCCAACTGTTTTCGAAAAGATTGGACCTCTTATCAAAAACTAAAAAATAAAAAAATGGAACAGGACCCTATCTAGCTGATATATAATTATTGTAAATATAAACATAAATATACTAAAATAATTTAAGTACTTTTGCAGATAGTTAGCACGTAAATTCTAACATCTATGTGTGCAAAAAAGATTATTGTTAAGATAATTTGAACAATTTAAAAATAAGTTAAATAAGCAAATAATTTATGTTTAGGTAGATTGTCGAACTTCCAATAAGTGTTACTAATTTTAAATAAATTCCAATAAGCACATTGACCTTAGAATAGCATAAAAAAGTTTCACTGTGTGTGGATCGTAACAATTGGCAGTACCACTGAGTGTTAACCTTGCAATACCGTAGCAGATTAACTAAGTGTGCATGTCTCTACAGTTATACTTTAGTTCTCAGTAAGTGCAGTGCAATGACGACACCACACAAAAAGCTCAATATGTCATTTGGTTTATAGAAACTCGTTCGGTTGTCACGGTACAGAGGAACTTCCGCCTGGTAGGCCGTGTGTATCAGAAGAGAATGTTGTTAGAATCCGAACTTCATGCGTAGGAAGCCTTAAAAAGTCCTTGGTAAGACGCAGTCTTGAGTTGGGGATACCGAGATCAACTGTCCATAAGGTAGTTTACAAAAAGCTTCATTTAACTGCTTACAAGTTGCACTTTGCATGAAATAAAACCAACAGATAAGAAGAAAAGAATACAGTTTTTTATTAGTATGCTTGATAAAATTGACGATAATAACGATTTTTCTGTAATTGTTAATGATGAGGCAACTTTTCATGCCAACGGTACTGTGAACCGACACAATTGCAGAACTTGGAGTTTACAGCCATCTCAAGAGTTCATTGAGTATCCTTGTGACTTACCCAAAGTTAACATTTGGTGCGGCCTTATGCATGACAGGGTTGTAGGTCCTTTCATTTTTGTTGAAAAGACAATAACTGGCGATGTCTATTGTGACATGTTAGAAGGGTATTTTTGTCAGTTGGATGATATTGAGGTAGAGAAGGGTTTCGACCACTTTCGGCAAGATGCCGTACCACCTCACTTTATTTTGCATGTGCGAAAAACACTCAATACTCGATTTGACAATAGGTAGATTGGAAGGGATGGGTCTACTCGTAGGCCACTGCTAGAAGCCCAGATTTGACTCCCTAGGATATTTTATTCTGGGGATATGTAAAGAACTTCCTGTATTCAAAGAAAATTCGAGATTTAACCTATCTTAGCCAACAGATACTCGCTTGGGTGGCACCCGCCACCCCAGACATGCTGGCCAGGACTTGGAAAGAGGTAGAATTTCGTTTGGATGTGTCTTACCACTGATGGGGCCCACGTTGAAATTTACTAAATGTAAATAAAATCTTGAGTTCATCTTTAAATTCATGTATTGAACAATATTACACTAAGATTTTGATTTAATAAAAATATTTCTCGAAGAACCGAAAGTTTTTTTGTGCAAAACTTGTATTTTAAAACATCAATCTTTTTTCAATTTACACAAACAAAAAAAATTCAGTTGTTTTTCTTTTTTAAAACATTACTTCCTTGGTATAAAACCCAATATTCATTTAAGAATTTTGTATGGAATACTGTTATTATAATTAATCATCATATTGATGAAAACAAAAATTTATTACAAATAAAGAAGTGTACTGACGCTGTATGACAAATATTACAAACCTTTTTAGAATACTAATTTGGAAACTAATATTTATAGTGATAGCTAACTGATGAAGAGATTTACACTTAATTAATATGGTTGGTAAGTACTAGATGTCAGTAATTCCAATGTATCAGCATTTGAATTTCAATTTTGAAAATAAAAAATATCAATATTATAGAAACAAAACTGATACAAAAACTTGTAATAGTCAAGCATCATTTAAGAATCTGAAAATATTTGTATTAGTTTCAGGTCACGTTTGTAGGAAAATTTGTGTGAACTTTAATTTCTATAGCATATTCCTCATTTATTTGTCGAGAGTAGTATATAATCCAATGGATAGAGGGCGCTAAATGCTTAAATACACAAGACAGTAATCAAACTTCAACAAATGTTAACCAATAAAATTCATGTTTTGTTTTGTATTTTCGAGCTTATTGGAAGATGCAATAAATAATTATCGTTAATCATGGTTTAGATATTTTTATAGTATTTAGTGTTAGGTTTGAATAAGTTTATTAGCAATTTTGTTTTATCTTACTTTATTTCAATTTATAATCAGCATACCTAAATAGTGACTGCAGATTTTTTGTAAACACCATGCGCCTCTTCTCTGAGAATTATGTTTTATTAACCTTTAGGGACGCATTCATATTTATCGCCCACTCGGGCTAGTGTTATACCGGGGTGCTGTTAAAGTGTTCATAAATAACATTTTACGCTCTATGTATTCTAAGACGTTTATAAATTGCTAGGAAGGCGCACTCCAAGCACACCTTATTTACCCCGGTCTAAAGCACGAGCGTCTCGCGTCAGTAATGACACGGCTGCAATGACAGTTGTAGACAGATTGAGGTTACTTAATTTTTTTGTTTACATAAATTGGATAAGGTCTGTGTTAAAGTTAAATTGATTGTTTATTTCGTTATTTATATAGGAGTAAAAATGAATATTTGCCAAGATTGTAGTTCTGAATTTACGTAAAATGAAACTTTGTATGGCCACTTAAGAAAATTTCATGATTTGAATATAAGAGACCAGTTTCTATAAGCAACCAACTTTGGATAAAAAAGAAGTTAAATTCCGTGCAATGAAGGAAATTAACTTTACACGAATGTTATCTATATATGTTAGCTCGTGTATGTAAACAACTTGGTATTTTGTACTAACTTGTTGCTATTCTAGGTATCTTTCGTACTTGTGTCAATATGCAGTTTAAAGGTACTTTGCTGGGATTTCTTTAATTTGATTTGTAAATTATTAATTACTTGAGTGAAATGTGTTTAATAAGAGTAATAGAGAGTTGAGGTTTCAAAAATTGTATTTTTATTTTTTAAAAAGTGAACACGTGTAACATTTTCAAATGTTACGTTTGTCAATATAATCTCAATAAAAATTTTAATATGTAATCCTAAGTAAACCCCAATATTTGCAACACACATTGTGGTGCCCATTATACAGTTGATATATCTAATCAGCTATGGCTAATGCGTTTGGACAAAATAATTGTATCACAACAATTGAGCCAGCTATTGATTACAACATTTAACTTATATTCTTAAGCGATTTAATAAAAATATATTATTACATTTATAATGTAGATTAATAAATACATTCAGAAATAACATCATTATGGAATACGTGGTAATATGCACAGCCATCTGCCGAAAATATACGAAAATGAAGGTATCAAATGAATATGAACTGGTTCGGAATCGAAAAGCAGTTTAAGTCGCTGCTTATCAAATCAACATGTCTCGCTTAGCGTCCTCGGATCTAAGAATCGCAATAATGAGGAGAATTAAATATAGCGTCAAAAATGGTCGACGTGATGACTTTTATTTGTAGTGGCAATGCATAGAAATAAATCGGTACGTTGGTTCATCATTTAATACCGTAGTTCGTTTACAGTGTACCCTCAAGATCGTCAGCTTCGTTTCGGTTTTTCTGAAAAATCGCCGTGTTATAATTATATTTACGTCTATTTAGGATGTACAGAATTTTAAAATACCACAAATGCTCGATACAAGACTGCAAGATTTCCACCTAGTTAAACTAAATAAATGATTTAATTATCAGCGAAGAGGCTTGGTCAAAGTTCAAGCAACGATAATTTGCTACGTAAACAGCACGACATCAATATTTATAACTGGTTGATATTACAGGTGTCAAACTGAATACTCGAGGTGCGTACTAGTTATACTTTTATTCGACAGATGCCATTTGTCAACTACTTTTGTTCATAATATAACAATGGTATAATAAAACCTAATGTGACTAAGAATATTTCATAAATTTAAAGTGAACTACAAATTTAGGAACTGATTCACATTGATTGAATAATTAGACAACATTCATCAATGCATTTATATCTAAATATAGTTCTTGCTAATTTAAACATAATTTGATATAACAGCTATCAATTAAAGCTTTAAATTGTCTATCTCTTGTTATAATTATAGAGGGACATTCTAATACTCTTAAGAGTTCATAAAAATGTGTTGTTTTCGATTATGAAAATTTTATACTTCAACTTACTTAGATATGTAACTTGTATAAATCATGTTACTGATTTAAAATCTTTTGTCTAAGTATAATTTTGTTTTTTCTATCATCTGAGTAGGAAACGTTGCTTATGTACTTACTTTACTCATGAATTTTAAAATCTATTCATTCCAATTGTAAGTAGTTAACGGATCCGATTTCTACATGTCATAAATGTTGTTGTATATTTATTAGAACTAAACGTTAAATTCCTTTATTAACGTGAAATTTAAAATCAAGAGAATTATATTTTCAATTTATACAAACATAGTTAAAGAAAGCTAAGTTACTTTTGCACAAACATTTTTTTAGTACCTGAATTATAAATACGTTCAATTTTTTTTGTAATAACATATAATTTGACATAGGATATTATGTTACATTATGCTTTTCTAAGAAACCTACAACATTTTTATTTAAAACAACAAAGGAAAGCTATAACATTTTTAAGTATATAAAGATACTTTCAATATTAAATTATTTTAAAAAAATATTGAAAGAGCAAACTGCTGTCTCATGTGATATATTTTTAATCTTGTAATTTATTTCAGGAATTTCATCGTTGTAGCCAACTTATGGGTTCTACATTCCCCCTTTCTTCTGAATGTAGGAGCGCTCAATATTTAGTTTAAATTTAATATCTATCTTCCCCCCCCTGAACCATGCTTTCTACCGCTTAGAGTAATGTCTAGAGCATAGCACCGGAATACCATTTACCTGTATAAGGTAAAACGGTAAAACACGTTATGTACCCATATACATTCTCAATAAATACCTAAATTAATTAAGAAAGAAACTAATTTTATTTTTTCGAAAATTTTATTTGCACCATCAGTCGCCTAAAACATGTAAAAAAACAGGGTAGAAAATGAAGATTATTTTGGTACTCCGACTAAAAGTAAAACTAAAATATTGCACTGTTAATTTAAGAACACTCAATCAGACAGAATTGACGAAATTACAATAACTTACCAGCGCTTGTAACACTGATAAAACAAAATGAGAACTGAGATTAAATTAGATTAGTCGCGTACTTGTAGGTTTCTCATCAAAATCGCTGGGATTGTAATGATTTCCAGTAATTTGTACATGTATTTCTGCGAGTGGTTTCCCCATCATATTTTATTCTCAAACAAGAGAAAGAAGAACAAAATCCAACCTTATAAACTTTAGCGTTACTTAAACCTACTTTCTACTGAGGTAATACACTGTCTTATCTTAACATAAAAACAGGTGATGTATAATCAGATCTTGTATGAACATTAATATTAATGTTTGAGTTATTAACCATACCATCCCTAATAAAAATTTCTTCTGTTAGGGTAAGCTTTTTAAGTTCATTATTCCTTGTTGATTTCTTTTTTGTTGAAAAAAGCTGCACCTGATGTTCAACTTTTTTATTAATATTAATCTCCTCTGTAGTTTTTAGATCAATAGATATTGCTTTATTTAATGTGTCAATGATTTTATCAAATTGCCTCATTATACCCAGATGTTCGTCGTCAGTTAACAAAGCATTCTCACATAGACCTATTATTAGCTCAGCTTTTTTTTAATAATATCCTTTTTTGAAGATTTTGCTTCATGTAAAATATTACTGCTGAAAAGTTCGTTAACGTTACTAATATGCAAAGGTGTGGCAATGTCAAGATTCGATTTGTAAAACTGTATCGCACAAGCATGTATGTGTTTGCAAATGTTAAGCTTTATCATGTTGTCAATACAGGTGCATTGAAATGTATAAACACATATCTGCACTTTGTACAACTTAGGCATGAACCTTCACAGGCCTCATCTACTCTGGTAACTTGATACTGTTGAAAAGCACAAGAGAACGACGTAACTAAAAATTCCTTATCATTTTCAAGACGTCTAATAAAATCTGATGTAATTGTTAGACTTGCTTTATGACTTTGTGTAATTCTATTAATTTTGTCATTGGAAATATTCTTTGCAAGTTTAATTATACGTTTAAACAAGCTATCTCGAGCAATTTTCATTACTGCATTAATGCTTTTGTCCAAACGTTTTACTTTCCGACCTTCCAAATACACATACTTCAAAACTTTGTGCATCGATTCAAGATACATGTTAGTATTTATTCCTAAACCCAATCGATAGCAATATGCCCAAGATGTTGGACGATTTGCATAATTATTATGAAAATATTCAGCAAATGATTGTGTATCAACATCGGCATAAAGATCTTCTACTACCTGATTTAAAATGTCATTAAATTCATCAATAGATACACACTGTAATAAAATACGAAGGGATTTATATACTACTACTTTCTTTTCAATTCCTCCATTGATTTTTGACAAATTCTTGTGCCAATTACGATCCACATGCCAGGTACATAGCAACTGGTGAGGTACCTTGGCCATGCATTATAAAATGCTGGAGCATCATCAGACATAAAAACAGTAGTTGATATAATACCCACTCTTGATTTAATTTTTTCCAAAAACAACTTGAAAATCACTTCGTCAGCACGATTTGAAAAACAAAATGCCACTGGGCACCCTGAACCAAATTCATCCACTGTCATTAGTGTGTAGAGCTGAAAATCGTAACTATTTGTACCGTGTATACCATCAACGCACACTTTGCCATTCCCAAATTTAAGCAACTGTTCACGTTGAAAAGAAGTCATTATGACAAATGCAAAATCTTGAACATCTAAAATTATTTCTGAGTCATTCTACACCTTGGCTTTTGTAATATAACACTGGGCAGTCGCTTCCTAAGTTTGTCATCTCCTCTACCCAGAGCCGTACGCTAATTGCATCATTTAGGTGACGTTTCACACCATACTCAATATGGGAGTTCCTAACAATATTGTACATATCTTTTGTTTCTAACAACAAAATCCTCTGTGAATTTTCTTGTTTTAAAGCAGAATCACGAGCATCATCCAATATATGTTGAATTGTAACACCTTCCTTTAATTTTCCTGAAACACATCAACTGTAAAATTTTAAAGTAGAACTTTATGTTCGAAAATACCTGCAATTTCTACTTTACTCTCTTTACTTAAAAAAACTCGACCAATATCGTTGGTATGTCCAACATGAGTTGTCCAGAAGTCTACTGCAACAGACCCATCGTTCTTTATTGTCGCTTCCATTCTTGAGGGGCAAACACTTCCAATTTTATTAGTGCCTGTGCTTTTTAAGCTTTTAAAACCCTTGCCTTTTGGAATGTAGTTGTACGATCGATGGCAATTATAGTACTCCTTTTTGGTGCCATCAGACAATAATTTAGCTGCAGTGTGAAGTATATACATTGCCAAAATTTTTTCCTGTTCTTGGAGCTTGGACGAATAGAGACATTGTCGCCCTGATAGTAAATGTAAAAAGCCATCAAATGTAGTTTCAATCTATCACAATTAAGAAAGGTAAAGTTTGGCAGAAAATTTCCAATGAAATGGCCAATGCCGGGATTAATTTTACTGCTACACAGTATAAAGACAAATATAAATACCTAAAATCAAAATAGACTAAAAAAAAGCACAACATGAGTACTCGAGCAAGCGGAGCGGAAACAATTCACTTCAAATATTTTGAAATAATATACGAATTCTTAGGAAAATTTCACAATGTTAACCCAATTGCTTTAGCATCAAATTTAAAAAACCGAAATGGTATTCAAATAATTGTGCTTGTTGGTAGTGCATACTAATTGTATATTAAATTTCAGATAAAGAAAACTAAGATGTCAGTAATGATCTGCTTGAACATGGAAACGAAGTTGGTCCAAACACAAAGAAATAAAGGTAACACCAAGAGTAAGCCACCCATTATCTCACTTAGTAGATGTAATTTGTGAGCAGACTGAAAATAAGGAAGAGAATGCATAGAGACTCCACCAAGAACGTTTACAGGCTCGACAGGAAGCTTTAACGTTTGCTCAAAAATTGGATAGTATTATTAAATTTCTGGCTAATAGGAAGTAACGTCAATTTTGTTAACTGAATACTGTAACGTACATTTTTTCAATAATATCTTAGATTATAAAGTAAACCTAAGTTCAATTACATATTAGTATTCTAAGCACTTACTTGTTAATTCTGTATCGACCATACATACATATTATTAACAATAAAGTTTTAGTTGCTTTATTCATTTTATAAAATCAAAATATATAGAACTCGTAAATATGTGTAGTGGATCACATTTAAATCATATAAACCAATTGTATGAATAACACAATAATACATATATATTTATTAAGTACATACAAGAATAATCTATTATTTAAAGTTATAAAACGTATAACATTATTACTTTATAACAATCTACAAATTTATATTCGTTTAAGAGTTCCTTCGAGGTGCTACTCATAAAGTAAGACATCTACTTCACCATTGTGTATCACATTATCTATTCCCCCTTGTACCAAAAACATTACCTAGTATCTATTCACAATTAACTAAAACTAGCATTCAGTTGAATGAGAATGGTACGAATTTAGATGACTCAATTAAACAAGACACTGGAACTCAATGGTCTGCAGCATCTTCTAATAAACGACGTAATCAATTCAGCATTGTCGGGAGTGCAAAAAACATGATAAATCTTACAGCAAACCCCAAGAAAGTCTATTTTTTTGTTTCACAATTGCAAGCTGGAACTAAAACTGAACAGTTATCATCTTTTCTAAAGACAGTTCCCAGAAGTGAATGCGAAGAATTGCTTTCAAAGCGTCCCAACTTGTACACTTCTTTTAAAGTAACAGTTAACTTAAGTAATTTGGATGCTGTTATGGATCCTATAATTTGGCCTGAAGGAGCATTTATAACAAGATTTTTTCACAAGCATCCGCAAATTCCAAGGAACACTTAGGTTCAACTTTTAAGCTTTTATCAATAAACTGTCGATGCCTAACTTTTAACAAAATAGATTATATAACTGTAGATTTTGCAGAGATGTATAATGTCGATTTTCTCTGCCTGACTGAAACGTGGTTTAAAGAGGATAATGTTGAACAAACTGTTTTCCCTGGATTCTTCTTAACCACCAGCTGTTGTAAAACTCTTTTAAAAGGCGGTGGAGTTGGTATATGGTGCAGAAATACAATTATAATTAAGCCAATACAGCTAAAACAATTCTACTTAGAAAAACAGTTTGAAATATGTGGTGTGGTTCTTAGTAAGTTAAATCTCAAAATGATAATTCTCAACTGTTATAGATCTTCTACTGGTACCAATTTTAACATATTCTTAGATCATATTAATAAAGTACTAAGTTTTATTTTTAAGCCTAACATTGGTATTGTGTTGTGTAGAGACTTTAATATTGACGCACGAAGGGATATGCAAGTTTTTCAATCTCTTGTTAGTATTCTTGATAGTTTTAATTTAAAAAACACTAGTTGTGAGAAAACTTGCAATGCCCATACTTTAGATTACATTTTTACAAATATACATAATTCTAAAACGACTGTAAAGGAAACCTATTTTACGGATCATAAAGCATTATTACTGTGCATAGCCTCGGAAGCTAGTCAAAAACCCATTACTAAAGTTGAGTATAGACGAGTTTATAACAAGCTCAGTATGGCAAATTTTCGAACAAACTTAGCTAAAGAAAATTGGTTCGATGTGTTTTCCACAAATAGTGTGGATGAGGCATTTGGTATTTTCAACGAACTTCGTTCGTTTATGAAATCTATTTGTCTGTGTGTCTGTCTGTGTGTCCAAGGCCTTTTTAATGGTCGGACATCAATGTGTGATACATCAATCGATTCAGCTCGGTGCCCAGAGCTTAAGTTTTGATGTCAGTTAAAATCGGGCCACGGGGACGCCGAGCCCCGGAAAATCCACAGGATAATTAAAATTTTAAATAAGTTTAAAATCAATATGCGACACATATTTGAACAATTTATGGCATTTCATGCCAATTATTCCAATATTATAGACATTGTTTAAACTTAAATTTTGATTACCGAAAATAATTAGATTCATATAAAAAAAAATTCTTATCTTATTGATGAGAACTAATATATAGCTTTTAAAATATTTATTCAATAAAATAAAATATATTAAAATGTCTCTTTTGTTGTTTATAAATTTTTGTATTTTATCTGAATACTTATAATTATTACAACATAATAATTTTAATTTCTTTAAATTGTTTTAAAGTAAGTCTACATTTGGAAGTTCGTTGCGACAATGCCTTGCATTTTCAACTTGTTCATTCTGTTTTTCTATACTATTTTAATTTATATTTTCCATTAAAAAAGTTTTCAGTACGGCAAGTTAAAGGTTGGGTGGAAAATAATATTAGAGAATCTAATGTAAATCTAAAAGAACTTTATAAACGGACAAGGCTCACACCACAAATGAAAGATTATTATCATTCATGTAAGTGGATCATTGTAAACTGATTCGCGAGACGAAAAAAGCATACTATCAAAATAAAATAAAATCTGCCGACAATCCTCTAAAGCATAGTTGGAGTATTATTAAGTTGTTAAATAAAATTAAATAAAAACCCTTAACCACAAAAAATATTTAAATTACTAAATACGTATTTCGACCACTATGTGGCCATCATCAGTAGAAAACCTGTAATTAAAAAAAGCTGTTGTTCTGGAACACTTCAGAGGATATTCTCCTCACCACTTAGGCTGAAGTGAACCTTCCCAACCTATAATTTACTATATTGTTGCTTTAAACACTATCGAGGATATTCTCCTCGCCCGCAGGCTGGTGTTCTCAACAACAAACAAGTGAATTGTGACATTATAACTTAAATCTACTTAATTTATACTAATTCTAAATTTACTGAAGCGGAACCAGTTTAATCTTGCTTTCTCATTGGTTGTTGACCAATAGGGAAAGCAAAGCAGATGACTCTATTGGCCCTTTATCTGTGTTTAAGAGGGGTCCTTTATGTTTAACAATTTTAATTGATTCATAGGCATTTAAGGAGGAAAACGTTGGCACCGCTTTTAGCAATTTAACATTTTCGTGTTTAACGGGGTGGATGGTTTCAAATATATGTTTGGCGACCTGAGACCTTTCATATTTACCATATTTGAAGTGAGCAATGTGTTCTTTAAATCTTGTTGTTATATTCCTCTTGGTCTGACCAATATATTTTTGAAAACACCCTGGCCCTGCACAACTAATTTCATAAATCCCCGACTTTTGCAATTTTTCCCCCTTGTCTTTTGGATTACCTAGCAAATCTTTAATTTTATTAGTATTAGTGAAAGCAATTTTGAAATTACACTGTTTGAATATTTTATCAAGACCCTTTGTGGTTTTGTGAAAGGAAGTTTAACATATTTAACATTATCGTTAGAGGTGGTTGATTGCAAAGTCGTTGATTTACGGATGTTGATCCTATTTTACACTTTCTAAAAATATTATCTATAATATCAGAAGAGAAACCATTGTAATTCGCTATTTGTTTAATAAGAGCAAATTCCTTATTAAATCTGTTTTTATTTAAAGGAAATTCAATAATCTATTAATTAAAAAGTTAAATGAAGCCAACTTATGTTGTATGCTATGATTAGAGGAAGACAAAATAAAGCGATTTACATTGGTTTCTTTTCTATAAATGTCAAATTCTAATTTATTACCATTTCTAATTACTAATGTATCTAAAAGGGTAATTGTCCATTATTCTCTAGTTCATACGTAAATTTTATGCTTTGAAATTTTAATTCATTTCTTTAAGAAAATCATCAACATTTGATTTAGAAGTGTCAAAACTGCAAAATATCATCCACGTACCTTAACCATATTCTTGGGAAGTATTTGGAGTTTTCTTTTAACTCGGTTTCAAAACGAGACATAAATAAATTTGCTATGAAAGGTGATAAGCTATTTCCCATTGCTGTGCCTTCATGTTGTTCGTACAACTTGTTGTTGAATTGAAAACAGTTCTGGGACATGCAATGCGAAACAAGCTTGATATAGTCCTCAACTTTATCATCATCAATATCACTATCTATAAGAACATCCTTTAAATATGTTAAAGTACGTGGTATTAAATCGTGCCACAGTGTTCCTATAGATTATTAAGTTGTTAAATAATAAAATCAAGAAAGACAACCCAATTAAAATTATAGTTGAAGATACTCAAATTAAGGATCCCGTAAGGGTTGTCGATGAATTTAATGTTTTCTTTGCCAATAGTACTACCAGGCTCATGGATCAAATACCCAAGGTACTTTATGTAAATTTAATAAAAATCAATAACAATTCAATGTTTCTTTTGCCATATGCAGAAGAAGAATTTATATAAGTAACAAGTTAAAAACAAAAAGATCTAGTGGGTTTGCCGATGTACCCAACTTTCTTTTGAAAAAATGTTTGATAGAGATGGCAAAACCTCTTACACACTTAATTAATTTATCTTTTCAAACTGGTGTTTTCCAAATAAATTAAAGCTCAATAAAGTTACACCCTTACATAAAAAAAAATAATATGTTGATGGATAATTATCGACCAATTGCACTTTGCTCGGTCTTTTCAAAAATTTTTGAATACTGTTATTTGGAGAGATTGTTAAAAATTTTGAATGCTAACAAAATAATTATAACAAATCAATTTGGTTTCCAACCAAAGCAAAGTACAATGGATGCAATATTTAGTTTCATAGAAGTCATAATTAACTACATTGAATCTGGGCAATGTCCTGCTGGGATCTTTTGTGATCTCAGCAAAGCATTTGATTGTGTGGTACATTGGTTACTCCTACTGAAGACAGAAAGTTACGGCATACGGGGTCTAACTCTATAGTGGTTAAAAAGTTACCTCTGCAATAGACAACAATACATTTCAGTTCCCTACAAATATTAATGGTGTTACTACTAATTTCAATTCTAGAACAATCAGTAATAATATAGGTGTACCTCAAGGGTCAATTCTAGGCCCACTCTTATTTCTGCTGTACATTAACGATATAAACACTAGTTTAGACTGTTCGTTATTTTTATATGCAGATGATGCTACTACAATAGTGTCCGACAAGAACTGTACAACTCTACAGACCAGGTTGCAAGTAAATTTCGACAAATTGTGCAACTGGTTTAATATGAACTTTTTATATATTAATGCACCTAAAACTTGCTACACAATTTTTCATAATTATAATAAAAGAATTCTTGATGTCAGGGTTCTCATTAACAATATCGAAATAAACAAAGTTATTAATGTCAAGTTTTTGGAAGTAATTATAATTGAACATCTAAATTGGAAAGCACACTGTTACAGTGTTTGCTCTAAACTAAACTCCTTGTGTTTTCTAATCAGAAATTTAAGAAGTGTACTGTCTATTGATCAACTATTACCAGTTTATCATTCGTACTGTTCTTCAAGATTGAGATATGGTATAGCTTCTGGGGTACATCTTCAGCTGCACATGATGTGTTTATATGTCAAAAAAGAATAATCAGATGCATTGCAGGTGTTTCGCAACTTGTGTCATGCAGAAGGTTTTTCAAAGAATTTGGAATTTTGACTTTAACATCTATAATTATATTGGAACTTGCCACTTTAATATATAAAAAAAGGATAAATATCAATCCAGTAGTAGTTACCATGACTACAGTATCCGTAATAATGCTCTAAGATTACCTAACTTCAAATACAGAATTAGGAGATTATCGGCAGCCTTTTTAGGTCTTCAAATTTTCAATAAAATTGCGAGGGACATTAAATCTTCACACAATTTAAAAACGTTTAGGCACAAATGGAAAATGTTTCTTTTGAACAAGTGTTTTTATGACTTGCTTGAATTTTTTAAATGATTTTAGTAATATTGGCGCATGTTTCGTATGTAGTTTTATATGGCTTACTGTTGCCAATTTCCTTTTCCTAACTTGTTAATCATGTATTATATTATATATACTTATCCTATGTACTATTATATGTAATGTAAAATGTTTGACTTTTTTCCACAATGCTCGCCATTCTATGGAATTTAAATAAATTTTATTATATTTATTTATATTCTTCAATTAAAACATCCTTGGAGTCCAAACAAATATTATGTAATACACAGCAAGTCACGACAGTTTTTGGAATAAACTTAGTGTTATTCATGTCTAAATATTTGTCTTCTAAAACGTCCAAGAAGTACTGCAAAAGCACATTCTACGGTTTGCCTAGTTGCACATATTTTTCTGTTAAAGAGCTGTTGGGCTGCAGTTACATTACCACGATCAATAAACGGTGGAATACACCATGTAAGAACTGGATATGATCACCAATGATGAATTCTTTTACACGATAAAATTACATAATATAAAACTAATAAATCTTACAATTATTACCGTTTGAAAAAAGCTAGCTGGATCTTGTGCTACTGAAAGAACCAGGATATTCTATAAAGCAGTCTATGAATTTCATCTTATCATTGCTAATAGCTTGTAAAGTCATCACATACTTGCATTTCCTAGTTATGTAGATCCTCTTCAAGAACTTTAATTGCAATGAATGGACCATCCACTACCTCAATTATATTTGGTATGCCACCCATTCTTTCAAACCCTTGTTTGACTACATTTAACAAACCGTCTCTGGGCCATACTAAAAGTTGTGGCGCTATATTTATCAAAGTATTCACAACCCTTACAAAACATTGGCAAAGCGAAGATTTTGCTAAATCAAATCTCTCTCCAACAGATCTAAAATAAATTCATGTCCATACTGATGCAAAAATATAAATTCTACCGATATGAATCAGGAGTAGCGAGCAACCAAATTACAGCCAATATCTGTTCTTCCACTGATATTGTGTTTCTTCCAATTTCTCCATGTCTTATTAGTCTGGGACCAATACATCTGTTTAATTGTTCATATGCATCTACTGATAAGCGAAAATTCTGTTGAAATTGACCACCAGTGTAGTTCCACACCACATTTTCAATATAATCCTGAATACGAGGCAGATCATTCATACACTTCTACTGCGTGGTATCGATCACATCACCATTAAAACAGTTTCAAGCTCATCATCACCATCGTATTCTGTATTGTCATCTCCATAAAAAATTGTAATATTTGAACCAAAATTACCATAAAGAGTGTAAGTACTAGGGTTTCGTCTGTATCCGTTTAAATATTTATAAATACTACATTTTAAAAAAGTAACAAACTGCTACAAATAAATAAACAACTAAAGATCTATTAAGTTTTACCCAGCACGTAAATTCTCCTAAATTCAAAAGTAAGGTTATAAGAATATAAACAAATAACTATGGGCCTCTCTACTTAGGACATTAATCTCAGCCAGAAACCTGTGCATATTTTAGCATTGTATTCCTAGTTCGCAACTTGCCGCTAGGGAAATGTAGGGCGATTTTTATATGTAGCTTATGGAGCATCCGTTATTTTTCTCATTAGTAATTATAAAGTCGATTTTTATTCAAAATTCCAGTCATTGGAAGTTGAAATATACACAAATTCTTAACAAATACCAATTTAATACTCTCGTATTCCTATAAGAATTTCAAATTATTAAAGAAGAATCAAAATATCATGCTGGGCAATGTAACCATACATAAACAATATTTATTCAAAGCACTTTTAAAGCATTTTATGATACAAATACAAGCGGCTATAAAACAATAGGGAAGGTCGTTCATACAAAAAAGAGTGTTTTATCTCTGGTAACACTAGTTTTCAGGAGATCAATTTAAAGTTCTTGTTAATTTATGTAGTTAAGTCTCATACTATAAAAATTAGAAATTTTAAGACTTAGAATCTTTGATGGTCCAGAAGGATGAACTACATGTATCATTGAGCACACAAAAATCTGACCATCCTTTTGGGGATAAAATAGTCATTTTATTAAAGCAAAAAAATGTTATATTAAACCAAATAAAACAACAGTATATCTAACTTTTTGATACACACTTTTAATTAGAAATAAAAATGTATTATTATAACAAGAATCGTATTAGAAACATATATGCTCAGGTAGATACTTAAATTACAATTCTTACCATCCAATGCACATAAAAATAAATTTCATTGTACATTAATATATACACAAATAAGAACCTTGTCACTTCGAGGAATAGCTTGTCACCACTATTCTAATGTTTCCACATCCTACAAAAACATGTATTTAGAAACTCAATAGCATCACTAAACACCAAAAATACCTTGAGAGCAGAATAAATACTTCTCCTAATGTGTTTGAATGATTTATATCTGGATTTGCACTCAGGGACAAAACAATACTTCATATTTTATATCTCTAGATAAGTAATAGGCCGCAAGTTTTACACACAATTGACTATCACAGCTATAAAGTACCAAATATGATAATCTTAGTCTAATTAGACCTCAAAATTTTATAAAAATGCGATTTTAATACTAATATGCCATAAGACACAATAGAAAAGTGACCCTCCTGTTGTTGCTTGACGTTCGTGTTTTAAGGCGGCAGTACCTAATATTGGAATTTGATGAACTTAAGTAGGCTATAGACATAGACATGTCAAAAAAAAATTTTAATTCAATGTCAAAAAACATATAATTGCTGTTCTTGGTTTTTTAATGTTGTTAGTTGGAAATAAAGTAAAATATTATTATAAAAGCGCTTCTTTGACAGTTGATACAGGCTTGTTGGGTATTTATAGTACTGTATCTGCAACTGAAAGTCGTCGTTTAATGGTAACCATTTGCTTTGTTCGTTCTTACGCAGCATACAAATGATACAAAAACAAAAAGAACATTTAACTGCAGTCGAATTCCCTTTAAAGGTTTAAGCAACCATAACATTTGGAGGGGACACCCAGGTTGTATTGCAGTAAGAATTGTATCCATCAACTTGCAAATGCATAGAAGTGAAAAGCGTGTACTTAAACCAGTGCAAAGACTTACTTACTCTGCACCTGGTAAGCAGGGAGAAGAAGTCATCACTACCATTGACAAGACCGTAGAACGCAATGTAATCATTGAAATGTCTAACTCTGATAAAGTGAGTAAAAGGTCAAGCGTAAGGTCTATAAGCACGTCGATTGTATCAAAAATATCGAGTCAAAAGCGGGTGATAACTGCAAAGCAACTAGAATTGTCAAAATTAAAAGAACGCTTCAGATACACTATCAATTCATTGGAAAAGGAAGTAGACACTAACAAAGCTGCAGCGTACTCGGTTAATCAACAAATAATGTATTTCTCTACCAAACAACATCTAACGCCAGCAGAAATAGAAGAAAAACAGAATCTAGAAGCTAAGCTTGTTGTATTGGAGCTAGTAATCCTTGAAAAACACTTACAACTAGAGAAGGTTCTTGAGGAAACTCGATATTATCAAAAAATTATAGATGAACGTGCTGATTTAAAAATGCAAATGATTCAGGTAGATGTCGAAGGGCAAAATGAACTCCGTGAAATTATGGAACAAAACCTAGACTCTGACGAAGAACGTGTAATTCAAAAATGGGATGAAGAAATGAAGGGAAAGGAGCCCACAAATCCCACCCTTACACATTTGCAACAATTGGACCCGTTAGAAGAAAGGGAATACGCCATCAACAAAAGCTGACGTACATCTGGTTGATCACTTTGCAAAAGCATTTGGGAATGTTTTCGGGGGTCACTCTATCGAGTTACCATATTTTTCATGTAATCCGGAAGACTGGTTAATTTTCGAGGTGGAAGTAAAAAGAGCAAGAGAAAATGCCCTGATGAAAAAATCGCCTCAAAATTGAATAAAGTGCTTAGAGGTGCAGCAAAAGAAGCCGTTATTAGGATATTAGACAACCCAAACTGTGTCGACAAAGTTATGGAAACTCTTAGTCTACGATTCGGAAGAAGCGAATTTATTATTCATACGCTTATTCAAAAAATAAGAGAAATAAAGAAGCCCGAGCGAGACAAACCAGAAGCAATGGTGCAATTTGGTACATTTGTACAAAACCTAATTCATAAAGCTAAAACAATGAAAAAGGAAAGAGTTTTAAACGACTCAACGCTCTTGGCTGAGATCATTGCAAAGCTAACTTTAGATCATGCTGAGCAGTGGGTGGATTGGACCGACCAAAATCTTGTTACCTGCCAAAGTGGCACTAAACATTGTCTTAGCTTAATTTTTATGTGCGGAAGTTTTCGCGCCTTAAAATTTAAAAGTCTTGGCGTGTATTTTCGTCACGCCAGAGGGCGTTTGCGCGAGATCGCGCGGGAACTTCGCGCCGACGCGTGAAAAGAACAAAAGTGGGGAGTTTCCAAAAGACGCTTAGAAAACGGGGCTTTTTTCCTGGGACCTTCGTGAAGAGCGGTTCTGTCAGGTATCGTATCGTGCCTTATCTTTATTTATGTAGATCTCCTTGCCTGATTATCTTTGTTTGTCGCCCTTATACCTGTTCCTGCCTTTCCCTACATAGGTAGAGGTAATTTGTAACCGTTGGCCGAACCGCATTCCACGCCGGAGCACCATCTTTAAACACTCCGGAGTGGAGCCCTGAGATCCAGTCGAAGCTATTTGGATGGACGTAGGCGTACCCTCCGTTAATTGCCTTAAAAGGGGCCATCAGTAGCCCGGATGGACTTCAACAGAAGCCAACTTTAACCCAGGGACATATTCATGTGAGTATTTCGCCGTTATAAACTATTGTCTTAAATTTATATTTTCCGATAATTGCGTATTAAATTTGTGCATTGGTGACGTCATCGTCAGATGGCTGCGCTAAAGCCTGTGTAAGCTTGGAGCTACCACCTGCCGTGGCGTCGCTTTTTCCGCGCTTGCGCGATTGCTATTATAAACCTTTAAATTGTGCAATTATGAACTTTAAACTGTAAGAATCTAATTGATGATCCCAATTTGGTAGACTTTGGTGAATGGATGGAACAAAAAATTAGGCGCCTGGTGCGTCTGTGCAAAAAACCTATTAGTTCTATCACCCACCCACTGGAGGAAAAATCTAAAGAGCAGTATAAGAAAGGCCGGGGGATAATTCACACTGCAACGACCATCGAAAAGAAAAAAGAGCAGACCGCACCAACATTTTCAAAACTGTGCGCGTTCTGTAATAATAAGTCCCATAATATTAAAGCGTGTTGGATATTTAGAAAGAAACCAGTCAACGAACGTCGAAAGTTCGAAGAAGAAAAGCATTTGTGTTTTTTGTGTCTTGGTTCTGGTCACAGTGCACGAAAATGTTCTGCAAAAACAATGTGCATAGTTGCGGGTTGTTCAAGAAAGAATCACTCTCTTTTGCACGAAAACGAACCAACACCAAATAAAAACGAAGAGCCAACACAATCCGGCATTAGAGACTTAAACACAGAAATCAGCTTGAACGATGAAAAAAGTGATCCTTCAGTTTTAGGTTTAGTTGGTGCAGTGATGCAAGCAAATTTTCACCCTATGCCCCTTATATACGGAAAAATTAAAGGACCAAGGAGTTTTCGTAAGGTATACATTGTTCCCGATAGCAGTTCAACTATTACCATTATATCACACAAACTTTGCAAAGAGATGCGAATTCAAGGCGACGAGTTTCAACACGTGTATAAAGGTATAGGAGGTATAGTTCATGAAAAGATTGCAAAAAGGGTAGCCTTTGAAGTTTCTGGTAATTTTAAGGGTGCTAAATGGTTTAATATTAGGGGAGCAATAACTATGGAAGAATTAGGATTCTCGCCATATAGCGTAGATGTAGATTTAGCTAAAACGTCATTCCCTTACTTACAGAAACTTAAAATGAGTTCATTAGAAAATGTTATCCAACTGTCATTATCGGGGAGGATCACCCTCACCTTACGGCCCATCAAGAAATTATAGAAAGGTACGTAGGAGAACCCGTTGCGAGACGAACCCGGTTAGGATGGTGTCTTACCGGTAAACAGTTGTCGGTAACAAGTGATAAAGCGTGCGTACAATGCGAATCAACTTGTAGTTTCGACAAAATCGATCAAATGGTAAAAGAGTTCTTTTCTTTAGCGTCCTTTGGAGTGGTCCCAAGTAGAACCAAAGGTTCTTTAGAAGATCAAAAGGCACTTGAAATCATGGATAAAACGTCAAGAAAAGTCGGACGTAAATGGGAATGGGGCCTGTCGTGACCGTTATGATTTTCGGAGCCACATCATCTCCCAGCACAGCAACATACATTAAAAATACGAATGCAAAGATGTACTCGGAGAAATATCCAGAGGCAGCCCAATCAACAATCGACTATTTCTACGTAGACGATTGCCTGAGCGGTGCAAAAACGATCGAAGCAGCCATAAAACTTTGCAGAGAAATAATAAAGTTAAACGAGGAAGGAGGTTTCAGCGTAAAAAGTGGTTGTCAAATAAAGCCGAAGTGATCGAAGCTATCCCACTGGAATATCGGGCAACCGGAGTTAAGGATTTCTGTATGAAACAGGAAATAAGTACTGAACGAGTGTTGGGTCTATGGTGGAACCCAATGGAAGACGTGTTCCAATTCCGTTTCCAGTTCCGCAAAGTGAAACAATAGGTTTTGGACTGAGTAAGACCAACTAAACGAGAAGTGTGCAGTCTAGTGATGGCGGTACATGATCCGCTTGGGTTTTTACAGAACCTTAAAATAAAAAGGATGATTATCATTCAAATGATGTGGAGAAGCGGTTGCTGCTGGGACGACTATATCTCAGATAAAATATATTATGAATGGACGAAGTGGTTGACGCTACTAAAGAAAATCCATTTAGTTAAAATTCCACGATCATACTGCGTTGATATTCACAAAGCTGTGTCATTACAACTTCATACGTTCGTTGATGCCAGCGAGGAATCTTATGCAGCCGTATCTTATCGGCGAGTCACTTTAGATAATGAAATAAAGATTGCATTTGTCTCATCTAAGGCAAAGGTAGCTCCCATTAAAAAACTAAGTATTCCAAGACTAGAATTACTTGCTGTTGGCCTGGATGCTAGATTGGCAAGAACTATCACAAACGAGTTGCGGTTGCAATTTACGGAAAGATTTTTTTGGAGCGATGCCAACCTAGTACTAACCTGGATTACTAGCGTATCTATTCGGTACAAGAAATTTGTAGCAAACAGAGTCAGCGAAATCCAAGACTTAACATGAGCTACAGAGTGGTATTGGGTTCCCACCAATTACAACATTGCTGACGAAGCTACTCGATTGAAAGAAGATATCGTACTTGACAAAAATTCAACATGGCTTACTGGACCAAGTTTTCTTTGAGAAGAGAAGGATAAATGGCCAAAGCGGCAAAGTAGACATGCAGTAGAAATTGACGATGAATCCGAGGTAAAAGCAAGAAATTTCACAGTTACCTCTGTTGACGTATCGACAATACAGTGTAACAAATTTGTAGAACGCAAAAGGTTTTTTTCGTACTATTTGCGAGTTGGGGCAGCTACTACAGCATCAGCTAGATATTGGAGACAGAAAACTGCAAAGATCGAAACAGCAACGTCACCATGGGCACTATAAACTCAAAAACCTCTACCAATACGAGATAGAGACATAGATTTAAAACCTCGATTCTTACGTATAAAAAGGTTCCTACAGAAATATCTTGTATCGCAATTAGACTGTGACAAACTAGACCAGGCCGAAAGGATATGTATTCAATCAGCACTGTCATAAGTTTTGTGCTAAAGAAATAAGAAGTTTAAGAGAGCCCAACAAGAAACATGTAAACAAACAAAATGCGTTACTGTCACTTAACCCTTTTTTCGATAAAGACGGAATAGTGAGGATGCAAGGAAGATTAGCAAATCGTATCGACTTAAACGAAGACATAAAACACCCCGTAATTCTTCTTACACGAAATGCCTTTACCGAACTATTGATTATGAGAGAACATAAGATGAGTGCACACCAAGGGCAAGGAACCGTCTTCAACAACTTGCGACAGAAGTACTGGATTGTAAACGAACGAGCCGCCGTTCGTCGTATTTGCGAAAGGTGTAGAGAATGCATCATTCGCAAGGCTAAACCTATTGTAAAAGATGGGGAATTTGTCACATTACAGACTGTCATCTGGAGACCCTCATTTTACATATACGGGCTTAGATTATTTCGGCCCTATAGAGGTCTCTATGGGTCGGAGGCATGAAAAGCGCTTTGGTGCTCTTTTTACATGTATGGTTACAAGAGCCATTCATATTGAAGTAGCGTATGGTTTAAGCACAGACGAAATGTTGTTAGTGTTGTCAAGATTTACTGATACGAGGACGAATCCGATGCACATCTACACTGACAACGGAACGGCATTTGTGGGCACAAACAGAATGTTGAGGGTGTCTGGGACCAAATCGATTGGACAACTATCACCTCTGCAGACAGATTCCATGATATTAATTAGTATTTTCTCCCAGCACTAGCTCCCCATATGGGTGGGGTGTGGGAAAGAATGGTTCGAAGTGTAAAAAAGGCGCTAAAAGCAACATTGAACACGAAATATCCTAAGGACCAAGTGTTGCTTACCATGTTAAAAGTGGCCGAAAATATAGTTAACTCTCGACCAATCACGTTTACATCCGAAGATCCTAAACACTCCGAAGCATTAACTCCCAATCATTTCTTGAAAGGCGGATGTTCAGTTGGACCTTCAATCCCCGGAACATACGACGTGAAGTATGATACTCTACGCGGAAACTGGAAACGGGCACAAGCAACTATGAACATGTTTTGGGAAAGGTGGACAAAAGAATACCTCCCAGACCTTAATCGGCGTGCTAAATGGCATCAAAACTGTGGGCCACTGCAAGTTGGTGACGTTGTGATGCTAGTTGATCCACAACTACCACGTAACGTATGGGTAAAAGCAATCGTTACCGCGACTTTTCCTGGTATTGATGGTCAAGTGCGCGCAGTGACAGCTACGACTCGAGATTTTAATACAAAGCGAGTGCACAATTAACAACGCAACGTTGATAAGATAATTCTGTTAGGCTTACACCTTGGAAATTAGCATAACTGCCAAGATGTGGGTCGGAATGTTGTTGCTTGACGTTCGTATTTTAAGGCGATAGTACCTAATATTGAAATTAGGTGAACTTAAGCAGGCTATAGACATAGACATGTCAAAAAAATTTTTTAATTCAATGTCAAAAAACAGATATAATTGCTGTTCTTGGTTTTTTAATGTTGTTAGTTGGTAATAAAGTAAAATATTATTATAAAAGCGTTTCTTTGACAGTTGATACAGGCTTGTTGGGTATTTATAGTGCTGTATCTGAAACTGAAAGTCGTCGTTTAATGGTAACCATTTGCTTTATTCGTTCTTATGCAGCATACAAATAATACAAAAACAAAAAGAACATTTAACTGCAGTTGAATTCCCTTCAAAGATTTATGCAACCGTAACACTTCCTTTTCCCTAGCAGCAATATTAACTAGGAAGATTAATGTCCTAAGTAGAGGGGTTCCTAGTTTTAGGTTAATTTCTGAAAATAGTTATATTTCTTTGAAGAAAGAAATTAGCGATACATTAGTCGAAGAGATGCATAATGATTTAAAGTTATGTGGATTAACTGGACTATATTGGCTACTATCTCCAGAGCCAGCTTCTAATCCGGAAATTGTCGACATTGAAGACTTAGTTTTTTCTAAAGAATATTTAAATACTTCTGATAAAAACAGTTTTTAAAAATATTCTTTAAAAATGCCAAAGGATAGAATTATTTAATTAGTTAAGTTAACAACAGGAACTTTGGAAAGATAATTAAAACTTGACGTTGAGAGTGATATCTCCCATCGCTTTTCAAGACGCTAATGGGTAATTATATTTTGTTACTTGCAAAATTTGCTTTTATAAAACTAAACAATGCGTAATGGTTTAAAATTATGTGCACAAACTGGACTATATTGGTTACTCTCTCCAGAGCCAACGTCTAATCCGGAAATTGTCGACATTGAAGACTTGTCGTGGAGAGCGATATCCCACATCACTTCTCAAGACGCTAATGGATAATTATATTTTATTACCTGCAAAATGTACTTTTATAAATCTAAATATATTCAAATATTTAACCACAATAAATAAAACATTAAAATAAAGTAAAACTAAATGTTATTTATTTTTTGCAGGTACCTACATTCTTGATGAGGCGAAACAAATTGAGTGGGAAAAGTACATAAAAAAGATGCACTTGGTTTTTTTATAAAAGAAAAAAGTTCAACATAAAGGCAACAGGGGTGTGGCTCTATAAAAATGGTATTCTCAGTGGTAGCCCTGATGGATTAATAGCTGAAGATACAACCATCATAATTGAAATTAAATGTCCATACAAATACAGACAGAAAAGTTTACAGAAGATTCTGTCTGGTGACCAAGGCTATGAACTGAGTTATAATGCACTAAATCAGTTTAAAATCAATTGTGACCATGATTATTACCACCAGATACAGGGGTTGCTACATATTTTGAAAAAACAAGTATGCTATCTAATAATTTGGACTTCAAAAGAAGTTGCTGGTACAGAGATTTTTAGAAATGCACAATGGAGCAATAACGTTAACCCTTTACAGAAATTTTATTTTGAACATTACAATACATAACTAACTAATGTTTTTCATTGCTAATTACTAAACGTACATGAGTTGTATTATTATGTAGGAATGTATACATTTTCATCACGTACGTGCCACATCAATTATAATTATTATATCCTCATTTATTATTTCTGACCTCATAAGTGAGTCTTTCTTGTTAGGGACTTTTCCAGCCTGTCTTAATCATGCAATTGTGATCTCTTTACACAAAGGTGGACCATTTGTTGCAAACAATTTCCGTCCTATATCCTTGTTTTCTCAAAGATTATTGAAACTCTAGTTAAATCCCGACTTTAAGGTTTGTCAATAAATTAATTTTTTCTCTCCAAATCAGTCTGTCTCCTGTGCCAAAAAATCAATGAGTGACGCTATTTATAATTTTCTCACTAAAGTTTTTTCAAGTATAAACAATACCAACTTCTTCTTTTTGCTGTATTCGTGGATATAAGTAAAGCCTTTGACTCTGTAAGTCATGAAATTTTATTAAATAAGCTTTATTTCTATGGAATAAAGGATATCCCCAATAATTGGTTCAGGTCATATCTTGGGAGACAAACACAATTAGTTCGTAATGGTGATCACAATATATTTTCAAAACTAGAAATAAAACTAGGTGTGCCACAAGACTGTTTTAGGGTTTATTCTTTTGTAATTTTTTTAATGATTTTGCAACTTCTATTAGATATGCATCTAGCACCTTGTTTGCTGATGACATTAGCTTAAGTTGGGTATTTTTTTCAATTACATCACTTGAATATCAAGTCACTTCCGACATGACATCGGCTAATAATTGGTTCGATATAAATAAGCTTTCAGTGTCTTACAATTTAAAAGTTCATAATTACCAAACCGCAAGCGCGGTATATTAGACACCACGTCAGTTGGTAATGCTAATCTTTATACAGATTTTGGCGCGCCCATCTGTCAATTATGTCACCAATATACAAATTAAATGCGCAATTGACGGAAAATATGTATTGAATTCGCAAACAATTATGACAATAAGGTACTCACATAAAAGGTACGGCTTGCTGTGGGGCTTAGTTAAAGTTGGCGTCTGCTGACGTCCATCAGGACTGCTGATGGCCCCCTTTAAGATAATTTACATATGGTGACTGCTAGCGGGGCAAGGCCTCCAATTCGTTCCCGGGGTCGTGGATTACGATTCGCCCTAGGCGGCTTACAAATTTATCTTCTACCTATGCAGGGAACGGATAAGGAAACAGGTTTATCAGAACGACAAAACAAAGATAAACAAAGGCAGGGATCTACATAAGTAAAAGATAACGATACCTTACCGAAACCCAACCACATTTCTCGAAGTCTAAGGCAAAACAGCCACGTTACAGAGTCTCACGGAAAAACTTCTCCCACTTTTTCTCCGCCACTCGCGTCGCGCGATCTGGCGCAAACGCACTCTGACGTGAAGGAAATACACGCCAAGTCTTTGGAATTTGTGGCGCGTAACTTCCGCACATCAAAATTAAACTAAAATGTTTAGTGCCAATTTGGCACATAACAAGTGAACGCCCAAAAAAACCTATTCCTTGCCTTTCATGGGCTGGAATTTCATTAAAGAAAGAAGACAGCTTATTAACTTAAACTGTACGGTCTCTCTAAAATTCCTAGGTCTATTGGTTAACTGCAACCTTAACTGGAATGAGCAGGTAATCAAGCTTGCTAATTCATTGGCTACTGCTTGCTATGCCATTAGATCTGTGTCCAGTTGGCGCTCTGCATGCATACTATGCACTATTCAACACAAAAATGCAATATGGACCAACTTTTTGGGGCAACAGCTCTCTAAAAAACATTGGAATAATTTTTAATATACAAAAGAACGCAATAAGGTTACTCTACAAAACCTCTAAATATACTCATTGGAGACCGTTATTTAAAAACTTAATGTTCTCACTTATGCTTCCACTTTCATTTGTAATACCCTAATACTCTTCTACAGGTATCAGTCTTACTTTCCTAATAGCAATTCTATTCATGGTTACAACACGTGTAATTCCAATACCGTTTATTGTTCTGTGTCTACCTCCACACAATTTCAAAGATCATTTTGGTATATGGCTCCTACTTTATGTAATAAACTTCCAATCTTGATCAAAGATTTAAAAATCTTCCATCATTGAAACATGCGCTTCTATCCTTGCTGCGTGAACGATGTTATTACTTTATTGAGGAAATTTTGGTGGATGACAGACTAGTGCTCACATTGATAATCAATGAGTTCCCACTGTTTTGTGTATGGAAATGATAAACTTATTAATGTGTACTTATATCATTTATTTGTATATGTAGTCATTTGAAATTGTATCGACTTACTGTGATACGTGTAACTGCCATTTATTACGGATAAAAATATCTATATATTTATTGTAATGTAAATGTCTTAGCTTCCCTTTCTATTTCATCAAATCTAATTACTACGCTTTGGTTTTTATATAGACTGTAAATAATTTTTCTATCCTTATAAGAGATTCCTATTATTCGCAAAACCCTGAACATAACAATCCAATTAACCCTATCAAATGGTTTTCTAAATCTACAAACGCAAAACGCATCTTTTAATTTTTTGTAACTTTTTCGATAATTACTCTAATCATTAGTATCGGTTACCTAGTACCTCCGACTTTACGAAAGCCATATTGGTCTTCGCCTAATTAATTCTCAGTCAGAGCTTCTACTCTATTTTTAATTATTGTTGTTGATATTTTGGAAGCATTGGAAGTTAAACTAATTGTCCTAAAATTCTCACACCTATCTAGATCCTGACTTTTTTGGGATTGGGATAATATTATTTTAAAAATCTATTGGGACCTCACCTGTGTCATACATTACTTTTACTAGTTCATATAATCTGTCTAAAGTTTTGTGACTTGCATATTTTATTAATTCTGCGGGAATATTGTCTATCCCTGGCGCTTTATTTAGTTTAAGATCCCTAATAGCTCTATCAAATTCCTCTCTTAATATTGAGAACCCTATTTCTAAATCCTCTTCTTGATCGTTCTCTAACTCATCCATATCGTCTTCCTTATATAAATCTTCTAAATAGCATTTCCATCTATCTGCTACTTCAACTTTAATACCATTATATTTGTTCCTATCTTCCTCGAAAAACTTTTTAACTATCCTGTAAGCCCCGCCTGTCTTACCTACTCTCAAATCATCTTGTATTCCTTTACAATTCTCCTCCATCCATTTATTTCTAGCTTTTCTATACTCATGTACTATCTTATTTCTAACTCTATTATATTTTTGCTTATTTTCACTATCCAATTATCTGAAAGATTTAAGCATTCTTCTATTCTCTATTAAGTTTAATATCTCTTTTGTTACCTAGGGTTTCTCGTTTCTACTTTTAACTTACCTATTGTCTGTGTTGCTGTAACATGTACAGCCCTTTTATTTCTATCCATCTATTTTCTACGTTCCCTCCTATAGCTATCTCTTTAATCTTATTATCTAATACCTGTTTATATTCCTCTTTTACCCCACTATCATTGAGCTTATCTAGACCCACTCCCTCTCTTTTAGCTTGTCTCAATTTTTTTAATTTTAGATTACACTTCATTTTAACTAAGTTATGATCGCTATCTATGTCAGCCCCTGGATAACTACGACAGTTTTTAACTTGGTTTCTAAATCTTTGTTTAACTAAAATATAATCTATTTGGTATCTAACCCGATCACCTTGTGCTTTCCATGTATATCTTCTTCTAACATGTTGTTCAAATAGGGTGTTTACAGTTACTAATCTATGTTCCTGACAAAACTCAACTAATCTTTTTCCTCTATCATTTTGTTTACCACACTCAAATTTTCTTACCAATTTTCCCTCACTACCTTCTCTCACTGACACATTAAAATCGCCCTTAACTATTAAATTCTCATCTCCCTTACTTTTCTCACCATACTATTATATCTTCGTATACCTTTTCTACTTCCTCATCCTCGTACTGAGTTGTTGGCATGTAAACCTGTACTAAAATAGTGTTTGTGGGTATTGTACTCAATCTAACCATAATTATTCTATCACTAAATCGTAAGTATTCTTTAATTTTACATCCTAATCTTTTACCTAACACTATTCCTACCCCTGCTTGTCTATTAGTTGAAGAAGTTGTAATTATTTTATAATTATCTTTTCAAAAGTCATTACTATCTGGCATCTCACCTTATTAATACCTAAAATATCCAGCTTTACTTTTCTCATTTCGACTAATAATAATAATAATAATAATTCTTTATTATCATTAAATGGACAATCTTAAGGGGCAGTATCAAATATAATTTGTTTTATCTACTACTCCTTAATAGACAGAAGAAAAAAAACAAACTAATACTACAATACAGATTCACTAGGTTTAATTTAATATAAATTCAGTTAAAAATTTAATGATTACCATATTCGCTCTAGTAATAGATTTAATACACGGTTAGATGTAAGCATCTGCTACCCAAACAACTAACATAACATAATAATTAGGCTATTTTGACATTCTTGACATTTTCGAAGCAACCTGCAGGCTGTCATACAACACACTCACATGTATCCATGTACTCATTAGTTTATTATAACTTACCACATACTCATTAGCATGCATGCTCAATCTCACCTCAACCACATTCACAAACACAAACGCAGACATACACACCCACTCTGAAAATACACGCACACTCACACATACCGATACGTATACCCACACACACACACATATTCATACTCAGGTTCCCGTGAACACCCACACCCGTGTTCATTAACTTATCTACGCTAAGTAATGACATTACATTCTAAGTTCCTATCACTAAATCAAATCGTTGTTTTAAATTCTTACAATGACAAGTCCTAAATACCTCCTCACGGAGATCCGAATGAGGGGGTACTTTACCTCCGGACAAGAATTATACTTGTGAGATCTCTATCATATAAAGTTCGTGTTTTAGGCCACGCACACCTGGGAAATATGGTAGTAGGTTTCCACAACGCCAGTTTTAAAGATTTTAGCAAAAAGTCCTATCCGTCACGGCCAACTCCCAACAACCTTGTAAATTATTGAAGATCGCCCGAGACCAATCGACTATTCTCCAATATCTTTCAGCCAGCAAGGCTGCTGCCTCTTGCTGTGCCTTTTAATCGTCTTTTACGATAAGCAGGCTTACTATAGTGGTATTCTTTGTCCCCTACTATAGGGACCAAAATTGGCCAAGAAATGATAATTCTGTGAAAAATTCAATTTGTATAATTCCTAGCACACTTATGATAATCTTTAAGACGAGTGTTTAAGTTGTGATTTTTAGTCCAAACACATTTTGAAAGCTAAAAATTCTAGGGACATAAATAGGATGTCAACACAAAGTTTGATTGTGGTACAGTTTGCATATCCGTTGATTTACAGAAAGTCATTATGTTTCTGCATACAGATTGTTTTAAAAAGGTTTTATTACTCAGAAAAGCATTGCTTGTCACGAAAATTTCATGCCTTTGAGAAAAAATTAGTCAAATTTGTCGTTATGCTGCAATTGCTGGAAAAACTAAAGAAGACATTATAAATTGTTATGACTCATTCTTATTAACTCATAGGGATGCTCCTAAAATTATTTTTAGAGTCGACAATTGCATGGCCCAAAATAAGAATTGGGTTGTTACCTTTTTTGCGTCATATTATAAACAACTTTGAAACATCGGCTGACAGAATTACAGTGATTTTTTTTAACTCAGTCACACTTTTGTGAGGGCTGATAGTTTTCATCACAGTGTAGAACAATCACTTAAACAATAAAGATTTTTGTACTTTTGCAAATGCTATAAAAATGCACAGTGCAAAGTGAATGTCAAAGAAATGAACCCAGCTGACTTTTTTTTGAACGAAAGGATTGGACCTCATCAAAAACTAAAAATTAAAAAAAAAATGGAACACGATCCGATCTAGCCGATATATAAATATTGTAAATATAAACATAAATATACTAAAATAGTTTAAGTACTTTTGCAGATAGTTAGCACGTAAATCCTAACATCTGTGTTAAAAAAAGATTACTGTTAAGATAATTTGAACAATTTAAATATAAGGTAAACAAGCAAATAATTTATCTTTAGGTAGATTGTTGAGTCACTAAAATTCTTAGAGGTGTTCCAGACATTTAGCAAAATTTTAATTATGTAACATGCATTTTTTTTAAATTGGCTGTAATTGTAAATGCTTTTAATTTCTAATGGAGCTAAAGTTTTAGTAAAGCTTTTGATTTGCATCTTTACGGAAGAAAGGAACAATGACTTCTTTATTGATTATTTGTCTAAGGATATGTTTATGCCGAATACAAAATGTCAATTGCTGATTTCCGAATTTAAAGAGATAATTACTGTAAAAGTACATCATTCTAATAGAATAATATTTTCCAAATAGTGGCAAGTAGGAATAAGCAAGCGTTGTACTATAAAACATTAAGTACTAAAGATATGATGGTTAGATTTTGTTGTAAAAAAAATTTACAAACAAAGTGGAATTAATCGCTACCCCTTCCGAGAGTAACTCCAAAAAGAAAAAGCAAAGCATTTTAAATATTTAGGTGGGATATTTCTAGAAAAGTGGAAACGTTTTTGGAAGCATTTGCCTATAAAGAAATTTTAATGGCCATTGTTTAAAAATATGCATATGCCACTTACAGTCAAATTATACTCTTTGGTTTAAGTGCACTACATTAATATTTAAGAACTTACTTTTAACTTTTAAGTATACAATTTATCTTTTAAGTATGTTTTTGTCACTAAATCATAAGTTGGTAAATGTAGCGCATTTATGTTTGAGCAGTAAAATGCAATATGTTTTGTAGTTTTTTTATTCAAGTATGTCATAAAATATAATGTACATTATTTGTTTCAAACAGTTCGTACGTTTTACTAAAAAGTAGTAAAAGATACAAACTCTGTTTGCTAAGAAAAAACGTAGTAGTCTAGTTATGTCAATTTCAACTAAAGTACAGCAGTTTAAATACTACAGTTTTCTTAAGTTTAAACAACGTAAATTGATTTTTTTAGGTTTTGTTAAAAAATTCCTTTTCTTCTGTTTCGTTAGCTATATTTTACTTCAAAAGTGCAAATAAAATTAAACGTATTAGTGTTAGTACCACAGTGCAAGCACTCAAACTTTAAACGTAAATTTTTCAGAAGTAATACGATTGCAGATACGCACTATCTTCTTATTACGTTAGAATACTTGATTATAAAAGCACAAGTCGATAATCAGTGTTCAATGTGGAAGTTCAGGAAAATGTGAAAGAGTACTTAACTTGTTTATTCAGAAGGTCACTCAAAACGTTATCTTCACAGGCTCGTCTTTTACTGCTTACAACTTTCATGGTTATAAAAAGAATTACATTCGCATGTCTACCGCACGAATGTTGTTTATGAATGGATCTAAATAAACCGTGAAATACGTTTATGGTATTGTTGTTGATTGTGTTCTCTTGTTTATGAAAACTGTATTGAAACTTTAGATCATATTTATTATAGCGACAATAAGTGAATTTATTGGATTGTTATATTAACAGCAAAAACTACCAAATATTAAGTGTTGAAAATCAACGAAAGTTTTATGAACAATCATTAACTTGCATAAAATTTATGTTTATTTAGTGTGCAATAATTTCCTTGCGTTGTGTAATAGGACCCTTATTTTTTTGAGATATTTGTAAAATGATGTAGTTTAAAACAAATTAATTGATTGCAATTTTAAATTTAAGTAAAGAAGAATGGTGGTTTTCTAATGAAATAAATAAAAATTAAGTAAATAGGATGGTGGCAACAAGTATTACGAAACTACTTTAGGAAAACTTCTATTCAATTTCAAGAAATCACTTTGCATCTTTGAAGTTACTTACATAATTATTGTTAAAACTTATGTATAATGTTCGGCATGTGGACACGACGCGACAAAGGTCAGTCGTTTTTTGTAGTAGGCTTGGAACAATTGAGAGTAGTTGTTGAAAATAAATTCGGGTTCTGTCATTGTCAAAATAAATAGAAAATAGTAATTTTAGTTAAAAAGATAATAAAGAATATAAAACATGGCTTGTTATATTCAAGGTCTTGGAAGCTGCGTGTAGAACTGCGTAGGCACGGCAGCAAAATAGTATTTAACATATACCAACTACCAACAACGTAGTAGTCGAAGAAGCCTTTTCCGGGTAGGAAAAGCGCAATTCTTAACAATTATATACAAGGTTTCCACAAAAGAACTCTGGGGTTTTCAGGTTAAATATTTTTATTAAATCATGTTATACATGAATTTAATGGTAGTATTCTTAATAGTTTATTATAGTTTAGTAACTTCCAATAAGTGTTACTAATTTTAAATAAATTCCAATAAGCACATTGACCTTAGAATAGCATAAAAAAGTTTCACTGTGTGTGGATCGTAACAATTGGCAGTACCACCGAGTGTTAACCTTGCAATACCATAGCAGATTAACTCAGTGTGCCTGTCTCTACAGTTATCCTTTAGTTCTCAGTAAGTGCAGTGCAATGACGACACCACACAAAAAGCTCATTTGGTTTATAGAAACTCGTTTGGTTGTCACGGTACAGAGGAACTTTCGCCTGGTAGGCCGTGTGTCAAGAGAATGTTGTTAGAATCCGAAATTCATGCGTAGGAAGCCTTAAAAAGTCCTTGTCAAGACGCAGTCTTGAGTTGGGGATACCGAGATCAACTGTCCATAAGGTAGTTTACAAAAAGCTTCATTTAACTGCTTACAAGTTGCACTTTGCATGAAATAAAACCAACAGATAAGAAGAAAAGAATACAGTTTTTTATTAGTATGCTTGATAAAATTGACGATAATAACGATTTTTCTGTAATTGTTAATGATGAGGCAACTTTTCATGCCAACGGTACTGTGAACCGACACAATTGCAGAACTTGGAGTTTACAGCCATCTCAAGAGTTCATTGAGTATCCTTGTGACTTACCCAAAGTTAACATTTGGTGCGGCCTTATGCATGACAGGGTTATAGGTCCTTTCATTTTTGTTGAAAAGTCAATAACTGGCGATGTATATTGTGACATGTTAGAAGGTTATTTTTTGTCAGTTGGATGATATTGAGGTAGAGAAGGGTTCCGACCACTTTCGGCAAGTAGCCGTACCACCTCACTTTATTTTGCATGTGCGAGAAACACTCAATACTCGATTTGGCAATAGGTAGATTGGAAGGGATGGGCCTACTCGTAGGCCACTGCAAGAAGCCCAGATTTGACTCCCCAGGATATTTTATTCTGGGGATATGTGAAGAACCTTCTGTATTCAGAGAAAATTCGAGATTTAACCTACCTCATCCAACAGATACTCGCTTGGGTGGCACCCGCCACCCCAGACATGCTGGCCAGGACTTAGAAAAAGGTAGAATTTCGTTTGGATGTGTCTTACCACTGATGGGGCCCACGTTGACATTTACTAAATGTAAATAAAATCTTGAGTATATCACCTTTAAATTCATGTATTAAACAATATTACACTAAGATTTTGATTTAATAAAAATATTTCTGGAGGAATGGAGTTTTTTGTGGAAAACTTGTATTTTTAAACATCAATATTTTTTCAATTTACACAAACAAAAAAAAATAAGTTGTGAATCTTTTTTAAAACATTACTTCCTTGGTATAAAACTCAATATTCATTTAAGAATTTTGTATGGAATAATACTGTTTTTATAATTAATCATCATATTGATGAAGACAAAAATTTAATAATATGAATATCACAGAACAAAAGCTGCATAACGAATATTACAAACCTTTTAGAATACTAGTTTGGAAATTAATATTTATAGTGATAGCTACTAATGAAGAGATTTACACTTAATTAATATGGTTGGTGAGTACTAGATGTCATCAGTAATTCCAATCTATCAACATTTGAATTTCAATTTTGAAAATAATAACTTTCAATATTATAGAAACAAAACTGATACAAAAACTTGTAATAGTCAAGCATCATTTAGGAAATATTTGTATTAGTTTCAGGTCACGTTTGTAGGAAAATTTGTGTGAACTTTAATTTCTATAGCATATTCCTCATTTATTTGTCGAGAGTAGTATATAATCCAATGGAGAGAGGGCGCTAAATGCTTAAATACACAAGACAGCAATCAAATTCCATCAAATGTTAACTAATAAAGTTCAGGTTTTGTTTTGTATTTTTCGAGCTTATTGGAAGATGCAGTAAATAATTATCGTTAATCATGGTTTAGATATTTTTATAGTATTTAGTGTTAGGTTTGAATAAGTTTATTAGCAATTTTGTTTTATCTTACTTTATTTCAATTTATAATCAGCATACCTAAATAGTGACTGCAGATTTTTTGTAAACACCATGCGTCTCTTCTCTGAGGATTATGTTTTATTAACCTTTAGGGACGCATTTATATTTATCGCCTACTGGGGCTAGTGTTATACCGGGGTGCTGTTAAAGTGTTCATAAATAACATTTTACGCTCTATGTATTCTAAGACGTTTATAAATTGCTAGGAAGGCGCACTCCAAGCACACCTTATTTACACCGGTCTAAAGCACGAGCGTCTCGCGGCAGTAATGACACGGCTGCAATGACAGTTGTAGACAGATTGAAGTTACTTAATTTTTTTGTTTACATAAATTGGATAAGGTCTGTGTTAAAGTTAAATTGATTGTTTATCTCGTTATTTATATATGAGTAAAAAATGAATATTTGCCAAGATTGTAGTTCTGAATTTACGTAAAATGAAACTTTGTATGGCCACTTAAGAAAATTTCATGATTTGAATATTAGAGACCAGTTTCTATAAGCAACCAACTTTGGATAAAAAAGAAGTTAAATTTAGTGCAATGAAGGAAATTAACTTTACACGAATGTTATCTATATATGTTAGCTCTTGTATGTAAACAACTTGGTATTTTGTACTAACTTGTTGCTATTCTAGGTATCTTTCGTACTTGTGTCAATATGCAGTTTAAAGGTACTTTGCTGGGATTTCTTTAATTTGATTTGTAAATTATTAATTACTTGAGTGAAATGTGTTTAATAAGAGTAATAGAGAGTTGAGGTTTCAAAAATTGTATTTTTATTTTTTAAAAAGTGAACACGTGTAACATTTTCAAATGTTACGTTTGTCAATATAATCTCAATAAAAATTTTAATATGTAATCCTAAGTAAACCCCAATATTTGCAACACACCTTGTGGTGCCCATTATACAGTTGATATATCTAATTAGCTATTATGGCTAATGCGTTGGTACAAAATAATTGTATCACAACAATTGAGCCAGCTGTTGATTACAACATTTAACTTATATTCTTAAGCGATTTAATAAAAATATATTATTACATTTTGTTGTGACCTGTAGATAAATAAAACACGCCCGCAAGATGTTTATGGATATAATTAATCATTTACTTCAAACACAAATACAAAGTGGTTCGTGGTAACTTCACGGCCATTGTTCATTGATTAACAAGAAAAACCTTTAGAAAAGTAATCTCTTCATGACCTTGAGTTCTATGTCAAATATCAAAAAACTCTTAGTGTCGCGGTCACCCACAATTGGCGCTGTAATCTCATAAACATATGTTTGACTTTTTGAATTATTTGACATTTGCGTTGCCATTTTGTCAATATGAGGTTTTGCTTAGCAATTGCTCTCCATTTTTGCTATAAATTGCCAATTTATTAGTTAAGTGCTTCGTTGTGTTTTCTTCCTACGGAAGTGACTTTTACTGTTATATTGTTTGTAAGGTAGTGTTAGTTTCTAGTATAGTGTTATTTTGTGTTTGTAATTAGTTATTCAATAATTTCTGTGAAGTGACTATTGACTGTTGCACAAAATCTGTGTTAAATTATAGTAGTCTAGTTATTGTATAATGATAAACATGTTCACATATAAAAGAAAAAGAACTTGCTGTGTTATAAACTGTAGTGATCAAATCAGTAAAAGACATCGCTTTCCTTACAAGGACATTGATATTTATAATATGGGGATTGTGAACATCAAGAAACCACATCTAACAAACTTAACCCCCAGACAAGTTTATAATTCATACTATGTGTGTGATAGACATTTTTAAGACGAATTTAAGGTTTAGGAACCCGGAGAGGTTTACAAAGGATTGCGGTACCTACTTTACATATGAATGGTAAGTGATTGTAAAATCTGCATGCGTTCAAAGCAAATAATGTTATTGTATGGTAGTTGATGTGGAAGAGATTGTAGAACAGCATATTACAAATGAAGAAAATGATGACGTAGGGATTTCAGGTAAGGTTTGTCCATGTGCAGTATATAATTTATACACCATGTTCTAAATGAGGGTTGATGATTTTGAATCGATTATTTTATTTTTCAAGAAATATTTATTTGAGCCTCCTAAATGCAAACTTTTCTATTTGCAAATAATGAGATTTTGTTGCTATTAACTTCCATTCTTTATGGGTAATAAATAAATGCAATCACTATATTTTAAGTTTGCTCATTTGTTGATTAACAACAACGCCATGAAAACTAAAGAATTGCATTCGTGGTAATATTATACTTTCTATTAGTGCCATTGTTCATGATATTTTTTGGTTAAATATAGTAGCAAACTGTTTTTAATATTGTTTTGTTAATTCGTCAGCATTAGTACTTATGTGCCCCAATAATATAAAAATTTGTTTGCAATTATTTCACGTCTTCTATGCAAATACAGGGGTTTGCGTTTGGGAGAGGCTCATATTCAGTATATTAAATTATATAACAATGTTTGTTTTGTTAGGAGTCACATCTATGGAAGTTGGCGTTGGTGACCATTCATATTGTAAACGTTTATTTACACATATGGGGATTGTTGGAGAGGCACATACTTTAAATGAAGATGTTCCGAATATGTTTGTATGTCATGCGCCAATGCCTATTCAAGAAAATATTTTTCCAAATCCTTCATCAAAAGAAATTATAATCAGCAATAAGTTTTCTATAGGTATCTATTGTAATTTATAAAATAGTGGTACACACAAAATCAGGTGCCAACTTTAATTTGTCATGAGTCAATTAGCAAAATTGAAAGAATAATGTTCTATTTCAAATCACTAAACACGATTGAAAATTCTTAAACTTTAGATATTTGTAACTATAATTTGACATATCTGATTTAAAATTGTTGTAGGGTCTAAAAGAAATGCCATTCTTAACAAAGTAAATGTGTCACGGGAGAAACATCTTACACCAAAATGCAAACGTTTGTATTCAATGGTTGTAAATTCAATTAAGAAAACTAGAAATTTAAATAAGAGGCTCTCAAGTTATCAAGATAGATTAACTAAGGCTGAAGAAGTGGCACAGTCCCTTCCATTTATTTCATTAACCAAACACCTAAATGAAACCACTTGTAGGGATAAAGGGATGAACCAATGATATGGAATTCACCTACCTTTAATGACTGCGATCTTGATTCAACGCTGGTCGATCAATGTAACGAAACTATTAATTGATTGCGGACTGTAGTAATGTTAATTAGCACACGAACCGATTGTACGGCACTAATTACTGCAAAATAACCACGACAACATATTGCGTACATGTGACGCTTGCTACGACTTTCGAAGCACTGAAATTTCTGTCCTTTCTCACCATTTTGTAGGTAGGTAGTGGATAAAACCGGATTATAGGAAGGGGTTAAGTACTGTTAGGTTAAAGGATAAGCGACATTAATTAATATCTATAAGCTTAAGGTAAAACGTGTAAATAGGGTAAATAAGCCTAAACACCACTTATAAGTTTGTTATGTCCCTAATCAGGTTACAAAAGTAAAACCACATGCTAGACGTTTTACGTTAAACGAAAAAATACTGGCTTTAACTATTGTAACGTATTTTTTTTTCTTGTTACACCAAGCCTAATAAATTAATAATAAAACAGATAAATTTTAAAGCATTTAATTCGTAAATATTCAGCCAATAAAAATTAAAGTATAATGTTCATAATAACACATAGATTCTAGAAGATATATATTCTGAGGCTTGTTACCAAGCGTTGTCCAGTTAATTATCAGCACTTTTGTTCCCAACGTCGAAGAGTGAAGTCGCTTTTTGTAGACTAGAGATAAAAGTCAAGATGTCCCGACTAAAACACGAGGCGTCTAATAGAGTCAGAAAGAAGAACTTGAGTTGAGAACATGGAACAATAATATACATCATTTAAGACAGTTGGTATAGATTAATATTATAAATTAAACTAATATATTTCACTTTAGTGCAATATCTAATGGACATATCTACAACAATAATTTTCAATGTTAAATTATAATAAATTTTCGTCGCAATAATTTAAAGCAGGCAGTTATGGTTTCGTTCTATCTATTTAATACGCCGTATAGAAATGGTTTATTATACAAAGAATCTTGGTACTTCAAACTTACAGATGATTAATACGCTGGAAAAATACAACAGCTGACGTCATGATTTTGCACCTGCAATTTATTTGGATACACGTGAGTGTTTGAAACTTTCCGTAACTTTGAAAGTATAGTAAATTATTATGAGATTTGCTACGTTGAATATTAGAGTAACACAAATAAAAAGTAGTTTTTTAAAGTTAATAACACACCGAATAAATATCTAGTTTGTCAGTTATTTGTACACGCATTCAATGTGTTTTAAGATATTTAAAATGACAACTTATGTCAGATAAAAAAATAGTATAGATTCTGTTTCCTAATCTAGACGCCAGATGCAGTCTTGATTTAATTTTCACATTTTGCTTAAAAACAATTAAGGTCATGTAAAAGCTTTTTATTGGTGCTGATATTCGTGTATATTTTTTTGTGTAGACAACAGTTAAATTTGAGTACTTGCATTTTATGATCGTTATTTTTCTGATGATCAATCTTTGTTGTAAATGGTCAAGGAAGCGCTTCAATGATTATAAGTAAAAATAAATTCATGTGTTATGATCTAATAAATTATTACATGTTTGCTTAAACTAAATTTTATAGAAATGATCAATTAATACATATTTATTTTGAAGGTTAAACTTCACTAAAATTCTTTTTATAAAAATTTTTAAGACAAGATAGTAAGCATATATATTGCAGTCACATGTATATATACCCGATTTCTACATATGAATAGAATTCATTTTGTTTCATTTGAATGAAGTTTTATTATACAACATTTAAATTAGGAAAGAGAAAACTAGAGCAAATCCTCCTTAAGTAAAAAGACAGAGTAATGAAAATGAATCCCTTTAGTATTTCACAGATGTTTAAATTCATTTATTCTATTTTTGGCATATGCTTTTGAAGACACAAATAGTGTCCATGTGGTGTTTTTGTTTGTTCACAGGTACAGCTGAGACAACTGTTTAACAACTGGTGGTTGATGTTTTGGTAAGTGTGTGATAAAGAGTGAAATTCAAATTTTATGGCTATGATAGTGGTGTTAAGATAAGGTTTCCGCATTCCCCTTATACAAACACAGTTAAATTTTGTTGGCACTTGTATTAAAAAATACGGTGGCGCCTATTAAAAATATTTTTGGTCGATTATCCACCCATGACCCATGCTCATGATCTACCCAGAGCTAACACTCTACTAGCCGTTTAACCCCTAAGAGTTTTCTTTGTCTAAAGCCGTTTTCAATCTGACATTACCCTGGGCTTGGAGTATAAAGAAGAAAATCTCGACCTAGTGATATCAGATTAAAAATAGAGAGTTTTAGTATATAGCTGATAGTCACGAGGATAACGGGTAATAAACTTACAAAAAGTTTTTAATTACCCCGTTTTTTATTACACTTACACTATATTGAAATCTAGCGGCAAAGGTAATCGTTTGTTGGCAAACATATTCACATTACCTTCAAGACGCACATTAACAAATTTACTTAATCAGCTACCATTTCGACCAGGTTTTAACAAACACATTTTTGAATCTTTGAAGGATGCTGTGAAGGATATGAAGCCTATTGATAAATACTGCACTCTAATTTTTGATGAAATGACAATTGCACCATTGGTACGTTATAATAAAAAATTTGATTGCATTGAAGGTATTGAAGATATTGGTAATAAGCGTAGTCCTTTTTTGGCTGATCATGCCAATGTTTTTATGATTAGAGGAATATATCGGCATTGGAAGCAACCAGTCATATTTACATTTACCAGTGGTCCAATAAAATCTCCACCTCTAAAACAAATGGTATGTATGTTTATAGCTATATATGTAGTTTATCACGAAACATATATTTGTGTAGATTAAAGATTGCATTGAAGAATGTCAAAAGATTGGTTTGCATGTAATTGCCACAGTTTGTGATCAGGGAGCTGCAAACCAAGCAGCAATTAATAGTCTTTGTAAAGAAACTGCAGAACATTATGCAAGAAGAGGAGTTGAGAAAACAACAATAGGATTTGAAATTAATAGTAAGCAAGTTGTTCAGATTTATGATGTTCCTCATCTAATAAAGGGCATTAGAAATAATTTATTAAACAAAGACCTTCATTTTACATATAATGGGACCAATAGAATAGCCATGTGGAAGCACATTGAGCAGTTTTATCTCTTGGACACATCAGACGATACAAGAATGTGCACTAAACTCACAGATGCACATGTATTTAAAGATAAAATGAATAAGATGAAGGTAGCTTATTGCACACAGGTATTCAGTCATCAAGTTGGAGCTATGATGAAACGTATTTCAATGTGGGGTTTGTATTTTTATTTTTGTTTTATAAGGTACAAGAATTACTTTTACTTTTAGATATTAAAAGTGATTATAAAATGGAGAAAAATGCTGCTGATACTGCTGAACTAATTTTATTTATGAATCAGCTGTTTGATAGTTTGAACGGCAATACAATCAATGCACCACAAAGTAAACATCTAAAAGGAGCAGCCACCGCCACTTCTGGGCATGAAGTATTTTGGAAAAATGCAATCGACATCTGTAACACAATGAAATTCTTCTGTAAAAAAAAGAAAAAATTTGTTTATAACCCTACATTAAGAAATTTAAAAGTTACCATTCAGAGCTTTCTATATATTAGAGAAATTCTTTTAAAGAAGAATTTAAAATATGTACCACCGAGAGCATTTAATCAAGATCCACTTGAAAACTTCTTTGGTTCCATTCGAAGTCATAAAGGCAGAAATGTATCGCCTGATGCAGCAAATTTTATTAGTTCATTTAAGGCTCTTGTAGTAAATAATTTTATGTCTACTCACTCACCAGGCTTTAACTGTGAAGCAGATAACTCTTTCGGTGCTTTATGCGATTTACGTTGTTTTTTAACTGGTGAAGTTGTAGCTGGAATTAAACCAATAGATAATGGTTTGGAATCTACTATTTCTGTTCCAGATATTGTTCACAAGGTTAAAACTTCCAGGGTTGGAAAGTGCACTATTTATTATGTGGCAGGTTATGTTGCAAAGAGATTGCTTTTATTGACTAAAAACTGTGAGGAATGCAGGTCTAACATTTTAGCCAACAATGATGTTAAATATAATGATTTTGTTATTGCCCGGCAATATAATAAGTCGTCGTTGGTGCAACCTGGAAATTTTGTTTTTCATGTAGTAGCTAGAACGCTTCCAAAATTATTTTATTTAATTCCTAGGTTGAGCAACAAAATTGATTTAGGACGTATATTGGAGGGAATTATTATTAAGCAATTAAGTATTGGGCAAACCTTAGATTGCTCTCAGCATAAAGGTTTAGATAGGGCAATTGTTAGAATAATAATAAAATGCATAATATATTTTTGGGTAAAAAGGATAAATTTAATTGCTAAAGGTAAAGATGTTAAATTTACCAAATTCATGTCTACAAAGCCAGATGAACATTTAATTGATCCAGCAAAAATTATCTGCACATAAAAAGTTCGTGAGAAGACTACGCATGTTACACAGACCAACACACAATTAGGTAAAAACCTACTTACCTGGTTAATAACGTACAATACTATTAATTACTGTGCGTATAGTCCATTATGTGAGTATTATTTTTATTAATATCTTTTTTTGATGGTTTTTATATCCAATTGGAATGTTTTTCAAATGAACTCTGTTTTCTGTTTAATTTAAAAACTAAGAATCCATTGAATTTCGACCTCTTTGTTATACTTACTAACATTCCATATTCAAAATAATTTTTGGACAATTTTTACATTAATTGAAGTATTTATTTAAGGGTTGTATTTCATATTGTGTGCGCTTCAAAGTAATGTAATATCAATGTATTGTAAGATTGAAGTGTTTTCTAGATAAACATTTATCTTCTTTCCATACCATTGATATATACCAAATTTAAGAGATTTTTTCTTTACTTTGTCGCAAATTTTCTACACGAACTGTGGAGTATAAGATTTATCTTGGTCTCCTTGATTAACGCCAAAATAGGCCAAATTTAGATCTCTCACAAACACGTTTGGATGAGTCACACAATTAATCTTCTTCTTCTTCAGTTACCCATGGCCTCTTGCCGTTAGGCATACAGCCAACCTTGGACTATCGTTGGTGATGTAGCGAGAGGTGCTATTTGCGTCTGGGACTTTGCCCATCTCCCTCACTGCTTGCTTTATATATTGACCCTATAAGAATTTGGGGAGTTGTGTGTTATAGATGCTGACAATCTTCTCGCTCTGTGGCGTATCACAGCTTTTTACACAAGGGGATTGTGCCAGGTGAACCAGGATAACTGTTTAATCTAAGGATAAAAAGGAAAGTTTTGCATTTAGCTATGTTATTATATTTTTTCCTGTCTATCTACTTAAAATGCAAGCATGCGTTAAGCAGGAATGTTGTTCTGTTCAGATTTGTATCTGGTTTTTTTACAGGTATTTCATTAATATCTGTGTTGTGTCAGTATCTGGTGTTGCCAGTAACGAGTGTATATTTATGGGTGTTTGGTTTTGTGTAGTTAATTGTCTGTACAATAATCTACCTACCTCTCCACAATCACATAAGGCGCTGTCTTTTATGCCTATGTGATTTAGATGTTGTGGCGTGAGGCAATGTGTTGTTCTCATTCTGCAGATTGTTGTGATGCGTCTTCTTTTCTTTATGGAGGATTTCTGAGACCATGGTTTTCTAGGGGATTTGTAATTAGCTCTACATATTTTGTGCCTTTCTTTTGTCCATCCCTTCTGTATGCACTGATCCACTGCTTCCAGACTTCCTGCTTGGCATTTGCTGGTATCTCGGTGTAATGCATTTTTCGTTTTTCCTGAGGGTTTTTTCTCCTTTCCTTGTTTAGCTAAGATGTCAGCCCTTTCATTCCACAATGACTTGGTAGCCACAGTAATTTTATGATTTTCTTTTGCTGTTTAGAAATAGTTTAAAACATATTCAATTTAGCATTGGTTTTCCCACTCCTTATTTTTTGAATAGATACGTCACTCTATTTACCACGGAAAAATAAAGGGAAAACACGTGCTTTTTGCATTCTAACCTTGATACAGTAAACATGTAGTCTGCTTGTATTGCTAGTGAATTTTGTACATGTACTTATAGTTGAAATCAACAATTAGTTACGGGAAATAATTTAATAAATGTTTACATTAACAGTGAAATTTATTAATGTTTAAACCATTAAGCCAATTTGTAAATAAAATAAAAATACGGTCCGTTAATCAAGATTCATTTGCTGTGTTTTGAATATCTCTTGTCTGATCTTTAGTACATATTGTTACTTTCTAGCTGGGAATCCATTTTTTATTATTTTTTGTATAGCACAGAGCATTTGATATGATCAGTACATCGTTTGTATGTGTTTGTGCCAGTGTAATTGCCGTTTCGATGGCTATGACTTCTGCAGTGGTATCGGTGTATTGTCTTGCAAGTGGCTGGTGTTTTCTATTTGCATATGTGGGCAGAATATTCCTATTCCACATTTGCCTGTGTGCTGGTCTACTGATGCATATGTGTAAGTGCAAATGTAATCCTGGTAGTGAGTGCTGATGTATTTAAGAAATTCTTGATTTCTTTGCCGATTTTGGTTTTGGCTCATTCCACTGTCCTTACGTGTTCGTCATAACCCTCTTTAAAGCATGGTAAATTTTTGGTTTTTTACATGTTGTAGTGTTGCAATGCGATGTCTAGTCCATCCATGATAGCCAGCCGGTGTTGCTTTATTTTGCCAGTATGCAATGTCCTCATTTATTTCTCCATAAGTCTTATTAGACATGCACTTATTGGTTCATAAGGCTTTGCAATTTGCTTACTACAATATTTGGCACATATCCAGATTTTTCTAACATTCAGTGGTAGCTCATCGGCCTTTGCTAGCAGTGCATTGGTTGGGGTGGTTTTCATGAGTCCGATTGCTACTCTAATATCTCAGTATTGTAGCCTGTCGAGCTTGCGTTTGGTTGTCTAGAAGATAGCTTGGGCACCGAACTCCAAGTGTGTTCTGACTGTTCCTTTATACATGTTCAATAGGATGGCTGGAGATGCACCCCACCATGTTCTAGTAAGAGCTCTCATTACATTGATTTTTCTTATTGCTTTTTTACTGTAGGTTTCTATATGTTTTGTCCATTTCATTTGGTTGTTGAATGTCACTTGTAGATATTTATAAGATTCTACCCATTCAATTGCTACATTCTTATTGTATTTGAGAACTTTGAAGTTTTGATCGTCTCCTTGTAAATAGCATTGCCTAGGTTTTGTCCAATGAAATTTTAATTGCTTGTTGTGGCATTCAGCTACTGATGTCTGTGATGGCTCTATTCATTGTGGTAATGACTACATCTACATTGTGGTGTGACTATATCAATGCTATGTCATCTGCATATTGCAGCACCTTCACCTCGCCGGTACATTGTGCTATTGAAGCTGTATATATATATATATTAAATAGTGTTGGGCTGAGTGGTGATCTGTGTCGGAGTCCCTTGTGTGCTTCTTGCGATCCTGCTAGTTTTCCCGAGTTTAGTGATCGTATGCTTATTTTTCTGTTGGCCAGTAGTTTAACTACCGCTTGTATTAAATCTTTTTTTAAACCTATTTTGTTGCATTCTTGTTTTAAAATCTGGATATAGATATTGTCGTAAGCCGCTGCAATATCTAAAAATATACATACTGTTTTTTTGTTTGCAGCGAATGCCTCATATACAGCATTTGCTATGTATATTATGTTGTCTTGTGTTCTCCTTTCACGTCCTTATGATGGTTACTTGCAAGTATTGCACCCTTGGTCTGTTTTGTTATGTACGTGTCTGCCTTTCGTGTACCTCTATAACTTCTTGTTGTAAATTTGATGTTTTTCTCAATGTTGGATAGTTCCATGTGCTTAGTGTGGATACACTCTGTGGTTGCTGTACCTGTCTTATGTCTTCCCCGTGTCTTCTGATTCTCTGTCTTACTTCAAAGTACGATATGACATCAAAGGTCATAATTTCCTTGATTGATTTGTGTCTTAAGTATTCTTGACAATTCCTATATGTTGACCTATGTTTGTGACAGCAAAAAAATCAATTTTTCTTCAGCTTGGCAATTTCGTTCGTCATGTTCTTCGGTGCAGTTTCCACACCGTTTTTTGCTTCTGCAATTTTTTTTAAAATTTCCATATTGTAAGCAATTGTAACATTGTAATACTGGTTCTATGTATACTTCTACCTTTGTTTAAGAATAGTTGACTTTGATTACTTCAGGCAGTCTTTTCCCCTTGAATGTTACTACTACCGTTTCTGTGGGTGTACTCAATATTGTCTTCCGCCATCTTTCTTTTACTTAGTCTCCTGGCTGCTATGATTGGTCTTGCTGTCACATCTTCGTGTATGATTTCCTCCATCATTGTGTTTATATCTGTTCCTCTCACTATTCCTTTAACGCTTACCATTGCAGTGGGTATGTATGCTTCCCAATTATTTTGTTTCATTAAGTCGTTTTGTAGAAATTCATTTGCAGGTGTAGGAGTTTTAAAGTCTATTCCGATTCTGTTTCTTCCTTTCCGGCTAATTTTAATAATGCCTTTTATATTGTTGTTTTTAGGTTCCTCCTGACAACTATAGGATGGACATTGCCGATATTTTTATATATACTTTTTACTATGAGTGTGTAAGGTGGTGCATCATAGCAATCATATTTGATTGCGGGTTTCTTTGTACTGGTACTAAGTGTGTTTGCCTGTGCCGGTGATATCTGGGGGCAACCTTGGCCCACAATATCATTATACATGCTACTATATCTACTTATGAGGAGGTTGTTGTGCGACATGCAAGGGTTATGATAGGGTTGGGATTTAAAGCAAGCAAGCAGATAGTAAATAAGCAAATTATATACGTATAAATTTAGTTTTAGCTTACAGTGATTCCTAATGTATTCTATTGTCCAATTTCACTAATTTATTAATTATTTTCTCGCACGATGCTTCACTTCCCTTTCAAACAGCATGCACTCCAACATTACAAACCTCACACATTTAATCAACTTGACAGTGTCATAATTTTTCCCCTGTTCATTCAGGTAGATTTAAAATTCTTTTCATTCTCCCCTCTCCGAAAGTGTAACTTTCTGTCTTTACAAAGGAGTTGAAAGCGGAAGTAAAACATGCTAAGTGATCGGTAATTAGGTGGTTGCTAGGTGTGAAAACTTTCGGGCCTAGGACAAAAAAGTAAAAATGTCAATTTAATTATGAATGTGATTGACAATTGTCAGAAAATGAAGTTTGTATACAGTTACCAAGGTATTGTTGACAACAAGCCACCTTATAATAATTTATTAATTTTATATTACAACTACTAATTCATTTTATTTTATTATAATGGAAGTACGAGGCTTGTTCAATTGAAACCCATCTTTGGTCAGGTTAGCTTTGGAAACAATTGTATTCACTCAACTGACGTTTTGCAACGTTAGTGGTGTTTATAAACTTCCCACTGGTCAGTTTCTCTCGTATATATATGACAGCGATTTTAAGTATTGTGACTTTGAAATGACGTTTGTTGTTAACAATCCGACCAAATGTGAACAGCATGCGGTCATTCAATTTCTGTGTGCTGAAGGTTTGCAACTATTGGAAATTCATACATGAATGCAAGCAGTGTATGAAAACGCATGTTTTTGCGTATCCAACTGTCAAGGAATGGTGTCGAAAATTTAAGAATGGACGCGAAGGGACGAATGATAAGCCGCGACCAGGTGCAATGTGTACTGCATCAACAGACAGGAATATGGCATGTGTGGAAGGTCTGAATAGAGAAAATCGTAGAGTTTCAATCAGAATAATTTCAGAAAATGTTGGTGTGAGTATCGGATCTGTTCATAGCATCGTACACAAACTAGGCTACAGCAAAGTTTGTGCGCAATGGGTTCCTCGCCTTTTGTCAGAGAACCAAAAAGCTTGAGAATGCGCTTATTCTTTCAACACCTCACCGAATACAAACAAAATGGTAACGATTTTCTCTCGTCGATAATTGCTGGCGACGAATCTTGGTGTCATTACTTTGAAGAATCAAGTAAGCTGTCATCGATGCAATGGAAACACGCAAATTCTCCGCCACCAAAGAAGTTTAAAGTTCAACTTTCTGCCGGTAGGGTCATGTTGACATTTTTTTTTTCGACCGTGAAGGACCCTTGTTGATAGAATTTACAGAACCTCAGGTGCATATCAACACAAACCTGTATAATGAAACTTTGAACAAGCTCCATCAAGTAATAAGAAGAGAACGTCCAGGGAAACTTTCATGTGTTGTCATTCTGCTTCGCGACAATGCTCGATTTCATGTTGCTAACATAGTGAAATAAAATCCACAGCGAAAGAAATGGAGGATATTAGAGCATCCACCCTATAGTCCCGATTTATCGCCTTGCAATTTTCACATCTTTGGGCCACTGAAAAAAGCGTTAAAAAGTAACCATTTTCAGTCAGACGAAGAAGTACAAAACGCCGTGAAAGAATTCTTCGAGCAACAACCACAAGATTTCTTTAGGCAGGGTATACATAGGTTGACGAAACAATGGGATATGTGCCTTAATCGTAGTGGTAATTGTTTGTAAATTTAGTTGTCAATAAATGTTTCCTGAACCAAAGATGGGGTTCAATTGAACAAGCCTCGTATGTAACAGAGTTAACTCTGTTCATTTCCAAATAAATAAATAAATAATTTTAAATACTGTCTGTGAAACACAACCTAACTCACGATACACGATTTCAGAACAAACTAAATTGTGCAATGTGGATGCAGCAGTAATGTGTGTTTTTACAGTCATTGGAAAAACACACAATCTGAAATTGGTAACTGATTTCCTAATGTAAACAATATTGTCATGCTACATCTAAAAAATTAGAGCTGCTATGAAAAAGAGTTATTTTTGGAATCAATGCATTAGAAATATTAATATTAGCCATTTGTCAGGCTGTGATATAATTATAGTTTGTAAATATTTATAATATATTATCAATATCCTTTATGTTATTTAGTTATCAACACTTTAAGAAGTCTGCACAGATAAGTTATTACATGGTAGATAGATGTTTTTTGTTCACATCAATGCGATGATAATACATGCTCATACAATCATTACTAGAAATAGTTAACAAAGGTTCTAAAGGACGTAAGGACACTACCCAAAAGTAAGCATTGTCTTACTAAAGTGAGTACATATGGTCACCGTAGTTAGGGGATACTTTGAAGTATGGATTCATTAACTACTCAACATCCCAACTAGTTGATACTCGACGGCTGGGATTAGCTTAGCAAATATTTTAATATCAGACCTTGCTGGTCAGTAACAGTATATTGTATACACAGAGACTGAAATTGATTGTTTTAGTCCTGCAAATTAAGGTTTGTGACTTGTGACCCTTTGTAATCAGCATAGGGATAGGGATTAAAATCACTTTAGTCATGTACTATAATATGTACAACAGTTTTCTGTTTTTTTAAGAACATTTAGTTTAAAATTAAACTCTGTATCTAAAACTTTATGATACATGCATATTCATTGATATGTAAAATCTAAGTGTTCCTTACTTTTTAGGAAAAAAAAAAAAAAAAAAAAAAAAAAAAAAAAAAAAAAAAAAAAAAAAAAAAAAAAAAAAAATGGGAAATTTTTACATTGGAATTTTCTTATTCAAAGTTTTTCTTTATTGTTAAATTAATGCCCTATTTCTTTTGGTTGTTTAATTTTCCAAAATTTAGTTAACATTTTAAATTTAAAACTGTTCCAAAAGTAAAAAATTAACCCTTAAATCACAAACTAAACCTGTTCAAAACCTTATTGAACTTAAAAAATTAATACAAATAAAGGTTAATTTCAAATTTAAAGTCGGGGTTTAATTTACTTGTTAGAAATTTGGTAACAATAATTTAAATTTTGGGGCCTAATTCCCCTTTTCAATTGAATGGGGTTAACCCTTCGCCAATACTTTTAACTATTATGTTTCTTATTCTAAATTTTCCCTTGTTGTTAAGCCCTACTTCTTGCGTTGTACCACTGCCTTAGGTCCTTCATTAAATTAAATAGGTTTACAATTAAAAAGTTACCCTTGGGCAATTCACAACCTTGTCCGGGAACCATCCATTTAATTTAAATACTTTCAATAAAAAAGGTTTCTTTAAAATTTAAACCGGTGGCGGTTTTACCATCGTTAACGAACAAGGAAATATATTGGGAAGTTTCCCTTAAAATTTTTATAATTTTTCCTTTTGCCAACCCTTGTTATCGACAACTTAAATTACAACCACATCCCCACCCTCAAACAATTTTGAATCCGGGAAATTGGTTTTCAAAGGTTTTTATTCTTCAATTTCTTTGGGAATTAAACCCACCTCATTTATTTTAAAATCCTTTTAATTTATTTGATCCTGGCCGTAATTTCCATTTTCAAAAAAATAAAAACCTTTTTCAAAGTTTTTGAACCCTTTTGACATAAATTTAAAGGTTAACCCTTTGATTTATTGATGTTTGAAATATTTGGTTTGAGTACACTAAGCTTTTTAAGTTTAAAGAATGATTGCCTTCAATTTGTGTTCGACCTGGGATCGACTTTCCTATGGTAGTCGCTAACGTGAAATCAGCTGATTAATTTTTTTGGTGAATTTTATATAAATTCAATAATTTGAAAATATTTTTAACATGTTTCTATTTATACAATTGAGATTTCTGATTTTATGTCTTATTTTACCCAGATTCAGTGAAGGTAAAATAAGACATAAAATCAGAAATCTCCAATTGTATAAATAGAAACATGTTAAAAATATTTCAAATTATTGAATTTATATAAAATTCACCAATAAAATTAATCAGCTGATTTCACGTTGCGACTACCATAGGAAAGTCGATCCCAGGTCGCAACACAAATTGAAGGCAATCATTCTTTTAAACTTTAAAAATTTTTGCTTAGTGTACTCAAACCAAATATTTCAAACATCAATAAATCAAAGTAACCTTCAATTTATGTCATAAACGTCAAACTTGAAGTTTTTATTATTTTGAAAACGATCCTAGGTCATGGATCGAAACGTAAATAAAATAGATTTTAAAAACTATGAGTGGTTTCATTCCCAAAGAAGATTAAGAAGAATGCTAAACAAACCACAACAAACATACAGGGAGTATTTACAAGGTTTTTATTATTACCTTCGATACTTTTAGGTTGCAATAAATCAAATTTTGTGTTCACGTTTCTAGAAAACATTAGTTTAGCAAGAGAGACACCAGTGGTTGAATGAGGCGCTGTCTTATAACCGAACAGATACCTAGAAATGGTGGTTGTCGTTGTCTCATTTCTATTATCCATAAGCAATTTTTATAGCTCTTTTAATACTGTTTACAGAATTCTCTGCTGCTCCATTACTCGATGGATGGTAAGTAGGTGTGCTTAAGTGTATTACACCGTTCTTTTTACAATATTCCGCAAATTCTGCAGAAGCCAATTGAGTGCCATTATCGGCCACTATTGTGCGTGGGACACCATATCTAGCAAATGTCTCACGTAGTTTTTCGATAGTGTTGGCCGAATTAATGTTATCAACAACAAAAACTTCTGGCAACTTACTATAGGCATCGGTTAAAATAAGAAAATTCTCACCTAAAAATGGTCCCATATAATCTATGTGAACCCGTTCAAATACCTTTTTACACAAAGGCCATTTGGTTACTGATGTTTTAACTGGATTAGGCCGATTCATCATACAGCCGTGACATTTTCCAGTAATTGCCTCTATCGCTTGATCTAAGCAAGGCCACCAAAAATAAGATCAAGCCACCGCTTTCATCTTAGTAGTACCTAAATGAGAAGCGTGTAATTCTTTCAAGAGCGTATCGCGATATTTTTGTGGAATTACCACTTGGTACCCCCACATAATAACACCTGAGTCAACATAAAGTTCAGATCTTCGAGTAAAATAGGGTTTTAGCTCTTGCTCTGTTTGATCAGGCCACCCATACTCTATGTAATTAAATACTTTAGATAGAGAAGGTTCTTTTCGAGTTTCAACACGCATTTGTTTTACCGTTATTGGTACAAACTTTTCAACAAAATTTAAGTAATCGTACTCATCACTTTCCTTTTAAATCTCTTTTGGGTTAGGTAAACGTGACAAGGCATCAGCCACCACGTTACTTTTTCCTTTTAAATATTTTAATGTATAGTTAAAACTAGACAAATATGCAGCCCATCACTGCAGTCTACCTGCAGTCATAGCCGGTATTTATTTTGTTTCACCTAACAAGGCTAACAAAGGCTTATTATCACATCTTATAGTAAAATTAAGACCTGCCAGATAGGGATATAATTTTCTCACACCCCAATAAATGGCTAGAGCCTCTTTGTCAATCACAGCATATTTAGCCTCTGCTTTATTAAGCGTTCTTGATACAAAACAAACGGGCCTTTCGGTATTATCTGGCATTTGATGCAATAATATACAGCTAATACCAACGTTCGATGCATCTGTTTCTACTACTATCGGTAACTCTGGATTAAAATGAGTTAAACTTTTATCAGACAAAACAGCTTCTTTTGCCCTATTAAAAGCTATTTCGCAAGATTTATCCCACTTGAACTGAACACCCCTGTTCGGTCTTTTTTATTATTTTATTAAGTTTAATTTGAAGACGACTCGCTCCTGTATCCTATTAATGTAGACATTGGAAATATGCATCCTGAATACCTCACCCCTTTTATTACGAAGGTGACTTGTTTTCGACGTGCTTGCACCCCTAAATAGAGTGTAAGAACGGGAGTCGTAGTTAATCGTTTGAAACGTGAAGACGTTATTAAAGCAGCATACAATTCGGTATGTTTTCGAAGCTCGTTTATGGTTCGTTATGTAAAACATTAATATTCGTGTAGTGTTCGGAATAAAGGGTTGTAATTACACAAGTGCTATTTATGGCCATAATAGTGCGAACTTTGTAAGTTATAATAAACTGGTCGTTTAATGGATATTTCATCTCGGCTTACAGAGGAAGCATTAACACATCTTAAACATACAGTCCATTAATTCGTCGATTATTAATCATTGGACCAGCAAACTCCATCCTTCGATAATATCTCCAGGTATGTACAGTGCTATATTCTAGCTACAACCTCATAGGTATGTACAACCCCTTTTGAACAAATTATAGAGAGGATGTAAAATGGATGCCAAGTTAGGTATAAACTTTGCAAAATAATTTATTAATCCACAAAAAGCTCTCACTTCAGAGACATTTGTGGGTTTGGCCACTTCGAGCATGGCCCCTACTTTGGAAGGATCCTTTTTTAAACCCATCGCACTAATTACGTGGCCCAAATAATTTATTTCGGGCTTAAAAAACTCACACTTGCCAGGATTTAGTTTGAACCCAGCAAGTTTTACTCTTGTTAATACTTCACGTAAATAAGAAACATGTTTCTCTAAGGAAACCCCTGTAACTACAATATCGTCTAGCAGGTTTACAGCACTTTGCAACCCTGCAGTACTTTCTCCACTTCTCTCTGAAACAATTTGCATGCAGGCTTAGTCCCAAAAAGTAATCTATTTACTTTAAAAATCCCTTTGTGGGTGCTCCATGCCAGCATTAAACTAGCTGCTTCATCCACCTCTAATTGATTATATGCAGCTAAAAAATCAAGCTTTGAATACAACTTTCCCCCTTTCAATTCCTGAAATATGTCATCGACCCGGGGAATAGGATATAACACATCCTCCAAAAATGGATTTAAAGTGGCCTTATAGTCAGCACAGACACGCAATTTGCCATTCGGCTTTAAAATTGGAACAAGCGGAGTTCCCCATTCACTACTTTCAACTTTTGTAATAATACCCTGCTGTGCCATTCTTTGTAACTCCCTTTCCACTTCTTTACGGAAAGCAAACGGAATATTTCGGGGTTTACAAAATTTCGGCCTGGCATCCCCTTTTAAATTTAACTTAACTTTATCATACTTGTACGTCCCTAACGTACCATCAAATAAATCAGAAAATTTCTTACAAATTTGATCAGCAATAATTTTTAAATCATTCGAATCATCCATGTGTAAACACCGATTGGTTACTTGAAATGAAATATTATATTTATTCATCAAATCTCGACCCATTAACGGTCGTACACCATAAGGAACAATGACAAATTCATTCTTGTGAACAATTTCATTTAACTGTACCTTTAATAAAACTTTCCCCACTGGGTGAATAATGCCTCCATCATATGTTTTCAACTTTAAAGTACAAGGTTCTAATTTGAAATTGAAATTACTTTTATAAAAATCTAATGGTAACACCGAAATTCCAAATCCTGAATCAATCTCACAATCAACAGACTTATTTTCAATAATAGCTTGTATATAAAAAGGATTAATTTTAGAATCATTATAAAAAAATTCTACAAGCTCTTCACATTTAAACTCGGTACTTACATCTAATTCAGGTTCTGGCATATGAATATTGTTTTTACTTTGTTTACCTGAGCATTTGGGCGAAGTAGAAATATGCCCTTTTTTCCTAGATACTTTACAAAATTTATGTCTAAACTTACAATACATAAAACTATGGTTATCTTTACCACAAACAAAGCAAAGCAACCTCTCTTGTCGTACCTGATGAGGCGTCTCATTTCTTTCGTTTCTTAATTTGTCATCCTTTACCTGTAATTTGTAAATACCTCGGGTAGTTTGGCTTTCCATTACAGACGATTCCTTGTTTAATGCAATTTCAAACAAATCAGTTAACTCTTCATTTCACCTTCATTTCACAAAGGCGATCTAGCACCGGACCTGGATACATTCCCGTTACGAATTTATCTTTCACCTTATCTTCAAACATCGTACCAAATTTGCATTTCATGGCTGATTGCTTAATACGAACAAACCATGCATTGATGTTTTCACCTTTTACTTACTTTAAGTCATAAAAAACTGTGCGTTCCCTAAAAACAGATACTTTCTTTGAAAATTGTTTCTGCATCAATGAACATAATTCAATATAATTCTTGGTTGCTGGGAGATCAGGATCACATAATTTCCTTAAAATCGCGTAACTTTGTTGTCCAATTATAGTTAATAAAACTGCAACTTTATGAGTATCATCAATATAGTTGCAAATAAAAAATTGTTCCAGTCGCTCATAATATAGATTCCAATCATCTATTTTATAATTAAACTCTGGTAATGAACCAACTTGTGCATGAAAAACAGGATTTACTGCTACGGCGTGAGACGGATTACTCACGTGCGTCATAGCAAATTAAAATTCAAACTTCCTATTTATAATAATTATAAAACATCTGCTGCTTTATTCCGTTATTCCTCGTCGCCAAATTGTTGTGACCTGTAGATAAATAAAACACGCCCGCAAGATGTTTATGGATATAATTAATCATTTACTTCAAACACAAATACAAAGTGGTTCGTGGTAACTTCACGGCCATTGTTTATTGATTAATGCCCTACTTCTCGCGCATTACTACGACTACTCCACATTTATAATGTAGATAAATAAATACATTCAAAAATAACATCATTATGGAATACGTGGTAATATGCACAGCCATCTGCCGAAAATATACAAAAATGAAGGTATCGAGTGAATATGAACTGGTTCAGAATCGAAAAGCTGTCTAAGGTCGCTGCTTATCAAATCAACATGTCTCGCTTAGCGTCCTCGGACCTAAGAATCGCAATAATGAGGAGAATTAAATATAGCGTCGAAAATGGTCGACGTGATGACTTTTATTTGTAATGGCAATGCATAGAAATAAATCGGTACGTAGGTTCATCATTTAATACCATAGTTCGTTTACAGTGTATCCTCAAGATCGTCAGCTTCGTTTCGGTTTTTCTGAAGAATCGCCGTGTTATAATTATATTTACGTCTATTTAGGATGTACAGAATTTCAAAATACCACAAATGCTTGATACAAGACTGCAAGATTTCCACCTAGTTAAACTAAATAAATGTTTTAATTATCAGCGAAGAGGCTTGGTCAAAGTTCAAGCAACGGTAATTTGCTACGTAAACAGCACGACATCAATATTTATAATTGGTTGTTATTACAGGTGTCAAACTGAATACTCGAGGTGCGTACTAGTTATACTTTTATTCGACAGATGCCATTTGTCAACTACTTTTGTTCATAATATAACAATGGTATAATAAAACCTAATGTGACTAAGAATATTTCATAAATTTAAAGTGAACTAAAAATTAAGGAACTGATTCACATTGATTGAATAATCAGACAATATTCATCAATGCATTTATATCTAAATATAGTTCTTGCTAATTTAAACATAATTTGATATAACAGCTATCAATTAAAGCTTTAAATTGTCTATCTCTTGTTATGATTATAGAGGGACATTCTAATACTTTTAAGAGTTCATAAAAATGTGTTGTTTTCGATTATGAAAATTTTATACTTCAACTTACTTAGATATGTAACTTGTATAAATCATGTTACTGATTTAAAATCTTTTGTCTAAGTATAATTTTGTCTTTTTTATCATCTGAGTAGGAAACGTTGCTTATTTACTTACTTTACTCATGAATTTTAAAATCGATTCATTCCAATTGTAAGTAGTTAACAGATCCGATTTCTACATGTCATAAAGATTGTTGCATATTTATTAGAACCAAACGTTAAATTCCATTATTAACGTGAAATTTAAAATCAAGAGAATTATATTTTCTAAATTTATAAAAACATAGTTAAAGAAAGCTAAGTTATTTTTGCACAAACATTTTTTTAGTACCTGAATAATAAATAAGTTCAATTTTTTTGTAATAACATAATTTGTCAAAGGATATTATGTTACATTATACTTTTTTAAGAAACGTAGAACATTTTTATTTAAAACAACAAGGAAAAGGTATAAAATTTTAAGTATATAAAGATACTTTCAATATTATGTTATCTTGAGCAAACTGCTGCCTCATGTGTTATATTTTTAATCTTGTAATTTATTTCAGGTATTTCATCGTTGTAGCCAACTTATGGGTTCTACATTCCCCCTTTCTTCTGAATGTAGCGGCGCGCAATATTTTGTTTAAATTTAATATTTATCTTCCCCCGAACCATGCTTTCTACCGCTTAGAGAATGTCTACAGCATAGCACCGGTAATACAATTTACCTGTATAAGGTAAAACGGTAAACACGTTATGTACCCATATACATTCTCAATAAATACCTAAATTAATTAAGAAAGAAACTAATTTTATTCTGTCGAGAATTTTGTTTGCACCGTCAGTCGCCTAAAACATGTAAAAAAACAAGGTAGAAAATGAAGATTATTTTGGTACTCCGACTAAAAGTAAAACTAAAATATTGCACTGTTAATTTAAGAACACTCAATCAGACAGAATTGACGAAATTACAATAACTTACCAGCGCTTGTAACACTGATAAAACAAAGTGAGAACTGAGATTAAATTAGATTAGTCGCGTACTTGTAGGTTTCCCATCAAAATCGCTGGGATTGTAATAATTTCCAGTAATTTGTACATGTATTTCTGCGAGTGGTTTCCCCATCGGATTTTATTCCCAAACAAGAGAAAGCAGAACAAAATCTAACCTAATAAGCTTTAGTGTTAATTAAACCTACTTTCTACTGAGATAATACACTGTCTTATCTTAACATAAAAACAGGCGATGTATGATCAGATCTTGTATGAACATTAATATTAATGTTTGAGTTATTAACCAAACCATCCCTAATAAAAATTTCTTCTGTTAGGGTAAGCTTTTTAAGATCATTATTCCTTGTTGATTTCTTCTTTGTTGAAAAAAGCCGCACCTGATGTTCAACTTTTTTATTAATATTAATCTCCTCTGTAGTTTTTAGATCAATAGATATTGCTTTATTTAATGTGTCAATGATTTTATCGAATTGCCTCATTATACCCAGATGTTCGTCGTCAGTTAACGAAGCATTCTCACATAGACCTATTATTAGCTCAGCTTTTTTTTAATAATATCCTTTTTTGAAGATTTTGCTTCATGTAAAATATTACTGCTGAAAAGTTCGTTAACGTTACTAATATGCAAAGGTGTGGCAATGTCAAGATTCGAATTGTAAAACTGTATCGCACAAGCATGTGTGTTTGCAAATGTTAAGCTTTATCATGTTGTCAATACAGGTGCATTGAAATGTATGAACACATATGCTACACTTTGTACAACTTAGGCATGAACCTTCACAGGCCTCATCTACTTTGGTAACTTGATACTGTTGAAAAGCACAAGTGGACGACGTAACTAAAAATTCCTTATCATTTCCAAGACGTCTAATAAAATCTGATGTAATTGTTACACTTGCTCTATTACAATTTCTATGGTGATAGTTCTTAAAAGTCGGTAATACAGTTAAAAGTCGATAAAACCGTTTACGAAGTCGGTAATACAGTTAGCAGCCGATAAATACAGTTCAAAAGTTCATAAAATACATCGCGCAAGCGCCATGAATACGAAAGCAATGCAACGTCCCTGGCGGCCGGAAGCGCAAACCTTATTACAGATTCCGCGTTGCCAACTACCATGACGTCAGCAATAATTTATATTGCGCCATAATCGGAAATTTACATAAATTTAAGATAATGAAAAGGCAAACAAATTAGGTAATGGATTACTTACATCAAAAAATCCTGCATTCGCACGAAATTGCGCTACGGTAGGCCTCTATTGAAGTCCATCAGGCTACCCAAAGCCCTTTTGCGGTAAATAAAGATGGTGACTCCGGTGCTTCAGCGGAGCATGGACATCCGACTCGTCTCGGGTCGCGGGATGCTCCAGGGTCGTACCATATTTCTATATGCAAGGGAACGATAAGGAAGAGGTTAATTAGGTAAAGACAAAACAAAGATAATCAAAAGGAAATCTACATAATAAAAATGAAGATACGATACCCGCACGACCACACTCCTTGAAAGTTCGGGCAAAACAGCCTCGTTGAAGCGTCACGGAAACACTTCTCCCCACTCTTTTTGTCTTTTTCACGTCCGCGAAGCTATTCGTCTACCCCTCTAGTGTCGCGCACTCTGCGCAAACTCACTATGACGTAACGGAAGTACACGCCTAGTCTATTTAAAATTCCCGCGCACCACGTCTTTTGAAATTATGGCGCGAAACTTCCGTACATCAAAACTAAACTAAATACAATGTTTAAGTGCCGATTTGGCACGTAACAATCGCGACAAAGCCACAAAAGAAAAAAACTTAAAAAAGAAAAAGTCTGCTAGCACAGTAACAGCTTAAAATCTAGATCCTAACTACCCTATATAAAACCTAACTTAAAACCTACAAAATGTTTATATAAGGCGCCACCTGGTTTTTTGACCGATAACCCGTCTAACGAAGTACCAGGAACGGAAAATGTAGCCACATAGTCTTTGACTACACTAATCATCGACAACACAAATTCGTCGGGGAGCATGAAACACTACTTAACTAACACAGGTGCGAAAAGTCGCCTAAACTAAACCTATCTAACTAAAGCTAAAATAAAAGTTCTTACGTGCAAACACACATGGGTGTTGCATCAAAACTATTCTTCTTTTGGCAAGAAGTGGCCAAATTTAAAAATGTTCATGGAGTGCGTCACTCTGCACTCTAGCAAATTTTGTTACTGGTACTTTGGTTTCCTAACGATGCACATTTAAAACTTGTCCATGACATAGTTGTGAATCAACAAATTTACCAAAAGTACCCCCTACTAAATCCTTATATGCTAACCTGACAAATTACATTTCTATATCGGGTTAGCTTTTTCACTTAAATATCAAAAAAAAATTGTTGTTAAAGATAGTAGATAAGATAATGATATTAAGCTTAAATTGTTATCCTCAAAGGTAATGGATAAGATAACGGTATTAAGCTTTAGTTATTATTTGAGATACTAGATAAGATAACGCGATATTAAGCTAAAGTGATTATTAGAGATAGTAGGTAAAGTAACATGAATTTAAACAAAAGTTATTACTAAAGATAACCGGTAAGATAACGCGAAATAACTCGAAGTTATTACTAACGGTAGTCGGTAAGATAACGAGACTAAACTAAAGTTATTCCTAAAGGTAATCGGTAAGATAACGATATTAAAACTAAGGGTATTATCGAAGATAATAAAGAAGACAAAGGTTTTGGCCTAGTTATTACCCAAGACAATAAATAAAGTAAAGGTAGAGTGGCTCCAATAGAGCCGTTAAAATGGGGATTGACTAGTGCCCTCTAAAAAGAGAAACCTGAGTAGTATAACTATGGAGAAGCTGGGACAGCCCTTTTTAAAGGGTCATAAATATCTTGTAAAGGGTGTGTGTATTATGGAAAAGAGAAGTATGTATGTGTGAAGGTCATGTATGTGTAGGTGTGTGTGTGTGTTAGTATTAGTTAGGTTTGAGGATAACGATAGTATGGCTATGGAGAAGCTGGCCCCTTTTAAAAGGATAATAAATATCTTGTAAAGGGTGTGCGTATTATGTAAAAGAGAGGTATGTATGTGCAGGTGTGTGCGTGTAGGGTGTAGGGTATGTATGGTTTGTCGGTGATGTTAACGTGGAAGTCGTGCCGCCCTCGTGATAAAAGTGTGTGTGTGTGTAGATATCGATCGGGGGGGCGGTGTTGTTGTTGTTTTATTTTCGAAAAGAAAGGTATGTATCGTTATGTGTATAGGTGTGTAGGGGGCGTGCGTGTTTTAGTCTAAGACGAAATATCGTAAGGGGCGCGCAAGTGGTGCGAACGTGTTTTTGTTTTAAGAGTGTTTTCGGGATTATCTCATCGGACACGTGCAAGACGTTTCAAGTAATCTTTTAATAATTTGAAAAATGTTACGCTCGATGTGTCGTAGGCAATTATGATGAAGTATAAGAAGAATAAGGCTGGGGGAAATAACCGCAAGGTTTTTATTACAGGTGTCGATAAGAAAAATTGCGTGCTGCGTTTGTATTTGAAAAAAATTTCTCCCCTACTACGAATAATAGTTTCGTCGTCTTGGTAAAAAGAATATCCAAAATATTTTTCTATTTATTATTGTGTAATTATTCGAACGGTAAACATCGTGTGTCGAAAGTGTAAAAATGTCTCAAGCTTCGGACGAATTAAAATTCCAGACGCGCCTACCTCAACGCGTGCAATTTTAAAACAATTAAAAGTGCTTGCAACGTAGGTCGAAAACGTCACTATGAATCGATGCTGCTAAATCTGAAATGTAATCAGATCGTTTCTAATGCAAAAGCAAGCGTGATAGGGCGATCAGAGGGCAGGTATTAGTAAAAGAATGGATCCGGCGATAATACTAGTGCGAAGGACGACGACGAGGGTTATGCGAACGACGTCGAAGTCGACGATCCTGCTGAAAATTTCGATAGATTAACATCAAAGAAGAATGTCAAAAGACGTAGAACGTCGAACAATATCGTGTGGGTCGATTTGAAATCGGCTTTCGCCCGCAGGATACGTTCGAGTGCTGTGGTCAATTTATATCACATAGATCCCATGCAATTTTAGAAGATGCATTCGCCCTAATAGAGCGACGTTTGAGAAAATGTTTGAGAAAATTCGGCTCTCTTAAAATTAATTTCGTGTTTAACGGTGAATACGTAAAGCCCAACGCATCAACATCATCGTCTTCAGAAGCCGTGGATACATCGTCATCATCATCATCGTCGTCATCGCTCAGACATTTTACTACTAAAAATTATAAAATTTTAAAAATTGAAGACTTTCAAACTCAAGTTAAACCCGAAGCCATTCAGGAATTGAACAATAAACTGGACGAATATACCGAAAAGCAGAGCGGGTTAGCTCTTTCGAGAATATTAAATTTAGGCGTCAATATAAATCATGCAGGAACCTATAGTATGCATTCTTAAGGAAGGGGGATAAGAAAATTGTCTACGAGATGATATGTTTATTTTTAATAATCATATACGTTTGTAATATAGAAGAATGTTGACGGTCGAGGATTTTACGAAATTACCGCTCGAGTATATCGAGAGGCATGCAAGTAAAGACGTCGCCAGAAATTTCGATAAATTACCGGAGTATTTGCAAAAACAATTATGGACGCATCGCTATTGTTTAGCGCATGGCTTACAATCGTCGTCGCATGCAGATCAGATAGATGGACCTCCTCTGCAAATAAAATCGTGTCCTGAATGCGCATGTTCTACCCCATATGTACGCGCGCACAACAACACATCGCAGCCCTGCAATAAAACCTATGAATGCAATTAAAAATGCTCATTGTTCGAAATGACTCCTAAAGGACCGCCCGCAGCCGTCGCAGCATATCTCGCCTACTCTTTAATATGTAATAATTACCTATACATATTTAAACCGAGCGTGCCCTCCTGGCAAAGAAATCCGGTTCCCGTAGATCCTCCGAATGCATTCGTATGTTTCGAGGTTGTTGAAAATAAAGACGTTTTGGCATTGTCGAAGTCCGAGTCGTCACAACAACAACAACAAATAAGATGCTCTCGCTCTAAAGATTGGAAACGTATGGAATTAATTACCATGCAGCTGCAACAGCAATGGCAGCAGCAGCAACAGAACCATTCGGAAGAGGTTCCCTTATCGCCATCATCAGAGACGTCGTCGTCGTCGTCATCGTCCGCGGTATCGAGAGACCTTTTAATTTATAAAAGTTATCTAGGAGGAGGAGGACGCCTTCAACGACGACGAGAAATAGAAAACGTAGATGGATCCGGCGACGGCGAGGACGGCGACGACGACGACGACGACGGTGCCGAATGGTTGAACAATGGATGCGCGGGCGATTGTGTCGGAGACGGAGTTGGCATCGATTCTTTTCTGATGTTTAAAATAAGATTTAAATATAATAGCAGTTTTACGGAGACCGAATGGTACGTCATGCCATGGAATCATAAACGAATCGCCTTCGAAAGAGAAAGAGAGCGAGAAAAAAAAGATCGAGAATTTGATAGTTCAGATGGTGTATGGACGTATTTAGAACACATCGTACTTATGCAATTAATAGGAGCGTGGGCATACTACATCTATTACAAATATAAAATAAACTATGCGCGCATGAGCAACATCGTTTGAGCTCGAACGAAAACCTACGCATGCAAAATAATTTTCAGTTCTAACCGGGAGGTATCTTCGTTCAGGGTGTGTATGTGTGCGTGAAATTTTGCACTTAATTAAATAGCAATTATGGTGAAGTATATTCAAGACGAAAATAATCATACAAGTGGTGACGACAGTCAAGTATTTTTAAATAACGATGATGATGACGTAATTTCGTCATCATCATCATCTACGTGTGCAGTATCTGGATCGCCGCAAGTTTTGTCAGGTATTCATGTTTACGATAACGATCAGGCGATGGATCCCCTGATATGTAGCACCGAATACCGATTGAATTCCTCCAAGGAGAATGCGCAATGGTGCGCTCACGGTCATACGATCGAAGTGGGCTTAACCAAACGAAAGAGCAATATGGATTTTAGCCCTGTTATCAGACTTATATGCCCCAACAGATTTTGTAAAGAAGGCGAATTGCAAATGGACGAAAACGAGTGGAAAGATTTGTCGTCTATCAATATCGAACATAAATTTAGAAAATTTTTTTCCAACCGCTCGGATACTGCCACGGTTGCATCTGCAGGCGCTACCGCCGCCTCCGTAGTCGCAGACGTATGGCACTGGAGGCGTGAAATGCATCAGACGATCGACGGATACTTGGAAGTGGAATTTAAAGACGAATACGAGTCCATTCATAGAGTCGAGGTGCAAAACTGCTGCGGCTCTCGCCGCATTAGAATCGACAACAACAGGATCCGGATACAATGTTGCGCGAATTTCTCTCTCCGCGAAGAATTTGCAAAAGTGTTTACTCTAGCGCCTCTTATAATGCTCAAATTAGAAATATTGAAAGGACAAGATTTTCAAGAGTTCTACGATAGAAATATAGAGTGCGTCGCCACTTGCCTTCCCGAAGAGTTCGGAGCTTACGCGTATAACAGGTGCAAGAGCAGTAGCGGCGACGGCGACGACGATGGAGGTGAAGTCGTCCCCCTCCTCGAGGATGCTGGACTTTATTCGAACGTGCAGGATCAAATCTTATGTCGAGTCGAGATGATAAGCGAATACGTATTTGGAAATCCATCCCTAAGTACCCTAAACGTTCTTTACGACATCAACAGACTCGGCTTATTAGAAATCACGCGCCATTTCCCTCACGAAATTGTCGATGACGTATTATGTTTATATCAAAAGAATTTAAATGTCGAAATGAAACCTTTGTATTTTAAAGATAGTGTATGATCCTTTTTTTGTAAATAAAATTTATTCTGTATGCAGTTATTTTTTATATATATATATATATATTTAAATTGTTACGTTATTGCAGGAGAGATGTTAGTCAATGTTGGTACACGGGGGTGAAGGGTTGTTCAACAACCTCTTAAATAAATTGCCCTTCGAACTGCACCTTCCTGGTCATAACTTCTGCGGTCCCGGAACCAGGCTACAAGAGCGTTTAAATCGCGGAGACAAAGGTATTAATCCTCTAGACGAAGCGTGCAAGCAGCACGACATCGCGTATTCGCATCACAAAGACGTGGAGCGCAGGCACGAGGCCGACAAGGTCTTGCAAGAAGCGGCTTGGCGGCGAGTCAAGGCCAAAGATTCTAAGTGGTCCGAGAAGCTCGCAGCGTTGGGCGTAACGGCTGCAATGAAAGCGAAACGCAAACTAGGAATGGGAATAGACAAGAAAATGGCCGTGAAACTGGATCGTCGACATCGAGGAGGACGACGATGACGACGACGACAAAAACGACGACGTCGAGTACGTCGATGCTCGGGTAAATTCAAAGACAATAACGGTAACGTCGGCAGAAAATGCTCCTTCAGAGGCGGTCTTATAAGTAAAATATCTAAAGAAATCAGAAAACAAAGCATCAAGAGTAAAGGACACGGAGATGCTTCGCATAATCGTCTCATTTCGAGCGCGATGAATGCTGCAAAAATTATAGTCAACAGGATGGGAGGTCGTTCGAAAATTAAAGTACCGCGCATAATACCGGTGCCCAAGCGAGGAGGCTTATTGCCTTTGATTCCGATATTTGCGGGTCTTTCGGCGCTCGGAGCACTGGCAGGCGGAGCGTCGAGCGTCGCAAACGCCATCAATTCGGCCAAAAATGCAAAGAGGTATTTCGACGAGAACGCGCGTCACAACAGAGCCATGGAAGAGAAAAAAGTCGGCAGCGGATTGTATTTAAAGCCTCACAAGAAAGGTAGCGCCTTGTACTTGAAACCTTATCCGGGGGATTCAAAAAACGGATGACTTCGACGGTGTCGAGGAATGCTAAGCTCGCCACCACCACCACCACCACCACCACCACCACCTTACACCTCCCATGCGCGCATTGACCGATCTCGATCTGCACAAATATGCTAAAGGTGTTCCGTATTTTAGAGGCGTGTACATGCGAGACGAGTTGCCGCTAAAAGACGCGACGGAAGCTTAGCACCGCCGTGGCGAAACGAAAGTGGTATTATAAATTTAGACGATGGATCCGGTCCGGGCACGCATTGGGTCGGTTATAAAAAGGGCCAATACGGTGATATACTTCGATAGTTTCGGAGACCTGAGGCCTCCCGAGGAAGTCTTAAGATATTTTCACGGTAGCGATATATATTATAACGTGGAAAGGGAGCAAGACTTTAACACGATCGTGTGCGGTCATTTAGTGTTGAAATTTTTACATAAAGAACCATAATGCCCTCAGCGCTACAGTCATGTCTAGGACATTCACGATATTCGGGTATGGAAATACCATCAGCAGCGGTACGCTATACCCACCTGTGAGACTGAACGATGGCGGTACGTACACCTGCGGCTTGGTGGGTCTTTACACGTGCAACACCGTTCGAAATATTTACGAGGGAAATAATAAGTTCTATTACGATAAAGATAAAGAAATCACCATCGACGAGGGATGCTACGAAATAGACGAGCTAAACACGTTCCTGAGAAAAAAGATATTGGAGTCGGCTAAAGCCAACAAAGAAATTAATTCGTCCGTAACTTTGGACGACGACGGATTGGTCGACGGCTTGTTTTCTTTAAGAGCTAATAATAATACCCTAAAGTGCGAAATAAAATCGAAATACTCCGTAGACTTCACGAAGCGCGGCAACATCGGTCGAATGCTGGGATTTCATGATCGAATTTTAGAGGAAGGTCGTTCGCATACGTCCGATCGCGATGTGGAAATAATTTCGGTATCTAATATTTTCGTAGATACTAACATTACGACGGGAGCGTACCGCAATAACCAACTTTGTCATAGCATTTACGAATTTGGCCTAACCGTGCCCCCAGGCTACAGCATAGAACAACAACCCAGCAATATAATTCGTTTCCCTCTGTGCGTGGACGAATTCGATAACATTACGTTGAGACTGGTGGATCATACGGGTGAAGCGGTTAATTTTTCGAAGGATACGTACCTTTGCGTTCGCCTAGAGCTAAGACGCGAATAATAAAATTATTATTAAGTTAAAATGGGCGTCGTTTACGATGACGAGCGTCAGCATCAGCAGCAGCAGCAACAGACGTTAGCCGCAGTCGTCAATATACCTAAGAAAAATCCGCGCGTTGGGCATTGTTATCGTCGTTGCTGCCGAAGTCTTCTTCTTCTTCTTCTCCTCAAAACAAACCTATATAAAACGCAAAAACGTTCTCAAAATCTGCAGTCGCACGCAAATCATCGTTAGGCCATAACGAAATAAAAAGCGGAAGAGGTGTGAAAAGCGACATCGTATTAAAAGAAGAGGAAGAAGAACCTCGCTCTTAGTCGCGCAGACGCAAGTTTCTTAAAAGCGCTCGGCTACAAGCTTTTGAATACGAGAAAGAAAAAAAGTACTAGAAATGGCTAAACGTGGCGGTAAAATACGTGGTGATTTTGGTAGTAGCACGAAAATGGTCGCAGATCACATCTCGTCGGTGATTAGTTCTCCTTTGAAGAAATTACGTTTCGACGAGGTGGCCAAATTAGACGTATTCAAAAGGCCTCGCTACGAAGAGACAATTTCGAAAGAAGATTATTATTCGTATTTACCCTTCACGCGAAACACAGACCACAGCGATAGAGTGATTATAGAAATCCAAAATTCCGATGCTATAACCGCAACCTACGACAGTTACATTAATATTAAGGGAACGTTTTCGGTGAAAACCGAAGGTAAACCGTATACGATAACGAACAACGCAATATTATTCTTGTTCGATGAAATACAGTACAAAATGGGGAGCACGCATGTGGTCGACGTTTGTAAGCAGCCTGGTATAACGTGCACGATGAAGGGTCTCGCTTCGTATCACAAAAAATTCAACGGTTTGAGCAATAGCACATGGGACCCTCGAGGAGATACAAACGCCGACATTTTTAAGAACGGACGCTTCTCGTGCAATGTGCCTCTAAAGCATATTTTTGGATTTTGCGAGGATTATAAACGAGCCGTCGTAAACATGCCGCAAGAGCTTGTTTTAATTAGATCCAAGAGCGACGTCAATTGTTACAAGAGCGACGAAAACGAGCTAACATTTAAAATTACTAAAATATCGTGGAGGTTCCGCATTTAAAGCTTAGCGATGAATCGAAATTAAATTTATTCCATCATTTGCATAAAAATCCCAGAATTGTGGTTTACTTTCGTCGCTGGGAGCTTCACGAGTTGCCGTCCTTTCCGTCTTCGAAAATTCACGTTTGGCGTATTAAGAATTCGAACGAATTAGAAAAACCTCGATGGATTCTATTTACTCTTCAGCATGGCAAGTATGATAATGCGAAGCAATCGGCATCCCAGTTCGATCACTGCAATCTGACAAATTTAAAACTATACCTTAATTCCCAAGAATTTCCACTTCAAGATATGAATTCGGACTTTGCCAATAACGATTATTCGACCCCGTTCATGCACTATTCGAAATTTCCGGAAAACTATTATGCAGGCGCGAGCAATTTGAGCTACGCTCTGTGTTGTTTGAACGACTATCAGCAATTTGGCAATTGTCCCGTGTTCGTGATCGATTGCAGTCGTCAAGAAGAATCTATTAAAAATTCGGCCGTCGATATACGTCTCGAAATCGAATCCAGCAACATTTTCGATCAAACCACTAAAGCATACTGCTTAATTTTGCACGACTCTATATTCGAATACGATCCGTTTACGGAAATCGTTACGCGTCATATTAGCGAATAATAGACATGAAGGTTATTAAACAGAAACAATCTCTACCGGTTGCAAATATGGATCTAACGGTCGAACAGGATGATCCTTATTCCTATTTTGGAACGCGCAAAAGCACGGAGATCTCTTACCGGCCAGCATAAGATGCATCGTATGCGGACCTTCTGCGTGCGGTAAAACAAACCTGATTTTGAGTTTGTTACTGGCACCCAACGGATTGGAATTTGAAAACGTTTACATTTACTCCAAGTCGCTATTTCAGCCCAAATACGATTTTTGAGTCGAGTTTTGAGACCGATCAAGGGACTAGGCTATTACGAATTTAGCGAAAATTCCGAAATAATTTCACCGCAAGATGCTAAGAGTAATTCGATTTTCATTTTCGACGACATTCAATGTCACGAACAAAACGCGATTCGTCAATATTTTCAATGAGCCGTCATAAGAATATAAACGCGTTCTACCTCAGCCAATCGTATGCAAGAATACCGAAGCATCTTATTCGCGACAATACAAATTTAATTATAGTTTTTTGCAAGACGAAATGAACTTAAGACATATCTATTCGAGCACATTAATACCGACATGAGCTTCGAAGATTTCAAAAGATGTGCCGTCTAGCGTGGGAAAAAAGACGGCGATGGCAATAAAGCCGGATACGGATTCTTAGTGGTAGACAAAGAAAAAGCCATAAACGAGGGCCGCTACCGTAAAGAATTCGATCATTACATATGTATTTAAAATCACGACGTTCGAGCGAACTTTCATCAACGCAATGTCTGCGGCTGCGATGAGACGAGGACGACGACGACGTCACTCTACGAATTTAAATCGAGCCGTAGTGCAGGCCACTAAAACGATAAGAAAAAAGTTTTTAGATTTTAAACGAGATCAAAATCGAGCTCAATTAAAATACGGAATGAAGCATGCTCAATTACTAGAACCGTTAAAATCGCTATCAAAATTCTCTGCAAGTAAAAATCCTAATTATATTCGACGTCAGAATGCGGAGCACGAATCTGATAATGTCGGCGACGGTTCAGATGCCTTACTTAAAAAGTATGCCGACATCCTGTCCAAAAGCGAGGATCCCAATATAGACGATACCGGAATCGGCATTCAATACGACGACCTTTCGAATAAATGGTCTATGGGCAATTCAGAGTTAGCTATTGCAGACGACGGATCTACGATTAATATTAGAAATAAAAATATCCTATTACGGAGGGCTTACTTCGATTGTTAACTTATAAGAAAATCCTTCGAATAAGAAAACGCCTGCTGGCAATCCTTCCGAGCTAGATGTAAAAATTACATCGATATTTTGAAGAAAACCAATGCATATAATAAACTGTTTCGCAAGGATCTGCCTAAAACGCCCAAATATAAAAATTATATCGTTCCGAATTTAACACCGTCGCCCGTGGCGACTACAATATCTACGCCTCCTCCTCGCCGCAGCATGCTTCGTCGCCGTCACCGTCGTCGTTGTCGTCAAGAGATGAATACAGCATCGGCGACTCCTACGATTCCCATGCAATTACGATCCAAAATAACGAATAAAAAGAAAGGTCTCGGTATGGATGATTTATCGAAAAAAAGACAGCCATCGAGTAATATAAGCAGAATTTGGCGATACAAAAAATTCGATAATTCTAATCATGAGATAGAATACGTTCATTGGGACTCGCCGGCCGAGCTGGTGAGCCGGCTTCGTTTGTTGATGGCCGAACGTTCGGCGGGCAACAATAGCTCTCAGAATCAAAACGAATTTCTTTCTATTATATCCGAATTAAAGGAGGCGAAATTAATCGCCTAATAAAATATACACGTTCTATAGAATAGTCTCAGAAATAAAATGGTCGTCGATAAATTTGGAAGAGCGTATGTTGCCAGAGACTCTGGAGGCGGAGGATTTGGTAATACCGCTGCGCGCGGGCCTCCTGGTGTAGGCTTTAAACTAACTCCGGAAGGCGATTTCAACATAGAAAATAGAAAACTTTGCAACGTAGGCAATCCCGTGACCGGAACGGATGCGGTAAATAAACGAAGCGCCTTGGTATTGGACGAGGACGAGAAAATAGTTAACTTGAAGAATTTTAGAATAGTGAATTTGGCCGATCCTAAAAAGTCAAACGACGGCGTAAACTTAAAATTTTGCAGCGAAGAACTCAATCTGCGTATAGGTAAAGCATTGGAAATATGTTTGACCGCTTCATCTTCGGGAAAAACGCATGCTAATAAGAAACTTAAATTTGACGCCAAATCGCGATCCATTGTAAATTTGCACGACCCCGCAGAGCTCGGCGATGCCGTTAACAAGAGATACGTGGACTCGACGTTGTCAGAAAAAGCGCAAAATTTTATGAAACTAACCACGATCGACGACGGTAAAGCCAAGAACTTCGACTCTCGAGGCTTGAGAATTGTCAACATAGGCGAGGCCGAAGATGAGCACGATGCCGTTTCTAAGTTCTATGTGAACGCGAGAATACAAAATCTTATCGAAGGTGTCGCCATTCACCGCGATAACTTGACCATTCGAGATGTATTGCAATCGGTCGTTCAAGTGTTGAACGAAGTTGTTTTAAACACGAACTTCCTGATTTTCAACCACTTGAAATTAGACGGAGTCAAGACGTCTGCTGGAGACGATTTACAATTTCACAAAATTAATACCGACGTTATAAGACACCTGCACGTGTTATTGGAGCAAGATAAAGCCTCGTCGTCTAACTCTCATACTCGTGTCAAACCTTAAAATGTCTAAGAAATATAACGATAAGGAAATACTAGTGGATGAACTGCACAGAGGGTTAGAATAAATTTTCCACGTCGAAGAACGATCATCAAATCTTATCACGACTTATTCCAAGCCGATATTGCTGAATTTATTCCATATTCGAAATATAATAAGGGGCATAAGTATATTCTACTCGTGATCGATTGCTATTCGAAATATTTATGGACGAGAGCGCTTAAATCCAAGAATGGTCATGAAGTCATATCTGCGATGCGCGAGATTCTAAATGAAATTAAAAGATCGCGGCCGCCTTTACCGAAAAATCTGCAAACAGATAATGGTACAGAATTTTATAACGGCCAATTTGCACGGCTGATGAAGGAATATGGCGATATTAATCATTACTCCACATATAGCTCAATCAAAGCCGCCATCGTAGAACGTGCAATCAGAACGATAAAAAACAAACTGTATAAAGCTTTTAGTCTGAGAGGCAAATGCAAGTGGATTGATATAATCGATTCGATTGTATCGAAATACAACGATACGGTGCATTCGACCACTAAAAGAAAACCCAAAAATGTGACCGCGAAAACGCGTCTGAAAGTTTACGATAAATTAAAACTGGCGACTAGAAAACCTCGTTATGCCGTGGACGACTTTGTACGCATTTCAAAATATAGAAGTATTTTTCTAAGGGCTACAATGCAAACTGGAGCGAGGAGACGTTTAAAATATGTAAAGTGTTTCGAGCAAATCCGACTACTTATTTACTCGTCGACATGCATGGCGATCCAGTATTGGGACAGTTTTATGAAGCTGAGCTGCAGAAAACGAGAGTTCCAAATATTTACCTTATCGAGAAAATACTAAGGCGAAAAGGAACCAAAATTCTCGTCAAATGGTTGGGCTTCCAAGAGCCTTCCTGGATTCAAAAAGCTGATCTTATATAGATTGTTACATTTAAAAATAAAACATTTGTTTTTATATTTTTATTATATAAATATGTTACGTTTCAAAAATAAAAATTTGTTTCTTTTTTGTTTGATTTTTATTATACATTTTTTTGATCTTGTAAAAATAAGAAAGATAGAGACGCTACAACTGCGATAGTTTGACATGCAGCAGCACTTAAAATGTATTATTTTAGTTTATTTTATACATAATATAAAAAATAAAAATACAATGCAGTTTTTTTTATCTTGGCTTGTTACAATATTTTAATTAATTTTATAATAAATATAAAAATAACAAAATACAATGCTTTTTCTTGATTACAATATAACAAAGAGAGCCTCTACAACGGCGCTTAAAATATATTTTAAATTAATTTTATACATAATATAAAAATTAAAAAAATACAATGCGGTTTTTATAATATAAAAATACAAAAGACAATGCAATTTCTTTCTCGTTACAAGATTTTAATTATTTTTTATAATAAACATGCAATTCACAAAATAAAATATGGTTTTATTCAAAGGTCCTTTATTAGATAGTGCCCATGAGGCAAAGTATCTATTCCGTTAGATAAAATGTATCTTTTATCATCTTGATAACTTAAAGCAATTTTCGTCTGACGTATGGAATATACCTTATGCAAATATGATCGTATGCTATTTTGGTCTCGTTCTATAACTACTTTATTTCGTAACGTATCGAGATAGTGATCGAAACAGATTTGCTGATCGATAATGTACTTTTAACACCCTTAGCCTTCTTTATTATCTCACGGCCTTCTATTTTTAAAGAGTACATTTTCGATCGAAGGCCTACAAAGTGCGTTAAAATACGACCTCTAGTTTCGTCTTTCATAAGACCAATGACTTTTTTATTAATTAAAGGAATTTTATAGATGTTATCGGGATCATAAGCGCTCGTGTCAAATTTTTCTAGATTCGTCTTTATACACTCTTCATAGAAATCATTGCACGTCACACTATAAAAAAGGCTGTCGGTGTCCATGTAGCATAATTCGCAATTATTTGCAAATTTTGCCTTCATGAAATCGTAGTGAAAATTATATAATTCAATTTTTGATAATTCTAAGATGGCCATACCTATGTAGATAGGTTGGTTGAACTCTATCTCTGTTTTGCTCAATTCGATCGCGACCAGATTTTTGTCAAAAATCGTTGCCGAATGGAAATTTGGTTTGAAATTAAAGATAGAGCACCATACCGACCGCTCCAATGAGTCACTAATTTTATGACGCGTCTTTTCCTAACATTCTCCATTGTTTTACCAAAAATGGAATTGTTTGCAAATTTATATAGATTTTGTGCAAATTCCGTTTTAGCTTCCGTGCGCATTCTTGTATTTAATTCGACAAACGGTCTCAACCAAGGAGACTGACCGAATTCTAAAACCTTATGAACGCGCGTCATAACTACGCCCGCAGATAAATAAACCTGGAGATTTCTGTAATGCACAACGTAGTTGAACTTTTCGTGAGAGTGCACATTAATTTTGAAAATTTCGAGCCCGGAGGCGTGTCCTGTTCTGGGCACATCGGCAACTCTTTCTGAGCGTCGTGAATGTCCGTAGGAAATTCCAAGTCGCATTCGATAATATAACCTTTATCGCTCGTAATGCTCACCGTTGTAACATTAAATTTTAATATTTCTTCAGGCGTTAGCCATTTGAAATCCCGTAAGGCAAATAGCAAGATTCGGCATGACCATAGAGATTATTAATATCTCCGTAAAATAAAAATTTATTCGGCTTGGATGGATCATACGTTTGGGGATAATATTTATTATTGGATTCTACATATCGTTTTACGACTTGAGTAAGGCCCCCCCGAATGCCTCTTTCGATCATTAAAAACATGTCGACGTCACAAATTAGTTCTAGCCTGATTTTAGTATATAATAACATGCTAGACCACGAGTAGCTCGCCAAAGTCACAAAATTTAAGGGATCCAATTTGTATGTTTCAAGACAATTTTTCTAAAGTCTTGGAATATATCGCAAAATAAAAGAATGTCGCATTTTAAATATAGGTCCGCGTAGTCGCCTAAATTTTTGCATTTAAAAGTGCTCCATACGGTTTGCGCATGAATATATTCCGATTCTTCAATATGTGATTCATTAAGATTGCTATAAAAACATTCTATAGGAGGAAGATTTTCTTCGCTTAATTTCAAAATGTCATCCAAATACTCGTAGGAAAAATACCCTTGCGCATTAGCAATTTAATGCGATCCGGGTTTAGCGAGCTAAATTCCTTTTTTAAAACTTTAAAGTCATCGAAAGACAACTCGCATGCTAATTTTTCCAATGACATTGCCATAAAGCGAAAGGAATCTATGAATCTGAACGTCACATTTGCGTCGTTGTATTTTTAGAAAATGTTATGTATTTTCATTATTCAAGGGTATTATATTCATGGGGCCTTCGAAAGCGTTAGCAAGCTCTTTAATAATAAAATGAGCATCATAATTGCTCAAATTATGATAGACTACGAGAATAATTGGAAATAACCTAAAATTTAAATTACAGCTGCTATGCGCAACACCTCTTACAGAACCATTCATGTGATCGTGATCGATAACCTTTTCGTCGTCCGGCAAGAAATCGACTTCGCAAATAAAGCACGTTTTTGCCGTCGAGGCATCTATAGAGGACGTAGCAGGCTCGTTTTAAAAATGCGCTCCCATAACATATGGCAATATGTTTTAATTGTCGCACAAACCAAGAAATGCAGTCTGTGCCCGTGTATGAACTGTAATATGAAAGAGATTCGTCATATCCACAATAAAAATAATATCCTATTGAAAACGGAATATGTTCCTGGTATTTGAAAGTGCGTTCTGATTCGGAAGCTCTTTCGGTTTTTTAATAAGGCATTCTATGTCAGAATAAACCACCATCGGCACAGGTATTTTATACTTAAAATCTTTAAATTGTAAATATTTGTTTTTTCGGAGGGTAAAATAACACGACACTCGTTAAGTTTTTCGCATACTTGCTCGTGGGCATCGAGACGTTTGCGATCGTAAAAATAGGAGAGACATCTATCGCATACGTAAAAGTGACCCGTATGTTTAGTTAATTGACCTCTCACAAGTGAGGCTAAATTTTTTATAAGACAATAATGATATCTAACGCCCCGTTTATAATCTTTAATATTTTTTTAATTCTTCCAAACTTTTCCAACTTTATCGGCCTCGTCGCCGTCGTCGTCGTCCTCGTCGCCGTTGACGTCTTCGCCGTCGTCAGAATTAAATTTTGACGACTCGTCGACATACGCATCTTCAACAATTAACAGATTAACGTGTTTATCTCGTTTTTGGCTAGTTAATTGTACCGGTGTTACGATGTATCGAGCGCGTTTTAAAATAAGAGCAAAAACATTTACAGAAATATCATTCTGCTTTTCGAATTTCGATATATCCGATATAGGCATGGGGCTGACGAAATTTTTCATATTAAAAATTTCTGCAAAATGCGGATACGAAGTTGTGCGATTAGCATGCTTACCTGCTGTAGGCTTAATTATTCCGGCTAAAACGCTCCAATAAAAGCATGAAAATCATTGTTTCTAATGTTTAAACAGGCCTTTTGTTTTGAATTGCGATAGGAAGAGGCATGAAACAACTCGCGTGAAACATATCATAGCATTTATTAATATTAACATTTAAAATAATATTTCGGATAGCGTGAATCCTGACCCGTGCATTGCGTCGTTCTCTATTTTATCCAACAAGCGTGTTGCGATATTGCACGCAAACCACTCGTTAAACTTCTCTAAATTGCCGAAACAAATTAAAAGTTGGGCGTCGAAAATACCTAGTTTGAAACTCATTTTCGTTGAGCGCGACGGAAAATTTGAAAAATCGCACGCTAACACGACATTAATTTTAAGGTTTACCGAGTGATTTTTAAAATCGTATACAATTTGGATAAAATTAGTTTTTACAATCTTCGATAAATAAATTAAGATCTTTATGTGCAACATTAATAATTTGAGCTGTTTGAATTCTCGATTTAAACGCAGACACGATCGGCTTCCAAGCCAATTCAGAATGTCGAGGCGTGCTCCGAGAATACATCCATTGTTTAGGAACATTCTGCCGCAGTAGTTTTTTTAATAGATTTTTAAATAGCATTTTATATCTTTTCATATGGCATAGAAGATTTTCGAATAGATTCAGATAACTAGCCGAGAGCGAAGAAGAAGTTTGTTTCACCGTTCTTAAAATCGATTCGGTGTTGTGAATGTGTGATTTTAATATTCGAACCCAATTGCGAAATACTTTAGTTTTACGACATTTCGTTAAAATTGCGTGCACTTTTCGATACAACTGTAGCATCTGATCACAACACATCGAAACGCCCGCGTCCGCTTCGATTTTTCTGTTAGTTAACATTTTTTTTCGTATTTCAATGCCAACTTTCTGTATTTTGAACCGTGCAATTTTACTAATACGTTCGGCGTATCGTCTTTGGGCGATAAATCGCAGGACCATAAAATGGCTTCTAATTCGGCATGCAGTTCCCGTTTTATTCTAACAATTTGTACGAGTTTAAAAATCTTATACAAAAGGATAAGTCTATAGCATATTTTTCTGAATCTGTAATTTTTAGTTGATTTTATAGAAAATACATCTGTCGTTCTAACACATTTACTATAGACAAATAAATCGCCGATTTCATGCAAGCGCATGCGGAGGGTTTTCTGCAAATCAACAAAGAATTAATAAATTGAGTTGAAAACACGAATTCTCTATTTTTTAAGTCCACGTATAGGCAATCGGTTCTTAGAGTTGCATAAAAGAAAATGTCACTTTCACATTTATACTGAAAATTAAACACTGTTTTTAATGGCGATACGGCTGATTGATCTACAAATCTAAATAACCTAATACCGGCCGAGATGCTTTCGCTAATATTATAAAATGCCTTTCGGTCGTAATTACATAAATTAAAAGCTTTTCTTTCATACGAGACACGTCGGTGAAGCAAAACGCTATTGTGTTAGAATCCGAATATTCTAAGCACGTTAAATTGTCGAACAAATTAAATTGCATGCAAAATAGAAAAAGGGCTCGAGACCCAATCAAAAAACCGTCCCGATATTTAAAGTCTTTTAAATAAGCAGGCAATTCCTTGCATGCGATTCTATAAAAATTATGTGGATAATCCGCAATTAGCATATCACGATTGTAATGGGTTGCTGATCTAATTCTATATTCAATACTCATAACTTTAAAAATCAAGATGTAAAAATACTAAAATTATAAAAATTAATTACCATGTATAGGTAGGTATTCTAGTGTGATGACGATTCGGATGGCTTTTTTTGCTCTTGCCGTTCTTGATTTTCCTTGGGAGGATCCGTGAGGGCTGATGTTGATGGATCCTTTTGTTTTTCGCCCATGCAGCAGAAGGAAATACTCGCTGCAGGATTAGGTTTACCTTTAAAATAAACGAATTTCGTATTAGTTTTTTAAATAAAAAATTAAAATATTAAATACTAACCAACTTCGAACGATCCTAGGTAGTGCAAACAAAGGCATTCCTGTTTATTCAGCTCTTCGATATCTTTGTCGCTAATTACGTCCGCGATTCTCTGCGGAAGGAACACAACGCATTCTTCTAATTCGACGAGAATGAGCCGAGAATTCTTCTTTGACTGAAGAGATTTGATGCTTAAAACCTAATAAGGGCGCTGTAGCTCGAGATCTTTGACTTTTACGGTCTTCTTCCTATCGATGCGGCTTACTGAATTGATTTTTTTAATTAACTCCATATTTTAATTCTAATTACGAATATAATTACATAAAGTTAAAAAATATATTTACAATTATTACCTGTTTTTTAATGCAAGCTGCACGATGACAAAACACGTTGCACGACTCTCAAACTTATATTTTACAAGATAAAAAAGCCTTACAAGGGATCCTCTATTTATATCACTCCAAATGACGTACAATTTATTACGCATCTGAAAACCGCTCCCACATACACGATTCAGACATTAACGATAGCAATTCATTAGAATTAAATAGCATTGCCCTTGTTTTGGACAAAAAAGCTCATTCAAATTAAAACGTTATCTTTTATTATGCGGATATTGAAGTCGCATAAAATTAATGAGCATATTTTTATTCAAAGATGTAAGTAACAAAGTCATTTTCGCCGACTCGGCATCGATAAAAGAATATAAAAAATTTCAAACGTCTATATTTCGAGGATTTATGAGCCCATATTTGTTAAAAATAATGGGTTCCTATATAATTAATGATGCAAAACGATGTGTACTGAAATTAAAACTTACTCACGAATGATGTAATCATGAAACTACAGTATTTTCTTTACGCGTTCCAAGAAGCTATCTTTTATACATACAATGTTTTAACAAAAGCGATTCCCGACTTCGATAATAAAAAATAATTATACAAACATACTCGATTATTTATATTTTAACTTCCGCTTTATATAATGAATGTATACTATACAAAATTTACGACCACTTTTTATTTCTCGGCAAAAATACGATTTCGTCATCGTATATGCTTTGGGTTCATATAATGCACACAAAATTAAGGCAGAACTTTTTTACCATTTATACCGAAACAATTACATTTAAAACGTCTTGCACGTGTACGATGAGATAATCGCGACCCCGTTTTTTTTTCTCTTGCCCGACGATCTGAAATCTCTGCGTTATTTTAAATACTTCATAACTGCATACGAAAACATCGAGCGTAACATTTCCAAATTATTAAAAGTTTACTTGAAACGTCTTGCACGTGTGTCCGATGAGATAATCGTTGACCCCGTATTTGTATACGAATTAAATAGCGCACTTTCATCATCTTCTCTCTCGGAAGGCAAAAAATACACGCACACGTCATCGATCGAACCATCTTGAGCAAAAATACGATTACGTCAGTAGTATAGCTATGGAGAAGCTGAGACAGCCCTTTTAAAAGGGCCATCGCAATTTTTTTTCTTATCGACACCTGTAATAAAAAAAAACCCTTGCGGTTATTTACCCAGACTCATTCTCGAACGCGACCACCACCCCCGAAAACACGCTCTTAAAACAAAAACACGTTCGCACCACTTGCGCGCCCCTTACGATATTTCGTCTTAGACTAAAACACGCACGCCCCCCCTACACACCTATACACATAACGATACATACCTTTCTTTTCGAAAATAAAACAACAACAACACCGCCCCCCCGATCGATATCTACACACACACACACACTTTTATCACGAGGGCGGCACGACTTCCACGTTAACATCACCGACAAACCATACATACCCTACACCCTACACGCACACACCTGCACATACATACCTCTCTTTTACATAATACGCACACCCTTTACAAGATATTTATTATCCTTTTAAAAAGGGCCGGCCAGCTTCTCCATAGCCATACTATCGTTATCCTCAAACCTAACTAATACTAACACACACACACACCTACACATACATGACCTTCACACATACATACTTCTCTTTTCCATAATACACACACCCTTTACAAGATATTTATGACCCTTTAAAAAGGGCTGTCCCAGCTTCTCCATAGTTATACTACTAACCTGTGAAGCAGGTCCGTTTACAATAAACGGCACGAGGGACCGGCAAAGACATTTGGGTGCATCCCTGCACCCGGCGGTAATTGATATCGGTGAAACAATCACCCGATACCCACACGGTATATACGATATACAGATATATACACATTCACTCACACATTCACACACTCATGCATACCTTCACTGCCAGTGCCCATGCGCTGACAGCGGCACCGCATGACGTCACGAAAGATTCGCAGAGACGAGGTCCAGGTGTCTGTGAAAACCTCCCGTGCAACCACACTGTGACTAACAGAAATGAAAAAGGCAGTAGAAATAGGAACGGTAAAAAGAAGGAGGTAGGTTATTTGGAATGCATAAGGGCACTTCCAGGTAGAAGAAAGTAGAGGAAGGGCTCGCATTGAGCAAAAGAGACAGAAAAAAGGTGGATAGCAAAGCGCTACTCAACCAGCCAATGTGACTAGTAGCTCGGAGTGAGGGAACATCACTCTTATGTGGCAGACGGGTGTTCCGGGACAAGAACAGGTCCACCGAAAGAAGAATAAGGCATAGCGGAGATAGCGGGATAAGAAAAAAGTATAGTTTTTGGACAAGCGTCCGAGAGAAGGTAGAGAGTTGTCCCTATTTAAGCACAGCGCAGTCTGAAGGACCACCTGCGATATTAATCCGACAAGATAAGGTATACACATTTCTAAAATTCACTAGACTCCTATGAGAACTAGTACGATTATTTTCCTAACGAGTGCATCCACTACGATAAGAAAATCAGACAAAAGTTGACACAACAACTTAAAAGTATCATTACAGATACATTCACACAAAAACAAACTGTTTTAAGGTAGTATTTCAAAACGGTAGCACCCTAAACACACAAAAATGCCCAATTATAAGCAGTTAAATACAGGTACACTGTCCCAATACACTAAAACAACCGAGAATTTAATAAGATAACAATAAAAAGCAATAGCACCTCACCACAAAGTTCAACAAAAAACAATGAAAAAAAATGTTTATAAGTTGTTGATTTAGTAGAAAAAGAAACAAATAATGCTGTAATGTGGGCGACTGCAATAATTCAGAAGAAAAACACATGGAATAGACAATCCTAGTTTTTGCAACTGCGAATATGAACTATTTCTAACAATGGCATAGATCGCGCGTGTCCTATGTGAGCCCAAAGAAGAAAGCATTCACTCAACATCAGCTAAAACCAATCATAAAAATTCAATGAGTTATTTCAACCAAAGTAACGACAATTACCTACAATTAACCATGTAAGAAAAATATGAAACCAAAAGGAAAATCATAGGAAAAGTTCAGTTAGATTAAAGAAAAACAAAGTATATTGGGGTGTACAGAAAGTGATAATACTAACATAAGTCAAGAAAAGTACATACCAGACACGCCAAGGTCCTTAAGGAAAGAGTTAAACGTACTAAAACGTAGCCTCGTATAAGAGTCAACGGAAAACTAATTAAAGGTTACTAATTGTTGTTTGTAGAACAGAAACAATATTGCGTAAATCGTAGTGAAAATCAGAACGTAAAAACTATAAACTAGCTTTGGATACGGAATAGCTAGTCTTTAAAATGCGCACCGCTGCGTTTTCCTTATGGCCCGAAGCTTCCGTACATCTAAAACTAACCTAAAACAATGAATTTAAGGCAATTTTGAACGAAATTCTCTTAGACATCGTAAGAATAATTCTATTAAACTTTTGCCATATGCGAAGGAAATTCTTCGTTTAAAGTTATATGGTCTTACAGCTATTCGAAGCTTTTCATTATCTAAGTCGTTAAAGTCAGAAGCGTTGGTATAGTTCTTAAAGTCGGAATGCTTAAAATACGAATAAAACTTAAAGTCTAATGTGCAGCGATAAATACAGTTAAAGTGTTATAAAATAATCGCTGAAACGCCATGATACGAAAGCAATGCTAATGCCACTGCTTGGCGATCTTGCATAACCTTATTAAGATGAATACCATGACTTCAGCAAATAATTGTATATCCATAATCGGCAATTTAAAGAATTTCTAGATGAATGAAAATGTCATTAAATTCATAATGATTACTGTAATCAGAAATCTATTCGACGAATTATATGCGCTACTTACTCTTTCGAAGTTCCTACCAAATTTTTCGGTAAATAAAGATGGTGACTGTGCTTCAATACGATCGTCACATGCCAGGTTACATAAGCAAACGTAAGGAAGAGGTTACATTAGGTAAAACAAACAAAGATAATCATAAGGACCATGACATAATAAAATGAAACGTACCGCGCAGCCACATCCTTGACAGTTCGGGCAAAACAGCCTGTTGATATAATATTTCCCACTCTCTGATTTACATTTTAAGTCAAGAACAACGAAACATATTCGTCACCATGCGATACTTGCCAAAACTCATATGCACGAACTGGGCACGCCTAGTCTATTTAAAATTCCATCGCACCGCTCTTTTGAAATTAGTGGTGCTGAAGCTTCCGACATAATCCTAACTCATGTTAGTGCCGATGTGGCCGTAACGCATACTTTGTCGTAATTCTAAATTTTATTAGGAAGATCTTTCAAGTTAAAAGTAAATCAATTATGACAATATATGCAAAATCTTGTCCAACATCGTTATTACTTTCCGAACCTTCTACACATCTTACTTTTGTCATCGATAAGCATGTCTAGTCGTTCTATTCCTAATCTGAATCATATGCCCTAAGAGTGTACGCTAATTATTATAAAATTTCAGCGTGATTGTTATCAACATCCATACTCAACTACCTGAAGTAAAATGTCTTAAATTCATTGATACACTATCTTTTGTAATTCTAAACATCAGGAATATCCTCTTTGCAATTCTCATTGTTTTAAACAAATCTTCGAGCAATTCATCCACATGCAGTAATGCATTGGAAGTTTACCTTCCATTAACCATAAACACATTACTTAAAATTTTCAGACATAGAACATGTTATGTTGATATAATACCCAATCTTGATTTAATTCTTTACATAAACAACTTGAAAATCATTTCAGTCAACATGATTTGATAACACAAAAGTCTACTGCACACCTGAACCAAATGTCATTATCACTGTCCATTCTTGTAGAGCTAAACACGTAAATTTTACTAGTGCCTTGCTTTTCAAGTTCCTCAAATTTAAAACTCTTGCCATTGAAAGAATGTCAGTATGACAATGAATCTTGGCACATCTAAGTATTATTTGGTGCCATCAGACATAAACCTTAGCTAGTTGAATATATACACTCTGCTTCTAATTTTTTCCTCTACTTGAGACTTGTACGAATAGCACATTGTCGACACCATACTAAATGTGAAGCCTAACAAATGTATCATTCATTAGTTTCTAACAATCAAAATCCGTAAATTTTCTGTTTGCAGAATCAAGCATTCCAATATATGTTGCCAATTGTAACACCTTCCATTAATTTTACTGCAAACACATTGAACTTAAAATTTTAAAGTCAAACTATGTTGAAATACCTGCAATCTTTATTTACTCACTTAAAAAGACTCGACGATAATGCCAACATGAGTTGAGCAAGTCTTACGCAACAATTTACGTTCAAATATTATTGTACTATCATTGTTAGGAAACATTCCAATTTAAGCCTTGCTTTTAGCTTTTAAAACCGAAATGGTATTCAATATGGAATTGTAGACTCCTTTTGGTGCCATACAATAATTAGCTGTATTAAAGTAGATACATTGAAAATTTTTTCCTGATTCTTGAGCTTAAATAGAGACATGTCGCTTGTAAATGTAAACAGGTTGGTCCAATCTACACAATAGAAATAAAGTTCAAAATTTCCAATGAGAAGGCCACTCCATTATTTTACTGCTAGATGTAATTTTAAAGACTGAAATATAAGTGACAAGAATGCAATTATAGACTCCACCAAGAAAAGTTTACAGGCTCGACAGGGAAGCTTTACTTCAAATATTTTGCTAATATACAATTGGATTAGGAAAATTAATGTAATTGTCTGTAGCTAAATGTAAAAACATCAAATGTAGTTAAATAATTCTGTTACGCTACAATTTTATAATAAATTTCAGATTATAAGAAACCAAGTGTCAGATTAATATTAGTGCTTAACATAAACGACTTAGGTACCAAACACAAAGATAGATAAAGGTAAGCCAAGAGTAAGCCACGCATTTCTTCAAAGTATTAATTTCGATGAGCACACTGTTAAGGAAGAGACATAGAGACTAAAAACCGTGGCTTTCAAGGTAAGCTTAGATGTTTGCTCTTAAGTATATTAATTTTCGCTAAAGAAAGAAAATCATTTTGTTAACATGAATACTGACGGTCTTTTCAAAACACTTAGATATAAAGTAAACCAAGTCACATTACATCACTTAGTATTTAATCCTTAGGACTGATCACAAAAAAGCCTGAGCTTAAAGCTTTTAAAGTATCAATTTATATGTTCATAAAAATGGATAAAACTGGCTAAGAAGCAGATATTTGTGTTTGAAGTATGATACGACATTTAAATATGTTAGATTTGATAAATAAACAGAGTTCTTACAATAGCTTATTCAATATACAGGAATATGCAGTGAAATGCCGTTTTAATTGCTGCAAAAGTTTAGTTTTATCAAAACGTACTGCATTTATTAATGTTTTACATAAAATATTAAACAGAAGATAATGTTAAATGATAAAAATTGATATGATTATTTATACCCCACCTGATTACAATAACTGATTCATAACAGCTGAATTGACTGAATGCATTTTACAAGTTTAGTTTAAAACGGATGGCCATTATGTACATAATGGAAAGATGAAATGGCTTAACTGAAGATAGATAAAATATTGATAGTGCATTATTTCCAAGCCCAGCTTTAAATAACTGACTTAACAGTTGAAGCTGACATGCTTTTTAAGTTTGACAAACGGGATATGGCCCTTAGGTTGTTAATTCGAAACGACTACAACAATGATTAACAATAAAGATAAATTATTGCTTATTCATACATAGAAATCTAAGCCGAGACTTATTATAAACTCGTAACATATGTTAGTTGACGTTAAACGGATGCATGGTTACTTAATTGTATCGAACACATACATACATATATTAACTAATATAGTATTATTGCTTATATTTTATAAAGGTAGTTTATATAGAACTCGTAACTAGTTAGTTATTAAAAGTCTATGTAAACTAATTTGTATGCATAACAATTCATACAATAATTAGTGCATCATTATAAAATATATATATAGATACGGGTAGTTTAGTAGTGGCAACGGCATTAAACTCTGTATATTTTAAATGCAGTAACACCATAATATTACATATTATGGAAAGTCACATTATAAAATTAATTTGAATAGCATACAGTGGTAGTTTCATAATTCCAAGGCATATTAAACTTGTATTTTTTAAATGGAACACCATATATTATTACATTTTGGAAAGCCCATAAAAAGCTTTAATTTAATATCAAATTGTATCTGTCTATTCCTTTTAGTTTTGAGATATTCAACTGTTTTAGAAGAAATGACCCTGTTTCGATACATTGCCACTGCACTAATACACAACTTATGTTAATTTTCAAGATGCAGAAAATTTTACCATATACCATAGTATATTTGTAAATATCACTTTTTAAAATTTCTTCCCAGTATACAGGTGTGTCAGGTTTGCAAATGCAATTTTAAAATTTTTAAATGGCACTCTACAATTTTATTGCCAATGGATAGTTCATTAAGTGTCCTTTCATTTTTAACATTTCTATCCAAACCATTTGAGATATTTTGATTTTCTTCAAATTTTATGAATGTTTTTAATTTACATAACTAAAAATAACTTATTATTGTAGAATATTATAAAACAATTAATGCATTTTGATTAACAATCAACTACACTTATCCAATAACAATTTTTACTAAAGATATAACAACCTACAATAATACGCTATCAACAGAATTCTGCAGATCAACAATATGCATTTTATAGAAAATGTTCAAACAGGAAATCAGGCAGGCTTTGAAAAAAATAACAATTACAATCAAAATGTCATTTAGGTTTATTAATTGTAGTGTGTTGTCATTTAACACATTATCAGTTCTGTTTTAAATGTAATCTTTCAAGGAGTTTTCAAAATGAATTTTACAGTGGAAGAACAAATAAATATGATTTGGGTATTGGGAGCAAGTTTAAGAAATTTCCTACTTGCATCAAGAATATTCCAAGAGAGATATCCTGTTAAATTACAACACACTACAATTAATAAACCTAAATGACACTTTACATGTAATAGTTATTTTTTTCAAGGCCTGCCTGATTTCCTGCTTGAACATTTTCTATAAAATGCATATTGTTGATCTGGCAGAATTCTGTTGATAGCGTACTATTGTAGGTTGTTATATCTTTAGTGAAAATTGTTATTGGATAAGTGTAGTTGATTGCTAATCAAAATGCATTAATTGTTTTATAATATTCTCCAATAATAAGTTATTTTTAGGTATGTAAATTAAAAACATTCATAAAATTTGAAGAAAATCAAAAATATCTCAGAAAGTAATGGATTTAGGTATAGGAAATGCTTAACAAAAATGAAAGGACACTTAATGAACTATCCATTGTAGCAATAAAATTGGTAAGGTGCCATTTAAAAAAAATTTTAAAAATTGCATTTTGCGAAACCTGACACACCCTGTATACTGGGAAGAAATTTTAAAAAAGTGATATTTACAAATATACTATGGTATATGGTAAAATTTTCTGCATCTTGAAAATTAACATAAGTTGTGTATTAGTGCAGTGGCAATGTATCGAAACAGGGTCATTTCTTCTAAAAACAGTTGAATATCTCAAAAACTAAAAGGAATAGACAGATACAATTTGATATTAAATTAAAGCTCTTTTATGGGCTTTCCAAAAATGTAATAATATATAGAGTGTTCCATTTAAAAAAATACAAGTTTAATATGCCCTGGAATTATGAAACACCCTGTATGCTTCCAAATATTTTTATAATATGCACTTTAGCCATGCCCAATATGCCTCCAAATTTGGTTTACGTAGCTTTTATAATAACTGAGTTATCGACCGTTGCCACACTAAAAACTCACCCTGTATATATATATATATATATATATATATATATATATATATATTCTTATGCTGCACCCTGCTCTTTTTCGCGCCTTATTTTTATTAATTTAATAATTTATATATTATGTGCAAATATTTATTTTAAGCAACGTTTGGTTGGTTAATAAAGCAAAAATGTTTTAAATATGCCTCGACCAAACTGCACTATCTTTTGTTTTAGTATTTTTTTATAATTTACTTTTGTATATGCCAAATTTTATATGATCCACGTAGCCTTGTGCCAAATTAATTACTACCACAAAATTTCTGACTTTGACGTTATATCACACAGTACTCACCTGTTCTATACGTCGTTAACGGCCTCTCTGAATGCTGGCTCAAAATCCTTCTCGCCGTATGCGCCTTCACAAGGTTTCACTATCACTTTGAAAACTGCCGTCTAGCCTCCAGGTATCTTTTCCTTAATTTTGCTGCGCCCAAATTTCCCCTGCGCTAATTCTTCCGGTGTTATTTCTTCTTTGACTCGTACGATTCCACTTGCTACTCTTACGCTGTCTTCTAATTTTGCTTCTCTCGTTCTAAATCAATACTTCCGCCTTTAATCCACTCGTTCCAAATCAATCCTTGTTCCTTTTTAAAACCACTCGTTCCAAATCTATCCTCGTTCCTATTTTCCACTCAATGCCCCGTTACACATAAAACCATATCCAATTCAATCCTAATATATTCTTCACTCTTATAATTCCTATTCGATGCCTTCTGCCTATATAAATCTCGTTCCAATTCAATCTCATTTTCCGCCGGTTCGCTGTCGCACTAATTCCAATCTTAACTTTTACTCGTCGCCGCTATCAATTATTCATTCACTATTGCTTATCCTTACTCTTCCTTTATAAATTAAACTCGTACAATTCAAACTCATTTATTTAATCTTCAAAAAAATTATTTAAACAATTTAGCGCAGTTTTATAAACACGTCTTAATACAAAAATATTTCGAAATCGACTCCCTTGTTTACTTATCCTAGGTGATAATTACAATATTTATCTGCCTACTCTTTATTACATAATATATAAACCATCCAATAACGTCGTATCACCAAGTTCGTGGCACTAATACCTTAAACTTTGTCTTTTGCACTTTCCTATTTTTTTACATAATGTTCAATCATTGGTCCTAAATATCGCACAACCCTTCAATCATATTTGACAATGGTATTACTTATAATTTTGATTTTACATGTTTGTCCAAAGGTTGATTCTAGTAAAATATAAATGCCGAAATGTTACACATATGAACCTGGATCTGCGTGGTTAATAGTGGACATCCATAGACGCATCCGGTTTTCGGTTGGCAAATGTACGTTCAATGGCCTATTAAACTACAACTCAGTATAAAACCTTGAATACTGTGTGTTTTATCACGTCATCAAGTCATTATAATTTACGTCTTGGCACTTACATTTCAACTAACATTTCAAATACTTTAACGTATGTAAAGTACGGCAAACATACATTTTAAAATTACGGGATCTGATATATGGCTCACTCTATTTGGCATACACTACCTTCGACAAAACAACCCTTAGAACCCTTGTAGCTCCTACTGACATTACAATATATATATATATATATATATATATATATATATATATTACTCAAATGTAGACCAGGGTAGAAAATTAATTAACGACATCAAATAATTTTAATCACCCTGTATAAAGAAACAAATAGAAATTACGTGCGAAATTTATATTAATTAATTCAATTTTTAAGTAACGGGTATTAAACAAAGTGTACAGATAATAATTAATATTTAATTAGTATTCGCTAAATATTAAAGGGTAGAAGTCAATGCCATTCATTATTATTTTAATTGGAGTTAATTGAACCTTTAGTAATATATAATAAACATAAAAGCCTGTGAAAATCCAAGTTTAGTTAAAATACCATAAAATAAAGCTCGAAGAATTATATTAAAACGTTCATTAGGAGCACACACCTGCAAACTTTTAAATGTCAAATTCTAATAAATTCGAGCTGATAAACATGCAGATTCTACGTATATTGGAAACGGTCGGATGTTTTAGCAGGAAATGCTAGATGAGGGGTTATTTTACTCAAATAGGAATCCACGTGGATTTAAATAGCAGATAGTAAAGAATATCGATTTGTACCACTCAGACCAGGGTAGAAAGGGATGGATAAAACGCGTAAAGCAGAGACACTGATAATAAAAGGCGTGATTTGTGAAGCTTCACTAGGGCTACGATTGGTTGAAATAAGATGCAAACATGAGAGGGGAAAGCATATCAGTTGGTGTGTAAAATTAATTAGTCCTTCTCGGACGTGTTGCGAGCCGTGTGGAAAATTCTTAGATTTTCAACTTGGACGTGTGCAAATTTTAGTAAAATCGCCGTGCCGGACCGTCGAAAGAGAAAAGAGAATGCGAAATTCTAAAAATTGTCCGTTGTGGGACAAATTCGACGTGCAAGTGGGCCATTATATAAACCCGTGCTATTAGGTGTTTCGCTCTCTGAGATTTTTGATTTTATTCGATACTTTAAACAGTTTTGCTCTTTATTTTTTGATTATTTAATACTTTAAGTAGAATACGTGATGATTACGTGCTACAATAAAAGTTACTAGTACACTTAGAGAAGATAGATAAGGTAATAAAGTGTAGTAATATTTGCGGGTATTACTGTACCAATTATCCAAATTAGTAGCGATAAATAAATACATTGAAGTATGCAGTTTTTAGTATAGCGTGAAAGAATTATGAATTTCAGTGCTATTTTTCGGGGGTGTTAATAATCAAATGTTATTCGTAAACGTGATTGGATCCACAAAACAGGATTTCGGTATATCTAGATGAGTTCCTGAGAAACCCTGAAACCGTTTAGACGAATGGTGGTGTAGAAATTTTTAAAGGCGGTCAGAATCTGAAGCCGTAAACATAAACCAGCTGGAATGGTGGAATTAGCAAGGACGATGTACATTGGAGCCACGAGTGCAGTAACCTTTAGGTAACTTATGCTTTGTTGTTCGGTCTTTGATGTTTTGGTGTGTGTTGAATATCTTTATAATTTGTTTGATAAAGATGGACAGTAGTAAATTTGTATAAACAACAAATTTTTAATTTTAAGGTAAAATTTTCTTGTATAAGTAGAAAGGAGAATTTATCAGGTTTATGTTTTTGATTATGATGAAAATGTGGGTCTGTCTTTGAGCTCAATTAGACTAACCTGTTAAATTAACGTAAAGGGGCGGGAGATGCTCCCTTTTATTCAGACTCAGGTCTGCAAATATTGTTTATTTAATTAGTATGCATCTTACAAGGACTCTAATTCTGGATGCAAATTAAAATGATGACAAATTTTAACTTGAAATTTTATGATGCTGAAATCTATGCTAGAATTTAATTTTGAAATTTTAATGTATTATGAATAGTGATGTAAATAGAGTTAATGTTGATGTTTGTGGTAGGAAAGTTTTAACTAGGTGAGCAGCCGAGGCGGAAAAAGTAAAGAAGCGATTATCAGAAGAGATTCACCAGGCCGAGAATCACAGCAAATCTTGGTGCCCAATTCGAGAGGCTCGAATTTTTTTACTCTGGTGAGTCTTTTTGTAGTTTTCACAGCATATATATATATATATATATATATATATATATATATATTTATTAAGTACATACAAGAATGATCTATTATTTAAAGTTATAACATGTATAACGTTATTACTTTATAACGATCTACAAATTTGCATTCGCTTAAGAGTTCCTTCGAGGTGCTGCTCATAAAGTAAGACATCTACTTCACCATTACGTATCACATTATCTATTCCCCCTTGAACCAAAAACTACCTAGTATCTATTCACAAACTAGCATTCAGTTGAATGAGAATGGTACGAACTTAGATGACTCAATTAAACAAGACACTGGAACTCAATGGTTTGCAGCATCTTCTGATAAACTGTAACAGTCATTCTATGACCGCTACAAAATTAATTCAATTTCCGTATATAATTCTGTATATAAAGTTGTAAATGTCTAGTAATAAAGAAATTTATTTTATTTGATTGGTGTAACGTTGCGGAACGCACTGTATTGTCAAAAAGAAGAAAGTCATTTTAAGGGAATTTAACCTTTGTTTAAACTATATCTTAATGTTTGAAGGCGTAGTATCGTATCGATGTGGTGTATAAAGAGTCGGGATAGCAATATTTGTTTGTTAACATGATAGCAGGCTGCGCGGACATAATTATTGATTTTACGAACAGAAGAACGTTAGGTCGCACGTAAAACACGCTTGGTGGCTTACTAAATTAAAAGAATTTCAGAGTTGAAATTACCCGAACTTACGTTGTAAGGATTTGTAGGAAATGAATGGTAAGCACACCTAAATTTACTGAACGGATATTTCTAGTTGTTGGTACAAATTAAAATTCCACATCTGTTCGGACCGCTTATCGGAAAGATAGTTTGGCGTGAGCGTCCATCTTTTGTAAGTAATAAATTTTGTCCTTATGGTACTAATATTTAATGCTTTAGATATTAGCATTTCTGTCTATATTTCAACAGAGCAAGAATTTATTGGTATTGTATAAGAACCCTTTTTAATGAAGGTAAAGACGGGTTATAATTAACAGGTGGTTAATTGTATTATTGCAGGGTTTTTAGGTTGTCCTGAATTATTAGTTGTTGGCGCATTCGTGGGTTTTGCGAATGTCTTTCTGCGTTTGGTTCTGGAATTGGTAGTGGAGTTGAAGTAGAGGCTTAATCCATAGTTGGTACTGCTGATGTTGGATATTGGATTGGCTGTTCCGGAATCCAATTTATTGGTACAAGTGACATAATTACATTGCCACTGGTTCACATTATTTTATATTGCTTAGAATCTGTCTGGTTACTTTATTTATAAATATTAAAGAAATTGTGCAAGTGTGTACGACACAAAGCTTTTATTAATTGGAAATCAGGAGCTGTTAAGATAATTACTGCGGGGAATTCTAACCTGGAACACATAGTCTTCCTAATCGGGTTGGGTGTGGTTGACTTTTTGCTTGAGTTGTTTCCTGGGCGGAACCTAGCCCTGGCGCCCATATCTACTTATCTGTTATGTAGCACTCCTACGACCCTTGTATGCTCTTTGACTAGCCGCGGAACAGGAAGCAACAAATTAATCTCTCCGAGTTCGAGCCACTTTCATCGGTTCGAGCACAGCGTTGCTACAATTCACTCCTAGTACGCCTTCAGCGGGCCTTATATTTTACCCCTCGCATTTAGGTGTGACAAAACGACGTAATCAATTCAGCATTGTCGGGAGTGCAAAAAACATGGTGAATATTAAGGCAAACCCCAAGAAGGTCTATTTATTTGTTTCACAATTGCAAGCTGGAACTAAAACTGAACAGTTATCGTCTTTTTTAAAGACAGTTCCCAGAAGTGAATGCGAAGAATTGCTTTCAAAGCATCCCAACTTGTACACTTCTTTTAAAGTAACAGTTAACTTAAGTAATTTGGATGCTGTTATGGATCCTATAATTTGGCCTGAAGGAGCATTTATAACAAGATTTTTTCACAAGCATCCGCAAATTCCAAGGAACACTTAGGTTCAACTTTTAAGCTTTTATCAATAAACTATCGATGCCTAACTTTTAAGAAAATAGATTATATAACTGTAGATTTTGCAGAGATGTATATTGTCGATTTTCTCTGCCTGACTGAAACGTGGTTTAAAGAGGATAATGTTGAATAAACTTTTTTCCCTGGATTCTTCTTAACCACCAGCTGTTGTAAAACTCTTTTAAAAGGCGGTGGAGTTGGTATATGGTGCAGAAATACAATTATAATTAAGTCAATACAGCTAAAACAATTCTGCTTAGAAAAACAGTTTGAAATATGTGGTGTGGTTCTTAGTAAGTTAAATCTCAAAATGATAATTCTCAACTGTTATAGATCTCCTACTGGTACCAATTTTAACATATTCTTAGATCATATTAATAAAGTACTAAATTTTATTTTTAAGCCTAACATCGGTATTGTGTTGTGTGGAGATTTTAATATTGACGCACGAAGGGATGTGCAAGTTTTTCAATCTCTTGACGGCAAAATTAGATGGGCACCACCAGTAATGTCACTATGTTAGATATAATCGGGGTCTCGTTACTGGTCGAGCAAACGCTCCTGCACTTGTTATAATAAGACAATATGAAAATAAGGAAAAACACGGTGTAGAATGTACTGATTCACCCTACTCACGCAAATTACTACAACAGAATAATGCACCTGGATTATACTCTTAACTCTATTTACAATCGCATGGCTGAAAAGAACACATTAATTAAGTACAGTAAGTAACATAAACAAAGGTGTATATAAGCAAATGTAGGTACGGCGTATATTGACTACACCACAACTACGATCAAATTAATTATGATAACTAACCAAAAGTAACAACTAGGTGGAAGTTCGCACTGGCCAGGGCTACCAAAGATATGCTTGTGAGTACAATTATTTCTAAGGTGGGGTAGAGTTGAATGCACCTGGGGCTCACGGCAGTACGGGTTCTTAGGTTTGACGACCAAAAGAGTGTAGACTATAGCCCGAAATATTACACGTGTTACACCGGTGCATGCAAACCTCCGGTAACAATGTGGACGGTAGACGTAAGTCTACTTGAACCATCTAGGCGCTACATCTGGTACAGTCTTACGTTACGAAACAAGTTGTACAATTTCGAAAAGTATCGCAGCTTTAAAATTTTACGGACTAATAGATATACAATGCGCACACAAGTGGCTTTACATCGTTTTACATGGTTGACTACAGTGAAAGTAGGGTAAATACGGGGCGAAATAACTATCTACTTTTAGCTTCACTGACGGTAGATGCAAAAGAACATTCTATAGTTCGGGGTTAAAATATCCCAATACCAGCATGCGAACTAGTTTGGTCACTCAGTAACTACTACAGTGCAATGCTTACCTTGAAGAGTTTGTGGGGGGAATCAGGTCACTATAGACACAGCGAGGAGAGTGGGTGTCGGGATAATGCAAACTCCCAACTAACTTTACCATAGGTGTGTGTGTTAATGCATCAGGTTCCCAACTAAACTGGTTAATTACTTGGCGGTTCAAATGTGGATTTTCATCTGACCAAAAAATTGTATTTTTGCTGTTGAACATACCACAATTTATAAATCGACTTTCGTCAGACCACAAAATTGTATATGCAAAATTTGAATTTTCGTTGCACTTTCTGATGTACAAGCACAAAATTCCGTTCTTCGAATTTGATCTTCAGTACGCAATCCCTGACATGGTCGTTCATGATATGGATGGTACTTGAAATGTTTTAAAATAGCTCTTGCCGTAGAATGAACAACACCTGTTATATTCTGAATTTGTCTAAGAGAAGTACGAGGATTTTTGACAACTGTTTGTAAAACACAGTTTTCATTATCTTTTTTAATTTGCCTATTTCTTTTAGACAAGCCAAAACTACCATAATTTATTAAATTATTTTGTAATCTCCGAAACATACATCTGTTTGGTTGATGTTTTTCTGGGTATTTATTTAAATACAATTCAGCGGCTTTAACATCATTCCTTCCAGAAAGAATAAAACATTCTAACATTTGATATTTATCACGGTTAGTAAAGCGATCCATTTCAAGCGCAAATGCTTTGCTTAAATTTCTATGTAAATTAATTAACTGTTTTTTTAAACTGCAGTACTTGAAACATAAAATAAAGGACAAACTTTGACGTTTCTCAGATGTTGAGCAATTGTTTCTCTTTGTCATAATGGAAATTAAAGCCTACTACGACCAAAACATAATTATGTGATTTTTAGTGTTTTGATTCAATCAAACATAGCCATGTTATACCTCTTTGGAAAGGGTTTTTTGTCAGCATTTCAAAAATGTAAAAATCCAATATGGCGGCTATTTAAAAGTAAAAAGTTCAACATCGTCACGCAAAATCTAGATGCCCTAGATAAAATCTTAGTTGAAAATGTGAAGCGCAATGGAGAATTACCATGATGTACCAAAATTGAACATTCTATTTCAATTAATAGACTAACTACGAGCAAATAAAGAAATCGTCAATTTTGTGTTTTTTGCCTCTATCTAGTAACCTATGAAAATTTTTGAAATTTGAAAACCGATCTGAGATATCCTCATGATTATGCAACTTTTGTCCCATTTAACCAAGATAGTATCTCCTACAGTTTCCAAGATCCCCATGTACTGCATTTTATACTGTACACACTGTATAGTTCGTCTTTTAGGCCATGCACACTGGGAAATATGGTGGTAGGTTTCCATATCTTTCCACAACGCCAGTTTTAAAGATTTTAGCAAAAAGCCCTATCCGTCACGGCCAACCCCCAACAACCTTGTAAATTATTGAAGATCGCCCAAGACCAATTGACTATCCTAAAATATCTTTAAGCCAGCAACGCTGCTGTCTCTTGCTGCGCCTTTTAATCGCCTTTTACGATAAACAGGCTGACTATAGTGGTATTCTTTGTCCCCTACTATAGGGACCAAAATTGGCCAAGAAATGCTGATTCTGTGAAGAATTCAATTTGTACAATTCCTAGCACACTTATGATAATCTTTAAGACGAGTGTTTAAGTTGTGATTTTTAGTCTAAACACATTTTGAAAGCTAAAAATTCTAGGGACATATAAATAGGGTGCTAACAGAAAGTTTGATTGTGATACAGTTAGCATATCCATTGATTTACAGAAAGTCGTTATGTTTCTGCATACAGATTGTTTTAAAAAGGTTATATTTACTTAGAAAATCATTGCTTATCACGAAAGTTTCATGCCTTTGAGAAAAATTAGTCAAATTTGTCCTTATGCTGCAATTGCTGGAAGAACTAAAGAAGACATATTAATTGTTATGACTCATTCTTATTAACTCATAGGGATGCTCCTAAAATTATTTTTAGAGTCGACAATTGCATGGCCTAAAATAAGAATTGGACTGTTACCTTTTTTGCGTCATATTATAAACAACTTTGAAACATCGGCTGACACAATTACAGTGATTTTTTTTTAACTCAGTCACACTTTTGTGAGGGCTGATAGTTTTCATCACAGTGTAGAAAAATCACTTAAACAACAAAGATTTTTCTACTTTTGCAAATGCTATAAAAATGCACAGTGCAAAGTGAATGTCAAAGAAATGAACACAGCCGATTTTTTTTTGAACAAAAGGATTGGACCTCATCAAAAACTAAAAAATTAAAAAAAAATGGAACACGATCCTATCTAGCCGATATATAAATATTGTAAATATAAACATAAATATACTAAAATAGTTTAAGTACTTTTGCAGATAGGTAGCACGTAAATCCTAGCATCTGTGTGTGCAAAAAAAGATTACTGTTAAGATAATTTGAACAATTTAAATATAAGTTTAAACAAGCAAATAATTTATCTTTAGGTAGATTGTTGTCACTAAAATTCAAAGAGATGTTCCAGACATTTAGCAAAATTTTAATTATGTAACATGCATTTTTTTTAAATTGGCTGTAATTGTAAATGCTTTTAATTTCTAATGGAGCTAAAGTTTTAGTAAAGCTTTTGATTTGCATCTTTACGGAAGAAAGGGACAACGACATCTGAATTGATTATTTGTCTAAGGACATGTTTATGCGGAATACAAAATGTCAATTGCTAATTTCCGAATTTTAAGAGATAATTACTGTAAAAGTACATCATTCTAATAGAATAATATTTTCCAAATAGTGGCAAGTAGGAATAAGCAAGCATTGTACTATAAAACATTAAGTACTAAAGATATGATGGCGTTAGATTTTGTTGTAAAAAAAATTTACAAACAAAGAGGAATTAATCAGCTACCCCTTCCAAGAGTAACTCTAAAGAAGAAAAAGCAAAGCATTTTAAATATTTAGATGGGATATTTCTAGAAAAGTGGAAACGTTTTTGGAAGCATTTACCTATAAAGAAATTTTAATGGCCATTGTTAAAAAATATGCATATGCCACTTACAGTCATATTATACTCTTTGGTTTAAGTGCACTACATTAATATTTAAGAACTTACTTTTAACTTTTGAGTATACAATTTATCTTTTAAGTATGTTTTTGTCACTAAACCATAAGTTGGTAAATGTAGCGTATTTATGTTTGAGCAGTAAAATGCAATATGTTTTGTAGTTTTTTTATTCAAGTATGTCATAAAATATAATGTACATTATTTGTTTCAAACAGTTCGTACGTTTTACTAAAAAGTAGTAAAATATACAAGCTCTGTTTGCTAAGAAAAAACTTAGTAGTCTATTTATGTCAATTTCAACTAAAGTATAACAGTTTAAATACTACAGTTTTCTTAAGTTTAAGTAATGTTACTTGATTATTTTTAGGTTTTGTTAAAAAATTTGTTTTCTTTTGTTTCGTTAGCTATATTTTACTTCAAAAGTGCAAATAAAATTAAACGTATTAGTGTTAGTACCACATTGCAAGCACTCAAACTTTAAACGTAAATTTTTCAGAAGTAATACGATTGCAGATACGCACTTTCTTCTTATTACGTTAGAATACTTGATTATAAAAGCACAAGTCGATAATCAGTGTTCAATGTGGAAGTTCAGGAAAATGTGAAAGAGTACTTAACTTGTTTATTCAGAAGGTCACACAAAACGTTATCTTCACAGGCTCTTCTTTTACTGCTTACAGCTTTCATGGTTATAAAAAGAATTACATTCGCATGTCTACCGCACGAATGTTGTTTATGAATGGATCTAAATAAACCGTGAAATACGTTTATGGTATTGTTGTTGATTGTGTTCTCTTGTTTATGAAAACTGTATTGAAACTTTAGATCATATTTATTATAGCGACAATGAGTGAATTTCTTGGATTGTTATATTAACAGCAAAAACTACCAAATATTGAGTGTTGAAAATCAACGGAAGTTTTATGAACAATCATTAACTTGCATAAAAATTATGTTTATTTAGTGTGCAATAATCTCCTTGCATTGTGTAATAGGACCCTTATTTTTTTGGGATATTTGTAAAATGATGTAGTTTAAAACAAATTAATCCAAAATTTATTGCAATTTTAAATTTAAGTAAAGAAGAATGTTGGTTTACTAATGAAATAAATAAAAATTAAGTAAATAAGATGGTGGCAACAAGTATTACGAAACTACTGTAGGAAAACTTCTATTCAATTTCAAGAAATCACTTTGCATCTTTGAAGTTACTTACATAATTGTTCTTAAAACTTATGTATAATTTTCGGCATGTGGACACGACACGACAAAGGTCAGTCGTTTTTTGTAGTAGGCTTGGAACAATTGAGAGTAGTTGTTGAAAATAAATTCTGGTTCTGTCATTGTCAAAATAAATAGAAAGTAGTAATTTTTGTTAAAAAGGATAATAAAGAATATAAAACATGGCTTGTTATATTCAAGGTTTTGGAAGCTGCGTGTAGAACTGCGTGGGCACGGCAGCAAAATAGTATTTAACATACACCAACTACCAACAACATAGTAGTCGAAGAAGCCTTTTCCGCGTAGGAAAAGCGCACTTCTTAACAATTATATACAATGTTTCCACAAAAGAACTCTGGGGTTTTTAGGTTAAATATTTTTATTAAATTATGTTATACATGAATTTAATGGTAGTATTCTTAATAGTTTATTATAATTTAGTAACTTCCAATAAGTGTTACTAATTTTAAATAAATTCCAATAAGCATATTGACCTTAGAATAGCATAAAAAAGTTTCACTGTGTGTGGATGGTAACAATTGGCAGTACCACTGAGTGTTAACCTTGCAATACCGTAGCAGATTAACTCAGTGTGCCTGTCTCTACAGTTATCCTTTAGTTCTTAGTAAGTGCAGTGCAATGACGACACCGTTCATTTACATTTCCAATGCTCCACCCAAAGGTACTACATTGTTTTTTGCTACCTGGAAATTTAGAATTTTGCCGAACCCTTGCTGTTGCAGGCAAGGTAGGTATCTTTAACGTGCATGACAACACTCACACACGGGACCTCCATTTAACCTCTCATCCGAACGAGGGCGTAATTTTTGTGAAAAATGTGCACCTGCCAGTCGGCCGTGTCGGGATTTGAACCCAGGATCCGTAGTCTTACGCTTACTACATTGATCCACGGCGACGCCTGCAATGACAACACCACACAAAAAGCTCAATATGTCATTTGATTCATAGAAACTCGTTCGCTTGTCACGGTACAGAGGAACTTTCGCCTGGTAGGCCGTGTGTGTCAGAAGAGAATGTTGTTAGAATCCGAACTTCAGGCGTAGGAAGCCTTAAAAAGTCCTCGGCAAGACACAGTCTTGAGTTGGGGATACCGAGATCAACTGTCCATAAGGTAGTTTACAAAAAGCTTCATTTAACTGCTTGCAAGTTGCACTTTGCATGAAATAAAACCAACAGATAAGAAGAAAAGAATACAGTTTTTTATTAGTATGCTTGATAAAATTGACGATAATAACGATTTTTCTGTAATTGTTAACGATGAAGCAACTTTTCATGCCAATGGTACTGTGAACCGACACAATTGCAGAACTTGGAGTTTACAGCCATCTCAAGAGTTCATCGAGTATCCTTGTGACTTACCCAAAGTTAACATTTGGTGCGGCCTTATGCATGACAGGGTTATAGGTCCTTTCATTTTTGTTGAAAAGACAATAACTGGCGATGTCTATTGTGACATGTTAGAAGGGTATTTTTTGTCAGTTGGATAATATTGAGGTAGAGAAGGGTTCTGACCACTTTCGGCAAGATGCCGTACCACCTCACTTTATTTTGCATGTGCGAGAAACACTCAATACTCGATTTGGCAATAGGTAGATTGGAAGGGATGGGCCTACTCGTAGGCCACTGCAAGAAGCCCAGATTTGACTCCCCAGGATATTTTATTCTGGGGATATGTGAAGAACCTCCTGTATTCAGAGAAAATTCGAGATTTAATCTATCTTAGCCAACAGATACTCGCTTGGGTGGCACCCGCCACCCCAGACATGCTGGCCAGGACTTGGAAAGAAGTAGAATTTCGTTTGGATGTCTTTACCACTGATGGGGCCCACGTTGAAATTTACTAAATGTAAATAAAATCTTGAGTTCATCTTTAAATTCATGTATTGAACAATATTACACTAAGATTTTGATTTAATAAAAATATTTCTGGAAGAACGAAAGTTTTTTTTGTGGAAAACTTGTATTTTTAAACATAAATATTTTTTTAATTTACACAAACAAAAAAAAATTAAGTTGTGAATCTTTTTTAAAACATTACTTCCTTGGTATAAAACTGAATATTCATTTAAGAATTTTGTATGGAATACTGTTTTTATAATTAATCATCATATTGATGAAGACAAAAATTTAATAAAAATAAAGAACACAGAACACACGCCGTATAACGAATATTACAAATCTCTTTAGAATACTAATTTTATAGTGATAGCTACTGATGAAGAGATTTACACTTAATTAATATAGTTGGTGAGCACTAGATGTCAGTAATTCCAATCTATCAACATTTGAATTTAAATTTTGAAAATAAAAAATATCAATATTATAGAAACAAAACTGATACAAAAACTTGTAATAGTCAAAAGCATCATTTAGGAATCAGAAAATATTTGTATTAGTTTCAGGTCACGTTTGTAGGAAAATTTGTGTGAATTTTATCTTCTATAGCAAAGTCCTCATTTATTAGTCGAGAGTAGTATATAATTCAATGGAGAGAGAGGGCGCTAAACGCTTAAATACACTTGACAGCAATCAAACTCCATCAAATGTTAACCAATAAAATTCAGGTTTTGTTTTGTATTTTCGAGCTTATTGGAAGATGCAGTAAATAATTATCGTTAATCATGGTTTAGATATTTTTATAGTATTTAGTGTTAGGTTTGAATAAGTTTATTAGCAATTTTGTTTTATCTTACTTTATTTCAATTTATAATCAGCATACCTAAATAGTGACTGCAGATTTTTTGTAAACACCATGCGTCTCTTCTATGAGGATTATGTTTTATTAACCTTTAGGGACGCATTCATATTTATCGCCCACTCGGGCTAGTGTTATACCGGGGTGCTGTTAAAGTGTTCATAAATAACATTTTACGCTCTATGTATTCTAAGACGTTTATAAATTGCTAAGAAGGCGCACTCCAAGCACACCTTATTTACCCCGGTCTAAAGCACGAGCGTCTCGCGTTAGTAATCGGCTGCAATGACAGTGTTAGACAGATTGAGGTTACTTAATTTTTTTGTTTACATAAATTGGATAAGGTCTGTGTTAAAGTTAAATTGATTGTTTATCTCGTTATTTATATGAGTAAAAATGAATATGTGTCAAGATTGTAGTTCTGAATTTAAGTAAAATAAAACTTTGTATGGCCACTTAAGAAAATTTCATGATTTGAATATAAGAGACCAGTTTCTATAAGCAACCAACTTTGGATAATAAAGAAGTTAAATTCAGTGCAATGAAGGAAATTAACTTTACACGAATGTTATCTATATATGTTAGCTCTTGTATGTAAACAACTTGGTATTTTGTACTAACTTGTTGCTATTCTAGGTATCTTTCGTACTTGTGTCAATATGCAGTTTAAAGGTACTTTGCTGGTATTTCTTTAATTTGATTTGTAAATTATTAATTACTTGAGTGAAATGTGTTTAATAAGAGTAATAGAGGCTTGAGGTTTCAAAAATTGAATTTTTATTTTTTAAAAAGTGAACACGTGTAACATTAAATGTTACGTTTATCAATATAATCTCAATAAAAATTTTAATATGTAATCCTAAGTAAACCCCAATATTTGCAACACATCTTGTGGTGCCCATTATACAGTTGATATATATAATTAGCTATTATAGCTAATGCATTGGTACAAAATAATTGTATCACAACAATTGAGCCAGCTGTTGATTACAACATTTAACTTATATTCTTAAGCGATTTAATAAAAATATATTATTAAATTTATAATGTAGATAAATAAATACATTCAGAAATAACATCATTATGGAATACGTGGTAATATGCACAGCCACCTGCCGAAAATATACGAAAATGAAGGTATCGAATGAATATGAACTGATTCGGAATCGAAAAGCAATCTAAGGTCGCTGCTTATCAAATCAACATGTCTCGCTTAGCGTCCTCGGACCTAAGAATCACAATAAGGACAAGAATTAAATATAGCGTCGAAAATGGTCGACGTGATGACTTTTATTTGTAGTGGCAATGCATAGAAATAAATCGGTACGTTGGTTCATCATTTAATACCGTAGTTCGTTTACAGTGTACCCTCAAAATTGTCAACTTCGTTTCGGTTTTTCTGAAGAATCGCCGTGTTATAATTATATTTACGTCTATTTAGGATGTACAGAATTTCAAAATACCACAAATGCTCGATACAAGACCGCAAGATTTCCACCTAGTTAAACTAAATAAATGTTTTAATCATCAGCGAAGAGGCTTGGTCAAAGTTCAAGCAACGATAATTTGCTACGTAAACAGCACAACATCAATATTTATAACTGGTTGATATTACAGGTGTCAAACTGAATACTCGAGGTGCGTACTAGTTATACTTTTATTCGACAGATGCCATTTGTCAACTACTTTTGTTCATAATATAACAATGGGATAATAAAACCTAATGTAACTAAGAATATTTCATAAATTTAAAGTGAACTAAAAATTTAGGAACTGATTCACATTGATTGAATAATTAGACAACATTCATCAATGCATTTATATCTAAAAATAGTTCTTGCTAATTTAAACATAATTGTCTATCTCTTGTTATGATTATAGAGGGACATTCTAATACTTTTAAGAGTTCATAAAAATGTGTTGTTTTCGATTATGAAAATTTTATACTTCAACTTACTTAGATATGTAACTTGTATAAATCATGTTACTGATTTAAGATCTTTTGTCTAAGTATAATTTTGTCTTTTCTATCATCTGAGTAGGAAACGTTGCTTATTTACTTACTTTACTCATGAATTTTAAAATCTATTCATTCCAATTGTAAGTAGTTAACAGATCCGATTACTACATGTCATAAATGTTGTCGTATATTTATTAGAACTAAACGTTAAATTCCTTTATTAACGTGAAATTTAAAATCAAGAGAATTATATTTTCAATTTATACAAACATAGTTAAAGAAAGCTAAGTTACTTTTGCACAAACATTTTTTTAGTACCTGAATTATAAATACGTTCAATTTTTTTTGTAATAACATATAATTTGTCATATGATATTATGTTACATTATGCTTTTCTAAGAAACCTACAACATTTTTATTTAAAACAACAAAGGAAAGCTATAACATTTTTAAATATATAAAGATACTTTCAATATTATGTTATTTTAAAAAAATATTGGAAGAGCAAACTGCTGCTTCATGTGATATATTTTTAATCTTGTAATTTATTTCAGGTATTTCATCGTTGTAGCCAACTTATGGGTTCTACATTCCCCCTTTCTTCTGAATGTAGCGGCGCTCAATATTTAGTTTAAATTTAATATTTATCTTCCCTCCCTGAACCATGCTTTCTACCGCTTACAGTAATGTCTAGAGCATAGCACCGGTAATACCATTTACCTGTATAAGATAAAACGGTAAAACACGTTATGTACCCATATACATTCTCAATAAATACCTAAATTAATTAAGAAAGAAACTAATTTTATTCTGTCGAGAATTTTATTTGCACCGTCAGTCGCCTAAAACATGTAAAAAAACAAGGTAGAAAATGAAGATTATTTTGGTACTCCGACTAAAAGTAAAACTAAAGTATTGCACTGTTAATTTAAGAACACTCAATCAGACAGAATTGACGAAATTACAATAACTTACCAGCGCTTGTAACACTGATAAAACAAAGTGAGAACTGACATTAAATTAGATTAGTCGCGTACTTGTAGGTTTCCCATTAAAATCGCTGGGATTGTAATAATTTCCAGTAATTTGTACATGTATTTCTGCGAGTGGTTTCCCCATCATATTTTATTCTCAAACAAGAGAAAGCAGAACAAAATCCAACCTTATAAACTTTAGCGTTAATTAAACCTACTTTCTACTGAGATAATACACTGTCTTATCTTAAACATAAAAACAGGTGATGTATGATCAGATCTTGTATGAACATTAATATTAAGGTTTGAGTTATTAACCAAACCATCCCTAATAAAAATTTCTTCTGTTAGGGTAAGTTTTTTAAGATCACTATTCCTTGTTGATTTCTTCTTTGTTGAAAAAAGCCGCACCTGATGTTCAACTTTTTTATTAATATTATTCTCCTCTGTAGTTTTTAGATCAATAGATTTTGCTTTATTTAATGTGTCAATGATTTTATCAAATTGCCTCATTATACCCAGATGTTCGTCGTCAGTTAACGAAGCATTCTCACATAGGCCTATTATTAGCTCAGCTTTTTTTTAATAATATCCTTTTTTGAAGATTTTGCTTCATGTAAAATATTACTGCTGAAAAGTTCGTTAACGTTACTAATATGCAAAGGTGTGGCAATGTCAAGATTCGATTTGTAAAACTGTATCGCACAAGCATGTATGTGTTTGCAAATGTTAAGCTTTATCATGTTGTCAATACAGGTGCATTGAAATGTATAAACACATATGCTGCACTTTGTACAACTTAGGTATGAACCTTCACAAGCCTCATCTACTCTGGTAACTTGATACTGTTGAAAAGTACAAGTGGACGACGTAACTAAAAATTCCTTATTTTTTTCAAGACGTCTAATAAAATCTGATGTAATTGTTAGACTTGCTTTATGACTTTGTTTAATTCTATTAATTTTGTCATTGGAAGTATTCTTTGCAAGTTTAATTATATGTTTAAACAAGCTATCTCGAGCAATTTTCATTACTGCATTAATGCTTTTGTCCAAATGTTTTACTTTCTGACCTTCCAAATACACATACTTCAAAACTTTGTGCATCGATTCAAGATACATGTTAGTGTTTATTCCTAAACCCAATCGATAGCAATATGCCCAAGATGTTGGACGATTTGCATAATTATTATGAAAATATTCAGCAAATGATTATGTATCAACATCGGCATAAAGATCTTCTACTACCTGAAGTAAAATGTCATTAAATTCATCAATAGATACACACTGTAATAAAACACGAAGGGATTTATATACTACTACTTTCTTTTCAATTCCTCCATTAATTTTTGACAAATTCTTGTGCCAATTACGATCCACATGCCAGGTACATAGCAACTGGTGAGGTACCTTGGCCATAACATAAGATCAAGCATTATAAAATGCTGGAGCATCATCAGACATAAAAACAGTAGTTGATATAATACCCACTCTTGATTTAATTTTTTCCAAAAACAACTTGAAAATCATTTCGTCAGCACGATTTGAAAAACAAAATGCCACTGGGCACCCTGAACCAAATTCATCCACTGTCATTAGTGTGTAGAGCTGAAAATCGTAACTATTTGTACCGTGTGTACCATCAACGCACACCTTGTTGTTCCCAAATTTAAGCAACTGTTCATGTTGAAAAGAAGTGATTATAACTAATGCAAAATCTTGAACATCTAAAATTATTTCTGAGTTATTCTACACCTTGCTTTTCTAATATAACACTGGGCAGTCGCGTCCTAAGTTTGTCATCTCCTCTACCCAGAGCCGTACGCTAATTGCATCATTTAGATAACGTTTCACACCATTCTCAATATTGAACTCCCTAACAATATTGTACATATCTTTTGTTTCTAACAACAAAATCCTCCGTGAATTTTCTTGTTTTAAAGCAGAATTACAAACATCATCCAATATATGTTGAATTGTAACACCTTCCTTTAATTTTCCTGAAACACGTCAACTGTAAAATTTTAAACTAGAACTTTATGTTCGAAAATACCTGCAATTTCTACTTTACTCTCTTTGCTTAAAAAAACTCGACCAATATCGTTGGTATGTCCAACATGAGTTGTCCAGAAGTCTACTGCAACAGACCCATTGTTCTTTATTGTCGCTTCCATTCTTGAGGGACAAACACCTCCAATTTTATTAGTGCCTGTGTTTTTTAAGCTTCTAAAACCATTGCCTTTTGGACTGTAGTTGTACGATCGATGGCAATTATAGTACTACTTTTTGGTGCCAAACAGACAATAATTTAGCTGCAGTGTGAAGTATATACATTGCCAAAATTTTTTCCTGTTCTTGGAGCTTGGACGAATAGAGACATTGTCGCCCTGATAGTAAATGTAAAAAGCCATCAAATGTAGTTTCAATCTACCACAATTAAGAAAGATAATGTTTGGCAGGAAATTTCCAATGAAATGGCCAATGCCGGGATTAATTTTACTGCTACACAGTATAAAGACAAATATAAATACCTAAAATCAAAATATACTAAAAGAAAGCACAACATGAGTACTCGAGCAAGCGGAGCGGAAACAATTCACTTCGAATATTTTGAAATAATATACGAATTCTTAGAAAAATTTCACAATGTTTTAACCCAATTGCTTTAGCATCAAACTTAAAAAACCAAAATGGTATTCAAATAATTATGCTTGTTGGTAGTGCATACTAATTGTGTATTAAATTTCAGATAAAGAAAACCAAGATATCAGTAATGATGTGTTTGAACATGGAAACGAGGTTGGTCCAAACACAAAGAAATAAAGGTAACACCAAGAGTAAGCCACCCATTATCTCAGTTAGTAGATGTAATTTGTGAGCAGACTGAAAATAAGGAAGAGAATGTACAGAGACTCCACCAAGAACGTTTACAGGCTCGACAGGAAGCTTTAACGTTTGCTCAAAAATTGGATAGTATTATTAATTTTCTGGCTAATAGAAAGAAACATCAATTTTGTTAACTGAATTCTGTACCGTACATTTTTTCAATAATATCTTAGATTATAAAGTAAACCTAAGTTCAATTACATATTAGTATTCTAAGCACTTACTTGTTAATTCTAGTATCGACCATACATACAATTTATTAACAATAAAGTTTTAGTTGCTTTATTCATTTTATAAAATCAGAATATATAGAACTCGTAAATATGTGTAGTGGATCGCATTAAAATCATGTAAACTAATTGTATGCATAACCCAATAATACATACATATATATATATATATATATATATATATATATATATATATATATATATATTGCTGTGATATTCTCTTTTGAATGTGGGAACTGGGTCCTTTCAACAAAAAAATTCTAGTCCCACAGATTGGGCGTCATAAACGGCTGTGATCCTCTTTTCGCCTCGGCTGCTCACCTAATGTTATAAACCTCCTCATTCATAAAAACAACACATTCCTACCAAAACATCAACGTTAACTCTATTTACATCAATATTCAGAATACATTAAAATTTCAAAATTAAAACTCAGCATAAATTTCAGTTTTAAAAAGAATTTCAAGATTAATTTTATTATCATTTTAATGTGCATCCCAAAATTAAAGTCCTTGTTGGATGCCTACTAATTAATATAACAATATAAGCAGACCGGAGTCTGAGTATAAAGGAGCATCTACCACCCTTTACGTTAATTAACCAGGTTCGTCTAATTGAGCTCAAAGACATACCCAAATTTTCATCATATTACCGAACATCAAAAATAAATACCCTTTCTACTTAAACAAGCAAATTTCATCTTAAAATTAAAATTTTATGGTTAGTACAATTTCACTAATGTCCATTTAAAGTAAATCAATTATAAAGTTATTCAACACACACAAACAATGTCAAACAAAATAGTATAATTTACCTGAAGGTTACTGTCCTCGTAGCTTCAAAGTACATCGTCCCTTTAGTTAATCACACCATTCCAACAGGATTATATTTACGGCTTCTAATTCTCAACGCTTTTAAAATTTTCTCCATCACCATTTGTTTCTGGGCTTTTCCGGAACTCATCTATGTATATCTGACCCTTGTTTCGTGGATCCAGACACGTATTTGAACCATTTAATTATTAACACCCCCGAAAAATAGCAAATAACTTCATACTTCTTTCACCAATATACGCCAAAACTGCCTACTTTTGTGTATACATTTGTCGTTGTAAATTTTGCTAATTGGTACAGTGAAACTAAATTTTATTACCTTGTATCTAAGTGCACTGAAGTACATTCATGTTAGCACGTAAATAACCAACTATTTTGAATCACTAAAATATACGAGCAAAATTTTAAATTATTTTATCAAACTAAAATGCACTGTTTTAACATCTTCAATCAAGTCGCGGATGTACGAGCTTTTAACGCATCGAATAGTCAAAAGTCTAAGAGGGCTTGTTTATATTCATCTCGGTATATATAGCAAAAAGCCGGCACGTCGCTTTTGTCCTCAAAACGGGTAATTCTAAAGAATTCCTCATTCTATGTTCCCAGTCTGTCGCTCGCGCATCGATTTTACGAATTTTCACTCGTCCCATTTAAATCTCAGAAATTTCAACACACGGCACGCAAGCATGTCCGAGAAATAACTAATTGACTTTTATACCGAAATTGTTGTTTCTACCTCTGATATTTGCATCCTATTTTCAACCAATTGTGACCCTCGTGACGTTGCTTAAATCCCGCCTTTTACTATATGTGTCTTTGCTTGACGCATTTTCTCTTTCCTTTTCTAACCTGTTCGTATTGGTGCAAATTGATATTCTTTATTATCGATTATATTTTAGTCCATGTGGACTGTTATCTGGGTTTAATAACCCCGTATCGCACATTCTCGTGAATATTAAGCCCCGGTTTCTCCAAGATTCTTTGAAACTATTAATTATCTACAAAATTTACGCCGTATGTGATATTTAAACTACGCAGGTTTTCAAAATAATATTAATTCTCAGAGCTTTATTTTCTGGTATTATAATCTTGGGTTTTACAAGTTTCTATAGATATTATCTGTTACTAACGGTTCAATTAACTTCAATTAAAATTAATACTCTTTAATTTTTAGTGAATCCTAATTAAATATTCAATTATTATCTGTACGTTTCGTTTAATACTCGTTGCCCAAACTTGAATCAATTCATATAAATCTTGCACGTAATTTCCATTTGATTCTTTACTTTGGAATAATTAAATTACACGTTGAGCATTTTAAAACTGCTTATTTTTATATAAAGCGTCTTGTAAATAATTTTAATCTCTTATTTTAATAAAACGAATGAATTTTTCTTCTCCACGGGTTTTTAATAAAGCGTATTATCTAATAAACTTCCTTATACACGGTGATTAAAATTATTTGATGTAATCCATTAATTTTCTACCCTGGTCTAAATATGAGTTATATATATATATATATATATATATATATATATATATTTATTAAGTCCATATAAGAATGATCTATTATTTAAAGTTATAAAATGTATAACGTTATTACTTTATAACGATCTACAAATTTGCATTCGCTTAAGAGTTCCTTCGAGGTGCTGCTCATAAAGTAAAACATCTACTTCACCATTGCGTATCACATTATCTATTCCCCCTTGAACCAAAAACATTACCTAGTATCTATTCACAATTAACTAAAACTAGCATTCAGTTGAATGAGAATGGTACGAATTTAGATGACTCGATTAAACAAGACACTGGAACTTAATGGTCTGCAGCATCTTCTAATAAACGACGTAAGCAATTCAGCATTGTCGGGAGTGCAAAAAACATGATAAATATTAAGGCAAACCCCAAGAGAGTCTATTTATTTGTTTCACAATTTCAAGCTGGAACTAAAACTGAACAGTTATCATCTTTTCTAAAGACAGTTCCCAGAAGTGAATGCGAAGAATTGCTTTCAACTTGTACACTTCTTTTAAAGTAACAGTTAACTTAAGTAATTTGGATGCTGTTATGGATCCTATAATTTGGCCTGAAGGAGCATTTATAACAAGATTTTTTCACAAGCATCCGCAAATTCCAAGGAACACTTAGGTTCAACTTTTAAGCTTTTATCAATAAACTATCGATGCCTAACTTTTAAGAAAATAGATTATATAACTGTAGATTTTGCAGAGATGTATATTGTCGATTTTCTCTGCCTGACTGAAACGTGGTTTAAAGAGGATAATGTTGAACAAACTTTTTTCCCTGGATTCTTCTTAACCACCAGCTGTTGTAAAACTCTTTTAAAAGGCGGTGGAGTTGGTATATGGTGCAGAAATACAATTATAATTAAGCCAATACAGCTAAAACAATTCTGCTTAGAGAAACAATTTGAAATATGTGGTGTGGTTCTTAGTAAGTTAAATCTCAAAATGATAATTCTCAACTGTTATAGATCTCCTACTGGTACCAATTTTAACATATTCTTAGATCATACTATTAATACAGTACTAAATTTTATTTTTAAGCCTAACATCGGTATTGTGTTGTGTGGAGACTTTAATATTGACGCACGAAGGGATATGCAAGTTTTTCAATCTCTTGTTAGTATTCTTGATAGTCTTAATTTAAAAAACACTAGTTGTGAGAAAACTTGCAATGCCCATACTTTAGATTACATTTTTACAAATATACATAATTCTAAAAAGACTGTAAAGGAAACCTATTTTACAGATCATAAAACATTACTACTCTGCATAGCCTCGGAAGCTAGTCAAAAACCCATTACTAAAGTTGAGTATAGACGAGTTTATAACAAGCTCAGTATGGCAAATTTTCAAACAAACTTAGCTAAAGAAAATTGGTTCGATATGTTTTCCTCAAATAGTGTGGATCAGGCATTTGGTATTTTTCATTCTGTTTTTCTATACTATTTCAATTTACATTATCCATTAAAAAAGTTTTTAGTACGGCAAGTTAAAGGTTGGGTGGATAATAATATTAGAGAATATAATATAAATCTAAAGGAACTTTATAAACGGACAAGGCTCACACCACAAATGAAGGATTATTATCATTCATGTAACCCGAATAAAATTATAGTTGGAGACACCCAAATTAAGAATCCCGTAAGGGTTGTCAATGAATATAATGTTTTCTTTGCCAATAGTACTACCAGGCTCATGGATCAAATACCCAAGGTACCTTATGTAAATTTAATAAAAATCAATAACAATTCAATGTTTCTTTTTCCATATGCAGAAGAACAATTTATATCTCTAATAAATAACAAGCTAAAAACAAAGAGATCTAGTGGGTTAGAGGATGTGCCCAACTTTCTTTTGAAAAAATGTTTGATAGAGATGGCAAAACCTCTTACATACTTAATTAATTTATCTTTTCAAACTGGTGTTTTTCCAAATAAATTAAAGCTCAATAAAGTTACACTCTTACATAAAAAAATGATAATATGTTGAAGGATAATTATCGACCAATTGCACTTTGCTCAGTCTTTTCAAAAATTTTTGAATACTGTTATTTGGAAAAATTGTTAAACTTTTTGAATGCAAACAAAATAATTTTAACAAATCAATTTGGTTTCCAACCAAAGCAAAGTATAATGGATGCAATATTTAGTTTCATAGAAGTCATAATTAACTACATTGAATCTGGGCAATGTCTTGCTGGGATCTTTTGTGATCTCAGCAAAGCATTTGATTGTGTGGTACATTGGTTACTCCTACTGAAGATAGAAAGTTACGGCATACGGGGTCTAGCTCTAGAGCGGTTGAAAAGTTACCTTTTCAATAGACAACAATACGTTTCAGTTCCCTACAATATTAATGGTGTTACTACTAATTTCAATTCTAGAACAATCAGTAATAATATAGGTGTACCTCAAGAGTCAATTCTGGGCCCATTCTTATTTCTGCTCTACATTAACGATATAAACACTAGTTTAGACTGTTTGTTATTTTTATATGCCGATGATGCTACTGCAATAGTGTCCGACGAGAACTGTACAACTCTACAGACTAGTTTGCAAGTAAATTTGGACAAATTATGCAACTGGTTTAATATGAACTTTTTACATATTAATGCATCTAAAACCTGCTGCACAAGTTTTCATAATTATAATAAAAGAATTCTTGATGTCAGGGTTCTTATTAACAATATCGAAATAAACAAAGTTATTAATGTCAAGTTTTTGCGAGCATTATAGACAAACATCTAAATTGAAAAGCACACTGTTACAGTGTTTGCTCTAAACTAAACTCCTTGTATTTTCTAATCAGAAATTTAAAAAGTGTACTGTTTATTGATCAACTATTACCAGTTTATCATTCGTACTGTTGTTCAAGATTGAGATATGGTATTAGCTTCTGGGGTACATCTTCGACACACATGATATGTTTATATGTCAAAAAAGAATAATCAGTTGCATTGCAGGTGTTTCGCAACTTGTGTCATGCAGAAGGTTTTCAAAGAATATGGAATTTTGACCTTAACATCTATACTTATATTGAAACTTGGCACTTTAATATATAAAAAAAAAGGATAAACATCGATCCAGTAGTAGTTACCATGACTACAATATCCGTAATAATGCTCTAAGATTACCTAACTTCAAATATAGAATTGGGAGGTTATCGCCAGCTTTTTAGGTCTTCAAATTTTCAATAAAATTCCGAGGGACATTAAATCTTCACACAATTTAAAAACGTTTAGACACAAATTGAAAATGTTTCTTTTAGACCAGTGTTCTTTGACTTGCATAAATTTTTTAAATGATTTTACTAATATTGGCACATGTTTCGTATTTAGTTTTATATGGCTTACTGTTTGCCAATTTCCTTTTCCTAAAATGTTAATCATGTATTATATTATATATACTTATCATATGTACTATTATGTGTAATGTAAAATGTTTGACTTTGTTCCACAATGCTTGCCATTCTATGGAGAGAGAGAGAATTAATTTTTATTGATACTTCTGTACCAAAAGGCCATCGACCAAGGTCTTTCAGCCTGTGTACAAGAATATTTCTTTACAATACATTAAACTTAAATACAATGATGTAGAGATAATAGTTGGTTATGGTTATAGTTGATGCTAGTAGAGTCATTGCTGTTCATTACTTGGGAGAAGAATTTCTACATAAAGAGTTCTATCTGGGTGTTTTCTTTTGTGTTGGAGCTTTTCTGGTATTTTTAAAATCTGGGCTTTGATTAAATTTCTATTATTTTCTTGAATTGAGAATGAGTGAAATAGTTTTTTCAACTTTATAGCTATTGGTTCTATTCCAGTTCTATTGTAAAGGTGTGTATTGGAAGGATTGTACAGTGGGTGTATGAGATGACGCATTTTAGTGATTTTGCGGAGACTTGTTGTTTCGGCTACTTGTATTTTCTTTAGTGTTGAATTTTTGCATTTAACTAAAATAATGGATCCATATTCAATCATAGGTCTACATATCATTTTGTATATATTGGCAGCAGTTTCTATGTTAATTCCTTCATCTTTGTATGTAAGCCCTCTAAAATGTTTTGCCCTAGTTATCATTTGTTTCTTTTTCCTAGATGTATGATAATTAAAATTTAATTTATTATCGAATTCAATGCCTAAATATTTAATATATTTGGAAGGTTTGATAGTGGTATTATTTATGGTGATTGTCGGTGAATTGTTTTGTATTTTGTGATTGAAAATGAGCAGCTTTGGCTTGTACGGATTTATTTCCATTCGCCATGTGTTGGCCCAAGCTAGTAGGTTATCCACCTGTGTTTGTAATGTGGACATAGTGCTGATTAAGTTTTTGTTGTAGCATAACACAGCTGTATCGTCGGCAAATTGAAGGATATTGCTGTTCTCCATCGGTTTTTCACAGATATCACTACAATAGAGGTTATACAATATGGGCGACAGTGGTGATCCCTGTGGTACACCCTGATGTAAGGAGAATGATTGAGATCGAGCACTGTTAATTTTTATTTGGCATTTTGTGTGTGCTAAATAGCTTTTGATTATCCATATTAGCGAGTGAGAGCAGTTCAGTCTGTATAGTTTATATAATAAGCCTCTGTGCCAAACAGAGTCAAATGCTTTCCTAATATCTAGAAAGACTCCTGCAATCTTCAGTCCTTTCAGTCCGACTGCCTGTACATTGGATGTTAATATAACTATTGGATGAATTGTTGAGGATTTTTCTTTAAATCCAAACTGATAGGGTGGGATGGCATTGTAAATTTCTTCGTGGAGCCGTTTTTTCAAAATGCTTTCAAAATTTTTTCCAACAACTGGCAGGAGTGAAGTCGATAGTTTTGTGGTTGTGAATGATCAGCATTAGGTTTTGGGATTAAAATTACAGTACCGTCCTTCCATGCATTAGGAAAGTAGTGATTCAATAAACAGTAGTTATAAATTTCTTGTATTTTAGTATGTACATCAGGATCTAGCTGTCTAAGAATTTTCCGATTGATAAAATCCTTACCTGGTGCTGTGTTTTTGCCTCTGTATAGTACTTCATAATACTCTACTTCTGCAATAGCTTGCATGTTGTCTAGATCGAGAATAACATTTAAAAAATGGTCATACCATGACTAACCTCTTCTAATGTGTCTTTTTTGAAATCCTTGTTAGAGTTTTCTTTGAAATAATCAGCAAATGCATTACATTTTTCAATATCTGTATTAAGTAAGCGATTATTGAATGTTAACTCTGTGGTTTGCTGTGTCGTAGATCTATATTTTGACAGTTTTTTAATTTCGTTCCAGTACGTTTTACCTTTCATAGAGTTTTTATTTTTGCATGCTAAAATCCATTTGTGTTGTTTAAATTGAAATATTAGGTTGTGGATATCTTCCATTCTATGGAATTTAAATAAATTTTATTATTTTTATTTATATTCTTCAATTAAAACGTCCTTGGAGTCCAAACAAATATTATGTAATACACAGCAAGCCACGACAGTTTTTGGAATAAACTTAGTGTTATTCATGTCTAAATATTTGTCTTCTAAAACGTCCAAGAAGTACTGCAAAAGCACATTCTACGGTTTGCCTAGTTGCACACAATTTTCTATTAAAGAGCTGTTGGGCTGCAGTTACATTACCACGATCAATAAACGGTGGAACACACCATGTAACAACTGGATATGATCACCAATGATGAATTCTTCTACACGATAAAATTACATAATATAAAACTAATAAATCTTACAATTATTACCGTTTGGAAAAAGCTAGCTGGATCTTGTGCTACTGAAAGAACCAGGATATCCTATAAAGCAGTCTATGAATTTCATCTTATCATTGCTAATAGCTTGTAATGTCATCGCATACTTGCATTTCCTAGTTATGTAGATCCTCTTAAGGAGCTTTAATTGCAATGAATGTACCATCCACTACCTCAATTATATTTCGTATGCCACCCATTCTCTTAAATCCTCGTTTGACTACATTTAACAAACCGTCTCTGGGCCATACTATAAGTTGTGGTGCTATATTTATCAAAGTATTCACAACCCTTACAAAACATTGGCAAAGCGAAGATTTTGCTAAATCAAATCTCTTTTCAACAGATCTAAAACAAATTCATTTATAGTTGTCCATACTGATGCAAAAATATAAATTCTACCGATATGAATCAGGAGTAGCGAGCAACCAAATTACAGCCAATATCTGTTCTTTCACTGATATTGTGTTTCTTCCAATTTCTCCATGTCTTATTAGTCTGGGACCAATACATCTGTTTAATTGTTCATATGCATCTACTGATAAGCGAAAATTCTGTTGAAACTAACCACCAGTGTAGTTTCACACCACATTTTCAATATAATCCTGAATACGAGGCAGAGCATTCATATTTCTACTGCTTGGTATCGATCACATCACCATTAAAACAATTTCAAGCTCATCATCACCATCGTATTCTGTATTGTTATCTTCATAAAAAATTGTAATATTTGAACCAAAATTACCATAACGAATGTAAGTACTAGGGTTTCGTCTGTATCCGTTTAAATATTTATAAATACTACTTTTTAAAAAAGCAACAAACTGCTACGAATAAATAAACAACTAAAGATCTATTAAGTTTTACCCTGCACGGAAATTCTCCTAAATTCAAAAGTAAGGTTATAAGAATATAAACAAATAACTATGGGCCTCTCTACTTAGGACATTAATCTCAGCCAGAAACCTGTGCATATTTTAGCATTGTATTCCTAGTTCGCAACTTACCGCTAGGGAAATGTAGGGCGATTTTTACATGCAGCTTATGGAGCATCCGTTATTTTTCTCATAAGTAATTATAAATTCGGATTTTATTCAAAATTCCAGTCATTGGAAGTTGAAATATACACAAATTCTTAACAAATACCAATTTAATATTCTCGTATTCCTTTAAGAATTTCAAATTATTAAAGAATCAAAATAGCATGCTAGACAATGTAACCATACATAAATAATATTTATTCAAAGCACTTTTAAAGCACTTTATGATACAAATACAAGCGGCTATAAAACAATAAGGGATGTCGTTCATACGGAGAAAGAATGTTTTATCTCTGGTAACACTAGTTTTCAGGAGATCAATTTAAAGTTCTTGTTAATTTATGTAGTTAAGTCTCATACTATAAAAATTACAAATTTTAAGATTTAGAATCTTTGATGGTCTAGATGGATGAAGTACATGTATCATTGAGCACACAAAAATCTGACCATCCTTTTGGGGATAAAATAGTGATTCTATTGAAGCAAAAAAGTATTATATTAAACAAAATAAAACAACAGTATATCTAACTTTTTTGATACACACTTTTAATTAGAAATAAAAATGTATTATTATAACAAGAATCGTATTAGAAACATATATGCTCAGATAGATACTTAAATTACAATTCTCACCATCCAATGCACATAAAAATAAATTTCATTGTACATTAATATATACACAAATAAGAACCTTGTCACTTCAAAGAATAGCTTGTCTCCACTATTCTAATGTTTCCACATCCTACAAAGACATGTATTTAGAAACTCAATAGTATCACTGAACACCAAAAATACTTTGGGAGCAGAATAAATACTTCTCCTTATATGTTTGAATGATTTATATCCGGATTTGCACCCAGGGACAAAACAACACTTCATATTTTATATCTCTAAATAAGTAATAGGCCGTAAGTTTTACGCACAATTGACTATCACAGCTATAAAGTACCAAATATGATGATCTTAGTCTAATTAGACCTCACAATTTTATAAAAATGCGATTTTAATACTAATACGCCATAAGACACAATAGAAAAGTGACCCTCCTTTTCCCTAGCGCCAACATTATTAACTAGAGATTATTTGTCACAGTTTTATAGTATTGCAAGGATAGGAAGATTAATGTCCTAAGAAGAGGGGTTCCTAGTTTTAGGTTAATTTATGAAAATAGTTATATTTCTTTGAAGAAAGAAATTAGTGATACATTAGTCGAAGAGATGCATAATGGTTTAAAGTTATGTGCACTAACTGGACTATATTGGCTACTATCTCCAGAGCCAGCTTCTAATCCGAAAATTGTCGACATTGAAGACTCAGTTTTTTTTTAAAGAATATTTAAACACTTCTGATAAAATCAGTTTTTAAAAATATTCTTTAAAAATGCCAAAGGATAGAATTATTCAATTAGCTAAGTTAACAACAGAAACTTTGGAAAGATAATTAAAACTTGTCGTCGAGAGTGATATCTCCATCACTTTTCAAGATGCTACTGGGTAATTATATTTTGTTATCGGCAAAATTTGCTTTTATAAAACTAAATAATAAAAAAATGTATTCAAATATTTAACCACAATAAATAAAACATTAAAATAAAGTAAAACTAAATGTTATTTATTTTTTGCAGGTACCTACATTCTAGATGGGGCGAAATAAATTCAGTGGGAAAAGTACACCAAAAAGATGCACTTGGTTTTTTTATAAAAGAAAAAAGTTCAACATAAAGGCAACAGGGCTCTGGCTCTATAAAAATGGTGTTCTCAGTGGTAGCCCTGATGGTTAATAACTGAAGATACAACCATCATAATTGAAATTAAATGTCCATACAAATACAGAGAGAAAAGTTTACAGGAGATTCTGTCTGGTGACCAAGGCTATGAACCGAGTTATAATGCACTAAATCAGTTTAAAATCAATTGTGACCATGATTATTACCACCAGATACAGGGGTTGCTACATATTTTGAAAAAACAAGTATGCTATCTAATAATTTGGAATCCAAAAAAAGTTGCTGTTACAGAGATTCTTAGAGATGCACAATGGAGCAATAACGTTAATCCTTTACAGAAATTTTATTTTAAACATTACAATACATAACTAACTAATGTTTTTCATTGCTAATTACTAAACGTACATGAGTTGTATTATTATGTAGGAATGTATACATTTTCATCACGTATGTGCCACATCAATTACAATTATTATATCCTCATTTATTATTTCTGATCTCATAAGTGAGTCTTTCTTGTTAAGGACTTTTCCAGTCTGTCTTAATCATGCAATTGTGATCCCTTTACCCAAAGGTGGACCATTTGTTGCAAACAATTTTCGTCCTATATCCTTGTTGTCAGTTTTCTCAAAGATTATTGAAACTCTAGTTAAGGTTTGTTAATAAATTTAATCTTTTCTCTCCAAATCAGTCTGTTGTCTTGTTACGTGCCAAATCGACACTTAAACATTGTTTTAGGTTAATTTGGATGTGCGGAAGTTTCGTGCCATAAATTCAAAAGACGTGGTGCGTGTACTTCCGTTACGTCCCAGTGCGTTTGTGCCAGATCGCACTTCAATAGTGGGTTGGACGAATAAGTTCGCGCCGACGTGTAAAAGACAAAAAAGTGGGGACAAGGTTTCCGTTAGACTCTTTAACGTGGCTGTTTGCCTTTGATCTTCAAGGAGTGTGGTCGGTGTCAGGTATCGTATCGTGCCTTATCTTTATCTATGTAGATTTCCTTGCCCTGATTATCTTGTTTGTCGTCCTCATACCATGTTTCCCGTCTTTCCCTGCATAGGTAGGTAATCTGGAGCCGTAGGCGAACCGTACTGCACGACCCTGGATGAAAGAGCCCCATGATTGCCGTAGCTGGTCCGAACGCTTTGGAAGAGCGTCGGGCGTATCATCTTTAATCCCTCTGGGATGGAGCCCGATGGACTTGGAATAGAAGCCAACTTTAACCAAGAGACATATTCATGTGAGTAATTGCATTAGAATATATGGTCTTAACTTTATATATTTTTCCGATAATTGCATCGTAATTTGTGCATTGGTGACGTCATTGGCAGTTGGCACGCCGAATCTGTAATAAGGTTAGCGTTGCCATCCGCGAGTGGCATTGCCCGCTTTATTCATTGCGCTTGCGCGATGTGTTTATCGACTTTTTAACTGTATTTATCGAGTTTTTAAACCGTAAGAGTCTGTGCCAAAAAATCAGTGAGTGACGTTATTTATAATTTTCTCACTAAAGTTTTTTCAAGTAAAAACTTCTCCTCTTTTGCTGTATTTGTGGATATAAGTAAAGCCTTTGACTTTGTAAGTCATGAAATTTTATTAAATACGCTTTATTTCTATGGAATAAAGGATATCCCCAATAATTGGTTCAGGTCATATCTTGGGAGACGAACACAATTAGTTCGTAATGGTGATCACAATGTATTTTCAAAACTAGAAATAAAACTAGGTGTGCCACAAGGCTCTGTTTTAGGGTTTATTCTTTTGTTATTTCTTTTAAATGATTTTGCAACTTCTATTAGATATGCATCTAGCACCTTGTTTGCTGATGGCATTAGCTTAAGTTGGGTATCTTTCTCAATTTTATCACTTGAATATAAAGTCACTTCCGACATGGCATCGGCTAATAATTGGTTCGATATAAATAAGCTTTCAGTGACCGTTATTTAAAAACTTAATGTTCTCACTTATGCTTCCGCTTTCATTTGTAATACCCTAATACTCTTCTACAGGCATCAGTCTTACTTTCCTAATACCAATTCTATTCATGGTTACAACACGTGTAATTCCAATACCGTTTATTGTTCTGTGTCTACCTCCACAAGATTTCAAAAATCATTTTGGCATATGGCCCCTATTTTATGTAATAAGCTTCCAACTTTGACTAAAGATTTAAAAATTTTCCATCGTTCAAACGTGCGCTTCTATCCTTGCTGCGTGAACAATGTTATTACTCTATTGAGGAATTTTTGGTGGATGACAGACTAGTGGTCTCATTGATAATCAATGAGTTGCCACTGTTTTGTGTATGGAAATGATAAACTTATTAATGTGTACTTATGTCATTTATTTATATATTTAGTCATTTGAAATTGTATTGACTTACTGTGATACGTGTAACTACCATTTAATATGGATAAAAATATCTATCTATTGTACTGTAAATGTTAATGTAACGCTGCTAAGATTTTTAAATAACTAATATAGACCACAATACCATGCTAAATTCTACATTTCCAGGCAGTAAAACACTCGTTTTTTCCTGGTCAAAGTAGTACATTCGGATGGAGCATTGGAAATTCAAATGTACAATTTGAAAAACACTACTTTAGCCCATTATTCAATATGGTAGAATACTACAACTGTATAAAAAACAAACCTAAAGTAGTTTGATTGATATGGTGATTATACTAGAACTACTTAAATAGAATTTGTTTTGTCTTAAATCATATGTACTGTTTAAAGATTTTGTATTAAAACAGCTATATATGTGTTAGACATAGCGGCCAGAGATATTCGGGGTATACACAAAAAGAAAATAAGAAACTATGGATAACAAAGGATATCGTTAATTTAATAGATGAAATACGAAAATACAAAAATAGATCAGACGAAACAGAAAACAGCTACAAAGCCATAAAATGGGAAATTATTCACAAATGCAGGAAAGCTAAAAACAATGGATTGATGAAAAGTGCAAAGAGGTACAAACGAAAATGGAAATAGGAAAGACAGAAGCATACAAATTAATTAGAAAGAATATAAAACCATACAGCAAAAATATAAGGGATGCGGGAGGAAACGTCATTATTGGAAATGTAAAGAAAGTGATTATATGGCAAGAATACATTGGGAATTTATATGCAGGAGAAGAACCAATAGCATTAGAACAGGAATCAGACATCGAAAATGATGACGGGATATTCTATACTTAAAGATGAGTTTGACTTAGCATTAGAGGATCTGAAAAATAGTAAGGCACTGGGTACAGATAAGGTGCAAACAGAGACTCTAAAAGCCGCTGGAGAAGCAGTAACAGAACATTTCTTCCAAGTTGTAAGCTATATGTATTAGACAGACAAGATACCCAAAGATTTCAAACGTAATATCATAGGAACTATACAAAAAAAGAAAGACGCGGACAGATGTGAAAGTTTTCAAACAATAAGTTTGACAGCACACGTGTCAAAAATAATAACTAGTACAAAGGCGAATGGAAAAACGAGCTGAAAAAATAGTAGAAGGAGATCAATTTGGGTTTAGGTGAAACAGGTGAACACGGGAGGCTATTTTAGCTCTGAGAGTGATAATAGGAAAAACTATAGAAAAAGCGGAAAGTGTGTATATAGGGTTTGTAGATCTGGAAAAAGCATTCGACGATGAAGAGACAATGAATACTATCAAATGCAGGAAGATATTTGAAATTATTATGCAAAAACGTATTTCTATAATGAACATTATCAGAAACAAAAAGCTTTTTGAAACTACAGAAAATTCGAGAAAAGAATGATTTTAAATATTCACTAAAATAGTGAAGGTATGTCTCATTTTGATTGCAAACAATTCTTCTTGTCTAAATTAGGATATAAGAATGCAAATAATTTAGTTATCTACAAAGTGCTTAAAATTTCGTCGCCATTACATCTGATTCCAACATGTCCTCATTGTGGTCGACATGCAAATACAAACAAAATTGATGCGAATGTAATTGACAATCATAACGAAAATTTTGGTTCAACCATATCTCGCTACATACGCCACCATATATATGCCAAATAAAAAATATCTATAAGGATTTCTATAATAAAAACTCTGCCATGAAGTATTCAAAGTAATATCTACTAAAAATATATCCTTTACAAAACTTGGCCATCATCATTATGTTTTCGACCTTACTTAAGGTTGGTTTGACGCAGCTCTAACTTCTTTTCTATTCTGTGCTAATCTAAAAAGTTCTACATGCCCTTCACAACTTAAATTTCTAATAATTTGACTAATATAGTTTGGTCTAGGTCTTCCTATGTCCTTCTATCTTTTTCCTATCCAGTTGGCTCTACATAGGTATTAGCAACCTGATGGTTGTTAAAGAACTCCAACATGTTTACATAATTCCCATTTATAAAGAAATGAACTATTACCTGATTATCTTCTCCAAAAAGGGAAAAATGTTAAATTATGTTATGGTAAGGCATAAGTAACGAATCGCTACCAACATACCAGACCCCTAACTAATTATGAGTTATGTCATGGTTATATTTAGTTAACTGATTTTTATTTTTTTTTTTGTTTTATTTTCGAACTTACTTAAGATCGGTTTGACGCTGCTCTAAATTCTTTTCTATTCTGAGTTAGTCTAAATAGGTTTACATACCCTTCACAACTTAAATCTCTAAAAATTTGACTAATATAGCTTTGTCTAAGTCTTCCTACTCTATTTTTATTTGGTAGTTTATAATCTAAGACCTTACTAAACAGTCCCACATGTCTTAACTGGTGCCCTATCATTCTATTTCTCCTGACCTTTAATTTTTCCACATACAGGGTTCCTTACCTATCTTTCTATAAACTTCCTCGTTTGTTACTCTATCTGTCCAACTAATCTTTAACATTCTCATATAACACCAAGTTATATATATATATATTTATTATCTAAACCAATACTATTATTTATTATTAAGTCTTTCTTTTTTAAAATCATTTTTCTAGCTTGAGCTATTGTAGCTACTATATCCCTTCTGCTACGTTCGTCCTTTGCAAGTATACTACATAAATAGCAAAATTCATGTACCTCCTCTAACTCGGTATTACTTATTTTCAATTTTGGTTTAGAACTAGGTTGTAACTCACTTGTCATTATCTTTGTCTTTCCTGAGTTAATTTTCATACTACAGTTGCTTTGTAGTATCTCATCTATAATATTTAAAAACTCTCCTAGCTCTTTTCTAGACTCTGCTATAATGGCTATATCATCTGCAAAACGTAACATGTCTATTTTCTATCCCTGTACACTAATAGCTATCTCTTTTCTGTCTCTAGCTAAATTTAAAGCTTCTTCAATATAAACATTAAAAATCAAAGTAGATAGTATACAGCCCGTCTAACACAATTTCTAATCTTAGCTTTCTTTTCTATTTCATCAAATCTAATCTACGCTTTGGTTTTTATATAGAATGTAAATAATTTTTCTATCCCTATGAGAGATTCCTATTTTTCGCAAAACCCTGAGCATAATAATCCAATAACCCTATCAAATGCTTTTTCTAAATCTACAAACCTGAAATGAGACTTTTTATTTTTTTATAACCTTTTTTCAATAATTACTCTAATCATTAGTATCGGTTCTCTAGCACCTCCGACTTTACGAAAATTATATTGGTCTTTGCCTAAATAATTCCCAGTCAAAGCTTCTACTCTATTTTTAATTATTGTTGTTGATATTTTGGAAGCATTGAAAGTTAAACTAATTGTTCTCACACCAATCACCTTCTGACTTTTTTGGGATCGGGATAATATTTTTTAAAAAATCTATTGGGACCTCACCTGTGTCATATATTACTTTTACTAGTTCATATAATCTGTCTAAATTTTTCTGCCTTGCATATTTTATTAATTTTGAAGGTATATCATTTATTCCCGGCGCTTTATTTAGTTTAAGCTCCCTAATAGCTCTATCAAATTCCTCTCTTAATATTGAGAACCCTATTTCTAAATCGTCTTCTTGATTGTTCTCTAACTCAACCATATCGTCTCCCTTATATAAATCTTCTAAATATCATTTCCATCTATCTGCTACCTCAACTTTAATACCATTATATTTTTTCCTATCTTTCTTGAAATACTCTTTAACTGCCCTGTAAGCCCTGCCTGTCTTACATACTCTCAAATCATCTTGAATTCTTTTACAATTCTCCTCCATCCATTTATTTCTGACTTTTATATACTCATGTACTATCTTATTTCTTACTCTACTATATTTTTGCTTGTTTTCACTATCCAATTATATGTAAGATTTAAGTGTTGTTCTATTCTCTATTAAGTTTAATATCTCTTTTGTTACCAAGGGTTTTCTTGTTTCTACTTTTAACTTACCTATTGTCTGTGTTGTGTATCATGTACAGCCTTTTTTATTTCTATCCACCTATTTTCTACGTTCTCTCCTATAGCTATCTCTTTCTTATTATCTAATACTTGTTTATATTCCTCTTTTACCTCATTATCATTAAGCTTACTTAGATCCCATCCCTCTCTTTTAGCCTTTCTCAATTTTTGAATTTTAGATTACACTTCATTTTAACTAAGTTATGATCGCTATCTATGTCAACCCTTGGATAACTACGACAGTTTTTAACTTGGTTTCTAAATCTTTGTTTAACTAAAATATAATCTATTTTGTATCTAACCCTATCACCTGGTGTTTACCACACTCAAATTTTCCTACCATTTTTCCCTCACTACCTTCTCCTACTGAGACATTAAAATCGTCCTTAACTATTAAATTCTCATCTCCCCTTACTTTTCACACCATACTATTTATATCCTCGTATACCTTTTCTACTTCCTCGTCCTCGTACTGAGTTGTTGGCACGTAAACCTGTACTAAAATAGTGTTTGTGGGTTTCATACTCAACAAACCATAATTATTCTATCACTAAATTGTAAGTACTCTTTAATTTTACGTCTCAATCTTTTACCTAACACTATTCCTACCCCTTCTTGTCTATTAGTTGAAGAAGTTGTAATTATTTTATAATTATCTTTTCCAAAGTCATTATTATCTGACCATCTCACCTTACTAATACCTAAAATGTCCAGCTTTACTTTTCTCATTTCGACTAATAAATCATTAACTTATGTACACTAAGTAATGACCTTACATTCTAAGTCCTTATCACTAAATCAAACCGTTGTTTTAAATTCTTACGATGACGAGCCCTAAATACCCCCTACCGGAGATCCGAACGAGGGGGTATTTTACCTACGGACAAGAATTTTACTTGTGAGCTCTCTATCATATATAGTTCGTATTTTAAGCCACGCACACCTGGGAAATATTGTGGTAGGTTCCCATATCTTTCCACAACGCGGGTTTTAAAATTTTTTAGCAAAAATCTGTATCCGTCACGGCCAATCCCCAACAACCTTGTAAATTATTGAGAATTGCCCGAGACCAATCGACTCTCCTCCAATATCTATAAGCCAGCAAGGCTACTGCCTCTTACTGCGCCTTTTAATCGCCTTTTACGATAAGCAGGCTTACTATAGTGGTATTCTTTGTCCCCTACTATAGGGACCAAAATTGGCCAAGAAATGCAAATTCTGTGAAGAATTCAAGTTGTATAATTCCTAGCACACTTATGATAATCTTTAAGGCGAGTGTTTAAGTTGTTATTTTTAGTCCAAACACATTTTGAAAGCAAAAAATTCTAGCGACATATAAATAGAATGCCAACACGAGCTTTTATTGTGATACAGTTTGTGTATCCATTGGTTTACAGAAAGTCATTATGTTACCGCATACAGATTGTTTTAAAAAGGTTTTATTTACTCAGAAAATCATTGCTTATCACGAAAGTTTCATGCCTTTGAGAAAAATAGTCAATTTTGTTCATATGCTACAATTTGGCATGAAGCAATTGCTGGAAGCACTAATAAGAAACTCATTCTTATCAACTCAGGAATGCTCCCAAAATTATTTTTAGAGTCGACAATTACACGGCCCAAAATAAGAATTGGACTGTTATCTTTTTTGCGTCATATTATAAGCAGCTTTGAAACATTGGCTGACATAATTACAGTGAATTTTTTAACTCAGTCACATTTTTGTGAGAGGTGATAGTTTTTATCACTTAAACAACAAAGATTTTTGTAATTTTGCAAATGCTATAAAAATGCTGGGTGCAAAGTGAATGCCAAAGAAATGAATACAGCCGACTTTTTTTGAATAAAAGGATTGGAGCTCTTATCAAAAAATTAAAAAACGAAACAGGGCCCTATCTAGCCGATATTTAAATATTGTAAATTTAAACAAAAATGTACTAAAATAGTTTACGTGCTTTTGCAGATAGTTAGTACGCAAGACCTAACATCTGTGTGTGTAAAAAAAGATTATTGTTAATGTAATTTGAACAATTTAAATATAAGTTTAAACAAGCAAATAATTTATCTTTAGGTAGATTGTTGTCACCAAAATTCTTAGAGATGTCCCAGACATTTAGCAAAAATTTCAATTATGTAATATGCATTTTTTAAAAATTGGCTGTAATTGTAATTGCTTCTAATTTCTAATGGAGCTAAAGTTTTAGTAAATCTTTCGATTTGCATCTTTACGGAAGAAAGGGACAATGACTTCTTTATTGGTTATTTGTCTAAGGACTTGTTTATGCCCAATTACTGTAAAAGTACATCATTCTGATATTCAGAATAATATTATACAAATAGTGGCAAGTAGGAATAAGTAAGTGTTGTACTATAAAACATTCCATACTAAAGATATGATGACGTTAGATTTTGTTATGAAAAAAAATTACAAACAAGGAGGAATTAATCGCTACCCCTTCCAGGAGTAACACCAAAGAAGAAAAAACAAAGCATTTTAAATATTTAGGTGTGATATTTACCAAAAAGTGGAAACATTTTAGGGAGCATTCGCCTATAAAGAAATTTTAATGGCCATTGTTTAAAATTTTCATATGCCGCTTACATTCATATTGTACTCTTTGGTTTAGAGTGCACTACATTAACATTTAAGAACTTATTTTCACTTTTAAGTATACAATTTATCTTTTAAGTATGATTTTGTCACTAAATCATAAGTTGGTAAATGTAGCATATTTATGTTTGAGCAGTAAAATGCAATATGTTTTGTAGTTTTTTTATTCAAGTATGTCCTTATAAAATATAATGTACATTATTTGTTTCAAACAGTACGTACGTTTTACTAAAAAGTAGTAAAAGATACAAGCTCTGTTTGCTAAGAAAAAACGTAGTAATCTAGTTACGTCAATTTCAACTAAAGTACAGCAGTTTAAATACTACAGTTTTCTTAAATTTAAACAACGCAACTTGTTTTTTTAGATTTTGTTAAAAAATTCCTTTTCTTCTAATGTTTCGTTAGCTATATTTTACTTCAAAAGTGCAAATAAAATTAAACGTATTAGTGTTAGTACCACATTGCAAGCACTCAAACTTTAAATGTAAATTTTTCAAAAGTAATACGATTGCAGATATGCACTTTCTTCTTATTACGTTAGAATACTTGATTATAAAAGCACAAGTCGATAATCAGTGTTCAATGTGGAAGTTCAGGAAAATGTGAAAGAGTACTTAACTTGTTTATTCAGAAGGTCACTCAAAACGTTATCTTCACAGGCTCTTCTTTTACTGCTTACAGCTTTCATGGTTATAAAAAGAATTACATTCGCATGTCTACCGCACGAATGTTGTTTATGAATGGATCTAAATAAACCGTGGAATTACATTTATGGTATTGTTGTTGATTGTGTTCTCTTGTTTATGAAAACTGTATTGAAACTTTAGATCATATTTATTATAGCGACAATAAGTGAATTTCTTGAATTGTTATAATAACAGCAAAAACTACCAAATATTGAGTGTTGAAAATCAACGGAAGTTTTATGAACAATCATTAACTTGCATAAAAATTATGTTTATTTAGTGTGCAATAATCTCCTTGCATTGTGTAATAGGACCCTTATTTTTTTGGGATATTTGTAAAATGATGTAGTTTAAAACAAATTAATCCAACAATTTATTGCAATTTTAAATTTAATTAAAGAAGAATGTTGGTTTTCTAATGAAATAAATAAAAATTAAGTAAATAGGATGGTGGCATCAAGTATTACGAAACTACTGTAGGAAAACTTCTATTCAATTTCAAGAAATCACTTTGCATCTTTGAAGTTACTTACATAATTATATACAAGGTTTCCACAAAAGAACTCTGGGGTTTTCAGGTTAAATATTTTTATTAAATCATGTTATACATGAATTTAATGGTAGTATTCTTAATAGTTTATTATAATTTAGTAACTTCCAATAAGTGTTACTAATTTTAAATAAATTCCAATAAGCACATTGACCTTAGAATAGCATAAAAAAGTTTCACTGTGTGTGGATCGTAACAATTGGCAGTACCACTGAGTGTTAACCTTGCAATACAGTAACAGATTAACTCAGTGTGCCTGTCTCTATCCTTTAGTTCTTTAGTTTTCAGTAAGTGCAGTGCAATGACAATGCCACACAAAAAACTCAATAGGTCATTTGGTTCGTAGAAACTCGTTCGGTTGTCACAGTACAGAGGAACTTTCGCCTGGTAGGCCGTATGTGCCAGAAGAGAATATTGTCAGAATCCGAACTTCATCCCTACGAAGCCTTAAAAAGTCCTTGACAAGACGTAGTCTGGAGTTGGAGATACCAAGATCAACTGTCCATAAGGTAGTTCACAAAAGGATTCATTTAACTGCTTGCAAGTTGCAACTTTGCATGAAATTAAACCAACAGATAATAAGAGAATATGGTTTTTAATTAGTATGCTTGACAAAATTGACGATAATAACAATTTTTCTGTAATTGTTAACGATGAGGCAATTTTTCTTGCGAACGGTACTGTGAATCGACACAATTGCAGAACTTGGAGTTTACAGCCATCTCAAGAGTTCATTAAATATGCTTGTGACTTACCCAAAGTTAACGTTTGGTGCGGCCTTATGCATGTAGGGTTATAGGTCCTCATTTTTGTTGAAAAGACAATAACTGGTGACGTCTATTGTGACATGTTAGAAGGGTATTTTTGTCAGTTGGATGATATTGAGGTAGAAAGGTTCCGACCACTTTCGGCAAGATGCCGTACCACCTCACTTTATTTTGCATGTGCGAGAAACACTCAATACTTGATTTGGCAATAGGTGGATTGGAAAGGAAGAGCCTACTCGTAGGCCACTGCAAGAAGCCCAGATTTGACTGACTCCCCAGGAGAGTTTATTCTGGGGACTGTATTCAGAGAAAAATTGAGATCTAAGCTATCTTAGCCAACAGATACTCGCTTAGGTGGCAACCGTCATCCCAGACATGCTGGCCAGGACTTGGAAAGAGGTAGAATTTCGTTTGGACGTGTCTTACCACTGATGGGGCCCACATTGAAATTTACTAAATGGTAATACAATCTTGAGAATATCACCTTTAAATTCATGTATAAACAAACAATACACTGAGTTTTTGATTTAACAAAAATATTTCTTGAAGCACCCACCAAAAGTTCTTTTGTGAAAAACTTGTATTTTAAACATCAATATTTTTCCAATTTACACAAGCAAAAAAAAGCAAGTTGTGCGCCTTTTTTAAAACATCACTTACTTAATATTTACCTATTAAGGATTTGGATTGGTTCTATTAAGACAGAAGGGAATACTGTTTATATAATTAATCATCATGTTGATGAAATCAAAAATATAAGAGAAAAGAAAAAGATGACAAATGGTTTTGACGAACATAACGAACCTCTTTAGACTACTAATCATAAATGTAGATCAATATTTATAGTGACAGCTAACTGATGTAGAGATTTACAAATAATTAATATGGTTAGTAAATACTAGATGTCAGTAATTCCAATGTATCAATATTGAATTTTCACGAGCGTCTCGCGGTAGAAATAACGCGGCTGTAATGACAGTTGTAAACAGATTGAGGTTACGTAATTTTTAATTTACATATAGGGAATGAGATCCATGGAAATTACCTATTAATTTTGTTTATCGTGTTATTTGTAAACGAGGAGTTAAAATGAATACTTGCGAAGATTGTGGTTTTGAGTTTACACAAAAGAAGAATTTGTATGCCCATTTAAGAAAGATTCATAATTTTGAATATAGGAAACCAGTTACTTTAACTAGTAAATTTTGGTGCGATACATGTGGCAAATCCTTGACCAGTAAAGCAACTTTACGTTGTCATTGCAGAACTGTTCATAAAAGTATTCCAATAATTCTCAACTCGTCAAGAATCAAGTGCTTTTATGAAAATTGTACAACACATCTAAAGGGATATAAAACTTGACAACATTTGGCAAATGAACATCAAATTGAAACTAAACTTGATCAACTACATTTTAATTCACAATTAGGTTTGAAGATTATTATGCAAAGTGTTAATTATATACTAATTTTATTCTGTTCAACAGAGTTCAAAACTGAAAATCCAAGAACAGGAAAAATCTTTGGCAATGTATATACTTCACACTTCAGCTAAATTATTGTCTGATGGCACCAAAAAGGAGTACTATAATTGCCATCGATCGTACAACTACATTCCAAAAGGCAAGGGATTTAGAAGCTTAAAAAGCACAGGCACTAATAAAATTGGAAGTGTTTGTCCCTTAAGAATGGAAGCGACGATAAAGAACGATGGGTCTGTTGCAGTAGACTTTTGGACAACTCATGTTGGACATACCAACGATATTGGTTGAGTTTTTTTAAGTAAAGAGAGTAAAGCAGAAATTGCAGGTATTTTCGAACATAAAGTTCTAGTTTGAAATTTTACAATTGATGTGTTTCAGGAAAATTAAAGGAAGGTATTACATTTCAACATATCGTCGTTGCGCTTCCAAAAAGCGCCATGTGTTTCAACTAACATTTTTCAGGGGAAACATAAAACGTTCTAGAAAATGCATTTCACACACGATTTCCTTAAGGATTTTTTTGTTCAGTTGTCATGCCATGGCGATTATTAATACATGCAGTAATTCAAATTTAGCTCCAAACTGCATGAGTTTTGGAACAAAATTGGTATCAATGTGCACATAGCGCTTTTCAATTGTTCTATTTGTTCACATAGCGCTTTTTACATAATATGAAACAATATAATGAAATAAACTAACATAAACCCATGACTACAATATTTTATTTTTAACAATATCAAAATGGAAAATAATTCAGAACAAATAGTAAGGGCACATTTACAATATCAATCGACAAATAAAGTAGAACACTGCGTTATTAATATTTTAAACTGTCGTAGAAAGTCTGCTCATCTTTGTGCATGAACTTCTTCAGAATTTGAAGCTGCTCAAATTTTGATTTTTCGATTCTTAAAGGCTCATTATAAAGATTTCGCGGTTGTTCATTGTTGCCCTTAGGTCTGCGGTGAGGTAGTGGGTGCCATTCATCATCAGAGTGCCTTAGTTTATAAAACACTTCCCCATTGGAATACCTTAATCCCCTAATGTCAACGAAGGTAGGATCTCCAGTCTTCTTGCCCGGTCTAATGGATGCATAATTGTTTGGCAATGCCTCGTAATTTTTGAAAAACGCGAAATCAAGTTGATTAATGAGGTACGGTTGTTTCCTTCTAGCTTGCCTCATTCTGCTCACATAATCTGCAGGTGTGTGAAGGGGAGGTTGGAAAAGTTTCTCGAGTGTAGAATGCACACTGTCAACTTCGATCATAGTATGGCCTTTTTCTAATATAATTTGCTCAATTTCAATGTTATGTGATTTTGACAAATTAGTCAGGGCACTTGCCAGGACTCGATTTTTGTTCTGGTATGCACAACCAACTGAAATGATGATAATTTTGGTATAATTCAGGTGACCTTCAATAAAGTTAACGACGCATGATGTAAATTTGTTAGACGAAACAGCACCATCCGCCTCGTGCCAAACATAAAGATGAACATCTTTATTATTGGAAACATAAATACTGAAATTGTGGATCTGCAATTTTTGCTTATAGTATTGACTACTGACCATCAATTTCGGACAGACTAACACACTTTGGACGTCCATTGTAATGACCAATGTTGAGGCATCATTTGTTAACATTGAAATCGCATTTTCTTTAGCTTTCCGTGCTTCATCTTTTTTTAATATATGCAAATTGTACTCCTCTTGACTCAAATTTCCTTGCTTATAAGCGACACAGGTGTCACACTGGTCCTTACGTGGCTTGTGAATGGAAACTTTGTTTACTTCTAACACTTCACAAAATTTGTTCTTTCGACTGATAAGTTTTCCTTTTCCACACACCATTCCTTATAAACTTGATGCATGTGCGAAAGCGATCTAAACGAGGACTCTACGTAAACTCGTGTGGTGGATGAGCGACAGTAGTGACTTGGAACTTTTGGGAGTAACTTCAACTACGTTTCAACAGATTTGGATTTTTTGTATTTCTGGACAGTTTTAAGTTGAATTTGACCGTTTTTAGAATGAACTGTACTAGATTGTGCTATGGTTTCGATTTTCTCGTCATTTCCATCGCCATCATCCTCACGAGATCTCTCGTCTTCTGAAGTATCGCCATCTTTATGAAAGCATGTAATCCATCTATTAAAAGAATCCTTTCTGAGATCCAAAGTAGATAAAAAAAATTACGACATACTCGGCTTTTAATGCCATCCCCGCTAGGAAGATAGCAGTTGTAACTGTGCTTTTTGAGTGGTTTTCGTTTTTTTAAATTCCTTCTTCTTTTGGGTCGTCTGTAGTCAACAAGGCCTACCAGATAGGCCTTTTTCGCATCCCAACTTTGCAAATTCCAAAATCTATCAAAAAGTTCTTTCCTGTTGTTTTCTAAAAACTTTCCACACAGAAAAGTGCGTGCTGAAGAAGGTATGCTTTTGGCATGCTTGCATGGTTTTGGTTTTAACACTCTCTGATTCCTTTCAAGAACAACATAATCATCGTTGTCGGTACGTCTTATACCTTGGTACTGCTGCCCCATCTATCTAAGTTTCTTGTTTGTTTCCCTTGAGATTTTCTTGGTAATATGTGGCTCATCATCTTTCTGTGCAGTGTTGGATTCACTTAACTGATGTTCATTTGAAGCACTGTCATCTGTGGCAAAACTCGTTTCGATATTGCTGTTCCAGTCTGGATCACTATCATGTGATTTGTGTTCAGTCTCCATGTCATTTAACTCTGCCACCTCTTCTAAATCCATTTCCTCTATTACTTGCAAATCAATCACTCCTGTACTTTGAGCTGGCCAAAATATTGTCTCGATGGGACCGTCATCCTCTAAAGGCAGTAGAAGGGTATATGAGGTATCTACTTCCCTTAGCAAATTAGGTGATGTAATGACAGTTAATTCTTCCACAACATTTTGCGACTCATCGTTATTACAAGTAATAATTTTAGATGAATTTCTTCCTTTAACAGCATCCCCTGGCGAGGGTTCATTGTCATTGTTTTCACTACTTTGACCTAAAGCCAGCGCTATAATTTTTCCGGTGTTGCTCGAGCTAATCATGGTAAAATACAACTGCAAAAAAGACCCAGTATTAATGTTTTGCATAAAAGTTCGATATCGCAAAAATATACCTAAACAACTAGTGATAACAAATAGTGGGAAATATTAAAATCTGTTCGTGAATATTTGAAAATATAAACAAAAATTGAATAACAAATTTAAGCATATTATAGGAACGTCTAACAAATTAAAGTAAAATAATACCATGTGTAAAAGACGCAACGTTTCAGTTTCAAGCGTTTCATTTTGTGCGATTATTATTATTATTTCTGCTGTTTATCAGTTACCACACACAAACACAAGTATTATGCTTTCTATTTCACGACATCCACATTGACTAAATGCTGACGGTTAAAAACATCAAGTTTAGAATTGATTATACGAATGCATACAGTTTTTATAATAACATACAATTCAACAGAGGAGAGCACTCTAATAAATTGAAACACAATACATAAACTAAAGTCTTAACCGTTTTAATTTTAACACGTTAAGTTTCCCGCTGCGATGTAGCAATATTATGAAACCTTGTTTATCCTTGTTAATTAAATATTTACCTTTTACCCTCAAACATAATGTTTTTTAAGTGTTACGAGTTATACTATAAAATGCAAAATAATTTCCCATACTTACAACACTATGAACAACCACCAACATTTTTATATTAATTGATATAGAGGTTAGGTTGTATCTTTTAACTATAAAATCAAAGAGTAAATCATTAGGATAATTTAATTTTACTTTTAAAAATATGTATTATAAAAATATCTATACTTACCTTTAGATAATAGTCGTAACTTTTAATATTAAAATCATTGATTGTATCGTGATTATTTACTAATTAGGCACTGAATTGTATAGGAAGAACCACTGTACAAGGCGCTATGTAACGCGGTTGTTATTTATTTGAATAATATTGGAATATTAGGTGTGTTGAAGAAAGCGCTATGTACACAAATCAGCTGTAATCACACAAAGCGGTTTTTGCAGGCGTAAAAATGCAAGACTTCATAAAGCGCTATAGGTTTAAAACCAATTTGTTGCTTTACATTATTTTAAATACGCATAGCTGACTTTACAGAACGATTTCTTGATTTTTTTGGGCCATATAAGTCCAATAACTCATTTTGACCCAAACGTGCGCATAGCGCTTTTTGAAAGCGCAACGACGATATATTGGATGATGTTCGTGATTTTGCTTTAAAACAGGAAAATTCACAGAATTTTGTTGTTAGAAACGAAAGATATGCACAATATTGTTAGGTACTTCAATATTGAGTATGGTGTGAAACGTCACCTAAATGATGCAATTAGCGTACGGCTCTGGGTAGAGGAAATGACAAACTTAGGAAGCGACTGCCCAGTGTTATATTACAAAAGCCAAGGTGTAGAATGACTCAGAAATAATTTTAGATGTTCAAGATTTTGCATTAGTCATAATGACTTCTTTTCAACGTGAAGAGTTGCTTAAATTTGGGAACGACAAAGTGTGCGTTGATGGTACACACGGTACAAATAGTTACGATTTTCAGCTCTACACACTAATGACAGTGGATGAATTTGGTTCAGGGTGCCCAGTGGCATTTTGTTTTTCAAATCGTGCTGACGAAATGATTTTCAAGTTGTTTTTTGGAAAAATTGAATCAAGAGTGGGTATTATATCAACTATTGTTTTTATGTCTGATGTTGCTCCAGCATTTTATAATGCATGGTCTTATGTTATGGCCAAGGTACCTCACCACTTGCTATGTACCTGGCATGTGGATCGTAATTGACGCAAGAATTTGTCAAAAAATAATAGAGGGATTGAAAAGAAAGTAGTAGTATATAAATCCCTTCGTGTTTTACTACAGTGTGTATCTATTGATGAATTTAATGACATTTTAAATCAGGTAGTAGATGTTGATACACGATCATTTGCTGAATATTTTCATAATAATTATGCAAATCGTCCAACATCTTGGGCATATTGCTATCGATTGGGTTTAGGAATAAACACTAACATGTATCTTGAATCGATGCACAAAGTTTTGAAGTATGTATATTTGGAAGGTGGGAAAGTAAAACGTTTGGACAATAGCATTAATGCAGTAATGAAAATTGCTCGAGATAGCTTGTTTAAACGTATAATTAAACTTGCAAAGAATACTTCCAATGACAAAATTAATAGAATTAAACAAAGTCATAAAGCAAGTCTAACAATTACATCAGATTTTGTTAGACGTCTTGAAAATGATAAGGAATTTTTAGTTACGTAGTCCACTTGTGCTTTTCAACAGTATCAAGTTACTAGAGTAGATGAGGCCTGTGAAGGTTTATGCCTAAGTTGTACAAAGTGCAGCATATGTGTTCATACATTTCAATGCACCTGTATTGACAACATGATAAAGCTTAACATTTGCAAACACGTACATGCTTGTGCGATACAGTTTTACAAATCGAATCTTGAGACCTTTGCATATTAGTAACGTTAATGAACTTTTCAGCAGTAATATTTTACATAAAACAAAATCTTCAAAAAATGATATTATTAAAAAAAAGAGCCGAGCTAATAATAGGCCTATGTGAGAATGCTTCGTTAACTGACGACGAACATCTGGCTATAATGAGACAATTTGATAAAATCATTGACACATTAAATAAAGCAAAATCTATTGATCTAAAAACTACAGAGGAGATTAATATTAATAAAAAAGTTGAACATCAGGTGCGGCTTTTTTCAACAAAGAAGAAATCAACAAGGAATAATGATCTTAAAAAGCCTACCCTAACAGAAGAAATTTTTATTAGGGATGGTATGGTTAATAACTCAAACCTTAATGTTAATGTTCATACAAGATCTGATCATACATCACCTGATTTTATGTTAAGATAAGACAGTGTATTATCTCAGTAGAAAGTAGGTTTAATTAACACTAAAGCTTATAAGGTTAGATTTTGTTCTGCTTTCTCTTGTTTGGGAATAAAATCCGATGGGGAAACCAGTCGCAGAAATACATGCACAAATTACTGGAAATTATTACAATCCCAGCGATTTTGATGGGAAACCTACAAATACGCGACTAATCTAATTTAATCCTCAGTTTTCACTTTGTTTTATCAGTGTTACAAGCACTGGTAAGTTATTGTAATTTTGTCAAATCTGTCGGATTGTGTTCTTATATTAACAGTGCAGTATTTTAGTTTTACTTTTAGTCGGAGTACCAAAATAATCTTAATTTTCTACCTTGTTTTTTTACATATTTTAGTCGACTGACAGTGCAAACAAAATTCTCGACAAAATAAAATTAGTTTCTTTCTTAATTAATTTAGGTATTTATTGAGAATGTATATGGGTACATAACGTGTTTACTTTTTGAAAAATAAAAATACAATTATTGAAACCTCAAGCCTCTATTACTATTATTAAACACATTTCACTCAAGTAATTAATAATTTACAAATCAAATTAAAGAAATCCCAGCAAAGTACCTTTAAACTGCATATTGACACTAATACGAAAGATACCTAGAATAGCAACAAGTTAGTACAAAATACCAAGTTGTTTACATACAAGAGCTAACATATATAGATAACAGTCGTGTAAAGTTAATTTCCTTCATTTCACTAAATTTAACTTGTTTTTTATCCAAAGTTGATTGCTTATAGAAACTGGTCTCTTATATTCAAATCATGAAATTTTCTTAAGTGGCCATACAAAGTTTTATTTTACGTAAATTCAGAACCACAATCTAGGCAAATATTCAATTTTACTTCTCCTATATAAATAAGGAGATAAACAGTCAATTTAACATTAACACAGACCTCATCCAATTTATGTAAACAAAAAAAAATTACGTAACCTCAATCTGTTTACAACTGTCATTACAGCCGCGTTATTTCTACCGCGAGACGCTCGTGAAATTTCAATTTTAGAAGTAAAAAATCAATTTTAGAAATAAAAAATCAATTTTAGAAATAAAAAATATGATTATTATAAAAACAAAAATGATACAAAAACTTGTAATAGTCAAGCATCGTCTAGGAAACAGAAAATATTTGTATTAGTTTAAGGTCACGTTTGTGGGAAAACTTTTGGGATCTTTATCTATGGCAATTTTCGCATTTATTTGTTAGAGTAGTATATAGTCCAATGGTAAGAGGGCGCTAAACGCTTAAATAAACATTACAGCAATCAACTCAATCAAATGTTAACTAATAAAATTCAGGTTTTGTTTTGTATTTTCGAGCTTATTGGAAGATGCAGTAAATAATTATAGTTAATAATGGTGTAGACATTTTTATTGTATTTAGTGTTAGGTTTGAATAAGTTTATTAGCAATTTTGTTTTATCTTACTTTTCCAATTTATTATTGGCATACCTAAATAGTGATTTTTGCAGATTTTTGGTAACACCATGCGTCTCTTCTCTGAGGATTGTTTTATTTACCTTTAGTGGTATGGTATTTGTTTATTATAATAGTTTATACGGCAATGTTTAGTTTTGGCGCAAAAGATAAAAAAATTCAGGCTCTACTTCACGGCGTTGACTCTATAGACGATTTTGTTGGCGCATTTTAGTATTAACACTATCTGAATAGATTGAACAGCAATTATTGAATTATTATTGTTGTTATTATTATTATTATTATTGTTTGAATCATTGAATAGTGAGTGGGAAAGCATATATGCTATTCTATGAACTGGAAACTCGCTAGCGATTATAAACATTAATTATTTATATTTAAAAGGTTAGTGAATGTCTAAAAATAATTATATTATATATAACTATAAGAATTTAAATAAATGTACGTTGTACAACAAAAAAACTTAAATCTAATAAAAACATGCTAATTGAAAAAAAAAGATACTTATTTCACAGTCAATAGCTGTTACTACATATCGATATTGAATGGACAAATAATTTATTATAATACTGAAAATTAAGAGAAACTTATATCTTAAAGTTGAAGCTTCGTGTTTGTTTATACACTACTGTATTTAGGGGAGATTCATGTTTATTGGTTTTTGTAACAAATGGTAAAATGATGGGTTACATTTTTTTTCCTGATTCGTGGATTATGGATATGCTCTCTACTATGTGAGAGGTTGTGGAAATTAGAATACCACTAGGCATAAATTTTCAAATCCTTATAATAATAAAATTACGTTTTGATGATTATTTTTTTAATTTGTATGTCAATGGCATGTGCTGTGTTGTATTTGTCAATAGTACCTGAAATCTGTTTTTCTTCTTCCTATAATATGTAATAAGCCAATAATACATTTTGGCCAAATGTTTTGTTTATTCCATTTCTTCAAGATTTTTTGTACTTGTAAATGAAAACTACATAGTTTTTCTCAAAGTTGGGCGTTAAACATTTCTTCTTTATTTTCTAATTAAATATTAAATTCACATCTGCCAAATAGACTTGATATTTTGAGATGGTAGAGGCAAATCACTTTAAGAAGAACCCAACGTCAACATGCGCACAAAGCAAAAATTGGTTAGGAACAGTTCATTATATGTAATTAGGGATGGCAGTATTCAGGTTTTAGTGGCGTGGAGTTTTATGATCAACCAATCGGAAATTACCTTGAAAAAATTTTAGATTTCATTACTATTTATTTTTACTTGATACACAGACGGACAGTTTTAAACCGACATCTAACTAATATAAAATATCTTTTATATAATAATTAACATTAATAAAACAATAAGTTACTCAACAGATGTGTTTGCAGAACACTAGAATGAGTTAGAAACCACTTAAGTAGGCCATGGTATTCAATCATTTGCTTTATCGGATTTTACAAAATAACCTTGCTCTAGCAGTATTTTTTAGGGATATTGATGCACACAACTCATATGGCGATATTATATTAAAAATTTTAAATTATAATTTAATTGGTTATGTTTATTTTTTTACTATTTAACGCCATATCTTCCGTTTATACTGTAATAACTCAACTACGCCACTGTTATTACATTTCTGCCAGGGCAGGCGCACTCCTTGCATTTGACAGTTCCGTGTTTTAATAGGTACTCGCAACACCGAAGCGTTGTCGTCGCTAATTATAATAAAGAGGTTATGGAAAAATACTACTTTACCGGCAAATCTGTCATATGTTTTACAAACTTCATTCCCATTTGAATATTTATTTAGTCAAATATTTAGAATTTGTGTTCATCTGTGGTATTTATTTATTTGTGTTTTGAGTTTAAGATTCAGTTTTAAATAATGGGGTTTAAGTGTTCCATCGCTGGTTGTAAACTATTGTTATTGTAAAAACTCATTGTTTACTAAAGGATCCTGAGGTAAGTTCTTTAAACATTTTTAAATGTTTATTAATTTTAACTAAATGCTAAACTATTTCAGTATTTTCAAAATTATAATATTAATTTATGGTTTTTGATACAGGTTACTCTTTATTTATAACATTCTTGTGTTTATAGATTCGTCGTTTATAGTGCGCATCATTTGGTCGTAAAAATTTAATGAATTTTGATGATAGGCATAGCAGGCAGGCATTTAGAGTATGCGATATTCATTTTTCATACGATGCTAAATTTGTGGCTAATAGAAATCGTACTAATTTAAAATACAATGCTGTTCCTACGTTACACCTTCAAGGTATTTAAAGTGATCATTGCTTTTACTTTTGTGTTAGTATTGTTGATTAGGATGTTTGTTGAACTATCCATTGTACTGTATGACCTATCAGATATGTTAACATGTAACATACATTTTAAATTTCTTTTGTAAAATTGGGGTTGCTCATTTATTCTTAAATAAATAAATAAATAAAAAATCTTTATTGTTGTCAATATTAAACTTACGAAAGGCACTTATAGGGATTTCAAGGACATATTGTAAATTATCAATTCTTGCCTCATTTTATAATACTGTAGCTACAATTTTTGTAATGTTGACAAATGATTTCACTTAACAATAAATTTTGTTTTATTTACAAGAGTTTGTTTTCTGTACCATTAACGTAGTTACATAAGAAAACGTCCTTGAAATTTTCATAGTGCATTTCACAAACCTGTATTCCTGAAATGCCAGAAAAATCAAATTTAAATTTGGCGCCAATGAAGATAGTTCATACTCGCATCGCGAGTGGCGCTCATTATGGTTTTGCAAAAATATAGGCAGTTGCCTATCTATATCTACTTACTAATCTATGATTTCTGCGCAATCTGGCATATGACGTTGGGTTCTTCTTAAAGTGATTTGCCTCTACCGGTGAGTGAGTGAAATGAAATGTTTGGACTGTTTATTAATATGTCATAATCTCATTCATTGTTTTATTAATCCGGCCGAGTACTTTTTTTGCCCGTATTGTTATATTTTCAATCTTAGTGTATGGTTTTTCTTTGCCGTTTTATTTGTTTATTGTTATTAAGTTTTTTAAAAATAGTTCTTTTGAGACTAAATACCACTAGAGATGGGAATAACGGTTCTTTCTAAATACCGTTACAGTCGCGATCGCGATTAATGAATACCGCGACAGAATCGCGTTATTCAGTAACGGACTGCAGTATGCGTCATCTGTAAAGGGTTTCAAGCACCTCTATTATGTAGGGAGTTCCTGCTGAGTGCTTGATAATATAGTCCATTCCAAATAAGAATAAAGTAGATGACTTGTAAGCGAGGTGAATTTACACAGCAAATTAATTATAATTTCTATATATACATACAGAATAATTGTTAATTCCATATTTGAGTGATTATAAATTGTGACTAGCCTAAATTATTTTCAATGACTCGTTTTTATTGCAAATCCGACAAGGGCGCATTACATATATTTTAAATACAAATGTTTAATATTAAGCTGTGTAAATCAGCATTATGTTTTAACCAATCAAATCGAAGGTTAAACTTTCCCTATACCTTTCATCGCTTTAATCTTAGCTGGAATGGACTATAGGTTTATAGCGATTGTGGAATCAATGAATCTTTACCCTTTACCTGTTTCCAATATTATTGTTCTTTTCTAACGTTCTTTGGATCGGATTCCCAAGTCTTCAGTAACATTTCATTTCCATAATTCTTCTTATTTAGTGTTCGTTCAGCAGCTGATCGTTGTTAATAATTTGTATATAGTGTCTGTTTTGTGTTAAGTTATAGTTTGAACTTTATTTATAAAAAACATATATAACAATATTTCTCAATATTTTCAGGTAAGTTCGTTTATCTTTAAATAGATATTTTTATTTACTTGCTACTTTGCAACTTTCAGGAAACGTGTCTAGCAAAAGATCTATTAAGTCATCGCTTATATGGAATTTTTTCACTGAAAAACCAAAAGCAGACAAAATTGCCATTTGTAATATGTGTAATAAAGAGTTTAGTTTTAAAAGTACCTCAAACAACTTGAAAAAGCATATTGAAATAAAGCATGTAAGTGTAAACATACAATGTGCACCGCAAAAAAAGCAGAAAGCGGAATTTGTAGAAGCTAGCATTACATTGCAGAGCGACACTGCTATGAATTCCAATACTGAAGAAACTTATTCTATTGAAAGCACAAGTTCAGCAGGTATTAATATGGTTAAGGAGCAAGGAGCTAAAACCCAAACAAATATTAACTCTTTTCTTAATAGAAAGTTGGGTATACATTCTAGGAAAAAAATTGACAATAGCTTATTAAAATTGTTTACTTTAGACTTTCAACCTTTTTCTATTATTGAGGACTGTGGTTTTAAAACCTTTGTATTTAACTTAAACCCTTCATATCATTTGCCATCGTGAAAAACAATTACAAACACATTGCTTCCTGCAGCGTATGAAGAATGTTGTAATAATATAAAAACTATTGTGCCTAAAATTAAATCATTTACATTAACTACGGATTGTTGGACCTCTAGAAACACCGAAAGTTTTTTAGCTGTTACGGCCCATTTCATTGATGCTGATTTAAAATTAAAAGTATATTATTAGAATGTGTTTCCTTTCCAGAAAATCACACTAGCCTTAACCTAGCAGCTACAATCAGAAGTATCATAAATGAATGGAATTTGGAAGGCAAAATTTTAATGGTGGTGTCAGACAATGCATCAAACATTAAAAAGCTATTAAAGACGAGTTAAAATTGAGGCATTTTGGATGCTATGCACATACGCTTAATTTAGTTGTTCAAGACGCATTAGAAGATGTCACTGCAGTCATTAATAAAATAAGAACCATTGTAGGCCATTTCAGAAGAAGCACTTCATCAACGGCAAAATTAATTGCACAGCAACAGCAAATGAATAAAGCACCTAAGAACTTAATTTAAGATGTGTGTACTCGATGGAATTCAACTTACTCTATGGTAGAACGATTTGTTGAACTCGAAGAACCGCTAAAACTGCAATGGTTCTTTTAGACAAGGATTTTCCAGTAGTTTCTATGGAAGAATGGGCATTCCTGAAGGAACTTATAGTTGTTTTAAAACCGATGGAAAGGGTAACACACTTAATCAGTGGAGAAAAGTTTGTAACGGCGTCCTCGGTGATAATACTTACTGACGGAATTCTACATGTTTATAGAGCACTTCACGAAAAAATTTAAATTCCACTATGCAAAAATGTCATACAAATTATTAGTAAAGGAATTACAGAACGATTGGGAGACCTGGAAAGCAGCCAGTCATTAACATTATCCACATTTTTGGACACGCGATATAAAAATTTGGGATTTTTTTGCAAACTTATTAGCGAAAGAACAAAAAAGAAAGTTATTTCGCTGGTAGCCGATAATATCAAAAAAAGAAACAATGCTACTTCTGCTCCCTCAGAAGAATCAAAAAGAAAGTTGATGAAGATGAAGTCAATTCTCTTATATGGGACAATTTCAATAAAAAAGTTGCCAGTTTTCGCCCAAGCGCCACTGAAACATCAACGGCCATTATCGAGGTACAAAGGTATCTGAAGGAACCCCTAATTTCGAGAAAAGAAAACCCACTAGACTGGTGGAAAGAGAAATCGTATAATTTTCCCAATTTGAGCGATTTAGTAAAAAATTTGTTACAGATTTTGTCAGATCGGCGTAACAGACTAAGTTCCACAAAAGTGAAACAAATTCTATTTTTAAATAATCAATTTAGTAATATGCCCAATCATAATTAGGATTGTAACAAATTATTATTTTATAAGAATTGTTGTTTACTTTTAATCTATAATAGATCGATGTTCTTTAAATAATACCTTTAATTACCAAAAGCTATATATTTGTCAGTTTAAAAAATTAATTCTGTTTAAGAACTGATTTTACTTTGATTGTATAATTCATTTTGTACACTTAGACTATAATGTTATTTGTAAACATATCATTGCAATTTCATCATAAATCATGCAATGACATAAATTATAAAATTGTATAAAAACATCAAGATCAATAAAAGCTCAGCATGCTAATAAATAAATACGGAAATTTGGTGATCATTAATTAACTTAATAATGATGTTTATACTTTTTTTACGAGTGAAGTGTATTTTTAATTATAATGCGTAGGTTACCAGCCACCCTCTAAAAACGTGGACTTCGAAAGCGAAAGCATTCAATGCGGAATCGTAACTACTATGGTATTGTGATATGAAAGAGGTTACACAGATTGAAATAGCGAAGAACGAACGTAAATCGCGGTCGCGAATCCAACAGTGCCAATAGAGATAGAGAATGCTCACAGGGTAGCGTATACAGGCGCGTCGCACAGTAGTCTCCACCACTTCTTTTTCTTTACCCAAATCGCGATCGAGTAGGAGTAACGAGTAACCGGTTATTTCTGTTTTCGTTACCGCGACCGGTCGCGACTAGGAAATACCGCGATTAAATAACGTTATTCAAGTAACGATACATCCCTAAATACCACCTCTCGTATTAAAGAGAATGTCAACAAGGAAAGTTATAAACACTTCTGGAATAGTGTTCTTCCAAGAAAAAAACTTATCCAAAAGGCAGAAAACTCTGTAACCTCTGGTAACATTTCAAAGATGATGTTTGATGCAGAAACATCGACAATTCGAGGACAGGTGCATGCTGCTAGCATGAAAAATAAAAGCTATAAAGTTGAAGTATGTAGTATGGAATATATTTTGTATATTTATTGATATTATTAATCAACGGTTTGATTAAAGGATCTTCATGCAACTGGATTATTTATGTCACCACATGGCAGCTTTATCTTTGTTTGCACACTACATTTATCTGTATCTGATCAACCATGTATATGGAATTACAGAAAGCTGCAATCAGAATACATTCAACAAACTGCAGAGCAATGTTTTAGGTTAATTTCTGAAAAGAGATTGTCCTTTGAAGAAAGAAATTAGCAATACATTAGTCAAAGAGATGCGTAATGGTATAAAATTATGTGCACAAACTAGACTATATTGACTACTCTCTTCAGAACCATTTGTCCAAATTACCTGATGTTAAAGGCTCACTTAAAGGTCTTTTCCAAATTTTTGGTCATCCCAATCAACCTGAAAATTAATATAATATTAGAAATTGATCAAATGTCATTTTGTTTTGTTCAACAATTCACAGCTAATTAAGAAATATGTAGAAAGTTTGTTTAACTTACACTTGTTACCGAGCTAGTGGTTGCTGCTGATGATTGATTATCGTCAATTTAAACAATTTCCATGTCGTCCATACCGAGATCTTCTGATACGTCAGGAATCGTAACCTCCTTGTCCACTATCAGCATCGAAAGAATTATATAAGCCTATATGGTTTTTTATTGGTAATATCCAACAGAATCTCTGTACAAGGGTCATTCTTGATCGGATCAATATACATTCCTCTTCCAGTAGCCAGTCGTTCTTGTTTTTCTACTGCAGCAAGCTTTCTAGCCTCTTTTTTTTATTCTCAAATTTTTTTTTAGAGATTCTTTATTACCATGTACCTTGCTTGCTGCTTTATATTGTGCCATTATCTTGTCCCACACCTAATCCTTATCTTTCCATGTTACAGCATCTGTCTTTTTATTTTTGAAAACACCCTTATATTGCGAAATAATGTTTACTAAACGTAGTTTTTCTTTGTTAGAATAGTTAGCAGTTCATACTCTATTTGCGGGTTCCATTTAAAGCAATGCTAAAAGACTTTTCTACAAAAAGCTACAAATGAACAACTATTAGCATATGATAATGAACTACTGTCATATTTTAGATAATTATAGTTCACTATGAAGTTAGTCCCAAACGCAACAACATAAAATTTCCTAACTAAATGCCACTTAGGTAAGTACCACTTAAATAATCACGGTGCAGTTGAAGTCGCGTTTAAGCTGCCCTTAAATTTAAGTAGAACTTAACTAAGTTGTAGTTTAAGCATAAGCGGTGCAGTTGGGCCTAAGTGAGTAAGATAAAAACACGAATGTGCACAACTAGTTCCGTACTTAAATCCCTCTGCCGTGTATGTTATAGACCGACAACAATCCCCTGCATTATCGTCTAACCTTGTTATTGCGCCTGACACACAAACTATAGCTTAATGCAGGCGGCCTGCCCCTTTCAGTTACGTCAATATATAGTTCAATGAAGAAATATCAATCTATTCCGTAGAGAATATGAATATTTTTGAAGTGGATGATTTGTTTGAAGATGATTTTGATCTGATGGAAATAATCAAATTTGGATTTCCACGTCAACTCATTTATGATAGAACTGATGATTTCAACAATTTACATGAATTAAGCTTTTTTCGTCGATATAGGTTAACCAAAGTCACAGTATTGAATCTGCTAACATTAATTGATGTTTATTTAGAATATCCGTCGAATATGTAGGTACAGTATACATGCATCTATATAAATTGCTTATGCGGTATCTGTGAATGTTAAATTAAAAATGTAATTTCAGTAACCAAAGTATATCTCTAATAAACCAGCTGTTGACTTGTTTACGATTATGCATCGGGGAATTTTCTTATTACAGTAGGCGACATTTCAAGAATGCACACTTCAACTGTATTACGCATTATTGTAAGAGTTTCTGAAGCAATTGCAAGATTAAGTGGTCAGTATATTAAGATGCCTACTGAAAATGAAATTGCACACATACAACTAGTTTTATGAAATAGCTCAGTTTTCTAGAGTAATAGGAGCTATTAATTGTACCCATGTATTAATAGAGTTTCCAGGTAAAAATTGTAGCAAACACTTTGCAATAAACTACATAACTAAATTACCATATTTCTAGGTGGCAATGATGCAGAGGTTTTTAGAAATAGAAAAGACAAATTTTCTATAAATGTTCAAGTAATTTGTAGTGCAAATTTAAAAATTTTAGATATTGTGGCACGGTGGCCTGGGTCGGCTCATGATGTAACAATTTATAATAATAGTGCTATTAAAGGACGTATTGAAAATGGCGAATTTCCAAATTGTTTACTTTTGGGTAAAATTAATTCAAAGTTACAAATATAAATTTGTACCTCATTGTTTACAGGAGATGGTGGTTACCAATTAAGACAATATTTTTTTACACCTCTGCACAATGCTCAGACTTCTGCAGAAATGTTGTATAATGAGTCACATATCAAGACTCACAACTACATCGAAAGATTGTTTGGTGTATGGAAGTGCAGATTTCTCTATTTAGCACTTGGAATGAGAATCACATTGCAAACACGACTTACTATAATAATAGCAACTGCTGTATTACACAATATTGCAATGGATATGCATAAGAACAGCCACCACCTCCTGAGAACGTAGATTTAGAAGAATTAGAACGTCAAATTGCAGATGGACAAATGCCTCTTTTTCCACATAATGCAGCAAATATAAATATAAATGCTAGAGAATACCTAATTAATGAAGATTTTGCACATTCAGTGGAATAATATTATACATCATATAAATGTGAATATTAGAATACAAATCAATAAATTATTTTTCAAATTTTGCTTTCTTAATCTGTATTTCTAATTTAACCAGGTCCATTTTCAAAACATGCTCTTCTGTTTGTTGAATTATTTCCTGCTTTAACACCTGCAGTTGGTAATCAGCTATGCTAATTCGCTTATTTAACAGTAAATTATACTTCTCGGCAACGTGAGAAGAGGTTAGAGCCTTCACTTGGGTCGTTGGCCTACGTCGGCTGGCACCAGAGTTTTTCTGCAAATGAAACTGCAATTAATCGGGTAACCACCGTTTTAGTAAATTATTTTTATACACAAATTGTGTGATGTTAGTCTTTGTATTTAATTCGAGTGATATCAAACTAGCTGAATACGTGGAAGTTCAGGTTTTGATGATTGAATATTTGTCTCCCATGTTTTTTCTGTATTTTTTTATCCACCTTCTTTTTCTTATTGATTAGACCACTACTATCAACCGCTTCATTACAAAATTCAACCTCAGCATCTGTGTTGGTTACTACACACTAAAGGCAACACAATTTTGCTAAAATTACAGGAAAATGTAATGTAAGCACTTACATCATCTTCCATAACCCATTTTATGAAATCGTCATCAAAGGTTTAGATTCTTATATTTAAAAACGGTAGTTAAAATTAAAAGTTCGATAAATGCAACACCGGTAGCGTGGTGTAAGAGACACTATCGGCAGTTGGCAGCACTTAATCTTATACGGATTTGGGTGCGGTCATCTATCAATGATGTCATCAATATTACGTAATACTACGCAAATTTAAATAATTCAAAAACAAAGAATAAAGCGCACAAATTAAGTAAAGAATTACTTACATCAGATATCCTGCCTTCGCCCGAAGTTGCACTCGGGTAGGCCTCTAACCACTCCAGTCGGGGCTCCTTCCGGAGGAATTAGAGATGACACGTTGACGCTACCAAATGCGTACGAATCAGCTCCGGCTAGCTAAGATGGACATGAGGTCATCCTCAGGCGTGAAGTTCGGTAGTCCCAGGTGGCGGCAAATTCTTACCTATGTAGGGAATGATGGAAAAAGGTACAAGGTATGACAGACAAAAGTTAAGCAAGCAAGGAAATCTACATAGATACGATAACGATACGTCACCAAAAAGAAACGTCTACTTCACTTCACAAACAAAGGCCAAAGAGCCACGTTCTCCCGAGAGAAGCGGAGAACTCTCCCACCCCATTGTCTAGTATTCCTCTAACCCTCTAGGGATACACTCACTGCGCAAGCTCACTACTCTGACGTACGGAAGCACACGCTTAGTCTATTTAAAAGTTCCCGCGTCCCGCGTATTTGAAAATATGGCGCGAACTCCCGTATATCAAAAAACTAACCTAAAAACATGTTTAAGTGACCCTTGGCACGTAACAAGATCACAGATTTAACATCAATATCCTAAAAGCATTTCTTAAGTATAATGAAACAGTGTTTTGCTTACATCTATATCGTCCGAGTTTGTAGTTACTGGTTCTTGGATGTTTATACTATTAGAATCAGATATGTTTGTAAGTCCAAATATCGTCTTGGCGTTTACAAATGGAAATTATTGTATCATAATTCTCATCTTTTTTTGCAACATCTGCAATGCATCCACCTGTCTTCCACCGTTCTTGCCTTTCTTATGCTAACTGCTGTCAGCCCTACCTTTTTACAATTTTTTCCACAATTTCGTAATTGCATCTACGCTTCGATGGTGCATTCTAGGGCATATAGCATTCAATTCTGCTGAAATTTCGAGCCAAGTTTTTTGTTTGCCTTTATTAGTTACAGCATCGGTTGTCTTGCTTTCAATAATGTTCTTATATTTGTCAATTAAGTTAAAAAGAATTTTTTTTCCACATTTTCAAACCTTTTTCTAATCTGATCCGACATTATTATTATTATTTACACTTATAAAATAAGGAAACAATATTGATGTTACCGATAATGTGCGAAAATCAGTTAAGCTTCGAATCAACTAGGTAATCTACAGATTACCTGAGCAGATATGTTAGAGTGCAAAACCGTTGCCTTGTTTCCACATTACCTAAACAATCTGTAGATTACCTAGGTAATCTACAGGTTACCCACCGATCTCTCGTTAATGTGCAAAAATTTAATAAAATATGAAATAGTGGTTCAGATAGAGTGAGGCCCACCGCCGCTATTACAATAATAGGAATATTTTCTTGGATAACACGGCGTGGTTAAACAAAATAGACATATTCTACATTTGATATTTATTTATTGCAGCACTATTTTAGACAACTGGTCATAACAAATATCTGAAAAAGAATTACCTCCAAATTGACGTAACATAAAAAAATAGATAATTAGTTTGTACTATTTGTAGTATACTATATCAATGCAATCTATATCTATAATCACTGATAACACTTTGAATTACAAAGTATGTAGTATCTAATTGCAACATACGTACGGCAGATTGTTTTGTAACATATCGGAACATGAAATAGAGTGAGAAAAAAATGTTACATAAACAGTTAGGTAAAATTTTTTATAAAGCTAACTACAATAAAGTCTAAAACCCTAGAAATTATTTATTTGTACAATCTAAGGACTGGTGACACTTTGAATTACACAGTAGTTTGTTATTACGACATACGCACTTCTTAAAAGCCACACTTTTTAAAACCTTGACCAGAACCAAGAGACTGGCTTGTTGCAGTCGTGCGTTAGGAACGTCATATTTTTGAAATAAGTTGTTCTTTACAAACACTGAATTGGGATCTAGTTACAACTGTTTTAGAACGCCAGTTCTAGTGCCAAGTTTGTAGAATCTGTCATTTGTTTTACCAAAAACTAAAGCTAGAACTAAACGAGCATAAGTTTTTGCTCGATCCACGTCTGGAACCTTTACTCTTACAGTTTCACCGTCCTTAGCAGCTAGGTGATTGGGGCCAGACACTGCTAGCATTTTTTTCGCTTGTATTTCCAAGCCTTCTTTGACTTTTACTCGTTGTATGTTTTGATCAATATGATTTTTACAGATTCTGCACAGTAAGTCCTTGCTTAAACCTTCTTCCAAGCCATCGGTTTCACTACACATAGCATGCAAAGACGTTACATTTATAGCAACTATGTGCAACTGATGTTATTTTGGAGCAAACACTGCCGTTGAATGGTCTTGAGGGGGGTCAGTTCTATCTCCTTCCTGAATCTGTGATCTAGGGGTACAAATGGATGTATTATCAAAGCGCTCTGTTACTGTCACTTGTTATGTAGCACTGGGTTCCTCTAATCCTCTTCACTCTGCACCGTGTGAAGTACATTGCTATGTTCCAATTTTGTTTTTAAAATTTTCCCTTATTAATTTATTACTCGTTCGCATAAATTCCGTTTCAATTCTTAAATTCTTCGACAATCCCCTATATAGTTTACTTGTTAGTTCCTAAGGTCTTTTCGCCATAAATCTGTTAAATCCTTCAACCTAATTCACAATAAACACACTCACGAGTAAACTCAACTCAAACCCATTTGTGCTTTTAAAACGAAAGTTTATTCTAGAAAGTAAATCGTTATATCCTGTTTCTAAGTATATCTTACGATCGCCGTACAATGGTTTTCTCTATTGTTTCAAGGTAACGACTTGTTGATATAATGCTCGCACATGATTCGATATAAATTCGCATTTTCCGATCTTATTGCGCTTCGCTATGCTAGGAATTAGAGCTATGATTGGTGTTGTTGGAACCATTGTTGAGTTTGATGCAGCATCTGGCGCTTCGAAGGGTTTTTTACATTTTATTTGTCACTCTATTTCAAAAAGCGATTAACGTTTTTCTGTACGACTAGAACGTGTCCTGCATGTATTTGATGAGTTTTCCCCGTGCATACCCATTATAATGAGATGCTTTTTTTAGATTTTTTTCTTTAGCTAGAGGCCAAATGGGTTCTTTCGCTATGTGAAACAACTTCTTTCGTCATAAAACCACTTCTTTAGTTATGTAAAACTTCTTTCGTTATACTGCTGCTGCAATTATGGTAGCAGAATACATCTATGCTGACTCAACCCCGATGGCTATTGAGCTAAGTATCAGGATACAGACAGGTATGTCTTTTGTGTGTCAATAATATTCCGTATTAACGTTTGGTGCAATCACGTGATAAAAAAACCGACACTATAAGACTATTGTTGGTTACTATGATTCGATATCGCTCTACAGGTGCGATATACTAGTTTTAAACATGCTTGTTTATTCGCTTTACTGATTAGTTTATCTTACAAAAATGGTATTATCTGCGATTTAAAAACGTTCAACAAAAGCACCCTCATATTTATTTTCAATATTGATTAGTTTTATTTGCTGTAAATACGAGATGCGCAATTCGTATCTAAATTCCTGAAATGTCCATAAAATATAATTGTTTGCTTTGAAATAATAATGTTTAATTTGTTGCTTTAATGTGTGTGTACAGAATCCTTTATTTACTTTTTATTTGTTAATAGATAATCGTGGACAATGTGCTTTAATTTTTTTGGTATTTAGGTGAATCTCCTCTCTCTCTCTCCACGTTTAATAGCTAGCCTGGTATCTACGTTTCTTCCGGCTACGTCTAGATACATAGCAACATCTTGTGGTATGAATGATGATTTTATGCCCAAGGTCCCAGGTTCAAATCCCGACACGGTTTGCTTGAAAAATGTTAGGCAAGCATTTTTCACAAAAATACACCCTCGTTTGGGTTAGAGGTAAAATGGAGGTCCCGTGTGTGGTTGTTGTCACGCACGTTTAAGATCCATTTCCAGGTAAAAAAAAACTCGCTTCCTGGCCAATGTAGTACTTTCGGGTGCAGCATTGAAAAATCAAATGTAAAGGTATGAATGATGAGGATAGGCCAACTTTAGCAGGGCAGCCAAACATCACTTCATAAGGACTATGTTTAATTCCCGAATGGTAAACCTGATTCTTCATGAATTGTACAAATTTTATTCCCTCGCTCCACTTATCAGTCTTGTTGTCAGTCTTCCAGGTAGTGATCATATACTCGATATTTTGGTTTGCACGTTCGACACTGCCTTGGCTTTTGCTATATCTCGGCTTGCCATGAATTATCTTTAGTTCTGGCCACATTTCTTTTAGGCTTTCCAATACCTCATTGCACAACTCGCAACCATTGTCAGATTGTAAAATACATGGAGTTCACAGGAGAAGAAAAATGTCTAGTCCATTATATGTTACTTGGTCGGCACGCTTAGATGTCAAGGGTTTCAAAACTACAAATTTTGTCAAGTGGTCTTGGTATACAAGGATAAATTTAAGTTTTCCGTCGGGTTGGGATTGATAGTCTATTAGATCGAGTTGGCATCTGCTGTTGAAATGAGGGTATATCATTGGTTTTACAACAATTACCTTTTTTCGCTTTTATGTTTTCTTTGACAAGACTCGCATAAACTTGGATACAATTTTATATGAGCCTGGGTTATATTTTTGTAACGCTTATTTAGTACCTTTACCATTCTGTCCCTTTTGCCATGACCGATTGATAAATGTGTTGAATATAGTATGTCAAACAACTCATCTATGTGGACAAACAGCTTAACGTCCTTTTGATTTTCAGTTAAAGGTTTGATAAGTTTATCACAACCTTGTAAAGTCATTAGATCGTACCGTTCGATGATTCGGTAATCTCAGGACGATTCTTTTCTGTAGTTTTGATACGCTTCACATCTTCTATTACTGCGCAATAGCTATACTTCGTTAGTAAAACTCTGTTATATTTCAAATCTTTACTCAAAAATAACCCGTTGAATTTGTATTTTATGCTTACCTGCTCTCGACTAGTTGCTTGCATTGTGACTGTAATGTTTTAACGCACTGACAACAAACAGGAATGCCAAACTAATAGCAATATTACAAAAGAAAAAGGGCCCGAGCGCTACGCCAACACGATGTACTCGAATGCAATGCAAACAAATACTGAGGACCTAAATGAGCACGCCGCGAGACTGATGACACAAAACTGTACGTAAAGGTGAGAAGTGGGATACAAGGGCAAACAGGAAGCTCCATTTTGAATCTCGCTCTAACTAAATAATTATGATTTTGCAGTTTATCTAGCGGTATGCCGTTATTGTACACATTACCTAGGTAATGTGTGGAAGAGTATGATTATGTAGCAGATTTCGCACTTTGAGTGGTCTAAGTAATATGCACACTACCTAGGTAATGTGGACATTAACGGTTTCCACACATTATCGTTAACATTGATATCATCATCATCATCAGGTCTTCAGTCCTAGAACTGGTTAGACGCGTACCATCATTGTTCCCTATTCTGAACTAACCTACAGATTTCCCTGAAATATGCACAGTTTGCATCTATAACTGTCTGATCTAGGTCTACATCTACCTCTTTTTTCCTATCTCTGCTTGTAATATATCCCATACTATTCCCCAAAATGCTTTAGAACGTATTCCACCCTTCTATTTCTCTTTTTCCCCAGATATCCTTGTTCCCCTACTATTTCTGTAACTTATTTGTTATTATCTTTGTCTGTCCATGTTATCGTACTCATACATCTGAAGCACATCATTTCAAAAGGCTGCTACCGTTTTTCTGTCTGCGTTTCAGACTTCCCGTATTTCATAGGCATACTGTGCTGTGCTTCACACATATGCTTTCAACAATTTTCTTCTTATTCTATGTTTGTTGTCTTTCCTCATAGGCGATGTTCTTTCTTGTTAGATGCAGTTCGATCACTTTCTACTGTTTTACAGTTATATGCCCTATTTCTCCGACCTTCAATGGTTGTGAAGGGAGGTAAGCAGTCTGTGGCTGCCAAGTTCCCCCAACACTTAACCATTTGGCGATTTAATATATTTTCCAATTTATCTTTTCGCACAGTCAACATTAGTTGCAGGTATTTCGCAACCAACAACTAGTTGTTTATACTAATCATCAGATTTACCTGCGCTTATTTTTTCGTCATTAGGTTTTCCATCTCAAAACTGGTTGGACACATACCTGCACTTATTTATATTCTGAGCTAGCCTACGTAGTTCCCTGAAATTCTCACACAGCATGTGTATTCAGGTTAATCTTCTTTGGGAATTAAACCACTCATAGTTTTTAAAATCAACTTTATTTACGTTTCGATCCATGACCTAGGATCGTTGTCAAAATAATAATAAAAACTTCAAGTTTGACATTTATGACATACATTGAAGGTGACTTTGATTTATTGATGTTTGAAATATTTGGTTTGAGTATACTAAGCAAAAATTTTTAAAGTTTAACAGAATGATTGCCTTCAATTTGTGTTGCGACCTGGGATCGGCTTTCTTTAGGTAGCCAATACGCTTAACGTGAAATCAGCTGATTCATTTTTATTGGTGAATTTTATATATATTCAATAACTTGGAATTGGAAAACATTTTTTTAACATGTTTCTATTTATACAATTGAGAGGATGGTTATTAAAGAAGTGTGCGATTGCATTATTGAAAGGCTTAAGTAGTCGTTTTTTTATATTTATTTTGAGGGGGAAAATTCATTATGATTTAAGTTACCTCTTTGGTAGATTTTAACATGGTTCTGAGGCGACTCTATGGCGGGTTTACACTTGTTAGATACCAATGTTGTTCTATGAAGATTGTATATGGATCTGAGGCGACCCTATGGCGGGTTTACACTTGTCAGATACCAATACTGTTCAACGGAGATTGTATATGGTTTTGAGGTAACCTTATTGTGGATTTATACTTGTCAGATACCAATGCTATTTTACAAGGATTGTTAATATGCTTATTTTTATGTAATTAGTTATTTTATGTATAAATAGAAATCATGTATATAGGTTGTATTTCATGTTAATATTGCAAGGAAAACCCAGGAAAAACTTGCAATGCTACCTAGATATTGTGGGCATTTGATTTTCATTTGTTATTTCTTTTAGTAATGGAATCCATTGTTTACTGAAAGTCACGGATTCATTTGCAACTCAGTTATTTTTATGTAGGGTTATATAAGCAGTTACTTTGATTTTGCGTTTTTGGTGGTTTTCTTCTTTTCAGGGAGTATGTGTGTTCAGCTCTTTCCCTTTCTATTGTTTTCTAATTCTATACCCTATTTTACCGAGATTCAGTGAAGGAGGTTAAGCAACCTGTGGCTACCAAGATCCCCCAACACTTAGACATTTGCCGAAATAATGGTTTTCCAGTAAATCCTTTCACACACTTAACATTATTCGAGAATATTGCCCAACCAATTCTTGTAGTTACTTATAATAATCATCATGTTTAAGCACAGTTATCTTTTCGTCATTAGTTTATCCATCTTGGGATTGGTTGGATGCGTACCTCCAATGATTTCTATTCTGGGCTAGCCTACACATCTCCCTGAAACCTCTACAGCCTACATCTTTTACTATCTGTGTGCAGTAGTCTAATCTAGGTCTGCCTCTTCTTCTCTTTTTTCCTATCTCTGCTTCTAATATATTCTGCACTATTCCCTCATGCCGTAGTATGTGGCCTATCATTCTATCTCTCCTATTTTTTACCGTTTTCCACATATTTCTTTCTTCCCCTACCATTTTTAGTACCTCTTCGTTCTTAACTTTGCCTGTCCATGATATCTTCATCATACGCCTGTAACACCACATTTCAAAGGCTTCTACCTTTTTCTTGTCCGCTTCTCCTACTGTCCAGGCTTCACAGCCGTACAGTGCTGTGCTCCACACATATGTTTTAAGCAATCTTTTCCTTGTTTCTATGTTTGTGGTCTTTGAGCACAGTAGTTGCTTTTTCTTGTTAAATGTAGCACGACCTTGTGCTAATCTTTGTTTTATATCTTTTGTGCTTTTCCCATCTTGCGTTATTTGGCTTCCTAGGTAGCAGAAATCCTTATCCTCTTGTAAGTTCGTGTTAAATACTTGTATTCTTGTTTTTGATTTATTTTCCCCACCTTTGCAAACTAGAACTTTAGTTTTAGTTTTGTTAATTTTCATACCGTATCTCTCTGTTAGAACCGTTTCCATTTCATTAAGAGCAGCTTCTAACTCTTCCTTGCTAGATGCTAATACCGTTATATCATCTGCAAATCTAAGCATATCAATTTTTTTGTCCCTGCATAGTAATTCCAAATGTCTTCCTGCATTTGACAGTATTCATTGCCTCTTCAATGTGCAAGTTAAAAATTAATGAAGATAAGGTACATCCCTGTCTCACCCCTTTCCTAATGTATATTTCTCTACGTTCCTGCTCCAATTATATTACTGCTGTTTGCTCTTTGTATAAGCTATGTACTACTCGTCTATCTCTATAACTCATTCCAATTTTTTGAGTATGTCGAACATTTTTTCCAATTTACATTGTCGAATGCTTTTTCCAGATCTACAAACCCTATATACATGCTTTCCCTTTTCTAATGTTTTCTCTGTTATTACTCTCAGAGCTAAAATGGCCTCCCGCGATCCCCTGTTTCGCCTAAACCCAAATTGGTCTTCTCCTAGTATTTCTTCACCTCGTTTTTCCATTCGTCTTTGCACAATTCTAGTTAATATTTTTGACACGTGTGCTGTCAAACTTATTGTTCGAAAATTTTCACATCTATCCGCGCCTTTCTTTTTTGGTATAGTTACTATGATGCTACGTTTGAAATCTTTGGGTATCTCGCCTGTCTCATACATATAGCTTACAAGTTGGAAGAGACGTTCTGTTACTGCTTGTCCAGCGGCTTTTAGAGTTTCTGCTTGCACCTTATCTGTACCCGGCGCTTTACCATTTTTCAGACTCTTTAATGCTAATTCAAACTCGTCTCGAAGTATAGAATATCCCAAGTCATCATTTTCAATGTCTGATTCCTGTTCTAATGCAGTTAGTTCCTCTCCTGCATATAAATTCCCTATATATTCTTGCCATCTACTCACTTTCTCTACGTTTTCTATAATGACATTTCCTTGTGGGTCCCTTATATTTTTGCTATACGGTTTTATATCCCTAAAATTCATTCTAATTAATTTGCATGCTTCGTCTGTCTTTCCTATTTCCATCTTAGTTTGTACTTCTTTGCATTTTTCATCAATCCATTGTTCTTTAGCTTTCATGCATTTTCGAATAATTTCCCATTTTATGGCTTTGTATCTCTGTTTTCCTGTTTCGTCTGATTTATTTTTGTATTTTCGTCTTTCTTCTATTAAATTCACAATATCCTTTGTTATCCATGGTTTCTTATTTTCTTTTTGTGTATAGCCCAAAATATCTCTGGCCGCCATGTCTAGGCTGGATTTAATGTTATTCCGTTCTGTTTCTACTTCCTTAGTATCAGATATTTTCCCGATATCATTCAGCAATTCATTTGACTTTTTTCGAATCTTACTTGAATATCTTTATCTTTTAGTTTCTCTAAGTCCAAGTGCCTTTTTCGGTTCCTTTTTTTCAGATTTTTAAATTTAAGTGCGGCCTTCATAATTACGATGTTGTGGTCAGTATCTATATCTGCTTCTGGGTAGCTTCTACAGTCTTTTACTTGATTCCTAAACCGTTGTCTAACAAGAATGTAATCTATTTGATATCTTCCTATATCTCCTGGCATCTTCCATGTATATCGTCTTCTAGCATGATGTTGAAATAATGTGTTTGTGATGATTAAATTGTTCTTGTCGCAAAATTCTACCAGCCTATTTCCCCTGTCGTTTCTCGTGCCTAAACCAAATAAACCTACTACCGCTCCTTCCCTACCCTCACCTACCACAGCATTAAAATCCCCCGTAATTATTAAATTTTCATGTCCTTTTACGTATCTTAATATGTCTTCGATATCTTTGTAGATGGCTTCTACCTCTTCGTTACTGTAGCTAGAGGTGGGCATGTATACTTGTATTATTACTGTGTTTACCGGTTTAGATTCTAATCTAACCATGAGTACTCTTTCGTTCTTTTGTAAGTAATTTTCTACACAGTATCCTATCTTTTTCCGCATAACTATCCCCACACCCAAATTTACTTCCTCTGCTCCTGTATGAATTACCCTGAAGTCTCCACTCCAAAAATCCCCGGCCTCTGGCCACCGAACTTCGCTGATCCCTACTATGTCTACTGATAACCTATTCATTTCGATTTTTAGGTTCTCTAGCTTACCTACTTGCTTCATACTTCTAACATTCCACGCTCCGACTCGCAGAATGTTCCCGACTCTTATTTTTAACTTTCCGATCGCATCCTCCGAAGTAGTCCCCTCCCGGAGATCCGAATGGAGGACTATTTTAACTCTGGGATCTTTTACCCCAGAGAATGCCATCATGTTTGTTACAATTTAAGTACGCTGTGTACTTGGGAGATAATGTGGTGGTTTCCCGTTGCCTTCCACATCGCGGTAGTGTGTCTTAGACTGCCATACCGACCCCTATGGTCTCTGCCAATCTAAGTACCGAAAGAGCCGCTGCCCTCTTTCGGGGACCTGTCTTAGTCTGGTTCCTCACTAACGACCCTACTACTTTGGTTGGACCTGTAGTTTGGCTCTTTAGCTCATTAGAACATGCAAGCCATTTCACCTGTTCTAGCAATTCAGAACTTCGGCAAGGTGCAGGTCCATTCGAAATGGAACATTGATATAACTATCAATAAATTATTATTGCACAAATACTATTTTAATGTCAAAATACTGACATTTCAGACATCAAATCCATAAAACTTTTCAACGTTGCCACATTTTGTGTGACATTAATAAAGCTGGTTCTTTTCATGCGGTGCAAATCAATTTTAACTAAGCTCGGATTAATATTAAATCTAGGTTTTATAAAGTCTAGATTTAGATCAGAAACGGTGCAAACAGGCATTAGAGATGCACAATGGAGCAATATCATAGATAACTTTAGACTGGTACTCTGTATAAGAGATGCCAACGAAGCGCATCAAGTGGCTGCATGCTTAACTATTTTAGACAAAGCGCCAAATCTTAAATTATTAAGATTAGTGAATTCATTTACTAAAATTATTATTCCTTTCTCAAAAATAGCTAATAAACTTTGAAATAAACTGCAAATTCAATTAATCAGATAATCGTTTCATTTCTTTTGGCTTCTTATATATTTCTACTAATCATAGGCAATAAAAACCATTACTTAAGGCTATAATTTCCAATATACAGAATACCTAGAATATTACTACCTGATGTTAACATTAGTATTAAACATCTACTTACAAGTATGAAAGGAAAAATACAGAATTCAGCTAGCCTAAAAAAATAATTAATATGGACTAATCTCTAATTTAAATTTAATCTGACAAAGTTTCAATACATAAAGTAAAATATTTGAAAAGACTACTTCAAGTACCTATTAAATTTATACTTAAGTGCGTACATATTCAAAGTCATCTACACTGCAGTATTTGAATATGTGAATCATTTTAATAGATAAATAGATAGATAGATATATATGTGTACCCATATAGAATGGTAGTTACACTAATCCCTTTAAATAATACAATAAAAACTTTAAAAATACAAAGTTACATCTAAAATAAATAACAAATTACACATTAAATAATTTAAAATAACATACTAAAAGTACTAGTCAAAGACATCCTCCAGAAATTCCTCTATGGTATAATAACATCGTTCGCGTAACAAGGCTAAAAGCGCACTTTTAAAAGCAAAAAGATTATTTAGGTCTTTGATCGAGGCTGGCAGTTTATTATATAAAGTAGGGGCCATATACCATTGCGTTGGAATTTCGGGTGTTGTAACCATGAACAGACTTTGTTATAGGAAAGTTAGATCGATACTTGTAAAATAATAGGAGGGTATCACAAATGAATGCTGAAGCATAAGTGAGAACGTTAAGTTTTTTAAATAATGGTTTGCAATGAGTATACCTAGAGGTTTTGCAGACTATCCTAATTGCTTTCTCTTGCAGTTTAAATATTATTTTAATGTTTTTGAGAGAGCTGTTGCCCCAAAAAGCTAGTCCATATCGCATTTTTGAGTCAAATAGTGCATAGTATGCATTAAGAGTGCCAATTTCCGTTGATACCCTGGACACAGATCTAATAGCGTAGCAAGCAGAAGCTAAGGAATTAGCAAGCTTGGTTATATGCTCATTCCAGGTAAGGTTGTAACAATTTTATTTTCTGACAATATTTCTACAGATATCTAACTTATTTAAATTAATAATAACCAACTTAAGTATAATAATGCTACACAATCTAAGAAATAATATTACATATTGTCGAATACAATATTAGCTTTCAATTCGAAAGTGTAAAATTTTAAATTATGCGGTGACAAAAGATACCTTTTGTTAGTGTCATCCTAAGAGCTCCCTCTGTTAGATGATTGTAGTATTAAGCTTGTTGTCAGGCGGCAACCCATGTCATCTTATCACTTCCAACTCAGCTGTCGTCAGAAGAGGTCAATTGTTCCTTGAACGCAAGGACGATGACGTTAATTCAGTCCACATATTGGAAGCATCAGAAAATCAAAAACTGTTTTCTTAAAATGTTATCGTCTCGGCGACGCGCACTTTTAATGTCCACACTTGATGGAATTAGCTCGCAGATGACGAGACGTTATTTTGTTTGAATGGCCTTTGGTTAACAGTAAGTAGTACTGAATTTATAGTCTTACTAAATCAATATTTTTAGTGCAACTTAGGAAAATTTAGGTAAATTTAGGAAAAATTTAAGAAATATAACTAATCTATTTGGACAAGAAATGAAATTTATCAGTATTAGGTAAAGTTTAACCTTTGTACGAATGTCGATTTGGCGTGCATCAATTATTTAATATGGACGCTGTGATGCTGTTTGGAATTTCAGTAAGCAGCTAATTTGGTTGTATGGAATTGGAGATTCCTGTATTCTTAGTTGCTGAAACAAGCAAATTATAAATTATCAATTATAATTCCGGGTATGGCCCATATACCTAGCGGGTATTTTTCCATCGGATTAACATCTGGTATGTAAATTACTTTCATATACGTCAGCTGCAGCATTGGATATAGCAGACAAATAATTTGTTTGATCACGTGGTGATGTTCAAGTTCATTAGGTGAATAACAGACTATTTATTTTTCAAATTAAGCAACAGGAACCTGTAAATTTTCACTTTAAATCTTTTTATTAATACATTTAATATACGGTAGATGTCATTATGAGATAAGAAAAGTTAAATTCTATATTTTATGAAAATTGATTTAATTATTTGAAACATAATTTACTCAAATCTTAGAAATTAAATTTTTACATTTCATATTTCACTAATTGCTAAGTGGAATATTTTATCATAGAATGTGAGGTTAAGTAGTGCTACTGAAACCAATCGAAATTGTTATTTATAGCTAAATATTCAGAAAAGAAACTCATGCTCACTCATTTTTAAATAAATTTTGCTAGACATTTCTAATAGAAATTACCATGTTTTATCTGTGAGAAGTACTTATACTATCAAGTACCTATGTACATATCTTTCAATAATTTAATTTGATCAAACTTATATTAAAAAAAAGGATGTCTTGTAAATAACTTACTAAATACTGAAGGAATAGACTTTTATTTTGGTCAAGACTATCCTTATTAATTGGAATGAATGAAGGTTGATTCGAATTAATTTTTAAATCTTGGGTATAAATGCACAAACAGTGCTATCTTTGTTTTAATCTGTTCACAGGTGTAGCAGTGCATCTATAAAGGTCAATGTCGAACCATAAGGTAAGAAAACTTTAGGGATTGTGTTTCAGTAATATATTGTATAGCGGTAATTAAGTAAAGGTTTCCGCATTCGCCTTATACAAGGGACTTAAGTAAGGTCTTCTTCGTATACAAAAATTCGGTGGCGCCATATTCTTTACATTTTTGGTCGCAGTCCAACCCCGACCCACAGCTCATGTTCTACCCAGAGCAAATAGTTCGACTAGCCGCTTAGCCTTTTGAGGTTTCCTCATCTACGAGCCATTTTCCACCAAAACTTGCCGTGGGCTCTTTACACTTACTGGAAATCCTCGTCAAACATCCTTGTGCCTTTCAGCTGGTCACATAGGAGTAAAAACCTAATAAGAAAAATTCCTAACGTAACTGAAAAGGCTATAAGGTTGCAATCAACCGTCAGACCTAGAAATTTGGTAGAAGTGGAACAGTTTAAATTACTGAGCTGTTTCATTTCTTTAATGCAATTCCAACCCTTGAAGGGAACAGGTTTTTTCGACGTTTACCAAAAGCTTATTTATCTTAAACCAATTATTGGCTGATGACATGTCTGAAGAGATGTGAGATTCAAGTGAAGTGATCGAAGAAGATTCCCAACTTAAGCTAATATCGTCCACAAACAAGGCGACAGATGCGTATCTGATAGAAGTTACAAAGTCATTGATAAAAAATAAAAACAGTATAAGCCCCAATACAGAGCCTTGAGGCACACCTAGTTTTATTTCAAGTTTCGAAGATACATTATAATTTCCATTTCAAACTGATTGCGTATGTTCTCCAAGATATGATTGGAACCAATCATTGGGGGTACCCCTTATTCCATTAAAATAAAGTTTTTTTAATAGTATCTCGTGATTTACAGAGTCAAAAGCTTTACTTATATCTACGAATACAGCAAACGAAATGGAATTTACAGTGTTTATACTTGAATAAACATTAGTGAAAAAATTATAAATAGCGTCCTTTGTTGATTTTTTCGCACAAAAACCAAATTGAGTTGAAGCGAAAAGATCGAATTTATTAACAAAACTTAAGAGCCTGGATTTGACTAATGTCTCGATAATCTTTGAAAAAACTGACAACAATGATATTGGGCGGAAATTATTTACCACAAATAAACCTCCTTTGTGTAGAGGGATGACAATTGCATGTTTAAGACAGTCTGGGAAAATCCCTAAAGAGAAAGAGTCGTTTATGAGATCAGAAAGATGAATTAGAATGTTCTCAGGAAGATCGAGAAGTATTTTTGCAGGTATATTATCAGCACCAGAGCAACTTTTATTTTTAAACGGACTAATTACTTCCCTTACTTCTTGATAGCTTGTAGGACGGAGCATGAAATTATTAGGGTTAGATTGTTTATTTGTATACAAATAATCGCTTGAAGCGGCAATGGAAACATGATTATTAGATACTAGGGAATAAGCTGCATTTACAAAATGCTACCTTATCATCAAGACAATTATTCAAAGATATGGCCTTTATAGCAGGATTAGTTCTTCCTGTTACCTCATTTATGATATGCCATAATTCTTTTTGTTTGCGTTTTGATACCAAGATTCGTTTAGTCATTGTAGTAATTTTTGCTAACTTGATTACAGATTCAAATATTTTCTTATAATTTAAATAATAGTTCCTTATAAATAATGAGTTAGGATAATGCTTGTATAAATAGTGTAAATATTTTTTATTTCTTGCAGAAATACGAATACCATTTGTCAACCAGGATTTATTATGCTTTTGTTCATATTCTTGAAGTGGAAATGACTTTTCAAAAGCTATCGAGAGAGCTGAAACTAGTGCTAAAAAATTTTGATTTAAACTCGGTAATGTCTTAGAGGTATCAATCTGAGAGCATAGTGTTGCAAATTTAGATTTAGTTTTGTGATTAAAAACACGTCGTTTAATACCCTTTGAGCTATCTGGGTATAATGAAGTGCAAGAGAAATATAAGAATTCATGGTCAGACAAGTCATTACTTATAGGTTCAGAACATAGGATCGCAGAGGAATGAATATTTGAAATAATGTAGTCAATACAAGAAGCGGATTTTGAAGATAGACGTGTATCGTAGTGAACCTCCATAGTCATATTATACAACAACAATAAACGCTTAAAATTAATTAAATTTCTATCAGAAGAATTATTATAATTTAAGTTAAAGTCACCAGTTAAGATGACTTTACTATGAACCGAAGTTGCATTAAGGATTGTATCCAGGGCATTAAAGAAGTAGTCAATGTTACCGGTAGGTGATCGATAAATGCAAAAGATATGTAGATTATTAAATTTAGAATAGGCATGAATAACCTCAAAGGTGGATTCAACCCTCAAGTGATCAAAGGTGGATTTGCTTTCACAATTAAAATTAACAGTACTATATATTGCCGTGCCTCCATGTTGCAGAGAGTTTCTGCAAAAAATATTAATAGGATTATAGTTGTCAATATGGATATATTCATTGGGATTTAACCAATGTTCCGTTATGCATAATATGAAAGAAAAATTTAAAGATTCTAATATAATTAATAAGCTATCAACCTTGTTACGCAAACTACGAATATTAAGTAATAAAAGTGAAAAGGGAATCTCTGGCGAATGCTTATTTAAAAAAACGATTTGCTATTAAAATCACATGTACTAGGCGGAAAAGAGTTATTTTTGTCTGCAGTAGTGTTTAGTGAATCCTCATAAGTATTAATATAAGAATCTGGTAAGGATTCAATTGAATTTGTACAAGTATTATCAATACCAATTTTAATGCTCACCAGGCTGTTTTTGGTTGCAAGAAAATTAGGAAAATACGAAGTGAATTTATTTGTACTTTGCACTACATGTTGAAGAAGAAAAACTTTCCCGTTATATTTCATGTGAAGTCCATGACGGGTGAAATGATCCACAGATAATATACTATTAATATGAAAGTAATTAAACACAGCATTCGAAGATGTGAGAAAATCATATATTTCAAGATTTAAGGAATGAATGATCTGATTCAACACTATACGGCCCTTCCAGAACGGTGCGGCAATCAAGGGAAGGTTTGTGCAATCTGCGATATTCTTTAATAAAGACAATGTTGCAAGAGGTACTTTAGAACCTTTCAAAGCATTGCCAATGCCACCTAGTATAATAATAGAATCAAGTTTAGAGAAATCGCTGAGTACTGCTGACACATTCTTTATAGACTGTTCTAATGTTGCACTGGGTTTACATTCTACATAAATTGTGTAGGAATCAGACCCTAATAGAGAATATAGGATTTCAGAAAATCGTCTAACATGGCTATCACCAAACACAGCAATTTTTCGTTTGTAGGTAGATGTCATTGTTCTGATATTACACTTAGGTACTTCATTTTCATTAACAAATGGAGCATTCTTAGTAGCTGCATTACAAAGTTCTTCTTGTAGCGAGACATTATAATTTTCTTTGCAAGAATTTGAACTAGGTACATAATGTAATTTAACACCTCGATTTGTGCCACGTGGATGGACATGTGCCGGTATTTGATTTGTGGTCAACTACTCATGGTCAATATTTCCCAAATTTTTCTGCTCAGTTTGCAAAGCAACACTAACTGAACAGTTGTCATCCCCCCATTTATACTCAGTTTGAGAGCATACGTTAACACAAAACTTTTCCTTATGCACATTCAGATAAGGATCAAGACCACTAGCATCAGGTGTTTGCGTAGCTTTATTAGTTAGTGCCAGATTTTCAATTTTTTTATTATCTTCTAGTTTCATTTTGAGAGATAACAGTTCATTTTCAAGTATCTTAGTTTTATGGGAAAATTCTTTTATTTGTAGTTGATTTTCTTTATTTGTATTTGATAAGGAATCTTACATATTAACACTCTCTTCAAGACAAGTATCTAGTTGAGCGGTGAGACGTTGAATATGACGTCCCAGATAGTCACGTTCAATTTTCAGATTTTCATTCTCTGATTTTAGATTGCATATATCCTCAGTTAATTTGTTATATGCATCCAGTGTAATGGTCATCTTTGAACTATTGCAATAGCTAACTTTAAAGTTTTCAATTTTTGTGAATTTTTACATATCAAGGAATTATTTTCAAGTGTTTCAACTATAGTTGTAACAAAAATTGGAAGTTTAAGATGTTCTCGTTAACCAAGCTAGTAAATTTCTTATGATGGATATTGTTATTTCATACAAATAAGAACTAATAAATTTAAGCGTAAAAAATTAAATATGATCTATTAGAAAAGCCAAGTAACATTTAAATGAAGCAATTTTTATTTGAAATAAATATAAACGTTTTTGATAGATAAACAGATACTTTTATGATCCTTGCAGCTACAAAAGTAAATAGGAGTCATATTTTAAGTCACATAATATAAAAATGTTGAAAATATAAATACTTATAAATATTAGCAACTATTGCATTCCCGAAAATACTTTCAAAATTCTACAACCCTATATGGAGCTTTGTGTCAATATAATTTTTAGGTGGCTTTTGAAAGTTTTTTGACTATCCATGTTTATGAGCTATATTATATATATATATATATATATATATATATATATATATATATATATATATGTGTGTGTGTGTGTGGTGTAACAACCTTGCAAATTATAAAATAAAATATCTATAATAACAGGCTATTAGGTCTGCTGGTTAATAAAATCTAAATTATCATTCATATCATCAATATAAAATTAAAATAAATTTCATTTTAGGTCTAAAACATAGAATCAAAAAAATATGCCATCCGTCACTATATCAAAAAAATCTAGACAAATTATTTATGATTCTAAAAAACAATAGCTATCCCCCAAAACTAATAAAAAGCCTTTTATACAATCATAAAACACCAATAAACACCGACTTTTCTAATGAACCCTTGAATAATAATACTGTGTCTTCTACAAATATACCTACATACCATGTAATTCCTTACATCGAAAACTTAAGTATAAAATTCGAAAACGTCTTCAAAAAATTCAACATAAAAATTGCTAAACAAAACCTTTTAACTTTAAACAGTCTTTTTTCTAAATTAAAGGATAAAACACCATCCCTTCTACGACGGAATATTATATACCAAATAAAATGTTCAGACTGCAACCTCACCTATATTGGTCAAAGCTCACAACACTTAAAACAACGCTTAACTCAACACAAAAGTGACATTCGTGTTAAACCAAACGCTTGTGCTTTAACCATACACGCAAATACAAACAAACATAAAATAGATTTCGATAATCCTATAATACTACAAATTGAAAGTAAACGATCCAAAAGAGAATTCTTAGAAATGTGTTACATATTTAAAAACGCTAACACTATTAATAAAAAAACTGATATCAACACACTAAGCTCCATATACACCTATCTACTTCATTTTAAATCAAAAAACAAATTCAACGTAAATGGACACATCACTTAACAAATCGCAACATAGGCACACTTACACATACACACACACACACACACACACACACACACACACACACACACACACACACACACACACACACACACACACACACACACACACTCGCATATGTATATATTTTCATATATGTGTATTTATATATATATATATATATATATATATATATATATATATAAATACATACATGCATACATCATTAAAATATATATAGCTAATTTCGATCAACTTATTAAAAAAACAGTTACATCTAGAAAGTTATCTCAGCAACTGTCAAAATTATAAAGGAATTGTCATTCTGAAACATTCAAATGTAAATAAGAATACCACATAATTTTTATTTTTGTTTAAAACTTTATACATCACTTTTTATTTACATTTATGAATTTTATCTATGTCAACGATTCTGATTTAAAATTTCACATTAGTAAGTATTTAATTATTGTATGCCCATACTAACGTTTCACAATTTTTAGTATTCTTGAAAAAGGTTTAAAATAAAAACCGAAAGCTTGGATTATAATAAAGAGTTTATTTTATTAACCAGCAGACCTAATAGCCTGTTATTATAGATATTTTATTTTATATATATTGCTGTGAAACCACCAAAATCCGGGTACTCCGCTTTTCGAATCGAGCCCCTACGAATTGGATGCCAAAGAATGCTGTGAATCCTACAAAAAGCTATTCATTACCTTAACTGTGTTGGTCCATTGACTTTCTTCTGTTAATCGCCTCGGCTGCTCCCCTAGATAACTTTCATCCTCATTCATAAAAAAAACAAACACATTCCTACCACAAACACGAACGTTAACTCTATTTACATCAATATTCACAATACATTAAAATTTCAAAATTAAAACTCAGCATAAATTTCAGTTTTAAAAAGAATTTCAAGATTAATTTTATTATCATTTTAATGTGCATCCAGAATTAAAATCCTTGTAGGATGCCTACTAATTAATATAACAATATATGCAGACCTGAGTCTGAGTACAAAGGAGCATCTACCACCCTTTACGTTAATTAACCAGGTTCGTCTAATTGAGCTCAAAGACATACCCAAAATTTTCATCATAATCCAGAACATCAATACTAAATACCCCTTTCTACTTAAACAAGCAAATTTCACCTTAAAATTAAAATTTTATTGTTAGTACAATTTCACTACTGTCCATTTTGAGTAAATCAGTTATAAAGTTATTCAACACACACAAAAATATCAAAGTTCAAACAAAATAGTATAATTTACCTGAAGGTTACTGCACTCGTAGCTTCAATGTACATCGTCCCTTTTGTTAATCACACCATTCCAACTGGATTATATTTACAGCTTCTGATTCTCAACGCTTTTAAAATTTTCTCCATCACCATTTATTTAAAGTTGTTTCAGGGCTTTTCCGGAACTCATCTGTGTATATCTGACCCTTGTTTAGTGGATCCAGACACGTTTATGAACCATTTAATCATTAACACCCCCGAAAAATAGCAAAGAAATTCATACTTCTTTCACCAATATACGCCAAAACTGCCTACTTTTGGGGTATTCATTTGTCGTTGTAAATTTTACTAATTGGTACAGTGATACTAAATTTTATTTCCTTGTATCTAAGTGCACTAAAGTACATTCATGTTAGCACGTAAATAACAAACTGTTTTGAATCACCAAAATATACGAGGAAACTTTAAATTATTCTATCAAACTAAAATGCACTGTTTAACGTATTGAATCAAGTCGCGGATGTAAGAGAGCTTGTTCATATTCACCTGGGTATATATAGAGGTTAGCCTGTCTGTCGGTCGAGTCCTCAAAACGGATAATTCTAAAGAATTTCGCATTCTCGGTTCCCATTCCGTAGCCCGCGCGTCGGTTTTTACGAATTTTGTACTCGCCCCAGTTAAATCTCAGAAATTTCAACACGACACGCAACGTCTGGAAATAACTAATTGACATTTATACAGAAATGTTATTTTTACCTCTCAAATTTTGCCTTTTACTTTCAACCAATCGCAACCCCATGACGTTGCTCTACTCACGCCTTTTACTATATGTGTCTCGGTCTTGCGCATATTATCTGTCTCTATCTAACCTGTTCTTATTGATGCAAATTGATATTCTTTATTATCGATTATTTTAGTCCATGTGGAGTGTGAAATAACCCACCTTTAGCATTTCTCGTAACTATTATGCGACGATTTCTCCAAGATTCTCTGAACCATTAATTATCTGCAAAATTTACGCCGAATGAGCTTTTTAAACTACGCAGGAGTTCAAACATACTATTAATTCTCAGAGCCTTATTCCGTGGTATTTTAATCTTGGATTTTCACAGGCTTTTATGCTTATTATTAATAATGGTTTAATTAACTCCAATTAAAATTGACTTCTATCCTTTCATTTTTAGCGAATACAAATTAAATATTAATTATTATGTGTACACTTTGTTTAATACCGGTTACTTAAAATAGGGTTAATTAATATAAATTTTGCACGTAATTTCCATTTGTTTCTTTATTAGGAATAATTAAATTACACGTAGAGCTTTTTAATACTGTTTCTTTTGATATAAAGCGTCTTGTACATGATTCAAATCTCTTATTTTTAATGAAACGACCGAATTTATTTATGCTCCATGGTTTTAATAAAGCGTACCTTTTCCCAAAGCTTCTACACGGTGATTAAAATTATTTGATGTGATTATTTAATTTTCTACCCTGGTCTAAATATGAGTAATATATATATATATATATATATATATATATATATATATTATATATATATATTATTGTGAATGAAGAATCTGATAAAAAATAAAGAGTTAAAGAATAATTGATTGCACAGATAAAGGTGGTGTCGGCCTTTCAAATATTTAAAAATAGCGGTAACTTTTCCTGATAGTACCACAACCTTAATTACATGCATATATTTAACCCCGATGCAAAATACTCTACTAACGTTTTGTATTTCGGTAATATTAAATAAAGGAAAAATTTTGTTTATTTATGCCACGGCTTTTGAAACACTCTCAGGGATTATTATATCAAGATATTTCTACTCTGTAAGAAAATGTGGGCTCAGGTCGTCTTACAGACACATTAACAACTTTCACATAAAGCGTCGTCTAGTTAAGATCACTTAACCTCTCGCAGTGCAGATGTGGCGTTATTATTTTCAAAGATTGATAAATATAATCGCAAATGTATAATTTAGATAAAGATTCGAGATTCAAATTACTAACAAATATCTTTAAATGGTGCTTATACAAGGATTAATTTCAAATACCTGTAATTCCACCGAAGGTGCTTGAGTTGTTCACATGGACCTCGTTACAGGATAAAACAAAATCGTCTTGCGGACACTTGCAGTTAATACCTGTAGAAAGTAAGTTTTAATTTTATATTTTATTATTAGATTCACTCTATTGTATGTTCTAGGATTAATAAAATAATAACTCAGGAACAGTATACTTAGAATCCGCTATATGAATATGTATTCTTGTAATACAGGACCAGATATGCACAAAACGTTGTTCTGTTAGACTGGGAAACCACTGCAAATTATTCGAAGCTTACTGATGCTATTTTTTTACCAACACTAAAGATGACCCTTTGTTCGCTATAACTGGAATCACTCTTTTTAACTGCATTTGGTTGTATAAAACCTTTGTTACTTATATGATGCACTAATAGTCTTCCACAAATATTAAATTCTCTATATTGCTCCAATAACACGATGATTCAATAAAAAAGATAAATTTCAAGTAGATATATTATTTTTTATTAAATTTTATAACAAGCTCCAAAGCAAAAACATCTTTTTACAAAATAAATTTTTAAAATCCAAAGGCAATTAGAACCCTTGCTTCTGGATGCGCTAGGATTAAATTATACAACTGAGATTATTTGTTTCATGTTTTATGTACATAAGGGCTAGGCCGAGGTTGAATGTAATTTCAAAATAAAAATTGCGTTATAATATTTATAGGCGGTTTCAGAGATTTAGAGCTTATCTAACAAAAATTTAAAAAGTAAAGTACTATCTAAGAGTTTGGCTGTCTATATTCAAATGCTAGGTAATCCAAAAGACAAGGTGGAAAAATTGCAAAAGTCGGGGATTTATGAAATTAGTTGTGCAGGGCCAGGGTGTTTTCAAAAATATATTGGTCAGACCAAGAGGAATATAACAACAAGATTTAAAGAACACATTGCTCACTTCAAATATGGTAAATATGAAAGGTCTCAGGTCTCCAAACATATATTTGAAACCAGCCACCCCGTTAAACTAGAAAATGTTAAATTGTTAAAAGCGGTACCAATGTTTTCCTCCTTAAATGCCCATGAATCAATTAAAATTGTTAAACATAAAGGACCCCTCTTAAACACCGATAAAGGGCCAATAGAGCCATCTGCTTTGCTTTCCCTATTGGTCAACAACCAATGAGAAAGCAAGATTAAACAGGTTCCGCTTCAGTAGATTTAGAATTAGTATAAATTAAGTAGATTTAACTTATAATGTCACAATTCACTTGTTTGTTGTTGAGAACACCAGCCTGCGGGTGAGGAGAATATCCTCGATAGTGTTTAAAGCAACAATATAGTAAATTGTATGTTGGGAAGGTTCACTTCAGCCTAAGTGGTGAGGAGAATTTCCTCTGAAGTGTTCCAGAACAACAGCTAATTGTTATTTAATTACAGATTTCCTACTTATGATGACCACATAGTGGTCGAAATACGTATCTGGTATTTTAAATATTTGTTGTGGTAAGGGTTTTTTCATTTTATTCAAATTGTGCCACAGTGTTCCTATAGATTATTATTGTCTATATTCAGATCGTAAGTATTAAGTCCATTTCAATTTATATTCTGAATTCTACAACTTCACACTTCTATAACATTTAGGAGGACACCACACATAAACAAAATAAATGGCATCTACAAGCGTGGGGCTTGAGTAAACTGAAGTGGAATTTGATTGTGTTTTGAAGGTTTATTTAGGGGTGTCAAGAAGAAACCAAGTCATTGTTGTTTGGTGGGGCCAGTTTTATTTGATTGCGATAGTTTGTTTTGATTTTGAAATGGCAGATGAGGATAAAACAACAAGATCTGGAAAGAGTTACAGGTTTGAAACGAGGAATACATACAAACAGGGAGAGAATCGACCGCAGCAGCGGATGCCAGTGAAATTTTAGAAATATAAGAGATTGCAAATGGGGGGAACGTCGAGTCTGTTGAGAAAGAAGATAAGCATCTCGATGTCCAGGACATTATGAGTTTTTTAATGGGATTTAAAGCCGAGCTCAGAAAGTCACAGGAAGATTTAAGCGCGTCGCAGTCAGAGGTAAAGGGATAACTGGAGGTGCGAATCAGTGGTATTAAAGAGACGATACAGGTTAGTTGGGGCTCGTTTAAAGATAATTTAAAAAAAGAGGTCGATGAGCGTGTCCAGGGTATCAAACAGAATATTGTTAAAGGTTTATCCGAATTGAGAGGCAAATTGGTAGAGGTTGACCAGAGACAGACGAACGATTTGCAAAATTATAAAAGGGAAATCAATATTAAGATTCAGGCTGATTTGGATGAGGCTAGGGAAATGAAGGGCGAAAACATTCAATTCAGGAAGACACATGAAGACAAACTTTGCGTGATCGAAGGGGAGGTACAAGGAATAAGAGAAAAGATTTGTAACTTGGAAAGGGGAACGGAAACGATAATAAGGAACGTGATATGAGAGAACTTTAGGCAAAGTTATTTTCGAAACCACGATTATAGGAATCTAAAACAAAGGGAGCAATGTAGGAACAACTGGACTAGAAACGAACAGGGAAACAGAAATACTGAGACAAAACAGTTTGAGGAACACCAGGAACGATACGGACAGTTTGGACGGAGCGGAAGAGACGACGAGAGGAAGAATGAGCAGCCGATGGTCTATCTTAGCAAGTTAGACGAGATGGTAGAGAGTGAACCTGAGAGGGAGAAGATGCAGATGGTGAGCGTGACATTGGGGGGTTGTGCAGAGAAATGGCACTGTATCGTGAGGAGGCAATATAGTTCATACGAGGAATTTCGAAGGCTATTCATAGAGCAATATTGGGGAAACACGCATCAGGCCAGTATTCGAACGGATTTAAACACCGGGAACTATAGGTCGTACCAGGGATCGAGAGACAATTATGTGATTGAAAAATATAACCAGGCGCAGCACCAGATTCCTAAATTAAGAGAAGAGGAAATTATATTATTATTGTCAAGGCATATGGAGGCAGAAATAACTAGGGCTGTAGCGATACAAAACGTTTGGACTTTAAGAGATTTTTTGGAAATGATGCGAAATTATGACGTAGCTAAGACATTTGAGATGAATACCAGAAAAAATAGGAATAATAGGAATTGGGATAGGACTAGGAATAGCACAGACTACCAGAGGATTGGGGTGCAAGTATACAATTATAGAGAGAATGGACAGGACAATTACAGAAAGCAATATCAGGGAAACCAAAGGGGGACGAATAATAATTGGAGACAACGGTTTAATAGAGACGATAATTATAGGGGGAACAATGACTAGAACAGGGCAGATAGGAATGACAGAGGTTTTGGACAGCAAAGGACGAGTTTTGGACAGAAATGGCAGAGAGACAGGGAGCAGGGGGAAAGACCAACAGGGATTAGAGACCGAGAACAGGGGACAGATAGAAACTTGACGAACCAACACATAACAACAAGAGACACGAGACGGGGATCGGAGGATAGGATAGAGAAAGTGGAGGTCCACGATGAACCTCTGGAAGAAAAAAAAAAGTCGATTTATTAATGTTAAGAAAATCAGATTTAAGGACACAGCATAGTATTAGTTTAGTAGATAAGTTGTTAGATAATAAGTTTGAGAGAAGGCGGGAGTTACCATTTATTCATATTAGTTTAGGGGATTCTGTTTACACGGCATTGATAGATACAGGGTCACAGTTATCGCTGGTGAGAGAGGAAATAGTTTTGAAACATGCAGAAGTTTTCAAAGGGAAAATTTGTAGGGTTAAGAGTATTAATTTATGGCCTGCGATTAAGAGGAAGTTAATTACGATAGACAAAGTTGTACGAGTATCGATTGTATTAGGAAGTACGAGACTAGGTGAAGTAGAGTGGATAGCAAGTGGATTATATTTAGATTTCATTGTAGGGATAGCTGTAATTGAGGAATTTGGACTGGTTATAGATAGTAAAGCACGAATGGTAAAGGTATTAAATTTAGAGAAGAAATGGGTGGTGCTTAAGGATAATCTGGATACTAGGGATGAGATAAATAAAGATAGTATAGGATCAGGAAAGATTAAGGATAGAATTTATGATGGAATTGATGAGTTACGATTATGTAATATATTTGAGAAGGTATTTGATGAGGAACAGATAGGATTAATAGGTGTGAATTTGAAGGATAGGTTATATGAGTTGTTTAAGGGACATGCAGGAGTTTTTACTAATGAGCCTAGGTTTGCGAAGGAGTATACGCACAAGTTAGAGGTCACAGACAAGGGAAGTTTTCGTACTAGGGTATATCCAATACCATTTGCATTAAGGGGTAGAGTGAAAAATGAGATTAAAAAGATGTTAAAAAAGGGAATTATTGAATCAGCGAGAACACATTATATCAATCCAGTAGTGGTTGTGCCTAAATCTGATAATTTAGAATTAAGAATATGTTTAGATGCTAGGAGATTGAATGCGATTACTAAACCACTATTTGAGCAACCACAATCACTAGATAATTTGTTATACAAGGTAAGCAAGATGAAAGTTTTTAGCAAACTGGACTTAAAGAATTCTTTTTGGCTAATTCCTTTGCACCAGGAAAGTCGGAAGTATACTGGAATTAGCATCAAAGGGGAGATTTATCAGTACAGAGTTGTTCCGTTTGGTCTTTCAACGTCATCCGCTGCATTAGTTCGAGTCATGCAAAAGTTGTTAGATGAGTACGAAGACTTCTGTACGCACTATGTCGATAATATTTTGATTTTTTTAAGAACGAGTTAGAACATTTAAGAAAAGTGATCCGAAGGTGAATTTAAATAAGGAACAGGACGTAGATATTGAGGATATTAAAGGCGGTACAGGAATGATAAATAAGGATAGCATATAATTAGGAGTGGTTAATGCAGATAGTCAGAAGAATATTAGGGAAGAAGAAAAGGGTTGCATAGGATTAGGAGTGGTCAATACGGTTAGTCAGAAGGATATTAGAGATGGAAGCATGAAAATATTGGATTAGGGACGAGAATTAATATACTAGGTTATCATAAAGTAAGGGATATATTTTAAATCATTACAACTTTTTAATAAATTAAGTTAGTAACATAAAATAAACGAAATCTAGTTGCTTAATGAATGGGATTTTACCGTATCTACGAGAAACAAAAGCGTTGTCATAACAATTGTTGACACTAGTGTCAAAACGAAATTATTCAATTTGAAGTTTTATTTTGAAATTCAAACTCAAGTAAACGTTGAGTTCAAACGACTCAACTGTAATAACATGGATTTACAAACAAGAATTGGTTTAGTTCAGTGCTATTATGAATCCGGCAGAAATTACACCGCTGGATTACGAAGATTTCGCACGAGAATGGGTTTGAGGCGGGACCCTGTCAAATGAAAGCGTACCGCAATTTGATACAAAAATTTGAAATAACAGGGTCTGTAACTGACCTACCAAGATCAGGAAGACCAATAATTAGTGATGTCCAAGTTGCAGAGGTTCTTCATGAAAATCAAGACATAGCCAGAAGCAATTCACTCGCAATCAGCAGTGCAAATGCGATATCCAAGCGATTGCAAATGCCGTATATCACGGTTTGGAAAATTTTACGCAAAATTCTAAACATGTATCCATATAAACTGAAAATGCTGTTTGAATTAAAGGACGCAGATTTGGCTACTAGGTACGATTTTTCTTTGAGTAATGGCTCAGATGGAAATTGAACCCGAATGGTTATCCCGTATTTTATGGACAGATGAGGCACATTTTACTCTGAATGGTGGAGTCAATACTCAAAACTGTAGAATCTGGTCTGCAGAAAATCCGCAACGAATCGTTCAAAAAGGTCTTCATGACAAGAAAGTCACCGTTTGGTGCGGTTTTACAGCTGATTTTATTATTGGTCCGTATTTCTACGAGGAAATGCAGAATGGACAAGCCGTATCTGTAACTGTAAATGGTGAACTATACTTGCAAATGTTACAAAATTATGTTATTCCACAGCTGCAAAACGAGCACTACGGAATTGAAAACATCATTTTTATGCAGGATGGAGCACCCCCCCACACTCTTCGACCAGTCAAAGAATTGCTAACCAACGTTTTTCAAGATCGCGTGTTAAGGAAACATTTCGTAAATTCATGGCCACCAAGATCACCTGATCTAAACCCAGCGGATTACTGGCTGTGGGGTTATTTAAAAAGTTTAGTGTTTAGAAGACGACCAACTACGCTACAAGAATTAAAAGACAGTATTACGGAGCAAATTGGTACAATTCAACCAGAAATGTTACGAAATGCTGTGTACAATTTGGAAGTAAGGATGGTGATCTTACAACAACAAAATGGAGGTCATATTGAGCAATTGCCGTAACCTGTTTTGGGCATACTAAATCCCATTTCATAAGCAATGAGATTTCATTTATTTCTTGTTATTAACTTAATTTGTTAAAAAGTTATCATAATTTAAAATATATCCCTTACTTTATGATAACCTTATAGATGTAGATACAATTTGGTTATGTAGTTTGTTTGTGAAGATTGGTGATGAAGAATAGATCGGGATAAAAGATAAAAATAAAGTTAGGAAATTTATTTGAAAATCATATAGGTTTATTTGACGAGAAAGTAAGATTTGCTACTCAATATACACATAAATTAAATATTATCAATGAAAAGAGGTTTAATTTTGGTATTGGTGATAGGGTCGTTGTGAAAAGATTGTGCGTTTCGAATTTAGACAAAGGTATTTATGCCAAGTTCCTTTTACCATATGAAGGGCTGTATGTCATTCGAAAAGTTTTTGCTAGGAGAAACACGTACGAGCTTGAAAACAGCAGAGGTGAGAGCCGTGGTAGATTTCACATAGAAAAGTTATACCCTTATTTCCATGCAGAAAGTAATGTATAAAATATATAAACACAAGTATAGTTGTTCTTATATTTAAAACTAAAACTGAATGTTCAGAAATTGGTTACATGATAGTTTTAAAGTGGAATAGGTGATTTACAATAAAAATAAAATTTTGCACTTAGTTGAAACAATTATTCTGACAAGTAGGGCAAATTGTATTTTAATTGAAAATCAGGTGGGGCTTATATGTAGTGTATTGTGGCAGTTACAATGTTTATAGAAGCAATACATGACTGTTGGGTATAATATTAAAATACATTACAATTAAATATAAAGCACTTTCTAATAAAGGATTTGACAATTTTGCTATTTAAGCAGTTTTTTTTTAAAGAAAAAAACCTCTCCTGGTTGTTGAAGTATTTGGAAATAAGTGTAGCATGTATAATGTATAACTGTTTTATTTAAAGGCTGGTTCTGTTACTAATAAAAAAAAAGTATTCTAATTTAGCATCTAGGGCAATTTAAATGAACTATACAAGTTGACCAAGTAATTAAATTTTGTATGTAGTATGTGAATACTGAATTGTAATCAAGGTTGTCTATTTAGATATAGTTTCTGTGTTTGAATCCATGCAAATAATTTTGTAGAAGGCACTGGTAGCTTGGCTATGGACATTGTTTTTATATAAATGTGAGATAGATGACAAATTTAAATGAAATAAAGTTATTTTCTAATATGCTCCTCGAATTTATTTGTGTATGAAAGAAAATTAAAGTTTTGAAGCTAATAGAGTTTGTACAAAGGCATAAAACAGCTATGATGACCACAGAGCATCCACGGAAATAAAATATTGACGTCAGTTATAAACAAGAATAAGACGTGAAGTTATTTATTTTAAGAATAACATTTGGTTGAGTAGCGTTTTGTCATCAAGGAACATCAAACACAATTTGATTAGGAACCAACATTCAAAAGAAAGAAGAAAATTGTAACCAGGCATAAGAGACAGGACTTGACCAACAAGACAATTTGTGAGATTTCAGAACCGATTTAAGTATTGATAGTATCAGAATTTCATTCTTAATTATTCAAATACACTTCTGTGAACTAAACATTTAAATTAATCACTAAAACAAACCCTTTGATTTCACAGGATTACCTGATACTTAAATCCAGCATCCACTTACAGGAATGTGAACAAGTCTACAACGAATCAGGAAATTGAGGAATTATTAATTATATCAGTTTTATGACAAATAAAATTGTCGAACACTTTAAAATAAAAACAGCTTTTTGATTTTTCACGAAAAACATAAGGTCAGCCATCATTGCTAAGTAAAGGTGTTCACTGTAAGTTCCTTCAGAACTTGGTTATAGAGATCGTGTTTTTATAACGTAAAGGGGCCTTGGTAGTTTAAATTCAACATCCAAAGGCAATTAGAACCCTTGCTTCTGGATGCGCTAAGATTAAATTATACAACATTCTTAAATACCTAGCATACAAGGAGGACTCAATTTATCCGTGTATAGGTTACGACCATAACCTACTTCTACGCACATTCTCTGTAACTAGATTTAAATCGCATTGTGATTTAAGTGCTGTGGTATTTCTCTATAAAGTAGTTACTAACTTAATAGACACTCCCTACTTATTATCTGCTGTAAATTTCCGAGTGCCTACATCTACCAGGGACCACGATATGTTTTATTTAAACACCCCAAGAACCAATGTGCTTAAGTTTTCCCCTCTGCACTTTATGTGCACAACATTTCAAAACAAATGTAAATCCCTTGATATCTTCCATGTTTCTTTGTCACACATTAAATCAACTTGTCTGTGCACAGATTAACCAATTATTTTAGTGTTCCTTGCCTACCCATTCTCTGTCCTTCCTTGTGTTTTGACTGTATTCTCTTTCAGGTTATGTTTTACGATTTTTGTTTTTTCTTGTTGTTGAGTAAACTTCTCGATTGCAGTGCAGCTTGTATGTGTAGTTACAGTAAATAATAATTGAGAGCAGAGAAAACGTCTACTTTATTTGAAAGCTAACACAACAATGAATCCAGTGTCTGTCTGGTTAGGTAAAAATCAGTACAGAGGCGCTACTAGGCGATGTAGCGGTAAAAATTTAAAATTAAATAGAAGGCGTTAACACTTGTTTAATTTTATCCTTATTGTATTTACTTACTTGACATAATTCCGTTTTTAATTTTTGTATTAATGTTTTTGATTTGGTGCCTACTTTGTAATTGGGTCTAATCTGTTAAGTAGTGTATATAAATAAATAACTATGATTGTGGGTACAAAATGTTGAACTTAGCCTTACAATTTAACCAAACTAGAACATAACAAATTGCATGTTGTTTTCCATATGTAACCAAGGACTTATTAAAAATTCAAAAATCTATCTTAATATACAAATATATATTATTGGCGAATTTTTAATTTTTTTTTCTATTGCCTTGTTTCGAAATGCAATTTTTATATAGCAAAAAAAATATTGTAACAATGTATTACTTGTGTTACTGGATGATTATCCATATCGAGCGACTCAATCCATCTCTCAGACTGGATGAGTCGCCCCCTGGACATAGTCATCTTAAAAACACACTTGGTACATAAATGGCTATTATCAAACAATTTTAAAACAGAAACAACTTTCAAACACTAATCAAAAGTAATGTCGACATTTTGCAAAGCATTTACATTTATATATATATATATTGCTGTGATCTCCTATTAGAATCGAGCCTCACGAATTGGGCACCAAGAGATGCTGTGATCCTCCTATTAGAATCGAGCCTCACGAATTGGGCGCCAAGAGAGGCTGTGAAACCTACAAAAAGCCTCACCAGAGTAAAAAAAAATATTCGAGCCTCTCGAATTGGGCACCTAGATTTGCTGTGATTCTCGCCCTGGTGAATCTCTTCTGATAATCGCCTCTTTACTCTTTCCGCCTCGGCTGCTCACCTAGATAAAACTTTCATCCTCATTCATAAAAAAAAAACAAACACATTCCTACGACAAACATCGTTAACTCTATTTACATCAATATTCATAATACATTAAAATTTCAAAATTAAATTTCAGCATAAATTTCAGCATCATAAAATTTCAAGTTAAAATTTGTCATCATTTTAATTTGCATCCAGAATTAGAGTCCTTGTAGAATGCATACTAATTAAATAAACAATATTTGCAGACCTGAGTCTGAATAAAAGGGAGCATCTCCCACCCCTTTACGTTAATTAAATAGGTTAGTCCAATTGAGCTCAAAGACAGACCCAAATTTTCATCATAATCAAAAACATAAACCTGATAAATACTCCTTTCTACTTATACAAGAAAATTTTACCTTAAAATTAAAAATAAAATTAAAAATTTGTTGTTTATACAAATTTACTACTGTCCATTTTTTATCAAACAAATTATAAAGATATTCACCACACACCAAAACATCTAAGATCGAACAAAATTGCATAATTTACCTGAAGGTTAATGCACTCGGGGCTCCATTGTACATCGTCCTTGCTAACCCCACCATTCCAGCTGGGTTATGTTTACGTCCTAGGATTCCTGGTCGCCTTTTAAAATTTTTCTACACCACCATTCGTCTAAATTGTTTCAGGGCTTCTCAGGAACTGATCTAGATATATCGAAATCTTGTTTTGTGGATCCAATCACGTTTACGAATAACACTTGATTACTCATTCCCGAAAAATTGCAAAGAAATTCATAATTCGTTCACGCTATACAAAACTGCATACTTCAATGTATTTATTTATCGTTACTAATTTGGATAATTGGTACAGTAATACCCGCAAATATAACTAGACTAGACCTTCATTTATCTTCTCTAAGTGTACTAATAACTTTTATTGTAGCACGTAATCACCACATATTCTACTTAAAGTATTGAATAATCAAAAAATAAAGAGCAAAACTGTTTAAAGTATCGAATAAAATCAAAAATCTAAGAGAGCGAAACTCCTATTAACACGGGTTTATATAATGGCTCGCTTGCGAGTCGAATTTGTCCCGCAACGGACAATTTTTAGAATTTCGCATTCTATTTTCCCTTTCAACGACTCGGCACAGCGATTCTACTAAATTTGCACACGTCCAAGTTGAAAATCTAAGAAATTTCTACACGGCTCGCAACATGTCCGAGAACAACTAATTAATTTTACACACCAACAGCTATGCTTTCCCCTCTCATGTTTGCATCTTATTTCAACCAATCGTAGCCCTAGTGAAGCTTCACAAATCACGCCTTTATTATCAGTGTCTCTGCTTTACGCGTTTTATCCATCCCTTTCTACCCTGGTCTGAGTGGTACAAATCGATATTCTTTACTATCTGCTATTTAAATCCACGTGGATTCCTACTTGAGTAAAATAACCCCTCATCTAGCATTTCCTGCTAAAACATCCGACCGTTTCCAATATACGTAGAGGCTGCATGTTTATCTATTCAAATTTATTAGAATTTGACATTTAAAAGTTTGCAGGTGTGTGCTCCTAATGAACGTTTTAATATAATTCTCCGAGCTTTGTTTCATGGTATTTTAACCTTCCTTTTAGCTGTTTGTTACCAACCTTGGATTTTCACAGGCTTTTATGCTTATTATATATTACCAATGGTTCAATTAACTCCAATTAGAATAATAATGAATGGCATTGACTTCTACCCTTTAATTTTTAGCGAATACCAATTAAATATTAATTATTATTTGTACACTTTGTTTAATACCCGTTACTTAAAAATTGAATTAATTAATATAAATTTCGCACGTAATTTCTATTTGTTTCTTTATACAGGGTGATTAAAATTATTTGATGCCGTTAATTAATTTTCTACCCTGGTCTAAATTTGAGTAAAATATATATATATATATATATATATATATATATATATATATATGTAGTAGAGTAGCATGTGCAATCGAATAATGTAGTCGCATGTAATATTCTGTATCAGTAAACACGCATATGTATAAAAAGGAACACAAATTTGTGCAGTAAAAAAATTAATTTAATTTTATAGTACATTTATTATAATGCTTAAAAGTTTAAACATTCACATAATTCGCACACTGTATAACTCCATAATTACCACTCACCATCCATTCTGTATCACATCTTTCAATGGTTTCAACAACATCTTTTTCCAAACCACAAACTATATCAGATTTAAGAGTTCTTAATATACACAATTTTGTAGGCATAAATCCTTGTAAACAGACGTTTAATGGTAAAGTAGGCTCCCAATTTTTTTCGCCAATTAGTTTACGATAATTTAAATCGCCTTTAAATATGATGATTTTTGCTTCACTTAATTTGTGATATAAATTTGGTTTGGCATAATTCATACATGAATAATCTAAAGCGGTTATCCAAAAATCATCCTCAATAATACACATCTGCTTGTCCTCAATGTATTTAGTCCAACGATATCCTAGAGTTTGAAGTACATTGCTAGAATTGTTTTTCATTGTTGTAATGGTCCAATCAAAATCCTTTTTAGTAACATCAGATATAAAATATGGACAAGTTTTTACATACAAACGAATATTTTCTGCCAATTTGTTCGTTAAAATAAAATCTGCTATGCATAAGTCTGTGAATAACTCATATCCAGCATTATCTAATACTATATCTAAAAAAAGTTATTCGAATGAGTGCTAACGAACACAATCTTTACCAATTGTTTGTGAATTCAATTCAAGGTCTAAAACAGCGTTCCAAATTCGTTCAGAATGGTCACACAAAATATTTGGTTCAAGCAATTGCAGCAATTCAAAAGGATCAGTTTCTTCTTTAATATGGCCACTACTAAATGATAAATCTGCTTTATTGCTCCATAGATTCAGCTGTAAAATATCATAAATTATAAGCGATTCATAAAATATATTGTACAAACCTTCAATAGTTTAATAAAAGCCTCCTTAATGTTATTTTCTTTGTGAACATTAAGAGATAATAAAAATGAACCCACTTGTTCCATTGATTTCATATTTGACTTGAATGATTCTTGTTTTTGAATTTGAAAACAGTCAAAATCTTTTAAATAATGGCTAAAACAAGTAATTAAATAAATATGTTGGTATGTGATTGCGTCCCATACAATAAACTTAGTTGCCTGTTTGGCATGTTGGAAAAATTAGGTTTCAATATTCCATAAACGAGAATGTAAAAATGTTTTCAAAAAGTTCTGAAATGCTCTTAGTGTAAAGTGATTGTGCATTTCATACGAAGCAACATTACATCAGTTATAAATGTGATTTTACACAAAAATATTTAGTATTGCAAAAACAAGATTCAACAAGAACAAATCGTCACTGTGATTTTAATAGCGTATATAACTTGAAATCAATTAAACAAAATCATCAAAGACACATCTATCTCAGATCATAACTTCTACACTTATTTGAGCATTGGTGTTAAAGCATTTATTAGTTTATTAATTTATATTAGTTTAATTTGTATAACTTTCTACGCATTCTATGGTACGCCTATGAGTGCAAATGTTTCCTCCGTTTATGATCGGTAGTCTTGTCTTCGGACGGCTCCGTCAAAGTCCAGTAACAGTTTTTGTTCAATTTTCAATGTGGTGGGACGTTCCTGCTACATTACAAAATGTCTTGTTTCTTTGTGTAAAATAGTTTTTCATATCAATAAATAAATGTAGTGTGTCAGTTGTAATTCCTTTCATTAAAAGGCTGAGTTTATTGGTTTTACAGTCCCCAGTATTCTCACGGCATGCTACACAAACAAGTAGATAATTCCACAGCAAGCAACCGACCAGCACATATCGAAGGACAAGGTGAAATAATCGCTGTTTATTCCGATAGCTTTACTAGCTGCCCTACATGGTGCCTTCTCACCGCATATTATATTAATAATGGTATTTTGTCAACGACGTTTTAATCATATTTTCACAGCTGTAATTATCGAGCATTAATTACAAAGAAGTTCATAAAATCCAAGGAATTTATCTACAAATACAATACTTATACTATACAAGGTACGTTTTCTCTTTCTACATTTCAGAGGAACGTGTATGATAAGAGAAGAAAGTATTAGCAACGGATGTACTAAACCAAAGCTTTGCATTCCATACCAATATTCAAGTTGCATTTTCGAAGTTGCCGTGCGCAAGAGAGAGATAGTAACTAATAAATACCAAGTCAAGTACAAAGAAACAAGTTTCTTCACGCATACACAGGTAGGTCAGGGGTAAGTCCTTTGTTTACTGATTTCCTTTTCCAACCGCCTGTGAACATATTGAGCTCATCTTTTATTTGCAGCAAATAAAGAAATGTGTTTTATTTAGCTTTAAGGGGTTAAAATTGCCAGTTTATATGTACACACCCACATTTAAAATTCAGTATTGATTATTTCAATAAATGCAGGTTTAGCTTCACATTCCTATCTTACGTTCACAAAGGACGTAGAATATTTCAAGGGACCACCAGCGGCGTGGTGTCAATATTTTGTATTCATTTTTACACTATTTGAATAACCATCACTTTCAGATGGAGTCCTTTATTAGAACCAGAGGCTACATCAAGTGTAGGCTCACAAGGTTTTCAAAGCATATTGACTTGCTTGAAACAAAACAAAGAGCAAATGAAGCTCTCCATTCAACGCAAATTGTGGAATTACGTCAAAGGTTAAATGATGTAATGCCAATTCTTTCTGAATTTTATGATGTTGACTTCAAGATCTTAGAAGCTGATCCCAATGCGGATTGCGATGAGACTTTTGAATCAACATACTATGCAGCAATTTCATGTGCTGAAAATATATTACAAAACTATGAAAGTGGTACAAAACATCGTTCTGTTTCCCCATCAAGTAGTAGTAAATCAAGTTCTAACAATTCAGGGCCTTCAATTCGCTTGCCCATTATTTCTCTTCCAAGTTTTAGCGGCGAAAGCTCCGAATGGTTGGAATATTATGAAATTTTCAAAAGTCTTGTTCACGAGAACTCTTCTTTGACCGACGTTCAGCGGTTACATTATCTCAAAGCCAGTTTGACCGGATCTGCAAGCCAGATTGTCAAATCGCTTGAATTTCGCTCTGAAAGCTATTCGTTACAAAGTAGTACTTGAAAGGCCATCAACAGCACCGTGTGTTGTCTGCAAGGGCGACCATGCATTGTATAGATGCAATGAATTTATAAAGTTATCTCCAAAGGGTAGACTTTCAAAGGCAAAGTCGCTTCAAGTTTGTTTAAATTGCCTTTCAAAGGGACACTTTATCAATAATTGCACTTCTAAGTTTACATGCAAGAAATGCAAAGGTAAACATAATACGCTTTTGCATGAGGACAAGCCTCAACTCAAATCTGAAAATAATTCAGAACAAACAACGCCTACAGCCACGCCTGTAGAAACAAACCAAGCAATTTCCGCTTTCTGTTCGACAATTTTCAAGTTTTGTTGCCAACTGCTACGGCTAAGATAACTTCCAGTTTCAAGTTAAGTGGTGTGGTGTGAAGTCATGTTTAAATTGCTCTGCTGTTATTTGTGTATTAAAAGTGTAATACTTAAATTTATTAGAAGTATTTGGTATCTGTGTGTAGCTGATTAACAGGTCTATATACTGAGTTTAGTGTAATTGGTTAAGTGAATAAAAAAATTGCAAAAACAATAAAATCAACTTATAATAATTGATATTCAATACAGTATAACAAAAGTTTTGACCTTTACCTCTGATAAGATAAACTTCATTCAATTCTATAAACAACAATACTCTGATAATAACATCAAGAACAGCTGTGTATACAAGAAATTCCACTACAATATATTATCTGAAATGATTTTAACATCATGGAGTGCAACTTATGCAAGGTAACTAAACAGCCTACAAAGGATACAAAGATTCCATGTAACCAATGTGATAATTGTAGGAATCTAATATGTACAGAGTGTTCTGATTTATCAGCATCAGAATTGAAATGTTTACCGTTACAAAACGTGTTCTCAAGTTTTATTGCAAAAAATGTAGAAACAATGATTATACAGAAAGTCTAAAATTAATCATTAAAGACAAAGACATAATAATAAATGATAAACAGGAAATCATACAATTATTACAAGAAAAACTTTCCCAATATGAACAAAAGCAATTAAGTGAACCGACTAGTCCAACATATGCAGGGGTAATAAAGAGAACTATTGAAACCTCTACCTTAAAAAATCAACACAACATTCCTGACATAATAATTAAACCAAGAAACACGCAAAACCCTGAACAAACAAAGAAAGAAATTATTAGTAACATTAATCCAGCAACAATAAATGTAAGAATTAAGAATATAATTACCTCTAAAACTGGATCAGTTATAATTAAATGCAACAGTAAGAAAGAAGCAGGAGTATTGGAAACAGCGGCAAAAGATATACTGAAAGACAAGTACATCATTGAAACTCCACAACACGTAAACCTCGATTTAAGTTGCTAAACTATTCACAGAAACGGTCTAAGGAAGACATAGCAACATCCTTACTTCAGCAAAATGACACTGTAGAAGATTTAAATATAACATACATAAAAATAATAGAAATGGTCTCTATACCATATTTGGGGAATGCTCACCTAAGTCATTTAACGAACTAATGCCCTTAGACATATTTATATTGGATGGGAACGCCTACCTGTTTTGAAGATTTATCGATTCCACGGTGCTATAAATGTCAAGAATATTACCACAAAAGTCAAAATTGTATAAACAAGTTACACTGTCCTCATTGTAGTGAAGAACACGAACAGAAAGATTGCCCCAACAAAAAAAATCTGCATTAACTGTGTTAATTCTAATAATAAATATGGTCTTAAGAATGAAATTAATCACTGCTCAACCGATTTAAATTGCCAGACACTGCAATTTCATATCAAGCGACTTAGAAATAAAATTGATTACTCTCCTGATGGTAATTCTTGATCAGGATATTGTTTTAAGCAACATAAATCAATTAGAGCAGGATCATTGTGACTACTATTTGGAGCCTAATAAATATTCAACTGTACTAATAGATCAAGATTATCCCATTAACATAATGCACTTGAATATTCGTAGCATTAACAAAAACTTTGATGAATTCCTTGCTTTGTACGAAACTTACAAACTAACTTGTGATATATTTGTCTTAAGTGAAAGTTTTCAAGGTGTTGCCATAAGCAATATAAACCTCTACGGCTATACAACTTTATATAGTGAAGGAGATTTTAACAAAAATGATGGTGTTATCATCTTCATTAGATCAAACATAAATTACAGTAATTTTAATCACAAGCTAATTGAATGTGGTGTTACTCTAAGCATTGTTGACTTAATCATTGAAACTATCTCAATTAGATTAATTGCATTGTATAGACCCAACCCTAGTAACTTGATTATTTTTATTAATGAGCTTGATGATTATCTCGACAAGAACAGGAAAAGATCAACTATTGAAATACTAACAGGAGATGTAAACATTGACCTGTTAAAAGAAAACGACGTTTATGTAAATAAATACCTTTCTAGTCTTGCAAGACATGGTCTTGTACCCTACATTAATAAACCCATCCGCATAACATCTCAATCACAATCTTGCATTGATCACATATTTATAAAAAGTCCTATCAGACATAATTTTCAGTTTAGGACTCGTATTTTTACCTGTCAGATTACTGATCACTATCCATTGCTATTAAGTATAAAATCTAAAACACTAACTATACCGAAAGTTGATATACCCTATACTTCAAAAATCCAGGTGATAGACTATAAAAATTAGAAATTCTCCTCAAACAGGAAAACTGGGACAGCATAATGACCCAAGATGACCCAAAAATGCAACAAATACATTTGAAATTGTGATTAATAATTTCATAAATATCTCAACAAAAATCATGACATATACAAGAAAAGTCCAGAAAATAAAGCCCTGGATTACTCTCGGTCTTATAAGCTCAATAAAACGAGAGATAAACTTAAAAAAATTAAACCAACATTTTTCGCCAGCACTAGAGAATGACTACAAAATATACAGAAACATTTTAAATAAACTGCTAAAAAACAAAAATGACTACTATAAGACAAACATTGACCAAAATAAAAATAACCTTAAAAGATATACCAGCTAATTTCAGATGCTACTAATGAGAAAGTATATCATACAAACATGCTTACAATCTTAAATGAAGATAATGAACCTTTGATAACAACAAAATGCTGCAAACTACTGTAACAACTACTTTGCTAATGTGGCGTTAAAATTAGTCAAAAACATCGATAAAACAGTGAATGCAAACAATGACAATTTACAAAGAATCCCCGAATCTATGTTTTATATCCAGTAACGGAAAATGAAATTATTACACACATATCTTCCCTAAAGACGAACAGTTCACCAGGACCAGATAAAATAACTACAGACTTAATTAAAAGAAACCATAAATACTTAATAAAGCCTTTAATTCACATAGTTAACTTGATTTTTGAAAAGGGTAAGGTACCCAGTCAATTTAAATCATCAATAATCACTCCTGTATATAAAAGTGGAGACAAAACCAAAATTAATAACTATAGGCCTATTAGCGTGATAAATAATTTTGGTAAAATTTTTGAAAAATGTTTGAAGTCTCGTTTAATGAAATTTTTTGCTAAAAATAAAATACTACATGATTTACAATTTGGCTTTCAAGAAAATAAATCTACAAATGATGCTATGTACTCTGTAATTTCAAACATAACAGATAGTCTCAATTCCAACCAAAAGTGCATCGCAGTTTTCCTTGACCTGACAAAGGCTTTTGACACGGTTAACCATGACTTGCTTCTAAATACCTTAGAGCAGATTGGAATTCGAGGCATAGCATTGGACTTAATGCGTAGTTACTTATCCAATAGGATACAAAGAGTTAAAATAAATAATGAATTAAGCAAACCTGAGATAATTCAAATTGAGTCCCAAGGCACAGTACTTGGCCCAATACTATTCTTAGTTTATATAAATTCACTACTATCCATTAAAATATCTGCAAAAATAATATCATATGCTGATGATACTGTGGTTATTTTTAGAGGTAACTCTTGGAAAAACTGCAAACGAGCTGTCGCTAATGGTATGAAAAAAATCATGAACTGGCTTAATTTGTATCAAATGTCGTTGAATATTAGCAAATCACTATATATTGCATTTGGAATAACTGAAGTAAATAGGCCCGACTTTACAAGTATAAAGGTATCTAGCCTAGAAGATGAAATTTGTGAAGCAAACCAAGTGAAATATTTAGGCATAATCATAGATAGAAATCTAAAATGGTCTAACCATGTTGACTATTTAACAAAAAGTTAGAAAACTTATATACAAATTTTATCAACTTCGTGAATTTCTTTCAAAAAAACTACTTCTAATAACCTACAAATCACTAGTTGAATCTATATTCCGCTATGGGATACTTATATGGGGCGGTTTGTATAATAATGCATTACAAAAACTTAATACAACACAGAACTATATTCTAAAAGTTATCTTAAACAAACCCAAGAGAACTCACTCAAATATGCTTTATACAAAAGAAATACCAAATCTTGATCACTGTACTTTCACAGTATATGTATGTTTGCTTTTAGGAATAAATTACTAAATACATACTCATTACCAAGCTACAATGCTCGCAGTACTTCAAAAGCTAATACAAGTACCAAAATTTAATAAAACTCTTTGTCAAAGACTACCAAGCTATACTATACCCAGCATTTTTAATCAGTTGCCAATTGAAATTAAACAGCTTAGTAAAATAAAACAGTATTCATACGAATCAAAAGAATTCATATACAAAAACTACAGCAAATTATTGAAACTCTTATACTAATTTACCTTGTTACAATTACTAATCTATACCTATATGCTTACTAACACCATCCAATACAACGTGTTTTATTTGTTTATTACATTTAAATATTTTTGTTTACTATTATCCTAGCACATACAAGTGTTTAATCACTTAGGTGCTTAATTTTGTATATACATAACTATAACACCATGTACAATATTATTTAATTTTAAATGTCTTTAATTGTATATAGTTATTCTCCTAAAACTGTCTAGATTCTATATGCTATAATTGTAATTGTACATTTGAAATTGTAACGTATATGCAATAAATAAATAAATAAATAAATAAATAAAGTGATGGTAACACTCACACAGTCAGAGTCCTCTTAGATTCCGGTTCACAATCGAACTTCATACGGTCAGATCTTTGCAGGAAATTGAACCTTCAATCACGTGATGTTGATATCACAGTTTCAGGCTTAGGACAAGCTGCTTCTCGCATACATTCAAGGTGTGACGTTAAACTCCAGGCGATTCACACTAACTTCACTATAGATATTTCCTGTTTAGTTCTTGATGAGATTACGGGTATCACGCCTACATTCTCTGTCAAACGTAATAGCATCAAAATTCCAGATAACATCAGATTATCTGACAACAGTTATGACAAGCCTAGCACCATTGATGTATTGTTGGGTTCGTCTACATTTTGGAAGCTTCTTTGTGTAGGACAGATTCATCTGGGTATTGATCTTCCAGTTTTACAGAAGACTCGTTTCGGTTGGGTTATTTCTGGCCCTATGGCTACTGTTGCATCGCACACTGTTCAGTGCAATTACATTTCTGTTGATGACACTTCAGCTATTCTCAGTAAGTTCTGGGAAGTTGAACACTATCCTATTGAAAGGGTTCACACACCCGAAGAAAAGGCCTGCGAGGCACATTTCCAACAGCACACACGTCGTGATGCTGACGGTCGTTTCACAGTTTCTCTCCCACTTAAACAGTCCATTGAGGTTCTGGGAGATTCTCTTCAAACAGCACAAAAGAGATTTCTTTCTTTAGAAAAACGATTACAATCTAATCCAGATTTATTTGCTCGATATTCACAATTCATGCAAGAGTACATCGACTTGGGTCATACGTCTATAGTTGATCCTAGCTCTTCTGTAATTTCCTATTCTCTCCCTCATCACGGCGTGATAAAGGAAGACAGTCTAACAACAAAGCTGTGAGTTGTTTTTAACGGTTCTCAGGAAACCACTTCAGGGCATTCCCTGAATAGTATTCAAATGGTTGGTCCAACCATTCAACAAGATTTGTTTTCGATTCTGATTCGTTTTTGCAAACATGCCTTTGCAATTTCAGCTGACGTTCAGAAAATGTACAGACAGGTACTCGTTAATCCTGACCAGAGAAATTTGCAGAGGATCCTGTGGCGCTTTTGTTCTTTAGATCCCATTCGTACATACAGTTTAAATACAGTTACGTACGGTACAGCATCCGCTTCTTTTCTTGCCATTCGCTGTCTCGCTCAGCTGGGTCACGACTGTGAAACATCATTTCCTGAAGTCTCTAAGACTATTAAGGAAGACTTTTATGTGGATGACCTTTTAACAGGAAGTAGTACGCTTCAAGGTGCTCGTGATCTTTGCAGGAAGGTAAAACAAGTTCTTGATTCAGGCTGCTTCAAACTACAAAAATGGATTTCTAACAATCCCCAAGTTCTAGACATAATTCCAGATTCGGATATTCATCCAAGTGTTCTTGCTTTCGGCTCTCATGAGCACACTCGTACATTAGGTTTGACTTGGTGTTTTGAATCTGATAATTTCATGTTTACGATTTCAAATGCATCTTCATTCAAGGCTACCAAACGTAGCATGCTTTCCGAAATATCACAAATTTTCGATCCTTTAGGATTCCTTGGTCCCTGTACTTTAGGAGCCAAAATTCTAATTCAAAGGCTTTGGATTGAAAAACTGGGTTGGGATGATCTCATTCCTGAAACCATTCAAGCAAAATGTAGTTCTTATCGTACTGATCTCGTCAATTTAAACGATTTGAAAATTTCTCGTCATATTTTATGCAAAGAATTTACTGATGTTTAGCTTCATGGTTTTTGCGATGCATCCCTACATGGATATGGTGCATGTATTTTTGTACGATCGATGGATCAAGATGGGAGATTCCATGTTAATCTTCTGTGTTCAAAATCAAAGGTTTCTCCTCTGAAACCTCTTACAATACCAAGGCTAGAGCTTATGGAGCAGTTCTGCTAGCTAAGCTGACTGACCAAGTTTCAAAGGCATTACAATTACCCATTTCTCATTATATATTTTGGTCAGATTCAACAATTGTATTAGGATGGCTGAAGGCCAACCCTAATCTCTTGAATACATTCGTTTGTAACAGGGTTGCAGATGTACAACAATTGACGTCGATGGGTATTTGGCGCCATGTACCTACTCAAGACAACCCTGCAGATATTCTCTCAAGAGGAACAACTCCTCAAACTCTGAAAGAGTCTATTTTATGGTGGCATGGTCCATCATGGCTCACTGAAGATGAATCTTCATGGCCTACTTTCAAGTTATCATGTACAGAACTTCCTGAAATGAAAAGGGAAGCTCGCTGTATTACAGTCAGTTCACCTGACCCTTTTTCGTTTAACATTTATTCAAGTTTAACTCAACTTGTGAGAATTACTTCTTATTGTTTGCGCTTTTGCAATAATTGTTTGAATTCCAAGGCAGCACGCTTGTCAGGATCTCTTTCTACTAATGAGATTCAAGAATCCCTTCTAGTTCTCATTAAGCGCTCTCAACAGGAATCTTTTCCTGATGATTTAAAATTGTTATCACGGGGTGCTCCCCTAAAGACTTCATCATTGTTATCGCTTAATCCCTTTTTGGATTCAAGGGGCATGATTAGCGTTGGTGGCAGACTGCACAACTCACAACTTATGTTTGATAAAAAATGTCCATTACTAATATTCGGCAAGCACCGTCTTGCAAGACTTCTTGTTACACAAGAGCATATCAGGCTGCTTCATGCAGGCCCTCAAATGTTACTTGCTAACCTCAGAGAAAGGTATTGGATCACTTGCGGTAGGAATCTAATTAAACAAGTCGTACATCAATGTGTACGATGCTTTCGTTTTTCACCTAAGGTAACAGAACCCCTTATGGGTAACTTACCATCTTCACGTATTAAGCCATCCTTTCCATTTAATGTAGTAGGAGTCGATTATGGCGGTCCCTTTTTTGTTAAAGATCGAAAGGGTCGTGGCTTCAAGACCACAAAATCATATTTATGTCTTTTCGTTTGCTCTGTTACCAAGGCAGTGCACCTGGAGTTGGTCACTGACCTATCTACAGAGACATTTCTAATGGCTTTCGCCGATTCACAGCACATCGCGGTAAACCATTGCATGTTTACTCTGACAATGGGACAAATTTTACAGGTGCTAACTCTGAGCTTAAAGAGTTAGGCATGTTTTTAAAAGAGCAATGTCATACAATTACTGATTCAACCATTATTGAAGGTATAACCTGGCACTTTGTACCCGCCCAAAGTCCACATTTTGGTGGTCTTTGGGAAGCCGGCATAAAATCTTCCAAATTTCATATAAAGCGGGTTATTGGAAATACATTATTTACCTATGAGGAAATGAGCACTTTACTAACACAGGTGGAGTCCGCATTAAACTCCCGTCCAATATCTCCTTTATCAGCAGACCCTAGTGACCTGTTGCCACTGACGCCTGCACATTTTTTAATTGGTAGAACTTCAGTTTCTTTGCCAGATCCAGATTTGTCTCAAATACAAGAATCTAGACTTGCAGTCTTTCAGAAAATTCAAAGATTCCATCAAAGCATATGGAAGAGATGGAATAAAGAATACATATCCGAGTTACAACAGCGCTCCAAATGGCGTGCGACGTCGTCTCAACTAGAAGCCGATTCTCTAGTCCTTATTAAGGAGGACAATTCTCTGCCATTAAATTGGAAACTTGGCAGAGTGATCGATGTCCACCCTGGCGCTGACGGTATCAGTCGAGTCGCTTCAGTAAGAACTGCAAATGGAACAGTGAAGCGTTCTTTTTCAAAACTGTGCCCACTTCCTATTGTGCGCGAGTGAGTGCAAGCATGTTCAAATTGCAATTTGTGTGCTACTGTGCATTAGCTCTATCCTACGAAATAGGTTCATTGTCTTAGCTATAAGTTGTTATAATTACATTTATATTTTGTCTTTGTAAAAAAAAAAGAAGTGACTTATTCTGTGTTCATTTTGCTTTGTGCATGATTATTTTGCTTAGATTGTATATTTTTGCATTTGTTCATATAATTCATAGCTTGGATGCCTATTGTTTACTATCAACTATTTTGTTGAAAGGTCCCCCTTTCAAGGCGGGCGGTATGTTAAAGCGTTTATTAGTTTATTAATTTATATTAGTTTAATTTTATAACTTTCTACGCATTCTATGGTACGCCTATGAGTGCAAATGTTTCCTCCGTTTATGATCGGTAGTCTTGTCTTCGGACGGCTCCGTCAAAGTCCAGTAACAGTTTTGTTCAATTTTCAATGTGGTAGGACGTTCCTGCTACATTACAAAATGTCTTGTTTCTTTGTGTAAAATAGTTTTTCATATCAATAAATAAATGTAGTGTGTCAGTTGTAATTCCTTTCATTAAAAGGCTGAGTTTATTGGTTTTACAGTCCCCAGTATTCTCACGGCATGCTACACAAACAAGTAGATAATTCCACAGCAAGCAACCGACCAGCGCATATCGAAGGACAAGGTGAAATAATCGCTGTTTATTCCGATAGCTTTACTAGCCGCCCTACAATTGGTTTCGTTACTTTTGGCTGTTTTTATAAAACCAACAAAAACACACAACACACACACATGCACGCACCCACACACATGCACAAACATGCATGCAAGCCCGCCCACCCATGCATGCATGCATGCATACACATACCTGCACGACCACCAATCCACGCATGCCCCCTCCTGCAACCCCACGCATGCACATACAAACCCGCTTGCCCGCACACTCACCGACCCACACACACATACACGCATGCCTGCCCATCTATGCATGCACCCACTCATTCACACACGCACGCTCGTCTGCCCATCTACCCACCCACTCACATGCATGCACTGATGCATGCACACCCGCTCGGAAAAGTGGTATTTTCAATTCAGTCTATGAATATTAAAGATAAGTGAAACCTTTGTTAGGTAAATCCATAAAACAACAAAAATATGCGAAATTGGTGTAAACTAAAGTAATGCATAGTTTTATTATTACATAGGTCAAGTGAAATACAAGGTAGACAAAATTGTGTCATAAAATTTTAAGATAGACAGATTAGAGAGCATTATTTTTTAATCTTAACTAAACTGTAGGTCTTAAAAGAGTAGTGAGGGCAGATACATGACCACGTAAGCATTAAACTTTGGTAGTAAAAGCGCCTCTTATGAACTAGAGAAAATGAAAGATGAGTTTGTTACATTCCAACCGGCATGTATCACATTAGATTCAATTTGTAAATAAATTGCCGCATATTTTTAAATGAATACGCCAACTTCAATTGCCCCTGACAGTCATGCCTGCGCAAAAGTGATGCAGAGTGCACGTGTGGTGTAAAAAGACGCCATTAAGTTACGAGCCCTCGACGAAGCAACAACTATCTTGAGTGGTGTGGTGTGTCTTTTCTTTTTAGGTATGTAGGTTCCTTTTACCTTTATCTTTTGTTGCACCTGATACCTTAATTCCTGTCATTCCCCTACGAGTACAGAAGCTACAGGAAGGACAGATGGTAATTTGATTTAACGTGGGTAACTGAACCTAATCTGCAATTCACTGTTGTGCCCTGAGATAAATTTCCGAGATATCACCACGTAAGTAATTTGTTTTGATTTCAATCGTGTTTGCAAATTGACTTAAAAAGCGGCTGCATCGCCCTAAAAATGTGGTCGGTATCAGTTACAATATGGCGGGAATCATGCCGCGTAATACTATAACCATTGCGCAATAGTATAACAGATGCCCGAAAGTATAACAAGTTACAGAAGATATCCAGTAACGTTAGCGATTCATTATTGGATATTTCAACTGTGAATAGTATAAACTTGTTTAATAGTAATAGTATTTTTCTACGACTGTTTTGGAACGAGCCTATTTTAGATGTGTTTTTGATAGAGAAATCTACTACATTCTATACAGGTTTTTATTCCCGCACTCGTTGCTAGGCAAGTTGCTAAGCAACCAGTGCGGGAATGTTCAATTTGCACGGTTGCGCTTATATTTCTATTAATCAAGTAGCCCTGCACTTGCATCTTATTTCCAATGATGGCCGAGTTTTCAAAGGTGGGCTATGAAACAAATAATAAACCAACAAATGTCAAATAAATAATTTCATACTGTGAAAGCGTTTAAAATCTTAAAGTATTTGCAAAGTCTTTAAAAAATGGCTAGTGATGGTGAAAGCGAACTAGAACCGACGCCACCAAATATTGTGGAGGCTGCAAATGCAACTACATTAAATTTATTACCGGAAATTTCAAATAAAAATATGAGACTGCTTATAAATCGTTTATGGATTGGCGAAGAGATCAAAAGACAACATCTGATTCTGAAAATGTTTTAATTGCGTACTTTAATGAATTATCTAATAAGTATAAATCTCCGACATTGTGGACGCATTATTCTATGTTGAGAACAAGTCTCACCATCCATCATAATGTAGATATATCAAAGTATGGAAAATTAAGAGCGTTTCTCAAACGGAAGTCAAGCGGTTATAAATCGAAAAAATAAAAAATTTTTACAACAGAGGAAATAAATAAATTTATTACTGAGGCTCCGGATCAACAGTTTCTTCTGACAAAAGTATGTAATATTAACTTAGGAGAATAATGCGTGTTTATAGCTATTTTTATATTGTTACAGACTGCATTAATTATGGGAATTATGGGTGCTTGCCGCAGACAGGAATTACATCAGATGAAGATTACTCATTTCACGGAATTGGGTTCTGTGATATTAGTTACAGTTCCCGACGCGAAAACAAAAATTATACGCAGCTTTACGATAACGAGTAATTTTTATGAAATCACAAAAAAATACTGGAATCTACGTCCATTAAATGTTTGCGATCCTAGTTTTTTCTTAAATTATCAGAAAGGAAAATGCACCACACAGAAAGTGAGTATCAATAAATTTGGTGCTTTGGGAAAGCAAATTGCAACGTATTTAAAACTACCCAATCCGGAATTATATACTGGTCATTGCTTCCGGAGATCTTCCGCCACTATTCTTGTAGATGCTGGAGAAGATATAACATCTTTAAAAAGGCACGGTGGCTGGAAATCAACATCAGTCGCCAAAAACTATATAGCCGATTCTTTAACAAATAAGTTGAATGTAGGCAACATAATACAAAATTCAATTGATAGCACATCAAATGTTCCATCAACGTCCAAAGACAAGAATTTCCAACGTCAAGAAAATTTAGTTTTTGGGAAAACACCTTCTACAATGACGTTTAATAATTGCAATGTAACCTTTAATATTGTTAATAATAATGAATCTAAAAACTAAACTTAAATCAATTTATTTACTTTTATTATGATAAATTTGTACTTTTCTTTGAATTTATGTATATTCACAAACGATAATAAACTTATGATATTAATAAAATGTATACTCCTATACTTACCATGTATTTTATAATATTAACAAAAGAGGTATCACATTTAAAAAGCACGTACTACAGTCGTAGAAAAAGTATAGTGTACAACACGCATGGAATGCCCATTTCTCCCTCGTATGATTTGCAGCACGAGCTGAAAGCGAGTGCTGCAATTTATCATACTCGTGAGAAATGGTCATCATTCCATGCTCGTTGTACAATATACTATTGTGTCACCTTATTTAAGTTAAATTTTTTAATTTTCTAGCAGTATGTAGCAAGTTTTTAACAATGTAAAGGCCTGAACTGAAAACGTTTCAACAAATAACTCACAATAATCTATTAAAGTTAATAATTACTTATATTAAAAATCAATCAAGGTGTACTTCTGAAGATTCAACATTGTCTATAATGCTAAAATAGTAAGTTATTAATTTCAATTTGTCTATTATAGAATTTAAAAAGAATAGTTTTGAATTGGGATATGAAATTAGGAAATTTTATAAGACTTTTTGAATATAGGATTTTATGTAAAATATTGTATTTCCTAGATATATTAGTAAAACGAACCTTATCTATTAAAAAGTTTTTCTTGCTTTGAAAATTTTAATTTGCAAATTTATTTAACAAATATAAGTTATTGAACGGTATGATACCTATATTAGGAAGTGAATTAAATCGGTATTTTATTTGATTTGCAGTTATTATCGAGAACGTCATAACGAAGAATATGATATTGCTGTAGATAGTAGCGAATGATGTGCCCAGACGTTGGGCATCAATAGAAGGACTATGTTCTGTAGCTAATGCAGTACGATGTTGGGCTTCAAAAACAAAGGTTTAAATTATAGCCTGAATTACCTTGCAAGCTCAGTTTAAATGAAACAACAAGAATTCAACATCAAGCATATAATGACATTAAATATTCATTACCAAACAATCCATCAAATGGCACTTGCTTCATCCACACACATATTATCAAACAAAATACACTTACACACAAGCATTAAAACCTACGCATAAGGTCCAATATCGTAAGCACATCTAAAGTCTAAAAAAATATTTTATAACTACCTTAATAAATGATGCTGTAGTGTAAAGTGATTCTAAGTGAACATAAATAAAAGATGAATATTTTAAATTTGTCCATTATTTGATTATTTTTAGCTAGCTCTGTTCAAAATAACACCACTAGAATCAGATTTGTAACACAAAATATTTTTTACAAACAATCTTTCAATAATTATTACTACATCCACGACAGCTTTTTTCTTACAAACAATATCTTACTCATAACATTTAGGAAAAACAACTTTCTTTCAACACAAATTTTACATATTAAAAATAGAGTCCAAAATTGCCACAATTGCTTTGCCTTACGAAGAATATCTTAAATCCAACAAATCTTTTTTAATTAGGATGAGCACACACTAATTCTAATCTCTCAATTTTCATTCGCATATAACTCCTTAATTAAACCTTGTTATGTACAAAACTTGTAAAGATGTCAAATAATTCAACATCCACCCCTTTAAACTCGGATTTGAATGTATTTGATCAATTAGGTTTAATAATTTCTTTATATACTGACCTACTGAATGAACATGCACCTCGAAGTTCTAGATTACTAGAACAGGTAGAATGGCTTGAGCGTTCCAGTGATTTAAAGAGTCAAAGTACAGGTCTAACAAAAAGTAGCAGGGCCTTGAGTGGGGAACCAGACTAAGACAGGTCCCCAAGAGTGCAGGAGCTGTTTCGGTACTTAGAGTGGCAGAGAGCATAGGGGTCGGTATGGAATTCTAAGACACTACTGCGATGTAGAAGGCAACGGGAAACCACCACATTACCTTCCAAGTACACAGTGTACTTAAATTGTTATTTAAGATGATGGTATCCTCTGGGGTAAAAGATTCCGGAGTTAAAATAGTCCCTCATTCGGATCTCCGGGACGGAACTACTTCAGAGGATGTGATGGAAAAGTTTAAAGGAAGAGCAGGAAAAATTTTGCAAGTCGGAGCGTGGAATGTCAGAAGTATGAAGCAAGTAGGTAAGTTAGAGAATTTAAAAATTGAAATGGATAAATTAGCATTAGACATAATAGGGATCAGTGAAGTTCAGTGGTCAGAGACAGGGATTTTTGGAGTGAAGCCTTTAGGCAAATCCATACAGGACTAGAGAAAGGAAATTCCGGTGTGGATAGTGTTATGCAAAAAAAAAGGACACTGTGTAGAAAATTACTTACAAAAGAACGATAGAGTATTCATGGCTAGATTAGAATTTAAACCGGTAAATACAATAATAATACAAGTATACATGCCCACCTCCACCTACAGTGAGGAAGAGGTAGAAGCTATCTACGAAGATATCGAAGACATAGTAAGATACGTAAAAGGACATGAAAATTTAATAATTACGGTGAGGGTAGGGAAGGAGCGATAGTAGGTTTATTTGGTTTAAGTACGAGAAATAACAGAGGAAATGGCTAGTAGAATTTTGCTACAAGAACAATTTAACCATCACAAACACATTATTTCAACATCATGCTAGAAGACGATACATGTGGAAAATGTCAAGAGATATAGGAAGATATCAAATAGATTACATTCTTCTTAGACAACGGTTTAAGAAACAAGTAAAATACTGTAGAAGCTACCCAGACGTAGATATAGACACTGACCACAACATTATAAGTATAAAGGCCACTATTAAATTTAAAAATTTGAAAAAAAAGGAGTGGAAATAGGCACTTTGACTTTGAGAAACTAAAGGATAAAGATTGTAACGTGCAATTTTTGTAGTTTTAAACTTTTACGCTGTTTCCCAATTTATAAATGCTGTACACGCCTCTTGGAACGACATGGGGAGCAAATAGAAATTGCCTGGAGTGCAGTAGGCAGTAAACCAGGGTTTGTAAGGTAGAGCGTGGACTGTATAGAGTAGAAGGAAATAAACATAGAATTGGAATACAAGTCACATAAATACTTAAAGCACTTACCGAAGCACAGACATCTGGAGCACTAACGCGGCACCTTTTAGTACTGTTTCTGGCCAGAGGTAAATAGGAACGGAGTCAGGAAATGGTTATTTTAGGAAAGAGATTAGAGAGTAATATTTAGAATTGAAGGAACACGTTCGCGTTCGCGGATGGTTGCTAATCGACTCTTTTAAATTATGGTATTCCTTATCTCGCCTGGCTTGATAAAGAATACCACGTTGGGAGAGCGAAATGGCGCGAACAAATGCATTTCTGCAAATTGCTGTTTCTGTATTTGATATTTATTAACTCGTGTGTAGTAATTTAAAGATAGATAAATTGAAAATTATAAACCGCTTATAATGAGTGGATTGCATCGTTTCCTTTAAATCGCTGTTTGTATCAAGTAAATACGTCCGAATAATTCAGATTTGTATGCAATTTAACTCGTGTGTATTAATTAAAGTAGATAATTTGAAGATTGATTTTCATTACTAAATAAATTGCAATGAATAAATTGTAAATTGGATTATTCGTAGATTGCTTTCCAACTTATCGGAAAGGATAAACAGCTCGTAATTAGTTATTATATATGATTGCGGCATTCACGTTTTAAAATGTTCCTGATGCTAATACAAGTCTAGATAATTTACGATAAGGTGTTGTAATAGCAACGAGTTTTATATGAAGAGATTAGAGTGGAGTGTTGTAGTTTGTTCTTCGTTCCTATATGTTGATATTACGTTAAAAATACTGTTTCCTTGTTGCTTTACTAACTGTGCTTTTAGTTGTTTTTCTTGTGAAGTAAAAGTTGTTTTTAACTGTAGAGCAGTGTAGTTCTGAAGATGGCGATTGAAGGAAAGATGCTTTATAGGCGAACGTGTTTTACTCGACCGCATGTGCTTGTTTACGGAAAGTCGACGGACGGTTTTAGTGATACGCGTAGCTTTACTAATTGTTTTTGTTGCTTTTCTGTTGGAAATAACAGTAGTAGAACTTGTCGTGTGTTTTACGGAACATTATTCTAGTGATATGCGTTGCTTTACTAATTGTGTTTTTGTGGAGTTGTCTTTTTATATTTGAACTGTGTGGTCCTTTTTTTTATCAGAGTAGTGCATACTTTGGATTATCCAAATACAGTGGATACTGTAGTTTCTGAATTTTCTAACCCCAAAGAATCTAAAATAGATCATTGTTTGCGCACATTTCGTTATTCAAAAGCATTAGATTTTTCTTTGTTACCATAGGTAGCAAATAGAACACCTCACGTTACTGTTAGTTTAATGCATTACATCGTGCCTTGAGGGCCCGTGATTCCAAATTCTTATTACTATTTTTCTTTACAATTTGTGTTACAAAATATTTCGGAATTATTGTCTTAGGAAATAGAATTAACAAGAAATTTATCAATGCTACCTGGTTCCATCAGCGTGATAATGTCTGCCGCTAACCCCAGTGATTAGTGTAACGTGTGAGAAGTTCCATCAACACCCTCCCAGTCAAGGGTGAAGTGCTTCGTTAGTGCAGGACATCGTTGAATCCCACCCTTCCGTTGCAAGGAAGCGTTACTGAAGGACTTTATGTAAGTTGAACTATTTCCTACTTGATATGACTTTAAATATCTATCCGTTGTTTTGCAATATCTTTGTCGTTCTGATACCTTTTACAAAAGACTTGCATGATATTTTAAAACATAAGAAAAAAAAAGAAAGAAAGAAAGAAAGTTCAATACTACTGAATTACTCATACCAATTTTGTCTTATCTATTTATCTTTTGTTAACATTTTGTCTGATTTATGTTTAATTGGTGTGTGAGGAAACGTTTCTGATACTCCCCAATATTACCTCACTTTGTACTAAAAATTTTTATATTGCTTTTACCGTTGTTATATTATAGAGATTATCCAAACAGTTCTTTTTTTTACATTCTACAAGGTACTGAATAATTTTAGACTTATCATTGCTGCTATGCTTATTCTTTTTTTTTCAGGTTTGCTTAACTATTTTTTTTTTTATTGCAGGTATTATCACTAACTCCTTACGGCCGTGTACATGGTAGGTTGGTCTGCTTTCTACAACCCCCCCTACTTTCCGATTGAGCCCGGTTATTTTTTTCTCTGGTTTTCTTTTTGTTACGCACGGCTACGAGCCAACGTAGCATAAATTTGGCGCCCGAACAGGGACTGCCACGAATTATGTAACGTCTATTTTTGGCGCCCAACGTAGCTGCCACGAAAAAAAAAACGTAACAAGATATCCACGAAAGATTTGAAAAAAACTAAAATGAATTGCTGAAAGATAACAAGAAAATTTCTTATACTAAGGAAGTAGAAACAGAATGGAAGAACATTAAATCCAGCTTATACATGGCAGCCAGAGATATTCTGGGGTATACACAAAAAGAAAATAAGAAACCATGGATAACAAAGGATATCCTAAATTTAATAGAAGAAAGATGAAAATACAAAAATAGATCAGATCAAACAGGAAAACAAATACACAAAGCCATAAAATGAGAAATTATTTGCAAATGCAAGAAAGCTAAAGAACAGTGGATTGATAAAAAGTGCAAAGAGGTACAAACTATGATGGAAATAGGAATATAAATATAGGGATATAAAACCGTATAGCAAAAATATAAGGGACATGGGAGGAAATGTCAATATAGAAAATGTAAAGAAAGTGGTTAAATGGCAAGAGTATATAGGGAATTTATATGCAGGAGAGGAACTAACAGCATTAGAACAGAAATCAGACATTGAAAAAGATGACTTGGGATATCCTATACTTAGAGATGAGTTTCAATTATCATTAAAGGGTCTGAAAAATGGTAGGGCGATGGGTACAGATAAGGTGTAAGCAGAAACTCTAAAAGCCGCTGGACAAGCAGTAACAAAACGTCTCTTCCAACTTGTAAGCTATATGTATGAAACAGGCGAGATACCCAAAGATTTCAAACGTGCATCATAGTAACTATACCAAAAAAGAGAGGCGCGAATAGACATGAAAATTTTCGAACAATAAGTTTGACAGGCACATGTGTTACAAATATTAACTGGAATTGTACAAAAACCAATGGAAAAACGAGCTGAAGAAATACTAGGAGAAGATCAATTTGGGTTTAGACGAAACAGGGGAAAACGGGAGGCTATCTTAGCTCCGAGGGTGATAATGGAGAAAACAATAGAAAAAGGAGAAAGCATGTATATAAAGTTTGTAGATCTGGAAAAATCATTAGACAATGTAAAATGGAAAAAAAGTTCGATATACTCAAAAAGATTGGAATGAGTTTTAGCGATAGACGGATAATACATAGCTTATACAGAGAGCAAACAGCGTTAATAGAATTAGAGCAAGAAAATAGAGAAGTAAATATTAGGAAAGGGGTGAGACAGGGATATGCCCTATACTCAATAATTTTTAACTTGTACATCGAAGAGGCAATGAATACTGTCAAATGCAGAAAACCATTTGGAATTAATATGCAGGGACGAAAGATTAATATGCTTAGATTTGCAGATGATATAGCGGTATTAGCATCTAGCAAGGAAAAGTTAGAAGCTGCACTTAATGAAATGAAAACAGTTCTAACAGTGAGATATGGTATGACAATTGACAAAAATAAAACTAAAGTACTAGTATACAAAGGAGGGAAAAATAAATTAAAAACTAGAATACAACTAGGTACCGTGAACTTACAAGAGGTTAAGGATTTCTGCTACCTAGGAAGCTAAATAATGTAAGATGGGAAAAGTGCAAAAGATATAAAACCAAAATTAGCACAAGGTCGTGCTATATTTAACAAGAAAAAAGCAACTACTGTGTTCAAAGACAACAAACATAGAAACAAGGAAAATATTGCTTAAAACATATGTGTGGAGCACAGCAGTGTATGACTGTGAAACCTGGACAGTAGGTGAAGCGGATAGGAAAAAGATGGAAGCATTTGGAAAAAGAAGAAGTAGAGGTAGACCTAGGTTAGACTATTGCACACAGATAGTGAATGATGTAGGCTGTGTGAATTTCATGGAAATGTGCAGGCTGGCTCAAAATAACAATCAATGGAGGTACACGGAGGTACACATTCAATCAGTTCCAAAATCAAAAGCCTAACGATGAAAAAAATAACTGTACTTAAACCTGATGATTATTACAAGCAATTACAGGCATTGGTTTTGCAATATTCTCAACTAATGTTAATTGTGCGAAAGGATTAACTGGAAAACTATTAATTCGGCAAATATCTAAGTGTTGGGATTCTACTACTTAACCCCCTTCACATATCCTACATTTGCTTTCCCAATGCATCACCCGAAGGTACTACATTGGCCAGGAAGCGAGTTTTTTTTTACATGGAAATTTTGAATTTTGCCGAACCCTTGCTGTTGCAAGCTAAGTAGAGATCTTTAACGTGCGTGACAACACTCACACATGGGACCTCCATTTAGCCTCTCATCCGAACGAGGACGTATTTTTGTGAAAAATGCTTGCCTAACATTTTTCAAGCGGATTGTGTTGGGATTTGAACCTGGGACTTTGGGCATAGTAGTCATACGCACTGTAAAAAGGGCTAAATTAACTATGAATACAGAAAAATCTATATTCGGAGTTACTTCTGTGAAGATACTTGGCTATGTGATAGAAAACGGTACTATAAAACACGACCCCGGTCGCCTGCAACAACTGATCAGCATGGCCGTTCCCAAAAATACTTCAGAGTTGCAACGAGTGTTGGGGATGTTTGCATATTATGCAAAATGGGTTCCAAATTTCTCTGACAAAATCCATCCTTCATTACACACAAACAATTTTCCATTACAAGAAACTGCAGTAAACGCTTTCCAAGAATTGAAAAATGACATTGGTAAAGCTTGTATGCATGCAATTGAAAGTGACGTTCCGTTTACAGTGGAAACTGATGCCTCCACAATTATGCCCTAGGAACAACTCTATCTCAAGGAGGTAAAGCTGTAGCCTTTTTTACAAAAATGTTAACGGAAGTGGAGCGAAGGCAAGCTGCAGTGGAAAAAGAGGCATATGCCATAGACGATGCGCTTAGGATATGGCGTCACTATTTGATTGGTTACTCTTTTTAGTTAATCACCGACCAACGATCTGTTTCATATATGTATAACCATAAATCTCCATGTAAAATAAAAACGAAGAGATTCTTAGATGGCGTTTGGAGTTGGCCTGCGAGTCCTATGACATAATATATCAGGAAGGGAGAAGTATGTTGTAGTTGACACGCTATTTCGCATTTGTTCATCCCTGAGCACAAATGACATTTCCAAATTGAAAGAAATGCATAGAGAATTGGGACATCCTGGAGTTACCCGATTCATGTATTGGATTCGTGTTAAAAACATGCCTTACTCTGTGAGGGACGTGTGCATGGTTATTGTGTTACGTGCCAATAAATTGGCACTCAAACATTTGTTAGGTTAATTTTGATGTGCGGAAGTTTCGTGCCATAAATTCAAAAGACTCGGTGCGCATAGTTCCGTCACGTCAAAAGTGGGTTGGACGAATAACTTCGCGCCGACGCGTAAAAGAACAAAGGTGGGAGAAGTGTTTCCGTGAGGCTCTGTAACGTGGCTGTTTGCCTTGGAACATCGAGGAGGGCGGTCGTGTCAGGCCGTTTTGCCTTTGAACATCGAGAAGGGCGGTCGTGACGGGTATCGTATCTTTATTTTTATTATGTAGATTTCCCTTGCTTATCTGTGTTTGTCTTTCCCTAATTAACCTATTCCTTATCGTTCCGCTACATACAGAAATCTGGTACGACCTTGGAGTAATCCACGACCCTAGAACGAGCCGGATGTCCATGCTCCGTCAACAGCACCGGAGCAAGCACCATCTTTAATCACCCCGGAGTAGAGCCCTGAGATCCCGTCCGAGCGATTTAGATGTACGTTATGCGTACCCTCCGTTAATTGCCTTAAAAGGGTCCTCAGTAGCCCTGATGGACTTGAACAGAAGCCAACTTTAACCCAGGGACATATTCATGTGAGTAATTGCTGTATAACCTATTGTCTTAAATTTATATTTTCCGATAATTACGTATTACATTTGTGCATTGGTGACGTCATTGAGATGGGCACGCAAAATCTGTACAAAGGTTAGCGTTACCAACCGCCAGTGGCGTCGCTTATTCCGCGCTTGCACGATGTATTTATCAACTTTTTAAATTTAAGAATTGACGTTTTAAACTGTAAGAATTGATGCCTGTTCGGTATGCGCCGAGTTAAAACCGCATTTTATGAAATGTATGGGAACATTGATAATAGCTACAGCTCCAATGGAAAGGTTAAACGTTGATTTTAAAAGACCACTACCAACTAGTTCTGAAAAAAAAAATTTATGGCTGTAGTAGTTGAGTACTCACGATATCCGTTTGCATTTGCTTGTAATGATATGACTGCTTCCATGGCTGTCCAATGTATTATTCAAATTTGCATGTTATTTAGTACATCAGCATACATACATTCTGATCAAGGAAGTACGTTTGTCGGCTAAACTCAAAGAATATTGTAATAAGAATAGCATTGCAACTAGTAGAACTACAACATATAACCCACAGGGGAACGGACAGGTAGAAAAGTACAATGGAGTAATTTGGAAAACAGTCTAATGTTAAAGAATAAGGTACTTCCTATCGTCAAATGGAAGTTAGTTCTACAACTAGCGTTGCATGCCATCAGGTCATTGTTATGTACTGCTACTAACTGTACCCCACATGAAAGGATGTTTACCCATCCCAGGAGAAGCGGAAATGGGGTATCATTACCAACTTGGTTGATGAAACCGGGAACGGTACTGGTTAAAAGGAATAATAGGAACAGTAAGTTTGAAGATGCCGTGGACCGTGCTGAATTAGTACAAGCAAACTGTGAGTATGCTACCGTGTGATTTGCAGATTGCACCAAGAATAACGTGTCATTGCGACAAGTTGCTCCTGCTGAACTTACAAAGGTAGGAGAGGTTTCGGAGCCTCAACTACAGTCGTCCGAAGAAACAGAAAACGCAAATACAGATCTTGGACAAGATAATCAAACAGACAAGCGACCCGTACGGAACCGCTCAATGCTGCTATGGCTGAATGACTATGTATTGAGCTAAATTTGAGTTTGTGAATTTATTGTTGATTATGCATTTAACGTTGTTTCACGTTTTCTTTAATAGGAGGGGAGAATGTAGTATTATGAATTTTTATTATAATACCTATGATACATTTATGTTGTAGTAGGCTGATTATAAAAGCAAATGTTATGTCAGTATAATGTCATTATAAGTAACTGGCATTGTTAAGCTGAAAAATAATCTGAATAAAATACAGTATCTTGCAACGATTGTGCAGGAGTGTTAGCTTACCCGTTATCATAAATCTTCAATTTATCACTTAAAACCTTCTTTTCCTGCAAAATGGAAATCTTCTTTAATTTGTCCAGTTCTGAAAGAAAGTGACTCAGCGTGTATTTAAAATTACCATCCTATATCTATTTTGTCCAACTTCTGCAAAGTTTTTGAGATAATCGTCTTCACTCATATTTTCTCAGCCGTTAAACGTACCATTTCCCCATCTCAGCATGGATTTTTTCTAGAGGTCGACGACAACTAATCTGTTACTTATTACCCAAGTCATCTCTGAAACTTTGAATGCTAATGGTCAGATATATGTAATATACACCGATATATCTAAGGCCTTTGACCATATCAATCATTCTATCTTATTATCCAAATTATATTCCCTTGGGTTCAGTTCTACCCTAATAAAATTTTTTGGCTCTTATTTAGAAGAACTATCCAGTATGTTATTTATAATGGTTTTAAATTTAAATCTTTTCTTGCTAGTTTGGGTGTTCCGCAAGGTTCCAACCTGAGACCCCTCTTATTTCTTATTTTTTTTTAATGATGTGGTTGAGAATATCAGTTGTGGTAAACTACTATATGCTGATGATCTGAAACTGTTTTTACAAGTTCACTCGCTAGAGGATTGTCATATATTACAAGGACAGTTGTAGCAGTTAACTGATTGGTGCAACAGTAATATGTTAAATCTTAACTCTAATAAATGCCATGTTGTTACGTATACCAGAAAATTAAAATCTACTGTTTTCACATACTGCATTGAATCAAATATTCTGCAGAGGAATTATAAGACTAGTGATCTTGGAGTTTTATTTGACTCGTCACTTATATTTACCCCTCATATCAACAAAACTATTAGTGGATCTTTCAAGACATTAGGGTTTATTATAAGACATTGCAAAAAATTTTCAAGTATTGAGGTTTTGAAAATCTTATATCTAACACTAGTCTGGTCTAAACTAGAATATTGCTGCATTATTTGGTCTCCACTTTATGAGTGCCACAAACCACTGATTGAGTCTGTCCAGAGGAAATTTCTTAAGTTTCTTTATTGGAAAGCTGAAGGCATATATCCTGCACAAGGTTATTGTCAAGATTTGCTTTTGAATAAGTTTCAGATATCCTCCTTGGATACACGTAGAAAAGTTATAGGGCTGACTTTTCTTTATAATTTACTCTATGGTAAAATTGATTCAGCTGAACTTGTCTCCTTTATCAAATATCATGCATCCCGAACAGTATCTAGACATTCTCGTACGTTTTATATACCTACTGCCAGAACAAATTTACTTTGTAAATCGCCTATTTATGTGATGTGTTCTAATTATAATAGCATTTGTCATAGATGTGATATAAATTTTAATTCATTAAATTATATCTTAGAAGTGTTTAGTTTATTAAAGTAGGATTGCATGCGTATAATTTTATTTTTTTTTTTCCTGTAATTGGGTTCTTACCTGTTGGAAATGTTTAAATAAATAAATAAATAAATAAAAGAAACATAGTTTCATTTCACTACACCGTCTTTTGGAAAAAGTTGCTTTAACTTTAGAGGATGCTTATGAGTTGGCTCGCTCTCTTGAATTTGCACAGGAACAAGTCCAAAGTTTTTACTCGCTGATCCCCATAAACCCTGTTTCACCTAAAATCAATCGCAACAAATCGCTATTTGAAAATAATCCTAGTACGACTTTAACCGATCCTAATGACAAGTGCTTCTTTTGCGGTTATTCTAGACATCGAGAAGCAGCTGCCCTGCATGGAATACTACTTGCAAATTTTGTGGCCTACCAGGACACTGGCAAAATGTACCTATCTGCTAAAACACGTAAAGCTACTGCAAACAGTTTACAAGACGCAAGTAGTGAAATGGAATTTTCGGCTTCTATAAATAGATTATCTAAAAGTACTGTTTCTGTCACTATTGAGGGGTACCCTGTTTCCGCTTTAATTGATACTGGAAATTCTCTTGAGTTTTATAAACAAGAAAACTGCCTCTGAGTTGAGTTTAATAGTGTTACCCCGCTCGGGGTCTGTCTCCGTGGCTTCGACTACTATGACTTCAAAAAATGAAGGGCAGTGTAAAGTAAACATTAATCTTTTTGATCACGTATATAATAACGTACAACTGGCTATTTCATCAGATTTGTGCTCTGATGTTATAGTGAAACACAACATTTTAAAGCTACACACGTGTTTAATTATTGTTTGAAGGTGAAAGAGTTTTCTTAGTTGTATGTAGGGTAGCTGCTGCTAGTGTTCCGCCTGCTTCTTTGTTTGCTAACCTAAAGGCTGAATATAAACCGATTGCAATTAAGTCAAGCCGCCACTCTGTAGATAATTTCTTATATAACCGTAAACGAGGTATAAGAGAAACAAAGACAGTTGGTAATGCTAATCCATGATGTGGAAATTAGCGCGCCCATCTGTCAATGACGTCACACAATATGCAAATTACTACACGTAAATGACGAAATATGCAAATTTCTAAAATAGATTATAAAAACGGAGTACTCACATGAATAGGTAAAGCTTCCTACAGAATCACTTCCTTCAGGGTTGCTCGTGGCTCCCTTCCGGATTATTTAAAGATGGCGGCTTCCATCAGGATTGCTCCAGGTTAGCGACTGCGGGGCATGGGCTGCTGTCAGGCCAGGTTGCTTCCAGATTTATATGTTCTTCCTGTATGTAGAGATAACGACGGGAACGGGTTTATAGGGAACGATAAACAAAGATAAGCAAGAGAAAAAGGAATCTACATAATTAAGATAAAGATACGATACCAGACCCAACCACTCTTCTTGATGTTTAAAAGCAAAAGTCCTGTTCCCAACGTCTTTTGGAAACACCCCACTTTTTTTCCCCACATGCATTGACGCGAATCTCCACGCAACGCACTTCTTTCAAATTTATGACGCGAAACTCCCGCATATCAAAACTAAACTAAAAATGTCTAGTGCCGATTTTCGGCACGTAACAAATTACAAGTTTATTGAAAGTGAAATAGCGAAATTACTGGAAGATGATGTAATCGAACCTAGCAACTCTCCCTGGATTGCTCAGGTTTTAGTTGTTTCTAATGAAAATAAAAAAAAAAACTCATGCTTATTGACTATTCAAGAATTATTAATAGATTTACTTTGTTAGATGCATAGCCTTTGCTGAGAATTGAAGATGTAATCAATAAGATTGCGAGCTACAATGTTTTTTGTACTATTGATTTACGAAGTGTGTACCATCAAATTACTATTAGAGAAGAGGATAAAATGTATATGGCATTTGAAGCATGCAGCCAGTTTTATAACTTTAAGCGCATTTTTTTTTTGGGTCACCAATGGAGTGGCCACATTTCAAAGGGTCATTGGCGAGATAATCAAAGTCAAACGTTTAGTAGACATGTATGTGTACTTAGACGATGTGACTATCTGTAGGAAAAGTCAAGAGAAACATGATGAGAATCTTCAGAAGTTTATTGAAACAGTGCGAAAGTATAACCTAACAATTAATTTTCACTTAAATCAATCAAATTACTAGGTTACCTAATATGGAATAGGAACATTTGTTATTCACATAGAACTCCCCTTATCTGAAAAGGCAAAAAAAAAGCCTTCAAAGAATTAAAACTTGAAATAGAAAAATCAGTTGTCAATTGTATTGATCATAATACCCCCTTTACTGTCGAAACCGATGCTTCTAAAAATGCTATAGGTGCAAGATTATCACAATCCGGACAAACTGTGGCTTTTTTCAACAACTTTAAATAGTTCAGAACTCTTCGGTCGAAAAAGAAGCTCAAGCTATAGTGGAAGCTCTTCGTAAATGAAGACACTATCTTATAGGCAACCATTTTAAGTTGATAACGGATAAGCTTTCATGTTCGACAGTTCCCGCCATGGTAAAGTGAAAAATAAAACAATAACACGATAGCGATTAGAGTTGGTTTGTTTTAGCTATGATATTGTTTACAGATCAAGAACGCACAATGAGGCCACGGATGCTCTCTCTATGATGTGTTCGGCCATCGAAAATCCTGCGGGAAAACTAAACAAATTTCATAAATTATTGTCACCCTGGGTGCATAATAAGAACCTCCCAATTCCTATAGAGGAAGTCCGTTGGATTACTGCTTCTTGCAACATATGTGCTGCCATTAAACCTAGATTCCATTAACATCAAGATGTTTTAATCAAAGCCACCTCTGCATTCGAGAGGCTAAGCATTGATTTCAAAGGGCGTCTCCAGTCTGTTAATCAAAATAAATATCTCCTTGTTATTGTAGAATGTAGACGAATACTCACGATTCCCTATTGCCTTTCACTGTACGGACATGTCAAGTGCGACTATAGTGTCTTGTCTTAAACAAACATTCGCTATGTTTGGTACTCCTGCATATATCCATTCAGACAGGGTTGTATCGTATATGTTCACAGAACTGAAATATTTCTTGAATAGCGTCAGAATTGCAATTAGCAGAATTATCGGATATAACCCTAGCGGAAATGGACAGGTTGTAAGGTATAACAATATCTTATGAAAGACGGTCGAATTAGCACTAAAATCAGAGAATCTTAAAACTAATCACTGACAATCTGTCCTACTTGATGCCTTGCACAGTGTGTGCTCTTTGCTTTGCACGGCCACTAATGCTATCCCACATGAATGGATGTTCAACTATCATTGGCGTTCGGGAATAGATTCCTCTGCTCCTACTTGGTTCCTTACCCCTGGACCCGTTTATATGAAAAGACCTAACCGACAGTCTAAATATGAGCCGTTGATTCTTGAGGTTATGTTGGTTCACGGCAATGCAGAGTATGCACATGTTCGGCTTTCGGACGGAAAGGAAACTACTGTATCGACTCGACGTCTAGCTCCTGTAGCTAAAACTGATCAATTAGATCCCGATGGGGAAACCGAAACTCCAGATCCACAAGGTGATAGCCACCGGGCTGACGCGGAACAAATAGAAGAAGTGGATGTGGTTCCTGAAACTCTATGTCGGTTAATGATGTGGATTCGAATGAGTCTTCATCGTAGTCTAGAAGAAGCACTAGGTTGAGACGGTCTCCCCGTCACTGGGATGACTATGTGTTAAAACAATAAGCAGTATTCATCTAATTTACTAAAACAGGAACATTACAAAAACTATTATAATTTTTGACAATAATAATGAAAAGGACAAAAACAAAACAAGTAAACTGTGCCTACTTAGCCATATTATTCCAAAAAGCATACAGCTTCAGTCAAGCTTACAATTTCAACACTCCCCCATAAGCTTGAACTCAAAAAAAAGTTTATACTTTTATAAGACCCACGGTTCTCACCAATTTTTCATGTTTGACTCTTCCCAAACATTTTGTAAGTACATCTGCAGTCATTTCACAAGTAGGTTTAAAAATTAACTTTACTTTTCCGGTACCAACAGCCTCGCGTATAAAGTGGTAGCAAATATCAATGAGCTTTGTACGGTTATGAAACACCGGGTTTACTGCGATCTTTATGGTGGTTTGATTGTCCATATATAGATTGATTCATTTCTTCAGAGCGTTAAGGATTTCTGCCATAAGCATCACAGATATATAGCTTCTTTACACACATCTGATGCCGCCATGTATTCCGCCTCGGACGATGATAGGGCAACAGCCTGTTGCTTGCATGTCTCCCAACAAACAGGACCTCCTGCTAATTTGAAGATATATCTGGTTTGAGATTTCCTATTGAAATTATCATTTCCCCCTATAGCATCAACACAACCTTCTACATTTGTAGAGTTACATCTTCTATACATGATGCTCAAATCAATAGTGGCTTTAAGACATTGAAACACTCGCTTTACAAGTTGCCAATGTACTATTGAATGTCCATTATTGAACCGACTGTGTAAGCAATATCTGGACGTGAAGTTATTGCCAAATATATGACAGCCAATAGCATTTTGATAGGACATATTCATATTGCATTCAGATATTCTCATTTTGATATTTGGTTCAATTGGAGTATGAACTTCTTTTGCTTCAGAAAAACCAAATTTATTCAGAATGTCAATTATATATGACTTTTTATTAATGTATATCGCATCATTTGACTCATTCCTAGAAATTTGCATACCTAAAATGTCGTTAGCTCTTCCTAGGGTCTTTGATTTTAAAATGATTTTTAAAAATTTGAAATAGGTTGGTTTTCTCTTGTAAATCATTGTGAAAAACAAAAAAATTGTCTACGTACAAAATAACAATGACTATAGAAACTTTTTGTATCTTAAAAAATAAACAATGCTCATTTAATGATTTCTTATAGCCTGCATTTTCTAGAACTCTAATTACCGTCTTGTTCCAAGCTCTGGAGTATTGTTTAAGTCCATATATCGCCCTTTATAGCAAGCATACTTTAGATACATCATCGGGTTTTACAAAATACTCAAGTTGTTTCATGAATACCTGCTCCTCCAATTCACCATGTAAAAATGCTGTAGTCACATCAAAATGTTCTATTAACAAATCCAATTCCAGTGATAATGCGATTAGCATTCTCAGGATAGATATACGTGTTACAGGTGAAAAAGTTTCAAGGTAGTCAACATATTATTCTAGGTTTTCTATTCAAAGGTATACTCGTTAAAGTCCTGGTGTAATTGATAAGAGCCACTACGAAAGTTGACAACATAATAAACACATACGTAATATTGCGCAATAAGGTGTTACGTCATATTTATGTTTCAAATTACTGTATCACATGCAAAAAAATGTTTATTGCGATTATAGGAAAAGACAAAATGTACTCACGTAAACTGTGGAGCTCTTCACAACATTGCAGCTATTTTGGCGTTAGTTGGGCATTGTGGGCGTGAGTAGGGCTTCGCCCCAAGCCGAAGTCAAATTGGGTTGTCTTTTCTCTTCTTGTGTAGCGGTACGGTAAGGATACAGGTAGGAGTAACAATAACAGGTACGAGACAGGAAATCTACATATCTGAAAGAGAAAACAAGATAAAAGGCACACAGATCAACCTCACTGTTCGACGTTTCGTTGACTCGCCCATGACGTGACGGAAACCACCACTTACTTTCCCACTCCGCGTCTGTGCATTCTCGGGCGCCGATGCAACCTTATGAAGTGACGAAAATGCACGCACAAGTTTTTTAAAATATTGGCGCGAATTTACTCGCAAATTAGAAACTTACAATGCCAATTTTGGCATGTAACAAACACCATATGATTGTGAAAAACCTTTGACTACTAATTTAGCTTTATATTGAATTTTATTTTTGCTATCTTTCTTTAATTTAAAGATCCATTTGCAAGCCACTATTTTTGCATCATTAGGACAGTCGATTAGAATCCATACATTATTTTTGATTAAAGAATCGTATTCCATTTTCGTGGCTTTAATCCATTTATCCTTATCGTAACAATCTAATGCTTCATCCACTGACACAGGTTCCTTGGGTGATTTAGCGACAGAAAGCCTCAATTTTAGTCCCTGGATTCATTTTACCACTTAAATTGTCTGTATAGTGCATTATTTTCTCGAGAAATATAACATCTCTAAGGTTTTGAACTTTACCTGGACGATCAGGATCTGCTAATCTGTAATCCTTGCTGTGTTCACAATACCCCCTACCATTATCATTTTTAATTTTTAAACCAGTTTGGGTTTCTACCATTTGTTTAAACTCTTTCAATTTGTTGAAGGTTTCTGATTTATGTTGTGGAAAATATCCAAATGTTTTTCGCGAAAAATCATCAGTAATCATTAGCGCATATCTCGGTCCTCCCCAATTTGGTTCAGACATTGGTCCACATAAGTCCGTATGTATCAACTCCAACAGTTTAGAGGCTCGCTTAGCCTGACCTTTGAAAACTCTTTTGTTACTTGTTTGGCCTTAATGCAGGAAATACAACAAGAACTAGGAGTATCCATATAATCAATTCCATCTGCAAGACTGTTTTTTAATCTAGAAATACCACGGTTGCTGAGATGTCCTTAGTAATTAATTCGTTTATAGACATTAAAGTATCCGTTTCAATTCTGTTAGCTTTCTCACTGGTTTCTTGATTGTTAGATTGTTGTTGTAGTTTATAAATCCCACAAGGTTTAGATCCAGTAAATCTAACAGTTCCTTTGATTGTGACTTCGTCACTTCGATATACCTCAAAACCATCTTCTTTGAAGATTAATACATGTCCTTTAGCTGCAATCTGGCTGACAGACAGTAAGTTTGCGGTAGCATTTGGGGCATACTTTACATCAATAAATTTGCCAACACTACTAGTGTTATTTGTGGAGTTTCTCAGAACTGTTGTAACATCACCTGAACCCCTACTGGCAAGGTTGTTACTATCAGCAGTGCTAAAAACTGACACAATCAGGATTGAACTTTTTCATCCAGTTCCTATTATGGCTAACACGATTACTCGCACAACTATCTACATACCATGCAATGGTGTCAAAGTTAGCTGTTGCCAATGCAACTGGAGTAAATAATAGGGCGTCTTTTTCCTCAGACTTAGCCATCGATTTATTTTGAACTTGGGGTATTTTTGTTAAATTTCCATTTATCCTTAGGTTTATTTAATTTTGGACATTTGGGTTTGGTATGACCTGCAATACCACATTCATAATAAACAATCTGTTTTTTCTTAAAACTTTTGGTTGCCAATGCTGTATGTTCTTCACGTAAACCACGACGAGCATCATCCTCTAACAGAGTTTTAATTACATCTTCACTACTGATTGTTGTGTATCGCACCATAACCACTCAGCATTGTATCATACGAATCTGGTAAGCCACTTAAAAGCAACATTCCTATTTCGCTGTCGTCAATAGTTATTTTAATATCTAATAACTGATGTACAAGTGATAAAATGCTGCTTACATATTCATTTATAGATATGAAATCTTCATAACGAGTTCGATATAATTTTCTTTTAAGGAATAGTTGTCTGTTTAAACCAGCACTTTGGAAAGCCTTTTCCAAGTTCTCCCAAGCTTGTTTAGCTTTGACAGTGGTGGTTGATACCTAACCTACGGATAGGGAAGAGTGGGCTGTGATGACGAAGTGTCAAGTATAGAAAAATAAAGGTCTGCTATGCCATATATACACTGGTGCTTTCTTTAATATAGATAGTTACAAGGTAATAACACAACATGGTGGCACGGTGGGATCCATAAATTAAGTCAGAAGTGATAGAAGGAATTATTTACTTTGACTAAGCAAGTTTAACCATAACAAAAATTAGTGTTTATTTTGACAAGCAAGTTATAATACGCTATGGCAGAAGCAGTTACGATAGTTGCTCCTCCAGATAAATTTAACTTCAATAACCCACCTGTTGATCTCATTGGATAAAACGATATGAAAGGTACATGTCAGTGTCCGGTCTTGCTAAAAGATCTGAAGAAGACAAAATAAATTCATTTTTATATTTGATGGGCGAAGAAAGCGAGGATATTTTGACACAATTTCCATCTAAGCCAACAACTTTTGTGCTTATGAAAAAGGCATTTGAGGACTATTTTGTTCCACGTATTAATGTGATCTTTGAAAGATTTCAATTTAATTCACGTGTTCAACGTCCCGGTGAATCGGTATGTGCATACATCACTGCATCACACAGCCTGGCAGAAAATTGTGAATTTGGCAATCTAAAATTATGAATTAATCAGAGATCGCATTGCTGTCGGTATGGTAGATAGAAGTACAAGCAAACGCCTGCAATTACAAAGTCAACTTACCTTGGATCAAGCTAAGCTGGCGGCAAAACAAGCAGAAATTCAGGTACAGCAAAATAACATTTTACGTATCGAAGCCCAAGTAAATGTTATTAGAGAATCTAGAAGCTCCAAATGTAGGGAGAAAGATAAATCCAAACCAGAGACTTCTAAAAATTGCTCTTTTTGTGGCCTTGAATATCATGCACGAAGGACATGTCCAGCTAAAAATGGAAAATGTCGCAGATGTCCAAAGAAGGGACAATGGGAAAGAGTCTACAGAAATTCTTACACTTTAAAGGTTCATAATTACAATCGTGCAAGCGCGGAATAAGCGACGCCACGGACAGGTGGTAGCTCCAATCTTTACACCGGTTTTCGCGCGCCCATCTGTCAATGACGTCACACAATGCACAAATTAAATGCGCAATTGACGGGAATATTTATTAAATTAGCGAACAGATTAAGCAAATAAAGTACTTACATAAGAAATCCGACGTCCTGCAGGGTTGAGTTAAAGTTGGCTTCTGTTGACATCCATCAGGGCTACTGATGGCCCCTTTTAAGGCAATTAACAGAGGGTACACCTTCCAAATGGCTGGAGCCCCCTTTAAGATAGTTAAAGATGGTGGCTGCTCCGGTTAGCTGTTAGCGGAGCATGGACATCCGGCTCGTTCTAGGGTCGTGGGACTGCTCCTGTAGCAGGAACGATAAGGAAACAGGTTTATCAGGTAAAGTCAAACAAAGATAAGCAAAAGGAAATCTACATAATAAAAATGAAGATACGATACCAGACACGACCGCCCTTCTCGATGTTCAAAGGCAAACGGCCACGTTACAGAGAGCACCGGAAAAAACCCCACCTTTTGTCCTTTCACGCGTCGGCGCGAAATTATTCGTCCATCCCACTTTTGACGTAATGGAAATACACTCCAAGTCTTTTGAATTTTAAGGCGCGAAAACTTCCGCACATCAAAATTAAACTAAGAAATGTTAGTGCCAAAATGGCACGTAACAAAATCCAGTTATAGGTAAGAAAAAGGAAGTCAGATACATTGATGCGGAATCTGGTAGAGGATCAGTTTATAGGTCACATTGAAGTGCTTAATATAACTAATCATTCTCCATGGGTAGTAAATCTAAAAATTATGGATATTGATATGATATTTTTAATAGAAACTGGGGCAGATGTAATTTGTATACCCAATAATACGTTGCCTAATGAGGCATTAACTTCGCTTATGCCATGTAAGGAAGTAATATCTGGCCCAGACGGACAACCACTTAATGTTGTAGGTAAAACTACACTAAGCTTAGGCTATAATAATGTTATAAGTGAGAACATGATATGTTATAGAAAATTTAAAACTTTCTATATTGGGTCGATCTGGCATTATAAACTCAGGTATTTTAAAATTTCACAATAATGAATTGCATTCTAAAGTGAATTATTTAAAAAATGAAACCTCATTAGTAAATGTTTCTGAAGAATTTCCTAAACTTTTCTGCGAAATAGACGAATTTAAGGATGACATTGCTATTACTATTAAGCCAGATGCAAAATAATTCTTACAAACAACACCTAGGAGAGTTCCATTAGCTCTTTTACCTAAACTTGAAAAGGAGTTTTAAAGAGGCTTATAAAGTTACATATTATAGAAGCTGTAGATTTTAATACAGAGTGGACCGCTCTTATAGTAGTAGTACTTAAGGGTGAGTCTGTAAAAATATGTGGAGATTATACAGAACTAAAGAAAGCGGTACTTAGAAATCATTACCCTATTCCAAAGGTTGAGTGTTCATTAAATCAACTACCGGGCTCAAAAATATTTATAAAATTAGATGCAAACTCTGGGTTTTATCAGCTACGACTAGACAAACAGTCGCAGCCGTCAATAACTTTTATTTGTCCATTTGGAGGGTATCTTTTTAAACGACTAATTTTTGGAATTTCATGTGCACCAGAGCTTTTTTCAGCCTAATTTTCAAAACTTTTTTCGAGCATGAAAGGGGTTATAGTACATATTGATGATATTTTGATTCACGCAACAACTAGAAAGGAACATGACTCAATATTACGGGAATTCATAAAACGTTTAAAAGTGGAAGGGATCACTCTAAATTAAAAAAAATTCTTATAGGAGTTGATAAAATTCAATTTTTAGGGCATGTTATATCGGAAGCGGGGGTGGAAGTGGTGCCTTCTAGAATAGAAGCAATCACTCAATTTCTAGTACCCACTAATAGAAAAGAAGTGCAGCAATTTATGGGGATAGTTAATTTTGCACCTCGATTTATTCCAAATAAATCCCAAATCTTAGAACCCACTACTAATCTTTTAAAAAATGATGTAGTTTTTCAATGGGAGGTTGCACAAAAAATTGCATTTCAAAAAATAAAAAATCTCTTAATAAAGGCTCCATGTCTTTCATTTTTTGATTATAATAAAAAAATTATAGTTAGTGCAGATTCCTCTTCCTACGAGATTGAATGTGTGCTAATGCAAGAAGAAAAGAGAGAACGTAAGTTAGTGGCTTGCGGGTCAAGAACGTTGACACCTACGGAAATGCGTTATGTGCAGATCGAGAAAGAAGCGTTAGTAGCTTTGGCCTGGGTATGTGAGCATTTTCAAGAATATGTTATAGGTATTCCTATTGTTTTGGAAACTGATCATAAACCTCTTTTGCAAATACTACAGTCCAAGACTCCCAGACTTCAGAGATTTAGAATTCGCCTTATGCTCTATGATTTTCAAGTCATGTATACACCTGGAAAACTTGGTAGTGGCAGATGCACTATCAAGGAGTCCTTTAAAAAATACGCCGCAAAGTGCAGAGTTGTCTTCATAGATAGAGGCTCATGTTAAATTGGTAGTAAAATCACTACCAATTAAGGATTATTTTTTAGAGAAAATTATCTCAGCACAGTCTGCTGATTTAATTACTCAAAAATTTAAACTGTATTCAACTTCTGGTTGGCCGAAGACACACATGAAACCTCTTGAATTAATTGCTTTTTTTAGTATCGTAATGAGATAAGCGTAGCTGAGGGTATTTTGCTAAAAGGTAACCGAATTGTTATTCCAGCGAGTTTACAAATGGAGGTTCTGAATTTCATACACACAGGGCATCAGGGTATAGTAAAATGCAGGGAGCGAGCCAAAAGTTCAGTATGGTAGATTGGACTATCCACGCAAATTGAAAATCTAATTAGAGCATGCCCCAAGTGTGTCCAAAAAAGGGTTAATATTAAGGAATATTCTCCTACCAGACCATGGCAAGTTATTGCTGTAGACTTGTTCAAATGTAAAAGCTGGTTTCTAATAGTAACCGATTATTATTCGCGATTTATAGAAATACTTCGTTTAACAAAATTAACTGAAGATGAAGTTATTATGTGTATGAAAACTATTCTTGCTCGATTTGGAATTCCAGATATTTGTCGCAGACAACGGCCCACAGTTTCTAAGAGGTTTAAAAAACTTTGCTAATAATTATAAATTTCGTCATGTAGCAAGCAGTCCTTACTTTTCACAGTCCAATGGTGCGGTAGAAGCAACTGTTAAAGTAGCAAAAAACTATATAAAAAAAGAATGAGAACATTAATTTGGCCATAATGGTTTACCGGGCCACTCCATTGGAGTGTGGGTTTAGCCCCGCTGAACTCCTTATGAATAGGAAAATAAAAATGTTATTACATATATTACCAGAAATGTGTGAATTAGAGATATGTACTCCTATATGGGTAACCGATCTTAGAGAGTATGGGTGTATAGAACAGAAATGTGCAGAACCATGACCGTATACAGTGTGTACAGTATAGAATGCAGTACATGGGGATCTTGAAAACTGTAAGAGATACGATCTTGGTTAAATGGGACAAAAGTTGCATAATCATGAGGGTATCTCAGATCGGTTTTCAAATTTCAAAATTTTTTCATAGGTTACTAGATAGAGGCAAAAAACACAAAATTTACGATTTCTTTATTTGCTCGTAGTTAGTCTACTAATTGAAATAGAATGTTCAAATTTGGTACATCATGGTAATTCCCCATTGCGCTTCACATTTTCAACTTAGATTTTGTCCAGGGCATCTAGATTTTGCGTGACGATGTTCAACTTTTTATTTTTAAATAGCCGCCATATTGGATTTTTACATTTTTGAAATGCTGACAAAAAACCCTTCCCAAAGAGGTATAACATGGCTATGTTTGATTGAATCAAAACACTAAAAATCACATAATTATGTTTTGGTCATAGTAGGCTTTAATTTCCATTATGACAAAGAGAAACAATTGCTCTAAAAATTTTAAACTCAATTTTCAGTGGTAATAAAAACAGTAAAAACGTAGAAAATTGAAAATAAATCTGTATTAATCAGAACTTACATAACTATGCATTAACAAAGAATAAATACAAACTAGCATCTACTCAATACAAAATATTATTTAAGCTGTTTTTAGTTGTCGTTCATGTTCAGACAATTGCAAATTAACAATCAAGGAAAAAAATATAACAATAGTCAGCCACATGAAATCATTATTTATTTTAAATGTTCACATAACCCCCCATTTTGTTGAACACACAACCGACACCTTTTATAAACATCTTTACAAGATCGTCTTATCATAGTTGGAGTTATTTTATTTACGGCCTCTTGGACTGCTTGTTGTAATTGGCCTACATTATCATACGTTTTTGAGTACACACAACTTTTTAAATGGCCCCATATAAAAAAATCTAGAGGAGTTAAATCCGGTGATCTCGCCGGTCACTTAATGGGTCTCCGATTTCCAATCCAGTTTTCATTATACTCAGAATTAAAAAAATTTCTAATAATCAGAGCATTGTGGGGTGGAGCGCCATCATTTTCAAAAATCATATTTTGCAAAGTAGCAAGTGGAAGCTCCATTAGTCTATCTGCCACATTTCCCTGCAATAAATCTAAGTATCTCGCAGAGTTTAAATTTGCATCATAAAAAAACGAACCTATAATGTAACTTCCAATAATACCAATCCAGACGTTGAATCCCCATTTAACTTGATGTCTAACTTGGCAGTTCAAATGTGGATTTTCATCTGACCAAAAAATTGTATTTTTGCGGTAAATCGATTTTCGTCAGATCACAAAATTGTATATGCAAAATTTGAATTTTCGTTGCACTTTCTGATGTACCAAGCACAAAATTCCATTCTTCAAATTTGATCTTCAGTACGCAATCCCTGACATGGTCGTTCATGATATGGATGGTACTTGAAACGTTTTAAAATAGCTCTTGCCGTAGAATGAGCAACACCTGTTATATTCTGAATTTGTCTAAGAGAAGTACGAGGATTTTCGACAACTGTTTGTAAAACGCTGTTTTCATTATCTTTTTTAATTTGCCTATTTCTCTTAGACAAGCCAAAACTACCATAATTTATTAAATTATTTTGTAATCTCCGAAACATACATCTGTTTCGTTGATGTTTTTCTGGGTATTTATTTAAATACAATTCAGCGGCTTTAACATCATTCCTTCCAGAAAGAATAAAACATTCTAACATTTGATATTTATCACGGTTAGTAAAGCGATCCATTTCAAGCACAAATGCTTTGCTTAAATTTCTATGTAAATTAATTAACTGTTTTTTTAAACTGCACTACTTGAAACATAAAATAAAGGACAAACTTTGACGTTTCTCAGATGTTGAGCAATTGTTTCTCTTTGTCATAACGGAAATTAAAGCCTACTACGACCAAAACATAATTATGTGATTTTTAGTGTTTTGATTCAATCAAACATAGCCATGTTATACCTCTTTGGAAAGGGGTTTTTGTCAGCATTTCAAAAATGTAAAAATCCAATATGGCGGCTATTTAAAAATAAAAAGTTGAACATCGTAACGCACAATCTTGATGCCCTAGACAAAATCTAAGTTGAAAATGTGAAGTGCAATGGGGAATTACCATGCTGTATCAAATTTGAACATTATATTTCAATTAGTAGACTAACTACGAGCAAATAAAGAAATCGTCAATTTTGTGCCATGTACTGCATTTTATACTGTACACACTGTATAGTTAAAACGCAGAAAGATTTATACAAGTGTAACAGATGGATGCTTACTGAAGCTTTGTTTCAGGAACAGATTAAAATAGATACAGTATAAATTAGATTTACAAAATACAGTGAGTACGGACCATGCACAGACGAAAAAAAGTGTTAATGAAAATGATCCGGAGTAGTATAGTACAGTGCCAGATAATTCTCCCAAGAAGAAATAGTTAAATGAAACTAGCAACTCTGACATACAACCAGCCATTAATGATCAGGAAGTCAAGGTCATTGTATCGGCCAAAACCAAAAAGAATTTCAAAAAACCTGCCTGGATGTCTGATTATGCTTTATAAAGATTAGGCATAACCATAGACTTTGTTTTGTAGCCGTTCAAGAATTTTGTAGATGGCATTGTTAAGTATTGTATAAAAAGTGAAGATGTTGGGTAAGTAGAGATACTATGGTGGTTGATACCTAACCTATGAATAGGGGAAGAGTGGGCTGTGACGACGGAGTGTCAAGTATTAAAAAATAAAGGTCTGCTATACCATATATACTGGTGCTTTTTTAATGTAGATAGTTACAAGGTAATAACACAACAGACAGCACTCCGAATATGACAAACATATTGGCTTTACAGATAGAGAAATTTTTGCAAGTGTACGTTGATCTTTATCAGTCATTATCTTCTCCAAGTACACACTTCCATAGACCATAATCTATGAAAACCTTACACATTTAAAATTTCCAATTGTCGTAATTTTTGTCTTTCAAGCTTTTCTATACCTGGAACACCAGCAGGACACGTGTAGTTTGGATATGCAGATACTGTACTTTTACCATTTGTTGTAATCATCCTAACTTGATGATTTTTATAACTTTTATCCAAGTAAAAAAAAATAAATCTAAGTTGTTAGCTTATCTGGGCCCATAACCTGTTAAAACAATAAGCAGTATTCATCTAATTTACTAAAACAGGAACATTACAAAAACTATCATAATTTTTGACAGTATAGTTAAAAAAGGACAAAAAACATAAAACAAGTAAACTGTGACTACTTGGCCGTATTATTCCAAAAAGCATACAGCTTCAATCAAGCTTACAATTTTAACACTGTGTCTTCGACAATTAGGAGGGAAGAATGCGGTGATTTTGAATAGTTGTTCAGTATCACGTAGGCTAGTTACTAATTGTTAATTATTGACATTCATATTACGACTGTCATGCTCTGTGTTATTCTAGTTTAATAAAACCTTTCCAAATGTGTTTATAGGTTATACAACATTATGCAAGTAGATTTCCATTAATATTCACTTCCAGATAACTATAAATATTGTACTAGTAATATCAAAAACACACTTTATAAGACACAGTCACCAAAATGTTTAAACCAAATTTTGTTACCTTAGTTCACACATTTCCTGTATTCGCCTATACATATAACTTTCTGTATACAACCATATCGCATTGAAATATGTAATATTTGGATGCACCTCAAGATACTGATTATAAAATTTTACATCACTTGCATCCGATTGTATAGTTCGTATTGCTTTGTTGGTTTGTATTTCATACTTAAGTTTTGACATTTTACCTATTATAGTTTTAAGTTCTTCTTTTGCATCCTACAATAAAAACTTCTAAATAATAAATTGCTAAAACCATACTATTATCATACATTTCCAAATTCAATCCCAATAATATCTTTGTGCCGTACTAAGTTATCAATTATTTGAGTTAAAATCCTAGGTAAACGTTCTTTAACAGTCTGATAGGCAAAACTTCTAAAATCTCCATAATTAAAATCATTTTAAAAATGTGTGTAAATACTACCTTTTATAAAAAGCACTCAAAGGACATCTCGGAGGTGTTGCTGCATCCAACACTACTACATCTGTACTACTATCGCTTACAAACATTGTATATCTTTTATAGATGACTATCTATAGTTTGAAATCTTCAATAATAGGAAATTAGAAAAACGAATATATGATAACTGTTAATCCTTCAATATTATAATAGTGTTCTTAAATTCAATTTCTATAACCTTCAAATGTAAATAAGAAGAATATCACATATATAAATTAGGTTTGATTAATGTAGGGTTAACTTTAATGGGGGGTCAATAATAACATAACATCAGAAAGACATCTGTATGAAATTTTTGTTCCGAGGAGACAAATACATAGATAAATTTCCACGAGCGTCTCACGGAAGAAAAACCGTGGCTGCAAGGACAGGTTAGGTTACTGTTAAAAATAGATAATTAAAAAACACAAATTAGATATTATTATTAAAAAACACAAATCACTTAACACGCATATCAGAACAGTCTGCAATAGTTTTAGAACAACTGTTCTGATATGCGTGTTAAGTGATTTGTGTTTTTTAATAATAATATCTATTTTTAACAGTAACCTAAACTATCATTGCAGCCACGGCATTTGTGCCGGGAGACGCTCGTAAATTTCCTATAGTTTATCTCTCTTGCACAATAAGTAAATAATACTGTAGTGGCGTTACAAACAGCAAGTAGGGAGAATGGCGGGAAACATTTAAATTCAAAAATTCTGAATAGGTGATATTTTTAAATCCAAAAAGTAGTAAAATTGCAATTTAAATAGAACTTAATCAAATCTTTATGTAAAACTATAATTATTAATTGTGCAATAAATGTAAAAATCAGTGTTACATAATTAATTATGGTTTTAAATAAAGATTTGATATTAAGTTTTATTTAAAATTTTTAACTACTCACACTCAGGGTTATACCAGCTTCCTTCATATTATGGTGGTTATGTAGGAAATTCATGGAAATATGACAAACCAACTAATTGATTACATTTTTTTTTATTAATGTACAAGCATAAGAATTAAGATTTAGGATTATATTTGTTAGACAGAGTAGATCAATAAAAAAGTAAATGCAATAAATAAATAGAAAAGATTGTAATTATTTGGCTCTGCAATTATTTTTTATAAAAAGAACTTTGACAAAAAATACTTGATATTAAAAATAAAACAAATATAGTTGTCATAATAACTGTTTGGACAGTGTTGCCACATCTCTAACAAATACATAAAAAAAGGTATCTTGTGGTTCTCAAGTAACACTCCCACTGCACACCTGCAGCACAAGGAAACGAAAGCTGCAACTAATCATTAGTTACTTTCAAATTCACAACTCCCAATTTTTTTATGAACTTATTATGTTTGACTGAACCTATAGATCATCTATAACCCTACGGGATAGAATTTAATCTCTATATTAATACGAATGACAAGGCAAAGCACCATCTATGCGTCTAAGAAGAAAAGTAAATTAAAGATGGCGAACATGGCGCTATTTTTAAATTTTAAATGTTTAAAAACTACCGCTTCAAATTAAATACAATCACAAAATTGATCAAGTTCAAGTGCTAAGATTACTTATATAAGTATGTTCTGAACATTAAAATCATTTAATGTTCAAAATATAGTAAAATAAGTACTATGAAGCATGGAATTTGACCATTTCATGAATAGTATTTCACCTGAACAAAAAAATTAGGTTTTGTAATGTTACTTAATTAATATTACCTTTTTCATGTGTAAAATAGGATACTTAACACTGAGAAGACAAATACAACTTTGGTGTTATTATTATGTTCAAACGTATTGTACATGAAACATTTAGAAATCTATCATTAACAATAGAATATGCAATAGAAAAAATTATACAATATATTAGATAATCAACAACAAATTTCGAAAATATTGAGAACAATAAAATAACAGCAGATACACAAAATTCTTACATCAAAACTTAAAATAAAGCAGCAAGCTCTTTTATAGCAATCTCCTACTTTTTTGTCAATATTTAATCTGGCCTGCTTAGTTCAAATGTCTTGTCTGTAAAACTTTGAGAATTTTACCTAAGGCATTTCAGTTGTTTATTACATGAGCTTATCTGCTTTCTATCCTAAGATTACACCGACTTTAAGTTTGTTCTAAATGCAAACTGAAATCACAAAAACTTTTACATGCTTAGTTAAAATGTCTAGTTTGCAATAATAAATACCTATTGGCTATGTTGACTAAGCATATTTAAGTTAAAACTTACAACATATACTTAGGTAAACCATATTATCATAAAATTAGTCAGCTAGAACAGTTCTTATATATTTAATTCAGATGCAACACATTTACAATAAAATCTGTCTCACCCTCTTTTGAATTTCTTTATCATATCAGTACTGTTAGAAAGGCCTACATGGATCCTTGTTTGTTAGCAATTTAATATCTGTGCAATTTAAAATAAATTTCAAGTATTATACTCCCCCTGTCCTATAATAATAGTGACAAGTATAAAATATTTTAGTATGAATATTAAGCCAATAGTAAAAATCTAGTTGCAATTGTCCAGTTCTTGGTGTCGCAAAAGAAAAACAAAAAGTTGTAAAAGGAGCAATTACGTTGGTTGTAAAACAATGTATGTGCAACAGAGTGTCCATAGCAAAAATTTCAAAACATGCTTTTAAAGATATGTCATAACTGACCAATGTGGATTCTTTGAAAAAATTAAACTGTGAACGTAAATGCAACGATTAAAAAGAAAAAACTTAGACATATTCCTCTTAGCAGAAGAGGAGTCATCAGATCAGCGTATGACATTGAAGTTCCCAAATTTACAATATTTTGAGTCTATGTTGAGTTCGTTTTTAAAAGATATTGTACTAGTATCATATGCACTACAAGAGGAAAATACTTTGGTACAAAAATTTCTTTCAGATAATTGTTTAAACACAATTTTCTGTCTGCAAAGCTGTTTAAGTATAGATTTGCCAAAACCCAAACATCCTGGTACTGAAAGAGACGGATAAGAGAGGTTGTTGATCAAAGTTTTATCCATTATTCCTAGAAACAAAAAATTAGAGGATAATAAAATTATTGAATTACTTATGCAAAGCTAAAGTATTTTTGATGAAGAACATATTGTACGGCTACTACTACCGCGTTTCTTTAATTTAAAACAAGCAATAATAGAGGTCTTTATTACTCACTGTTCACAAGTCTAATTAACAGTATATGCCTTATTTATATGTTTTCAGTCCACTTAACAATGAAGCACTACTACACTAATGAATTTACAAGCACTAATATCTTCTTAAACTAACTTCTTTACCATAGGTCCATTAACAACACTAACACAACTATTTGTTTATACACTTCTATTTATTTATGTATACTACAAGCTGCATGTACATTAGACACTGCATGTAACATTTCGTCTTAACATTTATGTATACTTCTAAAAGCTCCAACTACTATTAGTTTACAACGTTATAATTTATATTAGACATTCTAGTATAGACTGACCCCTGCATTTCTTAGCGGCCTTATATATACTCTGAGTTAAAGATATGATTCATCCTCTGGTACTTACTAGAAGCTTCCCGGTCCATGCGAGAATGAACAGTGCTGGCGGCGTTTTGTGTGTTTGATTGCTAGAAGCATTCTAGAATCCTGGAAACTATGCAGACCCTACAACGCTTGTGTGTTTGACGGGTTGCCTAATAGTAGCTCGCAACAATATCATAATTCCTAATGGCATTATTCAATACTGTAGCGGGCTGCTACTACCGCGTTTCTTTAATTTAAAACAAGTAATAATAAAGGTCTTTATTACTCACTGTTCACAAGTCTAATTAACAGTGTATGCCTTATTTATAGATGTTTTCAGTCCACTTAACAATGAAGCACTATTACACTAATAAATTTACAAGCACTAATTTCTTCTTAAACTAACTTCTTTACCATAGGTCCATTAACAACACTAACACAACTATTTGTTTATATACTTCTATTTATTTATGTATACTACAAGCTGCATGCACATTAGACACAGCATATAACATTTATGTATACTTCTAAAAGCTCAAACTACTATTACTTTACAACGTTATAATTTATATTAGACATTCTAGTATAGACTGACCCTTGCATTTCTTAGCGGTCTTATATATACTCAGATTTAAAGATATGACTCATCTTCTGGTAATTACGAGAAGCTTCCAGGTCTGGCGAGAATGAACAGTGCTGGCGGCGTTTTGTGTGTTTGATTGCTAGAAGCATTCTAGAATCCTGAAGACTATGCAGACCCTACAACGCTTGTGTGTTTGACGGGTTGCCTAATAGTAGCTCGCAACACTACCCCCTCTTTAAAACCGTTACGTCTCGTAACTGTAAATACATTTTGGCGCCAATTCGATGAGTAATGACGGTATCGGCAGCTATCTCCTCTGGTGCATCCACCGCGTCGTTGGAAATAACAGTCAACACTCTTTTCTTGGTCTTGGTAGGCAACCGGCTGATAACAACAAACAAGGACCTGGACGTTGGTTTCCTGGAAAACTACTTCTAGCATATTTCGGACTATCCTCCAATCTAAGCGATCCAGTCCACAACCTAGATTGGGCATCGCTAGTTTCGTTACTCCATTTTCCATCATCTGAGCTTTAAGATTCAGCAAAGCCTCGCATAGATGTCCATAACTAGGTCTCTGCCATGAAGAATTTTTGGTGAGCAGATAGTAAACATAACGATTTTTATCCTGAAGAACCAAAGCTTTTCCTACAGTTGGCTGCTGTTGTACTAATTCATCCACACATCCAAACTTTTTCTTGAAAACAACAGCTATTCCCCTTGACATTTCCAGATCTTGAGCTACGCAATGTGCAAGGGAATACTCTTCTGGTGCTCTAAACAGGTCTTGCTGTTTTTCAACCACAACGCCAAATCTCGCCTTAGCGGAACCACCATACGCCGCCATAAAACGCTCGAAATCTACATTTGGCTCATGATTAATAACTTGTCGAATGCCATTCTCTTTATTCGAGCCTTCCTGGTTGTTGCCAGCGTAGGATGTTAAACGGTCAAAGTGTACCACTTTTGGTTTACCACGGGGAGATCTTCTGATCCGGTACATTACATCATTAATCCTTTTCATCACTTCGAACGGGCCTTCCCATTGTCTTAGTAATTTTGGCGACAACCCCACGCTGTCTTTGTGGATTATACAACACACTAAATCTCCAGGTTGATAACTACCTTCTTGAGCTCTCGTGTCATATTGTGATTTCATTTGATCGCTTGCGGCCTGGATATCCTTTCGGACGTTTTCGTAAATGCTATTTGATCTTTCACGAAAAATCTTCACCAGCGATCTCTTCTCCAGGTTTAAATCCAAACTGAAGATTACATGGTAGCCGCAATTCACGTCCTAATATCACGCAAGCGGGAGAGTATCCTGTGCTGTCATGTACCGAAGATTGGCACGCCAGTAGCAATAAATGTAAATGTTAGTCCCAGTCTCCTTGATGTTCAGAAACAACTTTGGCTAGGTACTTTCCTAACGTCCTGTTCGTTCTTTCAACCATTCCATCCGAATGATGATGAAGTGGCGTGGTTCTAGTCTTCCTGATTCCAAGATGCTTGCAGACATTTTGAAACAACGCTGATTCGAAGTTCCGACCTTGATCGGAGTGTAATTCCAACGGAACTCCAAAGTGACAAAACAACTCCTTCACTAGTACATTTGCAACCGTCTTGGCTTCTTGGCTGGGTATAGCATACGCCTCCGGCAATTTGGTAAAATAATCCATTGCAACCAAGATGTATTTATTTCCTTTCTCTGAATCAGAAAACGGACCAGCTATAACAATGGCCACCTTTTCGAAAGGATTCCCCACGTTATAGTATCTCATTGGGGCTTTCCGTTTAGTAACCGGGTCATTTCCAGAGGCACACAACTCGCATTTCCGGCACCACTCCTTCACATCTTCTTTGCAGTTCACCAAATAGAATCTATCTCTCACTCTTTCGAGAGTTCTTTTTACACCAAAGTGCACTCCGGAAATATCATCGTGCAGGTGCTGCAACACTTCCGGCACTTTGCTTCTTGGCACTATCACTTGAAGTCTCTCAGTGACATCTTCACATTCCAGATGTCGTTTTAATATTCTATTTTCAATCACCAAGGAGTCCTACTGTGCCCAGTATGCTTACAGGCTCCTACTTGAAATACTAATTTCTTCCCAAGCTGGTCGTTGTCCTCTACTTTTCCACTCAATAATACGTCCCAATTCGGCGTCATTCTCTTGGTCTTCCCGTATTCTTTCGAGTTGCCAAGTATCATTGGTTAGCGTCATTCTATGGATGGTATTTATTTTCTCTTATATCTTAGAGCAATGATTGCAGTCTACCGGACAAGGTCTCCTTGACAGAGCGTCTGCATTCCAATGGCTAGTTTCTACACGATGTTCTGTGTGAAAGTCATATTCCTGCAGCCGTTCTATCCACCTTGCAACTTACCCTTTAGGATTTCGAAACTGCAGTAACCATTGTAGTGCAGCATGGTCTGTTCTCAATAGTGATTTATGGCCCTATAAGTACTTATAAAAGTGCTCTACGGATTTGACGACGGCCAACAGCTTCCTTCGTGTCACACAATAGTTCCTTTCTGGACGCGACAAGACCTTGCTGAAATACCCAATAATTTTTTCTTGTCCGTCCTGTATTGCTAAAAACAGAACCAGTTTTTTAATAGCCTTAGCTTAATTCAGTATTGTTAACTTTGTCGTCCAAATATTGTTTGAACTTTTTTTAATGTAACTATAATTGATAGCTTATTCTTATAAGGTATTTCTTCACAAACTAATCGTTGTTGAACCGTGAAATGTATGTTTAGTTTGCTAGATAATAACCTAGGGCGTGTTAGGTACATGATCGGAGTCACTACAAGCGTTCATATACACCATAGCAACAATTAGTAGTGTATTTAAATAACAAACACATTTTCAACATTTGGCAACGTAGTCGACAGCTGACATATGACGTCATAGCCTTGATTCTTCGGATCAAGTATAACGTCAGAACGTTGCTGTACGACGATCACCGCAGTCCCGTCCATGACGTCACAAAATACATACTTATAGGAAATCTCTGCACTTACATTTTTCAACATACGTGTGTTTTGAAATATGTTTCATTGAAAGTAATATAAAGCCGATCCTAATTCAAAACGTGCCCACAAGTATTTTACATTTGAAAAGAATTCATGTTTTCACAACTATTTTACATTGAAGTTATATAGGGCCGATCCTAATTCAAAACGGTGCACGTGTATTTTACATATGGAAAATACGTCTGAACACGTTTTGAATTAGGACCGGCCCTACCTCACTACTAATGTAGTTATTCGTCAATGTAGTATTTGGGTATGTTACTCTAAATAATGAACTTATATATAAGCAATCAATATATGTGTAATATATGTTAATTTGGATAAACGCATACAATATATGTAATATTAAAGATATGTATGTTATAGTATATAAAATCAATGTATGTAAGTGCAATGTGTAATAAAGCATTTTAATGATTGCACGTTTTTATTTAAGTGAGAGGTGAGGCAGAATGGGGGGATTGCGGATCGGCCTGCACCAGAATTCCTATATAAAACGTATAAGCAAAAGTCACGTGAACTGTGAATGTATGATCACTTGGGGTGAATTACCTTTATATCTGACAAAAATGACCAGAACGGATCTTAGAATTCCACATGTTAAATCCCATAAGAAAACCGTTTTTTTTGCGCTGTGAAGGTCTGCATGCGACTGGTCATTAGTAAGGTGAATGATCTTTGTATCTACCAAAAATGGTCTTTTTGGACCTTAGAATTTCCCATGTTAAATCCCATAAAAAAACCGGTTTTTTTGTGCTCGTATGAACATAGTTTACCTACTTTTATCATTTTCTAACTTACTAAAATAGGTAGAATGCTTAAATTCTTAATTTTATAACCCTCAACAAACTGAACTGGTTTCCATAATTTTGATATTATATTTAAATTATTCCATAGTTAAAATAAAAACTGTTTCAAACTAAATTTATAATTACATAACCGAGGCATCATTCTCAATTTTAAGCACGCAACAGCCGAGATTGATATTTTGTGACGTCTAGACGGGACTGCGGTATAAAATTTTAAACGGGATTACACATAAATACAATAAGTTTCAGAATGTAGTTCAATACGAGTACATCATTAACTAAAGCAATAAAAATAAATAAATCACAATCTTTCTTAAACAGATATTTTGTAAGGCTTCAACTGTTAACAGTAACATCGAACGAAATCAAGTATACGTCAAGCAAACGTTTTAGAATTTTGCTAGAACATACAAATCAAAATAATATACATTTATTAGCAAACACAGTTAGCATGTGGATTATCTGCTATGTTACTTCGAGAGTGTTTCAAAAAAACTTCTTGCAGACCGCTAGTTGCCGCATTCTCTTCACACTCTAATCCAAACACTGGCAAAGCTGCTGTTACACGCTTAAACAAATGCTTCACATTATAGCCCGACTTGGCACTAGTTTCAATGAATAAGACATCAAGCTCTTTAGCCTTTTCTTTGCCTTCTTCGGTACTAACTTGTCTTTTATCGAACAAGTCAGTTTTGTTACCGACGAGCATTATTATTACGTCATTTCCTCTTTCCATTCGAACATCGTCGATCCATTTCCCAATTTGATTATAAGAATCAGGATTCGTAATATCATAAACCACAACAGCAATTGTTGAATCTCGAATGTACGATGGTATAAGAGATCGAAATCTTTCTTGACCGGCCGTGTCCCATAACTGAAGTCGAATTATTCTGTCTTGCAAATACATCGTTTTCGATAAAAAATCAATCCCTATCGTTGCTTGATACGTGTTATCAAAACTGTCGTACATAAACCTTGTTATAAGCGATGTTTTTCCAACACTCTGCTCGCCTAAAAATACTAACTTAAATTTTTGAAGAGGTTTAATTAGATCTGTAGGAAAAGGCATTTTTTAATATTGTATTTGCAGATAGCATTCCCAAATGGATTTAGTTAACTAGGCACACAGAAATCGAGCGATATCGTAGGTTATACCGTAATTGAAGTTTTATTTTTGAAGGATACAAATAAAAGTTTAAATTTAAATATCTAATTGACATTAGGCTTGAAAGCATCACATCTGTGGGTGGTAGACCTGAAACATACTGTGACTAATTGCTAGCTTGCGGGTTTTACTACGTAATACTTATATGGATGTGGATATACCAGGAAACCAAAAACTATCTTGGTCAGAAGCTTATCATCTTCAAATATTCTCATCAAATTTTAATATTGTGACATTTAACTTCATTGGATTGGCTTAATTTAATTAAATCGGTGGTTTGTCAGACGTTGTTAATTTAAGGAACTCTTATCAGTTGTTACGTTTATTTTTCAACATAAATTAAATACCCTTTTTTCCTTGGTTAAGTCATTACCCGCTCCAATAAATTCCATTTCTATTCTTAAATTCTACAATACCCTATATAGGGTACCTGTTCAGAATAAGCCCGCTTTAACATAATTTTTATTCAAATCCACTTTGCTTTTAAAACGAAAATTTATTCGATGAATTAAATAGTCAATACCTTGTTTTAGGTATCCGTCAATTTATTAAACATTTCGATAACGTATAATTGCTTTCTCTTGTGTTTCCCATCTAAAGACTTGCCAAAACAATGGATCCTACTATCAGTTAGCGTGTTTTCCAATTTGTCCATCGCGCTTTGATAACGCGAGAATTGTAGTTCAAACTCGTGTTATTTGAACCAATTTTTAATTTGATTCTGTAGCTTGTACGTTAAAATATTTTCTACAGTATTCGTCCCAGTACTTCAAGAGCTATGCACGTTCTTTTGTTCGACAAGTAGGAGGTATCGCGTGTATCGGTGAGTTTTTCCGCGTTTACCCATAATCAGATTCTCTTTTTAGCTCTTAGCTTGAGGCCAAATTGGTTCTTTCGTTATGTAGGCCCAACTGTTCTTCAATGTAGACCAACTGCTTTTGTCTGTAGACCGCTGCTGCAGTTACGGTGACAGGGTGAATGGATCCTGACTACCGTGGGGTTGCTGTGCTACCTCACACCCGACAGATTGCAAGATAAGCATCCCGACGCTTAGAGGTATGTGACTCGTTTTCTTTTGTGCACATCGAGGATTATTATTTATCAGCGGTTGATGTTGTGAAACCAGTCCACCATACATGTTTAAAAGCTAGCTTTGCTAGTGCTTCTGGTTATATTTCTTTAATTCTTTCTACAATTTGTTCTACATTTAATACTTTAATTTAACACACTATTGAGAAAATCTAAGCATTACTTTTTTCCAATCAATTTTATTACATGTTAGCTACGAAATGCGCACTTCGTGGATCCATCATAAAATGTGTCCTTTACAATATAACTTAAATTTAATACTTTTCTTTATCCATGTGAATCAAGAAATTTTAATTAATTTTTATTGTTAATAGATAATCGTGGGCGACGTGCTATTTTGTTTCTTTGATATGTTGGTGAATCCCTCCATTCTCCGCGTTTAGTAGTTAGCCTGGTATTTACGGTTCTTCCGGCTACGTCTAGGTACGTAGCATAAATTCTGACCTCCTGACGTGGGTGTGCGAGTTTGTTTTAGTGAATTTTTTGGCCCTGATTTTGTTTCGTGTAACTTCGGCCCCGATTTTGTTTTAGTTAACGATTACTTCGATTTAGTTTTGGTTAATTTCTGCTCCGAGTTTGTTTTACTTAATTTTTGCTCTGATTATTTTTGTTATTAGTGCCTAAGTTCCTATATTACCTGCATTTCTCGGCCTGATGCTACTTGTTTTTTCTTCCTTTACGTTCGACCTATTTATTTTTTCTTTTTCTTTTGGCTCTTTGGTGTTCCTCATATGAGGATCGGTTTTCTTTATTTCTGGTGTGGGTTCGATCTTCTTGAATTTTGATTTTGTTCTCTTCCGTGATTGCTAAATATTCTTGGTTAGCGCATGTCAGACGATTGGACTTGTGTTTTCGCCAATAATCCTAGTCCAATGAAAACGCTGGCGCCCAAGATTTTTTTCTTTTTTCTTCCTTCCCTCTCGGTAAATTTTGTTCTCCCTGTCAAGTCTAGAGTTGGTTTCTTTCTCCGATTGTTCTTTTATTCTACAGCCCTATTCTAATTTCTATTTTGTTGTTTCGCTTCTATTGGTGTTCTTGAAATTTATCCGTCGGATATGTTTTAGATTGCCATATATTCGCAATAATTTTATTTTGATTTCTAGTGAGTTACGATTAGTCTTTATTTATTTACTTTCTACTAATTTCTTTCTTGTTCGTATTCAAAATGACTTCTTTTTCGGCTTTACACCAAGGTCTTCCTGAGTGGGAATGGAATTTGAAATTTTCTGGTTACCCAAACACTCTTACCGTACATGATTTTTTGGGACGGGTCGAAGAACTTCGACGAACTCAACATGTGCAGCTATTTGAGTCTGCAGGTGACTTGTTCGAGGCTAAAGCGTTGCTTTGGTATCATGGTTACCGGCATAGGTTTTTGACTTTTACTTTACATGACCGAATTGTTAAGATTTCTTCGACGCCTACGGGTAGATCCGATACTTCCTCCGTACGTTCTACTGTTCTTCCTCCTGGTTCTACTTCTACGTGAGGTGGTATGCTTTAATTGCGATAAACCTAGTCATGTTTCGATACGTTGTACCCGTCCTAAAGTACTCCATTGTTATGGTTGCGAATATAAGGGAGTTTCTCGCCGCAACTGTCCACACTGTCATCCTAATACTAATAGGTCTTCGAATCATACTTTAAATATTCTCCTCACCTCTAGCTGCCTAATTTCTTCTGCTTCTCACTCTACGTCCTCTTCTGTCCATCATCCAGGTCATCCTACTACTACTATCAAAACCTACCCTTCTTCGGCGAATACAGCTTCGAACAAAATTTCCTCCGTTTCTAGTTCGACATCCTATTCTACTCCTCCTTCTGCTCGGCCTTACTTATTTACTCCCACCCCAAACTGTGCCTCCACTATCATTACAACCCATGCTTCAAATTAGTGACTTGCTGGTAGCTTTTTCAGAGTTTGTTCCCGCTTTCTTAAACGAATCTACCAAAGAAATCCTTGTCCTGTGTGCAAACACAAATGCCGCTGAAGTGACAATAATTTTTAATTCAGTCTGCGAAGGTCCTCTTGAAGTTCATGAACCTGTATCTTTAATGCCTCTTCCCGTTTTTGTCAAAATTTTACCTGTTCCTGCTTTCCTAAATGCTTCTACTCAAAAAATTTCTGTCGTGCTGACAATCACAGCCGTAGCTGAAGTGAAGATAATTTCTAATACGAATAGAGAAGGTCCTGTTGAAATTAGGAAACCCGTAGCTGTGATGCCTGTTGCTGTAATCGTCAAAGTTTTATCTGATCCTGTTTCGCTATCTATTATTGTTAAGAAACCAGTTTCTATTGTGGCTGATGTTTAGTCTGTTCATACTTCGTTGTCTAACAGTAATGGTTTCTTACTTGATTCTATTCTTTTATCGAACGTTGATGAAACGATACCTACTTTTACTTATTTTTCTCATGCTGACAAAATGCTACTTGCTTCTGTTCTTTTAGCAGAGGTTGGTGGAATCCTAGCTGATGTCCTGTTATCTAATGTTGATGAAGGTCAACCTGATTCTGCTTTTCTTCTATTGGGGATGAAGTTCTTCCTGATACTGTTTGTTCTGGTAACGTTGATGAACTTCTACCTGATCCTGTTCCTTTATGTAATATGGTTGAAGTGTTATCGTATTCTGTTCCTTTTCCTAGGGTTGATATTTTTACAGCCAATGCTGTTTTCTTTCCTAACTGTGATACTTCTTGTACTCCATCTAACGTCGTTGAAATTTTATCTACTTCTGTCTCTCTAGTTAACGTAACTGGAGTATGGTCTGCTCGTGTTTCTTTTCGTAAGGTTGATTTTCGTACAGCTCATACTTTTTCCTTTTCTACCGTTTACTTTCTTACCACCAGTTCTAGAAACAAACAACCTTCTTTCATAAAGTGTTTTAAGTTCCATAAATTACGACAACCACTACTATCTCCACCCTCACCACCACTTTTTCAACCTCGTACTACAACTCTTACACCTCCTGCTGTTCCTGTGTGGCAGAAAACTGCCTAACAGAAGCGGACGTTATTCTATGCTCCTTCCGAACCGGAAGATGAATGTCGGCGAAGTCCTAATGTCCTTGATCTCGTTTTATTTTTTTTTGGCGGCGTAAACGCCTTAAGCCCAATTTCTAGTCCTCGTGTCCCCGATTCTTATGCCGACTTTGCTTTCCTTCGGACTTGATTTTTGGACGTTACGATTTCGTTTTACTTTCCTGTTTTGCTAGGTTTTCTTTCGTTTTCTTGCTTTTTCTTACCCCGTGTGGGTCAGGGGATAGAATAGACCCATGGTACGACCTGCCTGTCGTAAGAGGTGACTACAGCGGTCCAACACATACACACATGCATACTTTATACACGCACAACACATACACACACACACACACTTCTTACACACCCCCACATACACACACGCGCACGCACACGCACAAACCTACTCATACATAACTTCACTAGTATTCAGTTTTATTTCCTTTTGTACGATTGTTAGTTTTTTTTGTTTTGTACTTGGTGTTATTCTCTTTGGTTTTTTTCTTTCTTTTTCGGTCCTTTCGTTCCATATTCCTCTCCTTTTTCCGGTTGCTGATCTGCTTTGCTATCGGTTCTTAGTCCCATTGTGTTTCGTCCATCCGCTCCTGTGGTAGGTGTTTGTTAGTCCGTTCTACCTTTTTTCGGAAACCACGACTTAGTCGACTTTAGAACTAGTTAGTATTTCCTTTTTTTGGTTCATCGGTTTTGGTTACTACAGTTAGTAAAACATCGTTTCCTTTTACCAGCGCTCTCCCACTGTCCCTCTCGTTCTCCCTTGTTGCCCTTTTGTTTACTTAAGGGTTGACCTTTGGATGCTCTTTTGATTCGCAATGTTGGTTTTTTTCCTCGTTCCTTTTCTTCTCTTGAGGTTGATAACCATACTGTTTCTTATGAGAAACATCCGTCGTTTGACGACTCTGCAGTGCTGGGGCCGTTCCAACTTAGTCCGCCTTGATTACTTATTACCTGCCTTTCTTTCCTTCCTTCTTTTTTTTCTTTTTCTATTAGTAGCCCTTTGAGCCGGATTTTGTTTGGTGTCTGTTTTTGTTTTTTTTTCTATCCGGAATCTGTTGTGGTCGGTCTTGTTGTTGTTTTGAGGTTATTCCTTTTTCTGTGCTTTTGGTTGTTTCCGTAACGAATGTTCTTTTTGTTTGAAGCGAATTTTTTTTCGTTTTCGTTTTGTTTGGGTTTTTTTTGCGTCCTGCCCATTCCCGGATTTTGGCTTTTCTACTCCGATCTGTTTATTTTGCTGGGGAGGAGAGAAGGTTTTGTTACGTTTATTTTTCAACATAAATTAAATACCCTTTTCCCCTTGGTTAAGGGGGTAATAATAAATAATAATAATAATTTTAATTTGATTCTGCAGCTTGTGCGTTGAAATATTTTCTACATTACTCGTCCCAGTACTTCAAGAGCGATAAACGTTTTTTTGTTCGACAAGTAGGAGGTATCTTACGTGTATCGGTGAGTTTTTCCCCGCTTACCCATAATCAGATTCTCTTTTTAGCTCTTAGCTGGAGGCCAAATTGGTTCTTATTTATGTAGGCCCAACTGTTCTTTGCCACAGACCAACTGCTTTTACCTGTAGATTGCTAATGCCGTTATAAGAACAGGGTAAATGAATCCCGACGACCGTGGCGATGCGGTGCTGATTCACTCCCGATGGCGTGCAAACTAAGCTTATCAGCGTTTGGCGTAGTTACGTGATAAGAAACGTGACACTGTAGGACTATTGTTTGTTTCTGAGAATCGATCTTTTCGCTGTACAGGTGTGATGTATCATTGTTAAAAAGGTTTGACAAAAGCTCGCACGCGTTTATTTACTACTGATTAATTTTCAACGAACTTCGTTCGTTTATGAAATCGATTTGTCGTCCGTCTGTCCGTCCGTCCGAGGCCTTTCTAATGGTCGGACATCAATGTGTGATACATCAATCGATTCAGCTCGGTGTCCTGAGCTTAAGTTTTGATGTCAGTTAAAATCGGGCCACGGGGACGCCGTGCCCCGCGATATTCCGTCGGGAAAAAAAAAATTTCAAATAGGTCCAAAATTAATGTGCGATACATATTTGGACTCCCCTAACATAGCTGAGTCGAAATATGGTACCCCCCACAAAATCTGACCACGAATACCCGACCCCCCCTACGGGAATTAATTTTTATCAAAAATTTCAAATAGGTCCAAAATTAATGTGCGATACATAAATTGTTTTAAAGTAAGTCTACATTTGGAAGTTCGTTGCGACAATGCCTTGCATTTTCAACTTGTTTTGTGTAAAATACGTGATACACACTTCGTATCTAAAGTACTAAATTGTTCGTATCACATAATTATTTGCTTTGAAATAGTAACGCTTAATTTATTTCTTTTGCTTGTTTGTACAGAATCCTTTATTTATTGTTAGCGTTAATAGATAATCGTGGGCGATGTGCTTTTTTTGGTATTTAGGTGAATCCCCCCACTGTCCGAGTTTGGTAGTTAGCCTGGTATTTAAGTTTGTTCCGGCTACGTCCTAAATACGTAGCATAAATTTTGACGCCCTGGCGTGGTGCTCCGATTTTGTTTCATGTAACTTTGATCCCGATTTTGTTTTAGTTAGCGGTTACTTCGAATTGGTTTCGCTTAATTTCTGCTCCAAGTTTGTTTTAGTTAATTTTTGGATCGAGGTTAGTTGTAGTTAATTTTTTTTGCTTCGATTTTGGGTTTTCGTTAATTTGTGTTCCGATTTAGTTCCGTTTAATTTCTGGTCCACTTTTTGTCTTGTTTCTGGCATGATTTTTTGTTTGCGGTCCAAGTTACTACGTTATCCGTTTTCCTAGGTCAGATACTACTTATGTTTTCTTCCCTTACGTTCGAAATGGTATTTATTTCTTTTCGTTATTTCTTGTGTGAATTCGATCTTCTTAAATTTTAGTTTGGTTTTCGTGCCTGATCGCTAAGTATCCTTGGTTAGCTCATTTCAGATTATTAGACTTGTGTTTTCGCCAATAATCCTAGTCCATTGAAAACGCTGGCGCCCAAGATTTTTCTTTTTTTCTTCCTTCTCTCTCGGTATATTTTGTTTTCCGCGAGTTAAGGTTCGGGCCTTTGGAGCTGTGTTTTTAAAAAACAACTTAAACACTTAACAAAAATTTAATGTAATTTGTACATAATAACTTTATAAAAAATTAATTGTACTGGTGAGTAGCCTAGGTAGACAACAATGCTAAAGCTGTATTACGCAGACTGACTGCCGGGCCTTGAGCTCCCGGGCTTTTTATAATAACCTGCCCCTCACACGGCTGTGGGAACTTGCAGATCTCATGTCTGCTTTACACTTTGTTACAATGTATCAATCTTAATTCTAAGTAATTGCGGTATGTTGACCGCCTGTGACCTGCCACCTGCAGTATCACTGCCCTCACGGATGCAAAGTTGCATGTCCGTTCACATGAACTGTCGATAACCTCTCTGGGTTATCCTTGTATTACAATGTTGCATTGAACTTATACTTTATTTAACAATTTCTAATAATTCCTATTAGATTCAATATTTCAATATATATAGGTAATTGGGGGATACATAACTCCTCCCACCGTAAATGAAAAATTAAGGTTTTTCTTAATTTTTAAATACATAAAATGCATTATTCAAAGTCATTTAAAATTCATTGTTTCTAAGGGTATACTTATTGTTTCCTTTTTTCTCCTTGTTTCCTTAAATCTAGAACTTTATCGTTCTCTAATTTATCTTTTACTTTGTCATAAGTTATTTTTAGCTTTTGTTTGTGGTCTTTCGCATATTGTTGATATACTTCCTTGTTATAGTGTATGTCATAGGGATTTCGGGAATCTGAATGTCCTAATGTTAATTCTAAGAGTGTAAAATTTGTTGATGAGTGAATTGTGTTATTATAGGCGATTAGTGCGTATGACATTAAATTGGTTATATGTTCCTTTTTATAATTTATTCTTAATAATCGAATTTGTTCTAACAGGGTTAAATGTAGTCGTTCAATTAGTCAGTTTGACTCAGGGTGGTTTTCCGTTATGAAATGAATTTTTATCTTGTGAAGTTCTAAAGTGTTTTGTATTGTCTCATTTTTAAATTCGCTACCATTATCTAGAGTTATTGATTCGGGTGTTCCGTAAAATGTGAAATATTGTAAAAATCCTTGGGTCACGTCGATGCTATTTTTGGATGTGATTGGTATTGCTTGGCCTATTTTTGTGAATGCGTCTACAATTGTTAGAAAGTTTTGTGCTTCTACTACTAGAGTATCGGCATGTAGTTTTTGAAATGGTTTGTCGGTGTTTTGGTTAACATTAAGGGTATCTTTGGGGTTTCCTATCGTATTTCGCTCTGTCACATAGTTCGCATTGGTTAATAAAATCTGTGGTCAATTCCTTCATGTCTTTAAAATAATAACGTCTTACAAGTTGCTTTATAGTTTCGTTAATTCCACGATGGTTGGTTTTTCCTTCGTGTTGATTCCTAATTACATCGTTTATTTCGTCAGGGTCGTCTAGTGTTATTAGTTTTCTAGTACATCTGACGAGTTCAGGGCCAGAGTTATTGAATAATTTAATGTATAATTCTGAAAATCTTTGGTATAAATGTTCGGTGTTGAAATAAAAATAAAATCGTTTTTCTCGGGGGTGTATTCTTTTAGAACTTTAATTATTTGTTCCTCATTGTCATCTTTAGTTATTTGAATTTGGTATATCTTTTTGTTATCTACTTTTGTATATTTTACTGGATTGGGGTTATGTAAAACTTCGGTTATTATAAATTGGTTGGGTTTCATATCGATTGCTTCGTTTAAAATTTTAATCGCGTTTTTTGGTTCTTCGTTTTGTGTCGAATGTATCGTGTCGATCTCGTCTGGATCTTCCCTTATTTCTGCTTCGTCTACGTTTCCTATAATGGATTCCGTTTCTAATGCATTTAGTTGGATTCTGCTTAAAGCGTCTGCGTTGTTGTTATAGATTCCTTTTTTGTATATAATTTCGTAATCATACTCTTCGAGTCTGATTCTCCATCTTTGTAATTTTGAATTCGGTTCTTTCAGTTTGCATAGCCATACTAGTGGTCTATGATCGGTGTATATGTAAAACTTTCTTCAGTATAGGTAAGGTCTAAAATATTTTGTTGCCCAAATTATGGCTAATAATTCTTTTTCTATGGTACTATATTTCTGTTCGGTTTCATTTAGGGTTCTGGATGCGTAGCTGATGGGTTTATCGCTACCTACTTTTCCTTGGCTCAATACTGCGCCTAATGCTACATTCGATGCGTCTGTCGTCAGTATAAATGGTTTTGTAAAGTCTGGGTATTCTAATACAGGGTGATTCGTTAATATGTTTTTAATTTTGTCTATGGCTTTAATAAATTCCGGGTGTGTTCAATTTTGTTTCCTTTTTAAACAATTTGTCAGGGTTTGGTTATCTGAGCGTAACATTTAATGAATCTGCGGTAGTAACCACTAAGTCCTAGAAATCCTTTAATTTCTTTGGTTGTCTTTGGTAATGGGTAATTTAGAACTGCATTTGTTTTGTCGGGATTTGGCATTACTCCTTGGGGTGTTATTACATGTCCTAAAAATGATACTTCTTTTGTAAAATTCACTTTTGTCTAATTGTACTTTAAAATGTGCTTGTCTAAGTCTTTCGAATACTTCTTTCAATCTTTCTATGTGTTCTACCAATGATGTGGAATAAACTATGATGTCGTCAAGGTATACAAGGCATTTTTCATTGTGTATTCCTCGTAGTATATTGTCCATGACTCTCTGGAAAGTAGCGGGTGCGTTCTTTAATCCAAATGGCATTCATTTGTACTCGTAATGTCCTCTAGGTGTGCTGAAGGCTGTTTTTGATATGTCTTTTTCTTCCATCTCTACCTGATGGTATCCTGATGCTAGGTCTAATGTTGTAAAATATTGGCATTTGCCTAATTTGTCTAAAATTTCGGTAATATTTGGTAGTGGATATTTGTCATCTACCGTTTTTTCATTTAACTTTCTATAATCTATTACCATTCTGTACTTTCTCTTTCCGGTTGCGTCTAATTTCTTAGGTACTATTAACACGGGGCTTCTCCATGGTGAGTTCGAGTGCTGGATTATGTCTTGGTCTAATAAGTCTGCTACTTGTCTGTCAGCTTCTTCTTGGCTTGCATGAGGTAGTCTATATGCTTTTGTAAAAATTAGCTTATTGTCTGTTAACTCGATATTATGTTTACTGTGTTGGTGAATGTTAATGGTACTCCTTCACAGTGGAATATGTCTCGGTATTCAAAACATAAGTTTTTAATTGCTCTTTCTTCTTCTTGATTGATGTCGGTATTGAAGCGGATGTTAGTTAAATTTTCTCTTAACATTTTGTCATGTTCTATTGGGTTGTATTCGTTTTCTAAATTTTCGTCTATTTCCATTTCGTTAAAATTTAGTTCTTCTACGTTAATTGGGTTTGTCAGTGATAATTCTACGGGATAGTCGTTCGAATTTAGTATTGTTGTGGTTGCATAATTATCTTTTATTTGCACTAAGGCAGTTGGGGTTTCTACTCCTTGTTGAAATGTCATATGATTTATTATTCCTAAATTTTTGTTAGATTTTACTGGGATTTTTATTTTTCGTTCCGTTCGGGGTTCTATAGTGTATTTTTGTTTGATTTGTGTGTTTTGAAATTTAATTGGGATTTTTCCGTATTTTGTCCTTAATAAGCGATTTTTAATGTCAATGTTGGCTCCTAATTTTCTTAGAAGGTCCATTCCGATTAATCCGTCATATTTGTCGTTAAATTCGAATACACAAAATTTATGTTTCATTTTAACATTAAATGTTCTCGGTAAGGGTATATTGGCTACGAATTGGTGTATTGTCGTTTGATGGGCTGTTTTAATTTTAAATATTTCTCTTTCTACATAATCTAAATAATGTTTTTGTACGGTTCTGGGGCTAATTAATGTTTTTGATGATCCGGTGTCGATTAATAGTTTGAATTTAGCGTGGGGTATTTCTATGTATGGTAATACTAAGTGATTTATGTTATTTAAGTTTATTAAGTTTGGTTGTCTATGAATGGGTCCATTTGAAAATTTGAATTCGAGTTTTCGTCGTCGTACTCCTCGTAAGTTTCGTATTGTTCGTCACGTTCGTAAGTTTCTGCATGATTTGATTCATTGTTCGTAGGTGTCTCAATGTAATTATTCTGGTCAGTGTCAAATTTTTCTATTTCTTGATGGAATAGTTCTTCCGATGTAAAATTGCGTTTCTGATGAGGGTTTGGTCGGATATGTGTTATCTTTGTATTTTGTCTGGTGTTACCAGATGAGGTATCCATTGGTGTTGGTTTGTAATAATTATTAGGGTTGTTATTATTATTATTCATTGGTGTATTTCTATTGGGGTTTGCGTTGAATGCTGGTCTTTGTTGGTTTAGGTTTTGATTAAATCTTGGTTGGAATGCTGGTTTCGTAAAAGTTGGGTTAAATGTTGGTTTTGAAAAATGTTTATATTGATTATTAAAATTGGTATTGTTGAAACTTGGGTTATTAATTCGCGGTTGATTTGTTTGTGCGTTAAAGGGTGTGAATTTTTGTTGAGGGATTGTTTGTCTTGTGGCTTGTATGTGTTTTTATTGGTGAATAACTTTTATTCGCGTTGGGGTTGTATAGTCTGTTGCGGTAATACATTACATTTTCTTCTTCTATGACTAGGTTCATAGCTTCTTCTAGATTTTGGGGTCGTTGGAATCTGATTTTATCCGATAGTCGTTCTGGTAAAGCGTTTATGTACGTGTCTAGTGCCATTTCGTCATACATTTTTGTTTTTAAATGTCTAACGTTTTGATCGGGTTCTTCGATTTTTAATTTGGTTAGTATTAAACTTCTCACGTCTTGGCATTTCATTCTGAATTAGTAAGGGGATTGATTGTGTTCCATTCTAAGGTTTATTAGGTCTCGTACCAGGCATTTTATGTTACGTTGGTCTCCAAAATATGCAATTAGTAGCTGTTTAAACTCCTGCCATTCTTGTAAATCGTCCCTACTGGCGATTAAGGTTAGTGCTCTTCCGGTTAGTTTACTTATTACCAAGCGTATAAGCAATGAATTTTTTTTGTTATCTCCGGGTTTGTAGAAGGTTTTTAGGAACATTTCAGATGCTCCAATGAAATTTGAGAGATGTGCTTCCGTGCCATCATATATCTGTATTGTCTCCAAATAGAGTCGCATGTCTGTGCTACTCATGTTGGTTAAGGGTTGTTTTTGATTTTGGGAAATTTCAAAAAAAAAAAATTTTTTTTTTTGAATTGAGGTTTATTTCGCTATGTGTATTGTTATTTTTGCTTCCGATTTACTAATTTTCCGTTTGGGTTGTGAAATTTCAAATTTTGTAGAAATTGGCGTTGGTTTTGCTATTTGTAGCATTAATTATGCTTGGGATGTATTAATTTTCCTTTTGGATTGGATAATTTCGAATCTTGCAAAAATTTGGGTTGGTTTTGCTATTTGTAGCGTAATTATGCTTGGGATGTATTAATTTTACTTTTGGATTGGATAATTTCGAATCTTGCAAAAATTGATGTTGATTTAGCTATTTGAAACGTTAATTTTGGTTTGGGTTTATTAATCTTTCATTTAGGTTAGGCAAATTCAAATTTTGTAAAGATTGAGATTTATTTTGCTATTTTCAGCGTTAGTTTTGGTTTGGATTTGTTAATTTTTAGTTTAGATTGGGTAAATAAAAATTTGGTAAAGGTTGAGATTTATTTTGTTATTTTTCAGCGTTATTTTTGGTTAGGATTTGTAAATTTTAAGTTTAGACTGCGTCGGGTTATTTTTGGAATCGTAGTTGCTGTTATTTGTATTTAGTTAAACAGTGCGGTGATGTACTCGTGAGATTTGTATTCAATAATGTTGAATTAATTACCGTAGTCTTGGATTTGCTTGTTTTTATGCAGCTTTTAATTTGTCTTGAGTTTCTGCTTCTTAAAGAATCTGAAATGGATGGATTTGTTCTCGCTATATCTGCTTAGCTTTGTTTTAGTTTAATTCTGTTAATTTGTAATTAATACTCTTTCCGTGGGTTGAGTTGCCTGAACGTACAGTTCGTCTGTCTTGAATTCTAATTATAACTTGAGGTTAATTACTTCTGCACTTTATTGTTTGCAATTAAATACATAAGTTGTAGTCTTTGTTATTTTGTAATAATTGCGTACGTGCTTAATAACAGATGACTATACTTATTGAGGTAATTAACACTTACAGGTGTTAATTTCAGTTTATAGGAATTACTAATTCGTTTTTCTTACTCGCTAGTTACTTGCATAAATGTTACGTCTAGTTTTATTCTTAGATCTCTCGGTATTTAATTATAATGCTTGTTGGTAATTGGATCTCTCCGTAATGTTAGTTTTCAGGTTACAATTAAAGCTTCTTATGATGATCGTTTTACTGCACTAAGATAATGCACTTTATAAATGATGAGTAATTTTTAATTGAAAAACGTTTAGCTTTTATTGTGTGTTTGTACTGCAATTTTACGTGCTTTTATGGATTAATTACTTGTAGGTATTAAATGCAAAAACTGCGTCGCGTTTATTATCCCGTGATGGATTAATGCAACTTATTTGCTGTGGTGAATGCTGGATGTAATTTCATGCGCTTTTATGGATTAATTAAATGCAAAACTGCGTTGCTTTAGTTCTGAAGTTATTGCAATTCTCCGAGGTTTTTAAGTGTGTAATAAGGATGCTTCTTTTGCGAGCTTTGCTTTCTTAGGTGGTTTTAGGTTACCGTAGCAGAGTGTTTTGCTATAATATATAAGGTCAATGTTTTAAATAATCGTTCCGTGGTTGCTTTTGAAGAATTAGCTTTAGCTTTGAAATTAAATTGCGTTCTGTGTTTCTAGTTTGCCGGGTTGAAACGTGCTTTTGAATCTCGGTAGTTAATGGTTCTTATTTGGTGTTAGTGAGTGTGCGTCTGTTATTTTTGGATTATTTTGAGTTTGTTTTAATAATTGTGGTAAGAATCTCTTTTAAATTCAAGTCTCATTTGTTTTTTAAAGAAAAAAAAATCTCTTTAACATTCGTCTCATAAAATGTTATACAGTCTCGTTTTGAAAATAATTTACTTTGTAACTATTTTCAAGAATATATTCATAAAATAAAATTCATAAAACAATAATAATAAATGGCAATCAATAATAATAGTACTAGCATATATCAATTATAGTTTCTGGTTTTTTAAAAAAAGGTATGGAAATGAACTTACATTAATTTCATCTGTTTCTTTGGTGGGTTCGATCGATGTTGTATCTTGTCCACCTTGGTTTGTTTGTTGGATTTAGACGATTCTGGTTCTGCGTCCAACTTGGTTTGTTGCTGGATTTAGACTATGTTTGTTCTTCCTCCAACTTGGTTTGGGTTCTACCAAAATTTCGAATTAAAATTCTATTTTTTTTTACCTATAGTCTGTGTTGCTGTATTATGTACAGCCCTTTTTATTTCTTTCCATTTATTTTCTATGTTCTCTCCTATAGCTTTCTCTTTGATCTTGTTATCTAATACTTGTTTATAGTGTTCTTTTACCTCACTATCATTAAGCTTTTCTAGCTCCCATTCCTCTCTTTTAGCCTTTCACAATTTTTTGAATTTTAGGTTACACTTCATTTTAACTAAGTTATGATCGCTATCTATGTCAGCTCCTGGATAACTATGGAAGTTTTTAACTTGGTTTCTAAATATTTGTTTAACTAAAATATAATCTATTTGGTACCTAGTCCTATCACTTGGCGCTTTCCAGGTATATCTTCTTCTAACATGTTGTTCGAATAGGGTGTTTACAGTTACTAATCTATGTTCCTGGCAAAATTCAACTAATCTTTTTCTTCTATGATTTCGTTTACCATACCCAAATTTTCCTATCATTTTTCCCTAACTATCTTCTCCCACTGTCGCATTAAAATTGCCCATAACTATTAAATTCTCATTTTCCTTTACTTTTCTCACTATACTATTTATATCCTCGTATACCTTTTCTACTTCCTCATTCTCGTACTAAGTTGTTGGTATGGAAACCTGAACTAAAACAGTGTCTGTGGGTTTCGTACTCAATCTAACCATAATTATTTTATCACTAAATTGTGAGTACTCTTTAACTTTACGTCCTAATCTTTTACCTAACACTATACCTATCCCTGCCTGTCCATTAGTTGAAGAAGTTGTAATTATTTTATAATTATCTTTCCAAAAGTCATTACTATCTGGCCATCTCACCTTACTAATACCTGAAATGGCCAGCTTTCCTTTTCTGATTTCGACTAATAAATTCGCTAACTTATCTACTCTCAGTAATGACCTTACATTCCAAGTCCTTATCACTAAATTGAACCGTTGTTTTAAATTCTTACGATGACGAGCCCCAAGTACCTCCTTCCGGAGATCCGATTGAGGGTTTATTTTACTTCCGGACAAGAATTTTACATGTGAGCTCTCCATCATACATAGTTCGGTTTTTAGGCCACGCATACCTGGGAAATATTGTGGTAGGTTCCCATATCTTTCCACAACGCAGTTTTTAAAGATTTTAGCAAAAAGCCGTATCCGTCACGACCAACCCCCAACAAGCTTGTAAATTATTGAGGATCGCTCGAGACCAACCGACCCTCCTCTAATATCTTTTAGCCAGCAAGGCTGATGCCCCTTGCTGCGCCTTTTAATCGCCTTTTACGATAAGCAGGCCTACTATAGTAGTATTCTCGTACTATAGGTAGGTTTATGGATTGACAGATTATAAATATAGATCACATTGACTTCAAGTTCATTGTTCAAGTTGTGAATGAAAGTTGAAAAGAGAAAAGGTTTTTAATAGATTTCGGCTTTAGGGCACGGAAATCTCCAATTGTAATAATTTGGACACCAACCCTGAAAACCTTCAAACTTTTATTTAATAGGTTCGTTATTTTAATAAGGAAAGGTCGCATCCTTATATTTAGAACCACTTACTGTTCTATAAAACGCTGCTAATAAAAAAATCAGTTTGAACTGAAAGAATGTGTGTGTTTCAGCACAAGCATTGAAATCGTCGTAGAATAAATGTGTTATTGAAGCAAATTTTGGCCGATAAAACAAACATTTGTTACATAGGTGCTGCCTCGTGTACGTAATGGTAAAGATTTATTGAAGAATAATACAAAATTTTGTACGTCTATACCACTCATTTTAAATAACACATTTATTAATTGTAATTTTATTGAACTTTGTAGGGTTTTACAAATAATTAATTTATTTGGTTACGGAACTGATTTCAGAATGAATTGCATAAAAGATTCATCAAGGTAAGTTTATGCTTCAAGACAACCGTGCGACCTTAGACAAAAGCCACACTTAGAATGATTCATAAGCGTTCGTGTTTGTTAGTCGAATATTCTAAAAGTGTTATTAACTTTAGAATTTTAATTTTACGGTAGAATAATGGTATTTAATCACGGCCGATATACCGATCTATTGGCTACAATTCTTGTGTTAATTTCCTACTGGCACGAAAGTCTTTTTTCTCTCTCTTTCTCTCTCGAACAAGGCCATCTACTTGCCTAACTTTTTATGCTATTCGTACTTGGTGCAATTAATTAATATGGATAGAAACAATAGATAGATCATGGAACAAGATCGGACATTTCAATTTATATAAAAAAGGAAAAGTCAGTCAATGTCGTGACGTCACCAATAGAATGTAATAAAACTCGATCATGTTAGATTTGTGTTCTACTGTGGTATTCTTTCGCGTGCCAGTTCCTTCGGCATTTCCCACGGTCGCAAAAATAACACTCCTCTTACGGATTCTTAATTTAATTTTTAATCTTACGCAATTTCGTTGTTTATTACGTTTTAGTTATTTGTGACATTCAAAATCAACTTAACAATGAAGGAACTAGTGATTACCAGCGAGATAAATAGAATCACAAATGGCGTTGCAAAGAAAAATGAAGAATGCAAGGTCTTCAATCAATGCTGTAAAGGTAGGAAAGCTTCTTTCAAATGTATATTTATCATAATCTTGATAATGGTAATTTTTATGCTCGATTAGAAGGCAATGACATATTTTTAAAGGTACAAAACAAGTTTGCAATGATAAAGTCTTAAGAACGAATAGAGGTCACGAACTGATCTGTTTGCAGACTCGCTATGTATTCGAGGTTAGGGAATAGTTAGCACAAAACTTTGTTAGTTACCAATCAATTTTTAAAAAGACTTTAATGTAGTTGTACAGGGCCGCGTGTGTTCAAAATGTATTGTGCCGCCCGTACCAAGTATATAGAAGGTTAATTGAAAAATACTTTAATACTATTAGCAGTGGCGGCTTGTGGTGATTTTATTTGAGGGGCTCTAACTGCTTATGGCATGAATATAATACAAGATAACATAAGCAACACTCACCTTCAGTGGTTTGGTGTATTCAGCCTAGTCACTCACACAGACCCATTAATTTTTGTATACTTGTTTATAGGTTTATGTACAAAAAGTCACACACTGTACTCAAATTGTCACGTAATAATAATTTTACTGCTTGTAAACGAAATCAAGCCTTCTGTCTTTCTGAGCAATAACATGGTCTATAACTTTTTCGTCAAAATTGTTGATGTTATGTATTAAGTTTTTGTTGACTGACATCATTGCTAAGGGATTAAGACGTTCTTCGGTCATTGTGTTCTTTAGATAAGTTTTAATCCTATTAAGAGTTGAAAAACATCTTTCAGATTCGGCAGTGGACATTGAGGTTGTGACTATAATTTTTAATAATTTTATTGTTTCGCCAAATGTTTCGTTTAACCCATTTTGGGTCAACCAGGAAAGCATGTTTCGACCGCCTAAAATATTTTTAAAATCCGTTTTTGAGTACATCGCTTCCAATTCAGTCTCAATTTGTCTGGCTGTAACATCGGATAACACTTAACAATCGATTGGAAATGCGATTTTGGAATTTTTTTTGAGTAAGTATCAAAATTAGTTACGTCTACTAAAAATGCGGCTTCTAAATGAGTTCGGTATGAGAGCCTGCCCTTTACCTGAACAACTATTGTATCGCACACTTCTTTAGCAACCAAATTTCGATTTTCCACGTTTCTAATTTTTCTTCGTTTAGTATCATTACAGATTATATTTTTTTCTATCTCATCAGTTGAATTTCTAGCAGATGCTATTATCCTTTCAGTCTTCCATTTTTTTCTTCAATGCAACATTGTCTGTATCTCTAGCTTGAAACTGATTAAATAATATGTTAACATGTGGAAAAATTTTATGAAATAAATTGAGAAAAAACACAAAATCAGGATCTTCCAGAATTCTACGCAAAACATATGCTTACCTGCAGGTATTAGTTTTATTGCATTTTTCTTCTAATTCCTCAAAGCATTCGATTAGTTTTTCTCTATTCTCATATACGACGTTCACAATACGAATATTATAATTCCAACGTGTGGCAACAACAGTGGGCAATTTTTGCTTCACTATTTCTTTTAGCACATCACACCTGTGAATAGAATGAGAAAAAAACATCTTACACTTTAAAGTTCATAATTACAACTCCGCAAGCGCGGTATACTAGACACCACGGCAGTTGGTAGCGCTAATCTTTATACAGATTTTGGCGCGCCCATCTGTCAATGACGTCACCAATATACAAATTAAATGCGCAATTGACGGAAAATATATATTAAATTTGCAAACAGTTATGACAATAAGGTACTCACATAAATAGGTCCCGCTTCCGGGTCATTTAAAGATGGTGGCTGCTAGCAAGGTTAAGTTAAAGTTGGCGTCTGCTGACGTCTATCAGGGCTGCTGATGGCCCCCCTTCTGAAGTATTTAAAGATGGTGACTGCTCCGGTTAGCTGTTAGCGGAGCTATTATTAGCTATTATTATTAGAGATTATTAGAGATAGTAGGTAAGGTAACGCGATATTAAACAAAAGTTATTACTAACGGTAATCGGTAAGATAAGATACTAACTAAAATTATTATTATAGGTAATCGGTAAGATAACGATATTAAAACTAAGGGTATTATCAAAGATAATAAATAAGATAAAGGTATTAACTTAGATATTATCAAAGATAATAGATAAAGGTAATGATAGAGTAACTCCGTGGAGCCGTTAAATAAGCATTTCTCGTACCCTCTAAAAAGAGCGACCTGTGAAGCAGGCCCGTTTGCAATAAACGGCACGAGGGACCGGCAAAAGCATTTGGGTGCATCCCTGCACCCGGCGTTAATCGATATCGGTAATACAATCACCCGATACCTACACGGTATATAGCGACAACTATATAAACTCATGCACTCACACATTCACACACTCATACATACCTTCACTGCCAGTGCCCATGCGCTGACATCGGCACCGCATGACCTCACGAAAGATTCTCAGAGACGGGGTCCAGGTGTCTGTGAAAACCTCCCGCGCAACCACACGGTGACTAACAGAAATGAAAAAGGCAGAGAAATAGAAACGGTAGAAAGAGGGAGGTGATTATTTGGAATGCATAAGAGGCACTTCCAGGTAGAAAAAAAGTAGAGGAAGGGCTCGCATTGAGCAAAAGAGACAGAAAAAGGTGGATAGCAAAGCGCTACTCAACCAGCCAATGTGGTCAGTAGCCCGGAGTGAGGAAACATCACTCTTATGTGGCAGACGGGTGTTCCGGGACGAGAACAGGTCCACCGAGAGAAGGATAAGGCATAAACGGAGATAGTAGGATACGAAAAAGTAGAGTTTTTGGACAAGCGTCCGAGAGAAGATAGAGAATTGTCCCTGTTAAAGCACAGATTGGTCTGAAGGACCACCTGCGATATTAATCCGACAAGATAAGGTATATCACACGTCAAAAATTCATTAGACTCTTAAGAAAACTAGTACGATCATTTTCCTAACGAGTGCATTCACTACGATAAGAAAATCAGACAAAAGTTGACACAACAACTTAAAAGTATCATTACAGATACATTCACACAAAAACAAACTGTTTTAAGGTAGTTTTTTAAAACGGTAGCACCCTAAACACACAACGATGCCTAATTATAAGCAGTTAAATACAGGTACACTGTCCCAATATGCTAAAACAACCGAGAATTTAATAAGATATCAATAGAAAGCAATAGCGCCTCACCACGAAGTTCAATAAAAAACAATGAAAAAAAATGTTTATAAGTTATGGTGATTTAGTAAAAAAAGAAACAAATAATGATATAGTATAATGCGGGCAACTGTAACAATTCAGAGGAAAAACACATGGAATAGATAATCCTAGTTTTTTGCAACTGCGAATATGAACTATTTCTTACAATGGCATAGGCCGCGGCTCCTATGTGAGCCCAAAGAAGAAAAACATCCACTCTAACATCAGCTAAAACCAATCATAAAAATTCAATGAGTTGTTACAACCAAAGTTACGCCAATTACCACACAATTAAACAATGTAAGAAAAATACTAAGAACCAAATAATATGCTGGAGGAAAAGTTCGAGGATTAATTAAATGAAACGACAGAATTATTTTGAGGGGTGTAGAGGATGAAGTGATATACAGGTAACGGTATGGTCAAGGAAAAGTCAACCAAAAAGAAAAAGATAGCTAATTTAAGGTAAGTAAAGTTAAACGTGTAAGAGGTATACACAGTACAAGAGAGGAAATAAACGATTAAAGTTACTAATTGATGGTGAGAACAAAAAATATTAGGTAAATTGTGAAGGGAAGGGACGTGAAAAACTTAAGTAGCATTTGGGTCAGCAGAGAATGGCTTAAGGTCTTTAAGATGCCACCTGCCTTGGCGTTTTCTTTCAGCATCTTGAAGTTCGTAGATAAGGGGACTAATGACACGAATGACCTTACAAAGAATGAATTTAGGGGCTAATTTTGAGGAAAATTTCTTAGATGCATCGGATAAGACATCATTCTTTTTCCAAACTTGTTCGCCCAAGGCGAAGGAAATATTTCGTTTACGTAGTTATAGTGGTCCTTACTCTTTTCGTAGCTTTTAACAAATTTTTTCTAACGTCGTTAAAGATAGAAGGTAATGATTGTTGGTCTTTGTCCCAGCGTACTTTATCGTCAAATTCAATTACGTTAGTATCGTCAGGCACTAAACCATAGTAACTCCCATCGATTGGGTATATCTTCCAAAAACAAGAAATGACGGAGTGAATTGGGTTGCTTCGTGTTTAGATGTACGCAAAGCTTGAGCAATTTTAAAAATATGTTCATCCCATGTAGTACGGTCTGAATCAATATAGGAAGAGATAGCGGTAACTAAAACTCTATTTATTCTTTCGGTAGGGTTTACTTGAGGATGGTATTTTGCGTTAAACCAAATTTTTTGTACTTTATAACTCTTAACGAAATTTTGAAAATCTTTAGAGATAAATTGTGCCCCATTATCACAAAGAATAATCTGAGGAACACCAAAGATAAGAAACTACATTTTGTTCTAGGAATTTAATTATAGCAGCAGAAGTAGCTTTACGTAAGGGTTGCACCATAACAAATTTAGAAAACCAATCGGTGACAACTAAAAGATATTGGTTACCTTTTTTTGATCGGGGAATAGGTCCTAAGAAGTCAAGCGATAGTAATTGAAAGGGATAAGATACACGTTTAAAGTTATCCAATTGATAGTGATGGAGGAAATTAATCAAATGTTAGAAAACGTCATTGTGGTAGCACCAATAAAGACAAAGGTTATCGAAAAAAAATAATAATAATCTAAGACATATGTTAAGGGACTTGATAAGCAACAGATACATTGACAAAGAAGTAAAACGTGAAAAGCTTTTAGATGTACGTAGGGTTGAACGATTTTAAAGATAGTTTTAGCCATTTAATGTGAAGAGATAAGAGTAATCAAGACTCGATTCACTAACAAAATTGTTGAATAACAGAAAGATATCGTGTAAAACATATATTTACTAGGATGGGAAGTTCTCGTTCGAGTTCTGCCCAACTAATAAAGAAAAATTTCAACATCATTCTTAAAAAAATGATTTACAAATTCTAAAACGACAAACTTACCATGTAAATCTCGTCTAGACTTATAATGCTTAACAACCGGCCCTTGGGATCTCGTTCTAGACTTACAGAGCTGGACGACCAATTCGAATGGCAAATCTCGCTTAATGGATCTTAAAGTTCTACGTTGAAATATCGATATCTAAAAAAATATGCTATCAAGACAAACTCATACTCGCTATACAAAAAAATATTCCACGATACATGTATAAAGAAACAGTATTCCAAATTATTGGAATGTTCTTTCGATATTGCGGGAGTTATCAACAACCATCGTAAATGAGTTTAAATATAAAATGTTAACGACAATTCCTTTATTTCAGTATTTAAAGGAGCAGATATAAAGAGATCCAGTTTATTACAACATTTTGGAAGGTAAAAGATATGGTTAGATAATTTCGTTAACTATATATAAATGCAAAATCTTCTTTAAAAGGCATTTGTAAAGTATAGTATTTAAATTTAATTACGGTACGTATATAAATCACTTAATGAACCACGTTTAGAACTATATTAGAGCAAGATAGTATTTAATGAAAGAAATATGTCACGGTTAGGTTACAAAAAGACACTCCAAATTATAAAAAGGTAAATAATATGTGTTATTTAACAAACAAAAGCAAATCCCGGTACTCTAACGTTTTAAAAAATATTTTAATGACTCAAATCATTACGTTAAATGTTTTTTAAGACAAAGTTTCTTGTAAAGATAATTCGAATATCATTAATTAAATAGCTAGATTAGTAAAAGACACCTTTAAAATGTAAACACACAAGACAGTTTATGTACGGTTTTTAAAACAAGCAAGGGTTATGTTTTAATCTAATATAAAGTAAATAATTTTCGTAATAAACAGTGTTTAAGGCATGCAATTACTCAATTGATTATTTATTTGATTGTTTGTTTATTCATATATAAATAATTCGCTTACCAGTATAATGCAGAAGTAAGGTTAAGGTATAAATCCTTCCTAAAAACTTGCAGTTATGTGTAAAAAAAAATAACTATGCACTCAACAATAAAACTGAAGTCATCAAAAGCATACCACATTCAAAATTGAAAAAACATTATATTAAAACATATTTTATAACCAGGAGCTGCTATATTTCAGTTTCAAAATGGCCGACTCCTTCAGTTACCATAACAACTGTTTTCGACATCTAAGCAGTGGGGTGCGTTCCAAAACACGAACATAAAATTCAAGGTTAACAGATATTAAATAATTAATTTTTTAGTGAAAAAGGTATAAATAACATTAGTTAATACACTCTATAGTCATAAAAACAAAAGAAAAACCCTTATTTTGCAACTTCCACACGTTGAAGGCGCCATTCTTATACTTTAAAGTTCATAATTACAACTCCGCAAGCGCGGTATACTAGATATCACGGCAGTTGGTAGCGCTAATCTTTATACAGATTTTGGCGCGCCCATCTGTCAATGACGTCACCAATATACAAATTAAATGTGCAATTGACGGAAAATATATATTAAATTTGCAAACAGTTATGACAATAAGGTACTCACATAAATAGGTCCCGCTTCCGGGTCATTTAAAGATGGTGACTGCTAGCGGGGTTAAGTTAAAGTTGGCGTCTGCTAACGTCCATCAGGGCTGCTGATGGCCCTCTTCTGAAGTATTTAAAGATGGTGACTGCTCCGGTTAACTGTTAGCGGAGCATGGACTCCGGCTCGTTCTAGGGTCGTGGGACTGCTCCCAGGGTCGTATCAAATTCCTATATGTAGCGGGAACAATAAGGAACAGGTTAATCAGGTAAAGTCAAACAAAGATAAGCAAATGAAATCTACATAATAAAAAATGAAGCAGGAATTGCGGATAAATTAGAAAAAAAAATTAACTTCAGCATTTTGACTAGTTGCTTTTTGCAATATTAAATTTAATTGATGGGGATAACAGTGAACAAAATGGGCATTTTTATATTTAAGTTTTATTTTTGACTTAACTTCACTAGCAGAACCACTCATAACATTTGTACCGTCATAAGTTTGAGCGATTAGTTTAGATGGCGAGTTTAATATTAATTTATCTAATTCCTGCTCAATACACTCCGTTAAACCGTTAGCTGTTTTATCTATTACTCGTAGAAATGTCCAAAATCCCTCATAAAAATTTCCACTCTAGAAATATCTAACTATAATAACCATTTGGCATTGATTTGAAATTTCAGTCGCCTCATCGCACTGAATTGCCAAAAATTTACTACTTTTAATTTGATCTTGAATTTCTTGACGACACAGTGCAAGCATGCTTTCTAAAATCTCGTTTTGCATAGTTTTAGATGTACTTTTAAATACAATCTCTTTGTGTAAATGTTCTTTTAAAATTACATCCAATTCTAAAGTAAAATCAATTAATTCTAACAAAATTCCACGGTTTTCGGAATCTTTTTTTTCGTTGTGTCCTCTCAGTGACAAATCCAACTTTCCACAAAATTTAATACAATTGATAATTTTTTTTTAAATGTATCTATTTTTAGTCACCTGCTCATTATGCTTCATAATGTTCTACCTATATGCGGAATTTAACTGAACTACAATGTTCACGGAACCTAGCATAGCCAAATCCGTGCAAGACTTTATATGGTGCTTGCTAATTTCATGCTTTTTTATTTTATCGTTTATATGCTTCAGATCTCTAAATCCTTATTCCGACCATGTTTTGTCCATTCCGTCACAATAAAATAAATGGCAAAGAAAACAAAATAGAGCATTCGATTGAGAGCATCCAGAAATCCACTGACATTTTTTATAAATTTCTTTTGAAAAATGCTTTGTGAAACTGCGATTTCCAACCTTATCTACCTGTTTCATATTTAAATCCGGTGTCGGACGGCCTATGTTCTTAATTTTCACCTTTTCTGCTAATGGAAGAGTTTTAAATTTAATTTCGATTATATTACGAATATTATTTTAAGTCATCTTGAATAATTCAAAATAATAATCAAAAAAATTTAAGACGCATGTACGCCTTACAACCAAACTTACAGAAATTTTATAAAAGGAAATTATATATTTTAAATTAAATAACTAGTACTTAAATGTTAAACAAAATTTTATTATTATTATAAATATAATTTAATAAATTTTATTGTGTTAATCAAGTTTGAGTAAGACTACTTAATGATATAAGCTCCCAGTACCACTCAAACAAACAGAAAAACAAGTTGAAAATGCAAGGCATTGTCGCAACGAACTTCCAAATGTAAACTTACTTTAAAACAATTTAAAGAAATTAAAATTATTATGTTGTAATAATTATAAGTATTCAGATAAAATACAAAAATTTATAAACAACAAAAGAGACATTTTAATATATTTTATTTTATTGAATAAATATTTTAAAAGCTATATATATATATATATATATATATATATATATATATATATATTAGTTCTCATCAATAAGATAAGATTTTTTTTATATGAATCTAATTATTTTCGGCAATCAAAATTTAAGTTTAAACAATGTCTATAATATTGGAATAATTGGCATGAAATGCCATAAATTGTTCAAATATGTGTCGCATATTGATTTTAAACTTATTAAAAATTTTAATTATCCCTGTAGATTTTCCCGCGGGCTCGGCGTCCCCGTGGCCCGATTTTAACTGACATCAAAACTTAAGCTCTGGACACCGAGCTGAATCGATTGATGTATCACACATTGATGTCCGACCATTAAAAAGGCCTCGGACGGACAGACAGACGGACGACAAATCGATTTCATAAACGAACGAAGTTCGTTGATAGAGAATAATTAATTAAAATGGTTAACATATATTCTGTGATTAGTCCCGGGTATTGTGATTCCTCCGAATAAGTCAGTTTGATGTACGGTTGGAATATCTTCAGCCGAATTAAGAATGATTGCTTTATAGTGATCTGCATATATCACATCCCTGCCATTTCCAGCACAATGAACTACAGCTAAAGGCTCGCGAACTAATTCATCTTCTTTTGCACAAAAATTATATAATGTGATATTGAAGCCGAAATGATAATAAGGATCATTTGGATGTCTATTAAAGTTTATATTAATTCACAACTGTTAACATTTCTCAAATAAATTCGATTATCTCGAAAACTAAATGAGATATCGAAAAGTGTATAGCATATTTATAATCAGCGTAAAAAACTAGTAGAGTATAATCAGGCATCCTGGGCCCACATTTCCACCAGCATCCACATTTCCACACACATCTGGACCAAAAAGTTTTCTTCGACTAACCATTTTCATCTTTCGAGATAAACCTATCTTAAATTTTTTTATGTTTCGAGATAAATGAGCATCCACATTTCCACATACGAGATAAACCTATTTTTAAGATTTTTTACCGCTAACATTCTGAACCAAAAAGTTTTCTTCGACTAGCCATTTTTTTATCTTTCATCTGAACCAAATAGTTTTCTTTGTCTAGCCAATGCATCTTTTGAGATAAACCTATCTTGTTTGGTATTAATTAACATTAGAATTTTCTCAGCTACCCGAATCTCTAGGAATTTTTTCGATTGCATCACCCCCAAGGGAGCTACCCTGATTTTAAGATTTCTTACCTGTTGCGACTTTTGAGCGTTCTTATAAATTTTTTATACATGCGATACATTAAATTAGCTTAGAATTTTACACAACCCGAATCTGCAAACAGATTTGAAATCGGACCACGCCCTGCAAAGTTACACATATACCCTCTGCGAGATAAATCTTTCTCCACATTTCCATCCACGAGATAAACCTACCTTGTTTGGTATCAATTAAGATTAGAATTTTCTCAGCTACCCGAATTTCTAAGAATTTTTTAGATAGCGCCATCCCCCAGGGACCTACCCTGATTTTAAGATTTCTTACCTGTAGCGACTTTTGATCGTTCTTATAAATTTTTTATACATGCAATACATCTTGTTAGGCTAGAATTTTATGTAGAATCCGAATCTGTAAACAGATTTAAAACAGGACCACCTCTTACCATTTTACACACACTCTCTAAATTATAACTTTCCTGCAGCTTATACCTAAAAGAAAATCTAAAACCATTCTTAAAACTTTTATTACAGACAATTTTACTAATACAGTTTAAATTTTGTAAACCACATTTCTAAATACATATTCACAATTTTTTATTTTGAACCTAGAACTTCTCATATCGGCTCATACTTATTAATATTTATTTCTAAATAGAGCACTTTTTCCAAAGACCAACCGGACCCACATGTTTCAAATTCCTCTGATTTTGTTCTTATGGTTTTGCTTAAGACCTCGTACATATTCTCCAGATTACTAGAAGACGTTATAACCACATTTTTTGTGTTAAAGGATTTCACATCGGTAGTCTCTTCCCCCATTTTGGTGTAAACGCCGTAGAGTTCGCAATAGACTTTTACTGCTGTATGTTGTATTCTTTTTTCATTAATTAATCGAATAAATCGCTCTTTCTGCTTCCAAAGAAACTCGGGCACTCCATCGTCGACACTGGCGTTCTTTATGCGATAGCTAGCCATACGGTTGTTAAACGCTGTGCTAACCATTTCTACACAATCGTCGCTAGTAGCGGTAACTGATGCATTTTTATGTTTGTTGCTCCGTAGATGACTAGGGTATGCAGACTTTAACACCTCCATGTCGCACACTTTACACATAATTCGTGGTTGTTTCGTACAAGGCCCTTTAACAGCTGGCGGAGCTGAACGTTTACGGCTTAATGACATGCCGTGCTGTTTTCCTTGTGTCGCTGTAAGTTGCCCATTCTCGTAAAAGCGATACCGCAAGTCTCACAGTTTAAGTACTTTGCTGCGGACGGATGTATAAGCAACCTTGGACGATGTTACACCACAACATTTGTTCTGGTGCCGTTTGAGAGCATCCTCCTGGTAAAGTAGACGTGACACAGCTCGCATTTAAAAACGTTTGCAGATACCATTTTAGTGCAAAACAAAATCCGCACTATAGCACTTGACTTGTAAGCGAACTAACTTATAACTAAAGAGTTTACTCTTGCGCACCTGCTTTATGTACCCTATAGAATGCAAATCGAAGGTTTCCGAAGACACCCGAACGAAGTTGAGGATTCATCGGGGGAACTAAATGACGTCATCTTGAGCCAATCTTCGCTGCTCGTCCAATACATTTAGCGCCAATGCATGCACCTGGTTCGCTTCGTCGATGGTGCGAGTGCAGTTAGTAGAAACACCGGAAAACGTCTTCCATGTTATACGGATCGTGTGCATATTAAAAATCCAAAGGGTGGTAGCACACGCACACAAATTGTGTGCAAGTCGTGCTGTAGAAGATGCAGTGCTACTATAACCAAAAACTTAATAAAACACTTTAAACCTTTGCTAAGGGAATACCAACTTGCTGTCTACCGGATACTTACTAATAAAGTAATTTAATTTTAAATAACTTCTACGTCATACTTTAGGAAATGGAAGGCTTGAGTATTTTCTAAATGAATCACCAAGCGAAAGTATATGCTTAGCGGTATTTAAATTAACCATTAATTTCCAATTTTTACGACCGTCGTTAATTATAGATTAAAATTTAATTTGTGCACGTTCGAGCTTCTCGTAAACTAACATATTTTATAGCAACAATGCGCTGTATAATACATGCATACCCTTCGCCGCGCTACTGCTATTCTTGTAATTGCTAGAAAAGTCACTCTCCTTTTACTGTTAGGACTGGGCAAAGCACCATTTTTTTGTATACTTTCTATAGCACATCGCGCACTTTTTCGTCTGATAATTATGCTTCTGTAGGCTTTTACACTTTCGCATAGCGGTCGGCCGCATGTAATGATTTCTAGAACCGGTAAGTACTCGATATCGTCCAAATAGAGAATTAGATGCTCGATGTCTGTCAACTTCCAATTCCCTCGTAAAAGGTAGCAAATACTCAGTCAATCATCCATCTAATTTAAACTTCGACCCGCTCCTGTTCTGATAATTTACAAACATTTTTCAAACGACAATAGGCCGAGAATTTTTAAACCTCCGAGGGATCTTTAAGTCGTGATCAATTACACATCCAAGCTACGCGTAAACTAACATATTTTGTAGCAACTGTATAATACATGCATACCCCTTCTCTGCGCTACTGCTATTCTTGTAGTTGCTTGGAAAAGTCAGTCACCCTTTTTACTGCTAGGGCCGCTAAAAAGCACCATTCCATACTTTCTTTATAAGTGTAGCACATCGCGTACTTTTGTCGGATAATTAAATCTTTGTTTATGTAGGCATTTACACTTTCGCTTATTTAAACATCTAATACGATTGATTAACCACTTTCGATTATTCTAACGGAGACCACCATACGCACCGTTCTTTTTGAATCCAACGATCCTATGGGCTTCCACGCACTAACACCTGACGTATTTTTCTTACTATTTGTTAAACAAAAACTACCGGTATCGCCATTGTGGACGTAAACAGATGTTTGTGGATGTGTACGAGAATATGTAACCATATACATTAACCAGTCTAAGCTATTTTATTTAGTCCACGAAAACTACTATTTTTCTAAACCACAATTAATAATCATCTTTATAGGTTCCACATTTCGACCATTACCCAATGGCTGGTGCTACGTACATGGAAACTTTAATTTCTTATTGGAGAGAATTCTTATTCTCCCGCGCACTGCTGCGTAGTTGCATGTCCATTCCTTTTGGAGGTATATGCTCGTTATATGTTGTAAGACCCTCGGTTTTACTTAACTACAATTCGTGGGACCCCTTTAATCTTTTTAATCGTATCTTTCTCGCCTACAATACAGTAGGACTTAACATTACTACCAACAAATTCTAATACTGGATCCCCATTAAATACGTCTTTAATTTTCCCTACAACTTTTTTGTTGACAAGTGTTATATTGTATTTATTATACGCGGGGTAGTCACTCTTTTAAGATAAATATATTTTGCTAGGTATCAACTAATATTAAATTTTTCTAGGGACCCCAAATCTGTAAACAGATTTTAAATAGAACCACCCCATACAAAGTTATGCGTTTTAAAGACTAATTTTTGCCCATCTTTATTTAACTCCATCTTTAAAACCTTTTTCGCTAACCAAGACATATGCCTTAGCCAACCATCGCCCGAGAAATCTAAAACCGCCGTGTCCCGCGAATACCACGTGGAGATAACACGTATACTCTGTCAACCAGGATAGAAGCCGGAAGGATTTGGAAGGTGGGACAAGAACTTAAAAAATATGGAATCTTAAAACTAATATATACAAATATAAACAACTATCTTATATCTTTACGCCCCATGCGTAATTGTTGTACTATTAGGAATGATGTACCTTTTGTCATCTTCCCTCGATAAACTAATTTTATTAATAAGCTGCGTATGCAAATCGTATTTTTTACTCCGGATACATACGCAGGCAAGTACTCGATACCATCCAAATAAAGAATTGGATGCTTGGTGACTGTTAACATCCGCTTCCCTCGTGTACGCCCAGACACATCCCAGCCCATGAGCACCCTGCGCATGCACACCCCGCCCATGCGCACCCCTGCGCGTACGCACCCCTGCCCATGCGCGCTGCCCATGCGCCCCTCTCTGTGCGACTGCTATTTCGTGGTCACGTCACAGTCTTTTATAAATAAAGAACAATGTTATATACTATTATAAAATGTTTATTCCGACATTATACCTAATATATGGTTGTTATAGGTTGTAAGACCCTCGGTTTTAAATGATCCGAAAGGTTCTTTACTAGGCAAATATACAATGTTTAACGGACCCCTTTGCGTGTGGTGTACGCAAAGATTACGAAACCGCATTCCTTAGTTCGTCTTTGTTATCTGCCATTTTGATAAATACGTTTTAGAATAACCTTTTAAAAGTATACGGATTTAGTACCATCCTTTTCTGCAAGAACGCCTACATAACTAAAGAGTCTTTCTTACTAACCGCAAATGCATACAACTTGTAGAAACCAGATGTATCTAAGTCAGTCCATCGGCACATAAAATAATCTTTTAATTCTTCCTCATTTTCTCTAATAAGATGTTCTTTGTCTAACACATCTTTGTATTGATCGCGTATTGTCGCAGTGTTTTCCATGTAGTCCAATTTTCGCCTTTTGCATCCATTTCCTCTAATTCCAGTTGTCTTTTCCTTCCACTTACAGCGTATGGTATACATAATGGGGCAATTTTCTTTAGCGTAAACGGATAGAGTTTACTACCAATATTTACGCGTTGTCGTACAACCTCTGGACGAATGTTAGGCGTATCTATCAATCCCAAGTCCGAAATTACTATTTCTTTTGGAATTGTAGAATATGGTGTGGCAGATTGTGTAAAATATGTACTACCTGCTTTAATGTAGCACTTGTGTAAGATTTTATTTTATCTTGGACATCTTCCTCTACTATCTCCAAATAATTTACAGGTAAATAGTTAAAACTAAAAGCCGAAAGCACATACTTTATCAATTTTCCTTTTCCTCTGGTTTTTGGACAACTTAATTTGCAAGCCCGTCAATTTCTTTGTATTGCCATTCCCCAATACACGTACTGTAGCAGGTTATTATACACTAAACAGCAGCTATTTTGTAGCTTGTCCGATAGCTTACTCCACATTTTGGTAAGTGGTACCGAGTACATTGGCGCCTTTAGGAAGTATAACTTACTATCTTCCAATAAGGTTAAACAGTCTTTTAAGGGTTTATACACCGTTCCGCACTGACATAGCTTCCAATTGCACAGTTGTATATTGTCGCTTCCAATCGCGTAATACCATGTTCTTTGGCCAAAGTAGACGCAAATGTTTCCCTTAAACGTACATCTGGACAACGTAAAAAATCTAGTATATGATTGCCAAGTTGTTTATTAACACCAGGACTTGTTATCTGGAACACAAATTTGTTGTAAATCTTAATTCTTGCATTGGTTGTTAGCCATGTTAAACAATCAATCCCCGCAGTTTTATCGTTGTCAACTATAATATTACACTTTTCTTCGTATTCGCCCTTATAGCAAAAGTTATGGTTTGTAGTTAAATAATTTCACATCTCCATCTTGCTAAATATGCCTGCAAAATCTTGGGTTACATCCATGTCAAAAAGATAGAAATAATCTTTTTCGACTTCGTCTAATATATCTGGTAGTTCCTCCAATAAAGTTTCCAACTTAACATCTGCTAGTTCCACTTTGTATGGAACACATATAGGATTTTGGAATTTTTTATTAATGCATTCGATGTCTTCTTTTCCGATAATTTCTTTTACTCTCTGGCCTATCTTGTTACTGCTTTCCAGAGAAAACGGAAGCTTAGCTTTAACACCATGCCTAGCGGAAACAAATCGGTTGAACTTTCTTCGTAGATAGCTGTTAAATGCACCACAAATTTCTTTTTTTAGGATAAACATCCGTTTGTTTGCAGATGGTTGTTCGGTGTCAGAAAGGTCGCAAATTTTAACCAACATTATATTGTCACAAAATGGTTCTGTAATTGGTGTGTGTAGTCCGCCAGTCAGCATCTTTTCGCCTTCGACATAACAAATATTACCAATATCTGTCACCAGATTATTGTTGCACATATTTTCTGCCAACAGCCATAATCCAAATCGCTCATTTGTCGGTTTCACTTTATTCCCAAGAAGTTGAGAAACGTTAATCACCTTGGAGACGCTCATGTTTACCGTTCTAGCTACCGTCAAATACTAAATTGAATACGAAAATCTGTTCCCTTATGTATCCTACAGAGTGGGGCGTATATTACCGAAAATAGTCGAATATGTCGGACACCGCCATATCGCTTACATTCTCTGGTTTAGGAACTGTTTTGTTATCCGACCTAGGTCGGCAGGGTTGCACATCAACACATGTCCGGATATATGTAGGTTCCTTATATACCAAATTTAATCTCCCTGCTCACATAACCACATGACCATATGACCATATGACCACATGACCACATGACCATATGACCACATGACCACATGACCACATGACCACATGACCATATGACCATATGACCATATGACCACATGACCATATGACCACATGACCACATGACCATATGACCACATGACCATATGACCTAATTGCTTTTTAATGAGTTTTCTCATTAAAAACCCATTAGCACTAATTGCTTTTAATGAGTTTTCCATTAAAAACCAAGTGTGGACCTAGGTTAGATAAAGGAAAATTTAATAGGTTAGGCCAGCGCCCGGCGCTGGCTAACCTATAAATTTCCTTTATCTAACCTAGGTCCACACTTGGTTTTTAATGGAAAACTCATTAAAGCAATTAGTGCTGACTCGGACTACACACCAATTACAGAACCATTTTGTGACAATATAATGTTGGTTAAAATTTGCGACCTTTCTGACACCGAACAAGCATCTGCAAACAAACGGATGTTTATCCTAAAAAAAGAAATTTGTGGTGCATTTAACAGCTATCTACGAAGAAAGTTCAATCGATTTGTTTCCGCTAGGCATGGTGTTAAAGCTAAGCTTCCGTTTTCTCTGGAAAGCAGTAACAAGATAGGCCAGAGAGTAAAAGAAATTATCGGAAAAGAAGACATCGAATGCATTAATAAAAATTCCAAAATCCTATATGTGTTCCATACAAAGTGGAACTAGCAGATGTTAAGTTGGAAACTTTATTGGAGGAACTACCAGATATATTAGACGAACTCGAAAAAGATTATTTCTATCTTTTTGACATGGATGTAACCCAAGATTTTGCAGGTATATTTAGCAAGATGGAGATGTGTAATTATTTAACTACAAACCATAACTTTTGCTATAAGGGCGAATACGAAGAAAAGTGTAATATTATAGTTGACAACGATAAAACTGCGGGGATTGATTGTTTAACATGGCTAACAACCAATGCAAGAATTAAGATTTACAACAAATTTGTGTTCCAGATAACAAGTCCTGGTGTTAATAAACAACTTGGCAATCATATACTAGATTTTTTACGTTGTCCAGTTGTACGTTTAAGGGAAACATTTGCGTCTACTTCGGCCAAAGAACATGGTATTACGCGATTGGAAGCGACAATATACAACTGTGCAATTGGAAGCTATGTCAGTGCGGAACGGGTGTATAAACCCTTAAAAGACTGTTTAACCTTATTGGAAGATAGTAAGTTATACTTCCTAAAGGCGCCAATGTACTCGGTACCACTTACCAAAATGTGGAGTAAGCTATCGGACAAGCTACAAAATAGCTGCTGTTTAGTGTATAATAACCTGCTACAGTACGTGTATTGGGGGAATGGCAATACAAAGAAATTGACGGGCTTGCAAATTAAGTTGTCCAAAAAACCAGAGGAAAAGGAAAAATTGATAAAGTATGTGCTTTCGGCTTTTAGTTTTAACTATTTACCTGTAAATTATTTGGAGATAGTAGAGGAAGATGTCCAAGATAAAATAAAATCTTACACAAGTGCTACATTAAAGCAGGTAGTACATATTTTACACAATCTGCCACACCATATTCTACAATTCCAAAAGAAATAGTAATTTCGGACTTGGGATTGATAGATACGCCTAACATTCGTCCAGAGGTTGTACGACAACGCGTAAATATTGGTAGTAAACTCTATCCGTTTACGCTAAAGAAAATTGCCCCATTATGTATACCATACGCTGTAAGTGGAAGGAAAAGACAACTGGAATTAGAGGAAATGGATGCAAAAGGCGAAAATTGGACTACATGGAAAACACTGCGACAATACGCGATCAATACAAAGATGTGTTAGACAAAGAACATCTTATTAGAGAAAATGAGGAAGAATTAAAAGATTATTTTATGTGCCGATGGACTGACTTAGATACATCTGGTTTCTACAAGTTGTATGCATTTGCGGTTAGTAAGAAAGACTCTTTTAGTTATGTAGGCGTTCTTGCAGAAAAGGATGGTACTAAATCCGTATACTTTTAAAGGTTATTCTAAAACGTATTTATCAAAATGGCAGATAACAAAGACGAACTAAGGAATGCGGGTTTCGTAATCTTTGCGTACACCACACGCAAAGGGGTCCGTTAAACATTGTATATTTGCCTAGTAAAGAACCTTTCGGATCATTTAAAACCGAGGGTCTTACAACCTATAACAACCATATATTCCCAAAAGTGGTGGATATGCAACTACACAACGGTGTGTGGGAGAAAAGGATTTCCTCCAATACCGACAAGAAGAAGTCGATCAAGCTAACAAGATACGTATGCAGGATATAGTGGGAAAGCTGCGATTAAAAGATTGTCACAAGCTGCAAGAATTACACGAAGGAATGGATCTAGTTGTCGGCGGAATCAAAGACTTTAAATATAGAGGCAAACTTCGGTACATTTTACAATTCGAAAACCTAGACGGTCTCTATGTATCAAACTATTGGTTAGAAAAGGAGATAGAGGACTTGGGTATCGATTTAAATTTTAAGCTGCGAATAAAATTAGATAAAATTAAAGCCACTCCAAACAAACATAAAGAAAGGACTGTCTTCTGTGTATAACTTTGTATTAAAATTAAGTTTAAATGACCCCATGCTTGGCATTAAATATTTTTAAATTTGTTATGTATAATGTCGGAATAAACATTTTATAATAGTATATAACATTGTTCTTTATTTATAAAAGACTGTGACGTGACCACGAAATAGCAGTCGCACAGAGAGGGGCGCATGGGCAGCGCGCATGGGCAGGGGTGCGTACGCGCAGGGGTGCGCATGGGCGGGGGTGTGCATGCGCAGGGGTGCTTATGGGCTGGGATGTGTCTGGGCGTACACGAGGGAAGCGGATGTTAACAGTCACCAAGCATCCAATTCTTTATTTGGATGGTATCGAGTACTTGCCTGCGTATGTATCCGGAGTAAAAAATACGATTTGCATACGCAGCTTATTAATAAAATTAGTTTATCGAGGAAGATGACAAAAGGTACATCATTCCTAATAGTACAACAATTACGCATGGGGGCGTAAAGATATAAGATAGTTGTTTATATTTGTATATATTAGTTTTAAGATTCCATATTTTTTAAGTTCTTGTCCCACCTTCCAAATCCTTCCGGCTTCTATCCTGGTTGACAGAGTATACGTGTTATCTCCACGTGGTATTCGCGGGACACGGCGGTTTTAGATTTCTCGGGCGATGGTTGGCTAAGGCATATGTCTTGGTTAGCGAAAAAGGTTTTAAAGATGGAGTTAAATAAAGAAAACTTTTTGGTTCAGAATGTTAGCGGTAAAAAATCTTAAAAATAGGTTTATCTCGTGTGTGGAAATGTGGATGCTCATTTATCTCGAAACATAAAAAAATTTAAGATAGGTTTATCTCGAAAGATGAAAATGGTTAGTCGAAGAAAACTTTTTGGTCCAGATGTGTGTGGAAATGTGGATGCTGGTGGAAATGTGGGCCCAGGATGCCTGATTATACTCTACTAAAACTAAACAAGGTACATATATATCATTTATTGTATCATTATGGAAATATGGCAACGGACGACGGCGGCGACGGCGGTGACGACGACGACGTGGCGATTATATTAACCTAACATACTTCGTAAGTTTGGTTGAAGAATTATACACTACGACTACACTCACAGAACAAGACATGGTCTTTATTTTCAACGAAAGCAAGTGAAATAATCTCTACGCTCACGCAAATTAGTACCGGACAACAACAAACACGCCTTGAAATACCAACAGATACTGAGGCTAAAAGCTCTTATGACGAGAGCCCTGTTTAAGTTATCTGAAGCTGTTATTATTTGCGTTCGACAGAATTCGTCGTCGTTCGATTTCCTATAATATTTACATTGAAGCTGGGCTCAATAGAATTGAGCCCTCACTTATGTCCTGAGGAGAATCAACGAGTTTTGTTTACGTGAAGAGAGCACTGTCGAAATATCTAGGACAGGTATTTATTTATTATTGCTTAAATGTAGGATACTAGGATGTAAAATGAATATAGTGGGAAACGTAATTGTTTTAAATAATTTTAAAATATTAATATCAGTGTTACATTTGATCATTTAAACCACAAATCTTAAAAGAATTATATGCATTTTGGTGTTAATTTTCATTAAAACGGTTAGGTGTGGTTGCTTACGAAAGGACGACGGTGGGATATGTTTACTATTCATATCTGTTTCCGACATCATACATTATTTTCATTGTAAACGTAGCATTTATAATTTATTTACTGAGACCACTTAAAAATGCCGGGCTGAAAGCATTTATGCATTCGATCTCTAGTTTTGACTAATCATTTTACGATGAATTAATTTATGCTGAAAAGTTTATTTACGGTACCTATTCCTTCAAATAACCTGGTGGGCTCTAGCCTTTGAGCCCCCATGGAGTAGCCGCGGCTGACTAGTAGATATAATAGCAAAAAAATTCTACAAATTAAAAGTTAACTAACAATGAAATAAACATTAATCTAAAGAGGACAAATAATTATTTATCGTGATAAGGAACACGATTTGTACAAGTTTTACACGCCCAGCTTTAATTTCAGAAAACTTTTGGCCAATACTATCAAAATTTAAGGCATCTAGTATTTTTAACTCAATGAATATCATTGCAAGGTCAATTAAACGTTCTTGAAGCATTGTAGTCCTAAGGTGGTTCTTGATCAAGTAAAATTTTGAGAACAATCTCTTAGCCGAAGCAACTGAAACAGGTAGCATCAAAATTATTCTTCGTGCAATTAGTGTTAAGAAAATAACCTTGTAGATTATTTTGTACTAAATAACGTAAAACTTCAAAGCGGTCACTGATATTTTCTGAATTACAACTAAAAAGTTAGCCAAGAGCGAGTCGAGCTAGCACTCCGTATCAATACTGTAGTGAGCAATCAATATACAAAATTAAGCTGTTTTTGTTTTTTATGTATATTTAAATCTTATCCAAATTTGATTGTGATATCTGAAAATTAAATATTTTGTCCCACATTATACTAGCACATTAGTAAATACGATGTCTATTACTGTGTTTAAAAATTTTTTTCCCAGCCACTATTACTGTTAAAAAAACCTACAGTTTTTCGATAATCTATGACTCAATAGCTACTATCCCTATTAAAATCAAAATTTTAGCTTTGGAAATGTAGGAGAACGGGGAGGGTTTTAGAAGCCTTTTAGAATTATCTTTCTAATGATACCTCACACAATATATTTATTAAAACATTTTTCTTTTGACCGAATTAACCCCCGCAATTTTAATCTAAAAAACCGCTGTGACAGACAAACGGACGGACACGAGAGTGATCTTATAAAGGTTCCGTTTATAAGGTACGAAACCCTAAAAAGAGTATTTATTTCTTCGAATAGTTCTACTCCATCGATATATTTATCATTCTTGTCAATTAATACTACTTTTAAATCTAGTGTTTTCTCAAATGTGATTAGTCATGCTTACGTATTCAGTTCTGGAACTGATAAGGCGCGTGCCTTCGTTGTTTCTTATTCTAACCTAACCTACACATTTCCATAAAATTCTCACAGCACACGTTTTCAATATCTGAGTGCAATACTCTGATCTAGGCCTACTTCTACCACTCCTTCCAATCTCTGCTTGTAATATATCCCGCACTATTCCCCAATTGCCTTAGAACGTGTTCTGTCCTTCTATTTCTTCTATTTTTTTTTGTTTTACACATATATCTTTCTTACCCTACTATTTTTAAAATCTCTTTCTTATTAACTTTGTCTGTCCATGCTATCATCAGCATACGTTTCAAGCACCACATATCAAAAGACTTCTACCTTATTTCTGTCTACTTCTCCATTCTGTCCCTCCCTATTTCATAGCCACTCAGTACTGTGCTCCATACATATATTTTCAAGAATTCTTTCCTTATGTTTGTTGTCTTCGAATATAGCCGTTGCTCTTTCTTGTTAGATACAACTCGATACTTCTTCTATTGTTTTCTAAATATATTCCCTATTTCACCGATATTCAGTGGTATGTAAAAAGCGGCGGCTCCGTGGCGTAGTGGTATATGTGTAACTACTACGCCCAAGGTCTCGAGTTCGAATCCCGACACGGTCCACTTGAAAAATGTTAGGCGAGCATTTTTTACAAAAATACACCCTCGTTCGGATGAGAGGTAAAATGGAGGTCCGGTGTATAAGTATTGTTACGCACGTTAAAGATCCCAACCTTGCTTGGAACAGCAAGGGTTCGGCAAAATTCCAAATTTTCCAGGTAAAAAAGAACTTGCTTCTTGGCCAATGTAGTACCTTCGGGTGGAACATTGGAAAATCACATGTATGGTGTGTAAAGGAGGGGCGGCTCCGTGGTGTAGTTGGTATGCGTGTGACTACTATGCCCAAGGTCTCGGATTCAAATCCCAACACGGTCCGCTTGAAAAATGTTAGGCGAGCATTTTTCACAATAATACGCCCTCTTTTGGATGAGTGGTAAAATAGAAGTCCCGTGTGTGAGTGTTGTCACGCACGTTAAAGATCTCAACCTTGCTTGACACAGCAAGGATTCGACAAAATTCCAAATTTTTCAGTTACAAAATCTCGCTTTTTGACCAATGTAGTACTTCGTGGTGTAGTTGGTATGCGGTACATAGTAACAAACAAGGACCTGGACGTTGATTCCCTAGAAAATTACTTCTAGCATATTTCTAAGCGATCCAGTTCAGAGCCTACCTTGAACACCGCTAGTCTCATTACTCCATTTTCCATTGTCTGAGCCGTAGGATTCAGCAAAGTCTCCCAGAGATGTCCATAACTAGGTCTCTGCCATGAAGAATTTTAGGTGACCAAATAGTAAACATAACAATTTTAATCTTAAAGAACCAAAGCGTTCCCTACAGTTGGCTGTTGTTATACTAATTTATCCACACATCTAAACTTTTTTTTGAAAACAACAGCTATTCCTCTTGACATTTCCAGATCTTGAGCTACGCAATGTAGCAAGGGAATACCCTTCTGGTGCTCTAAAAAGATCTTGCTGTTTTTCAACAACAACGCTAATTCTCACCTTAGCGGAACCACTACACCTCGCCATGAAGCATTCAAAGTCTACATTTGGCTCATGATTAATAACTCTTCGAACACCATTTTTATTACTTGAGTCTTCCTGGTTGTTACCAGTATAGGATGTTAAACTCGGTTTATCACGAGGAGATCTTCTGATCCGATACACTACATCATTAATTCTTTTTAACATTTCGTATGGGTTTTCCCATTGTCTTTGTAATTTTGGCGACAATCCACACTTTCTTTGTGGATTATACAACCACACTAAATCTCCAGGTTGGTAACCACCTTCTTGTGCTCTCGTGTGATATTGTGATTTCATTCGATCGCTTGTGGCGTGGATATTCTTTCGAACGTTTTCGTGAATGCTGTTTGATCTTTCACAAAACTTATTAACGTAATTTTCACCTGCGATCTCTTCTCCAGGTTTAAATCCAAACTGAAAATCATATGGTAGCTGCAATTCATATCCTAACATCACGCAAGCGGTACGCCAGTAGGAACAAATGTAAATATTGGTCCCAGTCTTGTCAATATTCGGAGACAACTTTGGCTAGGTACTTTCCTAACGTCCTGTTCATTCTTTCAACCATTCCATCCGATTGAGGATGGAATGACTGATTCGAAGTTCCAACCTTGATCGCAGTGTAATTCCAACGGAACTCCAAAACGACAAAACAACTCCCTCACTAGTACATCTGAAACCGTCTCAGCTTCTTGGTTAGATATACTATACGCCTTCGGCCATTTGGTAAAATAATCCATTGTAACCAAGATGTATTTATTTCCTTTCTCTTATTCAGGAAACGGACCAGCTGTATCAATGGCCACCCTCACAAAAGGTTTCCCCACGTTCCTGTCTCATTGGGGGCTTTCCGTTTTGTGACCGGGCCATTTTCAGAGGCACACAAGTTACATTTCCGGCACCACTCCTTCACATCTTCTTTGCAGTTTACCCAATAGAATCCTTCTCTCACTCTTTCGCGAGTTCTTTTTACGCCAAGTACCCTCCGGAAATACCACCGTGCAAGTGCTGCAACACTTCCGGCACTCTGCTTCTGGGCACTATCACTGAAGTCGTCTCCCAGTGCCATCTTCGCATTCCAAGGGTCGTTTCAACATTCTATTTTCAATCACCAAAGAGTCCCACTGTGCCAAGTATGCTTTCAGGCAGCTACTTGGAGTACTAATTTTTCCCAAGCTGGTCGTTGTCCTCTACTTTTCCACCCACTCAATAATACGTCCCAAATCGGCGTCATTCTCCTGGTCTTCTCGTATTCTTTCGGGTTATCAAGTATCATTGGATACCGTCATTCTATGCATGACACTTATTTTCTCTTCCATCTTGGAGCAATGACTGCAGTCTATCGGACAAGGTCTCCTTGACAGAGCGTCTGCATTCCAATGGCTAGTTCCTACACGATGTTCTGTGTCAAAGTCATATTCCTGCAGCCGTTCTATCTACCTTGCAACTTACCGTTCAAGATTTCAAAACTGCAGTAACCATTTTAGTGCAGCATGGTCTGTTCTTAACAGGAATCTACGGCCGTATAAGTACTTATAAAAGTGCTCTACGGATTTGACAACGGCCAACAGCTCCCTTCTTGTCACACAATAATTCCTTTCTGGTTGCGACAAACCTTGCTGAAATACCCAATAACTTTTTCTTATCCGTCCTGCACTTGAGAAAGAACGCTTCCTATAGCTGTGTTACTGACATTGGTATCTAACATAAATTTCTCCTCCGTCCGTGAATAACTCAGAATTGGTGCTGTAACTAGTAGCCGTTTCAGTTGTTCAAATACGCTGTGGCAGTCGTCATTCCAATTATATTTCGTGTCCATCTTCGGTTAATTTCGACAACGGTTTGGCAATGTTCGCAAACCCAAACACAAAACGTCGATAATATGTGCACAATCCTACAAAACTGCGTAGTTGATGTATATCTGCTGGTGTAAGCCACTCTTGTACCGTTTTTTTCTTGTCAGGGTCAGCTCTTATTCCGGTCACCGAAACGACATGTCCAAGGTATTTCACTTTTTTTCTAAATAGGTGACATTTCTTAGAGCTCAAGATAAGGTTTGCCCCGCGTAATCTTTAAAATATCTCCTATAAGTTCATAAGGTATTCTTCAAAAGACCTGCCTAACACTATCACGTCGTCTAGGTACACCAGACATCTTCTCCAGGATAGTCCACGCAGTATCGACTCCACCAAACGTTCAAAAGTATGTTACATGCCAAAAATCGCCTATGTATCATATTTATATTAAGTATAAATTATAAGGTAATTCTCGCGATTATTTTTAAATACACTGGTCAATTTTCGTCGTTCCCGAGTTGCGCCTGCGCGGAGGAAATGACGCAAGTGCGCGTGGTGTGATGAGACGTCATTAATCTACGAGACCTCAAGCCAAGAACATCTACCGGTGTTGCGTGTCTGTCTTTTCCCTTTTTAGGATGTAGGTTTCCTTCTGTCTTTATTTTTGTGTACCTCTACCTGTATCCTTCTCGTCCTACCTACCTACGAGCATGTATAGAGGATGGACGGATTTGGAATCTGAAACAACGATGGCGTAGCCTACCCACACCATAACAACGAGATGGTCCTGGGATTTGGCGTTAAGGTGCGATTAAGTGGGTTCATTGCTTTTAATTATATTGTAAATTTGATCATTGTATCACTTTTAAACGTGTTTGGTATTTGATACAAATGGCGCGTAATTTGCCGCGTAATCATGTTATATTAAACGATTGTGCAATAATGTGAAACGCGGGTAACCGTAATATGTAGCAGAGACGTTGCATAATTCAAAGGGCATGACCTTGAACTGCCATAATTCAGTTCCAATTGTAAACGCAGTTTCCAATATCGTTTGGCTCCAAGCCTACCTGCTAGTATCCGCTTTTCAAGTCCAAAGTCGAAAACCATTTAGATCCGGATAGAGTATCCAAGCTGTCATCAATTCTGTGCAAAGGATAGCTGTCTTTCTTTGTCACATTGTTTTACCGTCGTTAGTCTACACAAAACCTTGTCGACCCATCCTTTTTCTTGACAAGCAGTACTGGGGATGCCCATGTATTCGAAGGTTCAATCACTCCATGTTTTTCCATGTCTGTGATAATTTGCTCGACTTTCTTACGTTTTGCCAAAGGAAGCCGCCTGGGATGTTGGTTGCGCATCTCCAGTATTGATCTTGTGTTGAACAACATTCGTCCTTCCTTTCTCAGTATCATCCAGTGCAGACACACCTCGATATCGTCCGACCAGTGCTTTTACCTTGCCCAGTTGATCGCCGTTTAATTCTTGACACGAAGGTATCAACATATCCAGCAATTTCTGTGAGCAACCGTTGGCTGGTTTATCTTTCGTGTCGTCCACACAACGTTTTATATGGCATACTGAAATGCATCTTCCCGCAATCATGTCTTTCTTTAGGATCACCGTATGCGGATTAATGTTTAGAACCCTTACTGGTATCATAATTCGAAACTTTACCAGCGTTCTTGCAATCAGTAATTCCTTCCTGACCCATTCCCGATTCAGTTGCTTCCATCATGCATATTTGTCCTTCCCGGAGCGTACCATCCGGGTGTTCCATTACTATCATTTTCGCTTTCTCGGGTATTTTCATATCACAAATCATTCGAACTTGCATCGTCTGGCTACACGTCCCTTGGAATGGAATCTCATCATCATCTATACGAAGCACATTTTCTTTCATGTTCACATGAAACACATTCTCTCATGAGATCCATTCCCAAGATCACTTCTGTAATTTCAGCTACCAACACCCGATGATTAATTAGTTTGTTTCCAATTCCCAGCGTTACGCCAGTCTCTCCGCGAGTAGAATTTTTCTCACCACTTGCCGTTCGAAGACATACCGATACAGGTAGCACTTTTCCACGACCAACCAAATCTGGCCTCACAGTAGTCCTTGTCGCACCTGTATCCATGAGTAATCGGACAACCCTACCATTAATTCTATCATCAATATAGATACTGTCCAGACTTGCCATCGACGATGCAGCACGGATGATAATCTCCGGGGCACTACGTTGTGCTGTCGACGTTCGCCCCCTTACATTGACCTCTATAGCTCAACCGTTTGTTTTTTTCGTTGAATACAGCGTCTCTGTATATGACCAACTTCACTGCAGCTCCAGCATCGCAGACGTCATCTCCGCGCTCGTCGTCTTTTTAGCCTTTCTGCCTTTTGCTTTTCAAACACACGGTTGATTATTTCATCTATGCTGTTCTGCGATTGACCAGGTTTCTCTAAGACAGACCGAATTTTGTGACTCACCCTGTTTGATGTCTGCTTAGTTGCTTCAAATTCTAGCGCATGAGCCAGAGCGTCATCTAACATTTTTGGCCGTGCTAATCTTAGCGCTTGCTATATTTCGCCGTCTTTAACGCCATCCACAAATGTTTGAATAGCTAGTTGTTCGAGTAAGCTATCTGGTGCCGTTGGGTATGCCAATCTAACTAATCTGGCAATATCAACTTCGAATTCTTGCAGCTTCGATGTTAAGAGGCCGTAATCATTCTGTTGGTGATCGGGAATCGTTTGCAAGATGTTAAGAGCTTCACCTTGTAGGGCCACTATTAAAGAGATAGCTTTCTCTTTGTTACACCAACTGTTGGCTATAGCAGCAGCCTCACATTGTTTCAAATATGTCGGCCAAGGTGCTTAACCATCAAATGTGGGTGGTTTCACTCTAAATTTGGACGGTATTGACTCGCTTTCTACCATGCCTTTTATTTCTGGAATGTTCTGATTTACAACTTGGTTTGCTAATTCAAGTGGTCGCGTTGTCTGTGAAATCACTTGTTCTTGCAGCCTCATCACATCTTCTTCCATTGTTACCAATCTACTGTCCAACTTTTGTTCAACTGTTTTTACCTGTTCAGTGAAATCTTCTTTCAATGCAATGGAGCTTTCCATTAATCTTTGTTCTAACGTGGCTGTCTTTTATTCAACTTTTCTTCCAATTTCGCAGCATTTTCACTTAACTTTTCTTTAAGGGTTGATTCCAGTTCGACTGACCTCACTACGTTTTCATTAAGTATCACATCCATACCGTATTTAAATTCTTTAAGGGTTGATTCCAGTTCAACTGACCTCACTTCCATATTCTCAGCATTTTAACTTAACTTTCCTTCCAGATTTAAAATCCTAAAGGAAATTTATTAAAGTTTCTGCGTCCATTTCACTTTGGCTTCTTGTAACAGGCATATACAAACTACTCAAATGTCTTTAGACTTGTGTGTTTTTTTTCTTTTAAATTAATCACTAGATACCTCACACAATTTGACACCAGTGTAGCGGGCTACTACTAACCCGTTTCACTAATTTAAAACAAGTAGTAATAAAAGTCTTTATTACTCACGATTTATAAGCCTTTTTAACAGTATATGCCTTATTTATAGATGTTTTTTGTCCAATTGCAATGAAGCACTATCACACTATTGCTATTTACAAGCACTAATATCTTCTTAAACTAAATTCTTAACCATAGGTCTATTAACAACACTAAACACGACTATTATTTATTTATTACATTTTTGTCTATTTATGTATTCTACAAGCTGTCTGTACAATAGACACGCTCACATAATATAAATTTATATTTACTAAAAGACTTTCAGAACGTAATCAACCACTAACTATATACGAGATGATTTATATACGACATTCTGATATAGACTAACTCTTACATTTATCAGCGGTCTTATATATACCCTGAATTAAAAGAATGATTCATACTCCCGTATAAGCTAGAAAATTCTAGGCTGGTGTAGTATACAGGGTGTAACAAAATAAGTGTAAAACATTTCAGGGGGTGATTCCCCATCGTAAAAGAAATAGGGTCTTTCATATAAAGAAACTTCATTGGAGCATCTCTTGTTAAGATACAGCCCCTTAAAGGGGGTACATATAATTTGTTGTTTTATTTTTTTTTACAAACACTAAAAAATTTACAAAATTGGAATTAAGGTGACAGTTTTTACTTTCAAAAATGCACTTACTCAGTAATTTATTTGGTTTACCCCATGGTTGTAAGGGGTGGAATTTTTTGCTCAAAATTAACCAGTTTGCAGAAAAATATTATTTTACAAACAGCTATAGAGATACATCGTCATAAATGCGAACTGGATTATTATTGTCATTTTGTAGTTATTACCTGCATCAAAGTATGATTAAAGATGAATAAACAAAACTAATTTATTAATAACAAAACATACAACATATAGAAATTGTAGTAAATGTTCAATATGTCCACCTTCACATGCGTCTAGACGTCGGCGCATTGAACCACGTATTTGCTCAAATATTCCTGGAGTCTCTAATTTCCCTGCATGTATCGATGATGCGGTTTCTTAAGTCCTCTACATCGCGAACAGGAGTAGGATAAACCAAACTCTATAAATGGCCCCAAGTAGAGAAATCGAGTGGATTCAAATCCGGAGATCGAGCGGGCCAATTCTGTGGTCCTCCTCGACCTATCCAATGATTTGGATATGTTTGAGTTAAATGCTGACGTGCTGCTTGACTAAAATGGGCGGGAGCCCCATCATGCATAAAAAACATAACCTTTCTGATACCACAAAGAACTTCCTCCAGCAGTACTGGATGCACTTCTCTTAAAAATTGAGTATATGCCTCACCATTTAATCGAGGAGGTAGAAAATGAGGGCCAATTAAATAATCCCCAATAACTTCGACCTACACTTTAAGACAAAAATGTTCCTGATGGTTAGCTTGAACAATAGCGTGAGGATTTTCATCAGCCCATATGTGGTTATTATGAAAACTAATAATCTTGTCCCGAGAAAAAGTACATTCGTCTGTGAATTCGATCGTCTTCAGAAAGTCAGGAGATCTTCTAATCATTTCCAGCATCCAATTGGAAAATTCAAGACGGTTCGGAAAATCTCGCGGTTACAGTGCCTGTATTCGTTGTAGATGGTAGGGGTATAAGAGTTGTTCCTTTAAAATTTGAAATACCGTCATGTGATCAACATTTAATTCGAAAACAATCTTTCTAGTATTGCTAGTGGGTTGTTCTTCAACCAAATTAAGTACAGCTTCTTCAAGTTGTGGTGTTCTAACTTCTCGATGGCGACCACAACCTTGTGTTCTTTTTTCGAATGAACCATATTGTCGTAATCGTTGATGAAGTTGGGCAAGTATTCTATGCGAAGGAAGCTGCCGTTGAGGATACATTTCAGCATACCTTCTACAAGCTTCTAACCCATTGCCCTGCGACAGACCGTAAACGTAATGCATATCAGCCATTTCCGCATTTGTGTATGCCATTTTAATAACAAGTGAAAATTATTAAACTAACAAATTAAGAACAGAACAACAACACACAATTATTAATTCAATTTCAAAAATTTACAAACTGACAGTGTGATAATTTAATTGTCACTATCACTAATAGCGGCCTACTAGATAAATTAGTTTCGCATTTTCGTCTTACGACGATGTATCTCTGTAGTTGTTTGTAAAATAATTTTTCTCTGCGAACTGCTTAATTTTGGGCAAAAAATTCAAGAGACATTTTTTGTTTAGAATGAAATAAGCTATCGGAAATAAATTTTTAAATGGCAAACAAATAATAAGACAAAAAGTTACATTGGAAATAAATTTTAGGGGTTGTGTTTTCCACCCCTTACAATCATGGGGTAAACCAAATAAATTACTGAGTAAGTGTATTTTTAATAGTAAAAAATGTCACCTTAATTTCAATATTGTAAATTTTTTAGTGTTTGTAAAAAAAAATGAAAAACAAATTTTATGTACCCCCTTTAAGGGGCTATATTTTAAAAGGAATGCTCCAATGAAGTTTTTTTATATGAAAGACCCTATCTCTTTTACGATGAAGAATCACCCCCTGGAATGTTTTACACTTATTTTGTTATACCCTGTATACATTGCTTACGGCGCTTGTGTGTGTTTGACGGGTTGCCTAATAGTAGCTCGTAACAATAGCATCGTTAATGAGTTTTCCCATTAAAAGACGATTAGTGTTAATAAGTTTCAATGAGTAAACCCATTAAAAATGATTAGTGCTAATGAATTTTTAATGAGAAAACCCATTAAAAAACGATTAGTGGAGGCAGGTGGAGGTGGAGGCACCAGGATGCACCAATCCTACTACTGCTAACGTTTGTGAAAATCGGTTTAGCATTATGGAAGTTGGTCTTTTCTGTTATAGAAATTCCAGTTCCTCCACCACTTAGGAATAGATGATACAGAAAATTGACGTAAACAAAGGTTGTAGAATAAGGACACTAGTTTCTGATGTTGATATTTTTTACCTTACGTAATTAGGAAATATTTTGTAAGTAATAGATTGCATCACCTAGCGAAAACTACGGATCTAAAAATATTTTTAAGCATTTTTTGTAGGGTCGAATTTGTTGTAAGAATTTTTCCCCAAGTTCTAGAACATGCGGTTTCTGATCGTCATTTTTAATCTATAGTCTTGTACATACTTTGACTAATGGTGATGCCTGAAGGTAGCGGGAAAAACAGAGGATGTTTAAGTGTCACAAAATATAGACAGTTGTTTGGATTTCTCGGTCGTTCGCATTTTATAATTAATTAAAAATGGATGTCGTAAGTTCAACAAATATGTGTTGCTGTTATTGAATTAAAAACGTACCCACTACTTTACCATCCGTACACTACAGCTGACAATTGAAAGAATATTTATAGCACAGAATTGAATAATTTTAAAACCAGATAATTAGGAATTAAAAATTAAATTTACAATAAATTCTCAAAAGTCTTAATAAAACAACGACGGAAAAGAACTATGTTCTTCTTTACGAGATTTTAACTTCACTAGAGCCGTTTAGCGCCTCTACCATACTGGACTACATTTTTTATGCAGGAAATTGTCAGCACACATACAATTGTTACAAGATGCCGACTCTTTTTATTTTGTAAGACATTATCTAAAATTATGCAAATCCAATTAAATGTAATGAATTTGATTTAATTAATGTTGAAAAAGAATTAAACAAATTTGTGTATGAATGCATATTTTTATCTTCGGCCCGTGTTCACTTTTCTTAAGTACATGACCTTGGACAGATACAAAGGTTAAAAGTCTATATTCGAGTTTGATTCTCAACGTTTCGTAATTAGCACTACTTTGTTTATATACACTTTAAGAACCAAGTATGTCAATAGGTTGCGCCCTTCAGATATAAAGATCGCATTTGAAATTAAATAGATAATCATGAACAAAAATATTTAAAGGCGGAAAAACGATCCTTTTATAATCTTGTGTAGATTTAGATTGAATACTAATAAGACTTTGATTTAATGCTTTATCAGGTTGACATCTCCTGAATATTTAAAAGTATGCACCCTTGGATGCCTTAAACTTCTGCCTTCTTCTGTCGTTGTTTCAGGGCTATGAACTAGAATATTCGCCAAACTTCTATATCCAAACTTTCTAATTGACATGTTTGGATCTCTAGAACAATCGGGTCCACGAATTGGGCGCCATAAAAGTGTAGTGGATAACTCTAAAAAAATATCAGGATCGCCTTCGTGTCCCAGCGTTGTTGGGCCGTCAAATATTTTCTGAAAATTTAATAAACAAAATTCTTACAATACCTTTGGAACGCCTCCTTATTTCTGCACACCCCGGCTAGCTGTAGAATTTGCTTCTTCTTGGATACCTACCATCCTAAGTTCATCCTTTCTCACAAACACAGTCAAATGAAATTACCACTCAAATAATGCAACAAGACATACAACCTTTTATTTACACATATTAACAAGTTTCCATTACCACGAAAATATTTACACATTTGTATTACAGTTTCATAAAATGTTACAATCTCAATTCGTAAACCTTTTAAAATTTCATGATTTTTATTTATTTCAACAGTTTTATTTAAGACGAGTAGATGGGCCCGTCGTGCAACCCTAAATTGATTTTTATTCTGGTCTATGGTGAGCTCAGTATAACCCAGTTACTCTAAATACTTTTAAACATCGCATCTTTGTTTAAAACAAACTTAAAGACCCGTTTACTCCTTACAACAAAATTTTTATGTCATTTGTTAACATCTTTAAATAACAAATATCAATGGTCCTTTACATATCCCTTCAAATGAGTTTTTAAGGTAATAAAATACACCCCAATAAGTCAAATTACTCGAGCACAAAATACCAGCACAAATGTTCAAGCAAAACCAAGAAATTAATTTCGTTACCTGGAGTAAGCTTCTTTCCACCATCACCTCTAAAGATGTGTTCCAAAACCCTCGTCGTTGTGTCCATACACTTCGTTATTATACATAAATCCAACTCATTTTCACTCGCTACCCAAATCTCTGCAACCGCCTTCAGTGTTTCTACCCCGATACTTGTCTCGACCAAGCTTAACTTCCCGTAATCACTGAACTTCACGCATTCTTGTTTCAAACTTCTCAACTCGCTTACTCTAGTACCATCCTTTCATTAAATCGTTGCTTGTAGTAACAGCACCGTCTATAAGCCAGCACTCACTTGTGCAAATCGCAGTTTTAATAAATTATCGATGTACGTTACTAACAGCGTTTTACACGCTTTTAAATTAGAATGTTGTATTATAAGTCAACGAATAAGCGACATACGAGAATCAGTACAAAGTAAGAACACGTAAGAGAGCTTTAATACCTCTCCTAGTGTATTTATATGATTTTGTACACCCCTCACGGAACCTATTTCCGTCGAAAAGCTAATTTTTCAAAACAGATTCTACAAATTTTGTACGTAACGAACTTCTACATCCTAAATCTCCAGTCTACCGTGCTTTTACCTTGAAACTCTGTTCAACAACATGTAACCGTTGTGAGCTTCTCAAAATTTCTAGCATTCGACCAATTATATTGCTTTCCCCCGTTTTTAACGTCCAACCTCTAGCTACCTTTCCTCGCTTAGCCCATATTTACTGTCTCTTTTAGAATCCCACTCAAGCAACAGAAAATCGATATTGCGGTCGACCTCCAAATCTACCACGTACTTTAGACGAGTATTTTAGCCAACGTTTTATTATACGTGTTCTCTGTCTGTTTTACATGACGGATATTCCGTCATACTTTGCTTTCAAAACATTTGTTGTTTTAGTAGCTTATCGCATCGGCCGTTAAATACGATTCTACAGAATTCTGTGCCAACGTTCATTTAAGTTCTTTGAACTTGACATTTTAACAATCAGGTGTTTCTATGAAACAAACTGTCCGTTTGAAATTATAATTCCGAGTTTTAAAGTTTCTTAGGATATGTATAAACGAACGTTTAAATTATTGATTTTATATATACCAAAAGCTCCGTTTCTTATCCGATGCGCTTGATTTAAAATATTAAAACTAATTATGCGTATCCTTGGGTTTTATATACTCTAAAGCTTCTACACGTTATGCAAATTTAACATTCTGATTTAGAAATACAAAAATATCTTATCATCCGTCCGTTTTCAATGTCACAACTAATTCATTTGGCGCGTAAATAAATTGTTCCTATTTCCTATATACACAGTTATTAAAAATTTATTATCTAGACCTATCTATCCTTCTTAACCTATATCTCCACATATATATATATATATATATATATATATATATATATATAGAAAAGTAGGTTTAATGAGTCTTAAATTAAACAAAGTAAAAAGGAATTATTGGCAAGTGACTCAAATTCAGCGTACCCTCATTGTTTCCTATTCTGGACTAACCTACACATTTCCCTGAAATTTGCACAGCCTGCATCTATCACTATCTGATCTAGGTTTACATCTGCTGCCTTTTTCGTATCTCCGCTTGTAATGTATCCCATACTATTTTCCAAAACTGTCTTAGAGTGTATTCTGCCCTTCCATTTCTCCTAGTTTTTTCCACAGATATCTTTATTCCCCTACTGTTTCTATAACCTATTATTTATTAACTTTGTCTGTCCATGCTATCATCCTCATACATTTGAAGCACAACATTCCAAAAGGCTGCCACCGTTTTGTGGTATGCTTTTCCTACTGTCCGTATTTCATAGGCATACTATGCTATACTCCACACATATGCTTTCAACAATTTTTTCTTGTTTCTGTGTTTGTTGTCTTTGATCGTAGGCGCTGTTCTTTCTTGTTACATGCAGTTCGGTCCCCTTCTATTGTTTTACAATTATATACCCTATTTCTCCAACATTCAGTGGTTGTGAAGGGGGAGAGGGGGAGAGGCGGCTCCGTGACGTAGTAGTATGTGTATGACTACTACGGCCAAGATCCCGAGTTCGAATCCCGACACGGTCAGCTTGAAAAATGTTAGGTGAGCATTTTTCACAAAAATACACCCTCGTTCGGATGAGAGGTAAAATGGAGGTCCCGTGTATGAGTTTTGTCACGCTCGTTAAAGATCCCTACCTTGCTTGGAACGGCAAGGATTCGGCAAAATTCCAAATCTTGCAGGAGAAAAAAAAATCGCTTCCTGGCCAATGTAGTACCTTCGGGTGGAGCATTGGAAAATCACATATAAGGTATGTGAAGGGGGTTAAGCAGCCTGTAGCTGCCAAGATCCCCCAACACTTAGACATTTGCCGAAATAGTTTTCCAATAAATCCTTTTACACAATAAACATTATTTCAGAATATTGCACAACCAATACATGTAGTTTCTTATAATAATCATCATGTTTAGTACAGCTATTTTTTTCGTCATTAGTTTATCCATCTTGGGATTGGTTGGATGCGTACCTACATTGATTTCTATTCTGAGCTAGCCTACACATTTCCCTGAAATTCCTACAACCTTTCATTATCTGTGCAATAGTCTACCCTAAGTCTATCTCTACTTCTCTTTCTTCCTATCTCCGCTTCTAATATATTCCGCACTATTCCCTCATGCCTTAGTATGTGGTCTGTTATCCTATCTCTTCTATTTTATACCGTTTTCCACATATTTCTTTCTTCCCCTACCATTTTTGATATCTCTTTGTTCTTAACTTTGTCTGTCCATGATATCTTCATCATTCGTCTGTAGCACCACATTTCAAAGGCTTCTACCGTTTTCTTGTCTGCTTCTCCTACTGTCCAAGCTTCACAGCCGTAAAGAGCTGTGCTCCACATATATGTTTTAAACTATCTTTTCTTTGTTTCTAGGCTTGTTGTCTTTGAACACAGTAGTTGCTTTTTCTTATTAAATGTAGCACCACCTTGCGCTAATCTTTGTTTTATATCGTTTGCGCTTTTCCCATCTTCCGTTATTTGGCTTCCTAGGTAGCAGAAATTCTTAACCTTTTGTACATTCTTATTACATATTCTTATTTTTGTTTTTCATTTATTTTCGCTTTTTTGCAAACTAGTACTTTAGTTTTATTTTTATTAATTTTCTTACCGTATCTCTCTGTTAGAACCGTTTCCATTTCATTAATAGCAGCTTCTAACTCTTCCTTGCTAGACGCTAATACCGCTATATCATCTGCAAATCTAAGCGTATCAATTTTTTGTCCCTGCATAGTAATTCCAAATGTCTGCGTTTGACAGTATTTATTGCTTCTTCAATGTACAAGTTAAAAATTAATGGAAATAGGCAACATCCTTGTCTCATCCCTTTCATAACGTTTACTTCTCTACGTTTCTGCTCTAATTCTATTACTGCTGTTTGCTCTTTGTATAAGCTATGTACTATTCGTCTGTCCCTATAACTCATTTCAATCTTTTTGAGTATTACGAACATTTTTTTCTATTTTACATTGCCGAATGCTTTTTCCAGATCTACAAACTCTATATATACGGTTTTACCTTCTCCATTGTTTTCTCCATTATCACTTTCAGACCAAAAATAGCCTCCCATGTTCCCCTGTTTCACCTAAACCTAAATTGATCTTCTCCTAGTATTTCTTCAGCTTGCTTTTCCATTAATTTTTGTACAATTCTAGTTAATATATTTTACACATGTGCTGTCAAACTTATTGTTCGAAAATTTTCACATCTATCCGCGCCTTTCTTTTTTGGTATAGTTACTATGATGTTACGTTTCAAATCTTTGGGTATCGCGCCTGTCTCATACATATGTCTTACAAGTTGGAAGAGTCGTTCTGTTACTGTTTACTCAGCTGCTTTTTGAGTTTCTGCTTGCACCTTATCTGTACCCGGTGCCTAACTATTTTTCACACCCTTTAATGCTAATTTAAACTCATCTCAGGTATAGGATATTCCAAGTCATTATTTTCAATATCTGATTCCTGTTCTAATGGCTGTTAGTTCCTCTCCTGCATATAAATTCCCTATATATTCTTGCCATCTACCCAGTTTCTCTACATTTTCTATAATGACATTTTCTCCCGCGTCCTTTATATTTTTGCTATGCGGTTTGATATCCCTAAAATTGTGACTCTAATTAGTTTGTATGCTTTATCTGTCTTTCCTATTTCTATCTTAGTTTGTACCTCTGTGCACTTTTCATTAATCCATCGTTTTTTAGCTTTCCTGCATTCGCGAATAATTTTCAATTTTGTGGCTTGTATCTTTGTTTTCCTGTTTTGTCTGATTTATTTTTGAATTTTCGTTTTTGTACTATTAGATTCAGGATATCTTTTGTTATCCATCGTTTCTTATTTTCTTTTTGTGTATACTCCAGAATATCTCTGGCCGCCATGTCTAAGCTGGATTTAATATTATTCCATTCTGTTTCTACTTCCTTAGTAACAGATACTTTCACGATATCTTTCAGCAATTCATTTGACTTTTTTTCGAATCTTTCTCAAAGTCAAAGTGCCTTTTTCCATTTCTTTTTTTCAAATTTTTAAATTTAAGTGCGGCCTTCATAATTACGATGTTGTGGTCAGTATCTATATCTGCTTCTGGGTAGCTTCTACAGTCTTTTACTTAATTCCTAAACCGTTGTCTAACAAGAATGTAATCTATTTGATATCTTCCTATATCTCCTGGCATCTTCCACGTATATCGTCTTCTAGCATGTTGTTGAAATAATGTGTTTGTGATGATTAAATTGTTCTTGTCGCAATATTCTATTAGCCTATTTAGCCCTGGCGCTGTTCGTGTCTAAACCAAATAAACCTACTATCTCTCCTTCCCTACCCTCATCTACCACTGCATTAAAATCTTCTGTAATTATTAAATTTTCATGTCCTTTTACGTATCTTAATATTTCTTCGATATCTTTGTACATCGATTCTACCTCTTCGTCACTGTAGGGGAATGCAAATAAATAATAATAATTATAAGAGTTATCTAATTTATCTTTTACTTTGTAATAAGTTATTTTTAGTTTCTCTGTGATCTTTAGCGTATTGTTGATGTACTTCTTTATTATAATGTATATCGTAGGGGTTACGTGAATCTGAATGTCCTAAAGTTAATTCTAAGGGTGTAAAATTTGTTGAGGAGTGGATTGTATTATTATAAGCGATTAGTGCATATGACATTAAATTGGTGATGTGTTCTTTCTTCTTCAGTTATTCTTAATAATCTGATTTGTTCTAACAGGGTTGAATGTAGTCTTTCAATCAGTCCGTTCGATTTAGAGTAGTTTTCAGTTATAAAATGAATTTTTATTTCGTGGTGTTCTAAAGTTTAGAATCGTCGTTGTGGCATAATTATCTTTTATTTGTACTAATGCGGTTGGGGTCTCTACTCCTTGTTGAAATGTTATATAATTTATTATTCCTACTATATTGTTTGAATTTACTGGAATTTTTATCTTTTTCTCTGTTCGAGGTTCTATCGGATATTTTTGTTCGGTTTGGGTATTTTGAAATTTAATGGGGATTCGTCCGTGTTTTGTTCTCAATAAGCGGTTTTTATGTCAATGTTGGCTCCTAATTTTCTTAGAAGGTCCATTCCTATTGGTCCGTCGTATTTATCGTTGAATTCGAAAATACAAAATTTGTATTTCATTTTTACATTGCATGTTTTAGGTAAGGGTATATTAGCTACGAATTCGTGTAGGGTCGTTTGATGGGCTGTTTTAATTTTAAATGGTTCTCTTTCTACATAATCTAAATAATGTATTTTTACGGTTCGGGGCTAATTAATGTTTTTGAGGATCCGGTATCGATTATTAGTTTAAATTCGGCATGGGGTATTTTTATATATGGCAATACTTGTCGATTGATATTATTTAAATTGATTACGTTTGGTCGTTTATAAATCGGTCTATCTGAAAATTTGAACACGTGTTTTCTTCGTCGTCTTCGTAGTTTTCGTATGGTTCGTCACGTTCGTAATTGTCCGAATGGTTTGATTCATTGTTTCTACTGGGGCGATTGTAATTATTTTGGTCATTGTCAAATTCTTCTACATCTTGATGAAATAGTTCTTCCGATGTAAAGTTGCGTTTTTGATTGTGACTTGGTCGGATGTGCGTTATTTTTGTATTTTGTATGGTGTTACCAGATGAGGTATCCATAGGTGTTGGTTTATAATAACTGTTACGGTTGTCATTATTATTATTGTTCATTGGTGTATTTCTAATAGGGTTTGCGTTGAATGCTGGTCTTTGTTGGTTCATGTTTTGGTTGAATCTTGGTTGAAATGCGGATTTTGTAAAATTTGAGTTAAACGTTGGTCTTGGAAATTGTTTGAATTGATTATTAAAATTTGTGTTATTTAAATTTGAGTTATTACTTTGTGGTTGATTTGTTTGTGCATTTAATGGTGTAAATTTTTGTTGGGTGATTATTTGTCTTGCGACTTGTATGGTTTTTATTGGTGAATAGTTTTTATTCGCGTTCGTGTTGCATAGTCTGTTTCGATAGTACATGACGTTTTTTCTTCTATTATCATATTTATGGCTTCTTCTAGATTCTAGGGACGTTAGAGTCTGATTTTATCTGATAGTCGTTCTGGTAGTGCATTTATATAGGTGTCTAGTGCCATTACGTCATACATGTTTTTAAATGTCAGATACTTTGGTCGGGTTTTTCAATTTTAATTTTGTTAAGATTAAACTTTTTACATCTTGGCATTTCATTTCGAATTGGTACGGGGATTAGTTTCTTTCCATTCTATGGTTTATTAAGTTGCGGATTAGACATTTTAGGTTTCTTTGGTCGCCAAAAAATGCTATTTGTATCCATTTAAAGTCTTCCCATTGTTCTAAATCATCTCGGCTGGCTATTAGTGTTAGTGCCCGCCCGGTAAGCTTACTTATTATTAGGCGTAAGAGTAATACGTTTCTTTCATTATCTCCGGGTTTGTAGAGGTTTTCAAAAATATTTCACACGCTGTGATGAAGTTCGCGAGGAGAGCTTGGTCTCCGTTAAAGATGGGGATGGTTTCAACATAAATTTTCATATCTGAACTTATCATTGTTAAGGGTTGCTTTTGCTTTTAATTAATTTTAAATTTTTGTAAAATTGAGACTTATTTCGCGGTTTGTATTGTTACCTTTTGGTTTGGTTTATTAATTTTCAGTTTAGATTGAGTCGGGTTATTTTTTTAGCTTGAGTCTTTTAGGTTATTTACAGAATTGAGTTGCTTGTCTTTGTACTTAGTTATACGGTGCTGTAATTTGAATTAAGGAATTTGTGCTTGAAAAGGTCTGCTTAATTGCTGTAACCTTAAATTCGTTTATTTTATACTTCGCGAATGTAAATTTGTCGTAAATTTTACTTGAGTTTTGCTTTCTGAAAGATTCCAATGTAAATTAATAATTTCTTGCGGTAATTATTTTACTTTGTATGCGCCAGATGACTTTATCTTCGTTTAGTTCCTCAGATTTAATTAAGTCTGTTATAATTATCTCTTATCCGTGGGTGTTGTAATTTGTAAGCGTATAAGATGTTTCTCTGTCTCGTCACCTTCAGTGTTAAATATAGGATTGCAAGTTTTCAGTCTACCGTTTTGTTACAGTAATTGCATCCGAATCTCCTTTATAATTTGTACAATAAACTTGTTTAAATTACAAAATCTTAAATCTACTGAAAGATTTCAGTCTAGGCAAAACTGAATAATTCGAGTTCTCTATAATTAATTACCTAGTGCCGAAGTATTTAATCATAAAATGTCACGTTTAATAATTGTTTCATTATATTTAGATATCTCTGCACTGAAAAATATTTAATTACAACCTTTTATAAATCGCGATGCGTTTTTGAATGAATTTTTTTAGTAGTTGCTTTGCTATAATTAGCTTTTTGCACTGAAATATCTTTTTATAATGCTGCGATGGGTGATTGATGTTTTATTCACTGATAAGAGTTTCCGGTCGTAATCTATATGCTTTATTTTACTTTGTAATAGTTTAATTTAATAATAAATTGCCAAGTGTTTCTATACCTTATAGAAATGCAATGAAGGTTACGTTTGAGTAATCCGTTTTTGTAATTAGTTGCGTTTTATACATTAGCTTTCGGTATTAAATAAAATTGTAAATTAATTATGTTCTATTGTTGGTATTTTAAATTTGTTTTCGTTATGTTTCGATAATTCCTACGCCGGTTAAGTTTTGGTTTATTTAATAATTGTGCGCCAGTTATTTTGGTAACATTTTGTAATAATTGTCTAGTTTACGCATGTAATGCGTCTTTTAGTTTTCTTGTTTAAAAAAGTCTCTTTTAAATTTAAATTAATTTGAAAATAATTTCTTTAATATATAAGTAAATTATTTTTATTAAATGGCATAAAATTTCGGTAATAATAATTAAAATTTGTACATACACAAAATAATAAAAAAATATTCTCTATTACTAGCGAATATCAATTAAAATTGTCAAAATAAATTGGCTTTTTAAGGAAATGAACTTACATTAATGTTTTCGTCAGTTTCATGGACTCGGTCGATTCTTGTACGTTGTCCACGTTGGTTTGGTTTGTTGGATTTGATCGATGCTTGTATCACCACCAACTTCTGTTTGGGTTATGCCAAATTTGGAATTAAAATTTCAGACCACCAGTTCTTCGATTTTTGGATTCCCTAGTGACCTTTTGACATCCTACCGACTGTGCCAGTTAAGGTTCGGGCCTTGGGAGCTATCTTTTTAAAAATTTCTTAACAAATTTAGTTGGTTAAACAGAGGTTAACATGGAATTTTGATAATCTTGAATTAAATTACATAGTCCAAAAATAATTACTAATTGTACTACTATGAGTAGCCGAAGCAACTGCAATGTTAAAGCTGAATACTTTGACTGACTGCCGGGTCTTGGGGCTCCCGGGCTATTTATAATGTCCCTACCCCTCACAATTCTGTGGGAACTTGCAGAGCTGATGTATGCTTATTCCTAATACTATTCATAATTACATTGTTACAATCTTACTTTCTAGTTAATTGCGATATCTTAACCGTCAGTGACCTGCCACCTGCAGTGTCACTATTGTCTGGAATATATTGTATTGCATCCGTTCTCATAAACTGTTAATAACCTGTTTGATTTATCCTTGTATTACATTGTTGCATTTTAGTTTATAATTTCTTTAAGAATTTCTAATAATTCCTAATTATTTCTATTTCGTTATACACACATAAATTGTGGGATACATAACTAGCGTAGCTGATTGGTTTAGCGCTACCTACCTTTTCTTGGCTCAATACTGCACCTTAAGCAGCGTTAGATGCGTCGGTTGTTAATACAAATAGTTTTGATAAATCAGGGTATTATAATATAGGATGATTTGTAAGGATACATTTAATTTTTTCTACTGCTTTAATAAAACTGCTACCTATCTACCTGCTTCTTCTCAACTTGTTTGAGGTAGTCTATATGCTTTAGTAAAAATTGGTTCATTATCTGTTAGCTCAATATTATGTTTCACTGTGTTGGTGAAAGTTAAAGGTATTCCTTCACTATAGAATGTATCTCGGTATTCGAAGCATAAGTCTTTAATTACTCTTTCCTCTTCGTTATTGATATTATTATTAAAACGAATGTTAATTAAATTTTCTTTTAACATTCTATCGTGTTCTGTAGGGTTGGAATTGTTTTCTGAATCTTTGTCGATTTCTATCTCGCTAAAGTTCACTTTTTCTAAGTCTATTGGTTTTGTTAATGATACTTCGATGGGGTAATCGTTTGAGGTCAAAATTGTCGTAGTGACGTAACTGTTTTTTATTTGTACTAACACGGTGGGTGTTTCTACTCCGGGTTGAAATGACATGTGGTTTATAATTTCTGTTGTTTTTTGAGTTTACTAAAACTTTTATTTGTTTTTCTGTCCTGGGCTCGATGGTGTATTTTTGATCGGTTTGAATAATACTGTTTTGGAATTTAATGGGAATTTGTCTGTGTTTCGTCATTAATAATCGGTTTTTTATATCAATATTTGCTCCTAATTTTCTTAGAAGATCTATGCCTATATAATCTGTCATACTTATCCTTAAAATTAAAGATGCAAAATTTATGTTTCATTTTTAGGTTAAAAGCTTTGGGTAAGGGTATGTTTGCTATAAATTGGTGTAATGTCGTTTTGTGTGTTGTTTTGATTTTAAAAGTTTCTCTTTCTACAAAATCTAAATAATGTTTCTGTACGGTTTTAGGGGCTAATTAAAGTTTTTGAAGATCCTGAATCGATTAGTAATTCGAGTTCCGCATGAGGTATTTCTATATAAGATAAAATTTGTTGATTAATGTTATTTAAATTTATTATGTTTGGTCATATTTGAATCTGTACAACTAAAAATTCGAGTACGCATTTTCTTCGTCGTCCTCTTGGTAGTTTTCATAAGGGTTGTTACGTTCATAGTTTTCTGAATGATTTGTTTTTTCGTCTTTACTCGGATTCGCATAATTATCCGTGTCTTGATTATTAAAATCTTCCACTTCTTGGTGGGATAGTTCCTCGGAAGTGAAGTTTCGTTTTTGGGTGTAATCGGGTCTAATTTGAAATATTTTAGTATGTCTGGTTTTACCAAATGAAGTGTCCATAGGAGTTGGTTTGTAATAATTATTAGAGTTGTTGTTGTTATTCGTCATCGGTGTGTTTCTGTTGGGGTTTGGGTCAAATGTTTGTCTTGGTTTATTTGCGTTTTGATTAAACCTTGGTGTAAATGTGGGTTTTGTAAAATTGGAATTAAATGTTGGTTTTGGAAATTGTCTAAATTTATTGTTCAAATTTGTGTTATTAAACTTTGTATTGTTAATTTGTGGGTGATTCATTGGCGATTGTATTGTTTTAATCGATGAGTAATTTTTATTCGGGTTAGGATTATATATTCTATTTCTGTAGTGCATTACGTTTTTTTCTTCTACAATTATGTTCATCGCTTCTTCTAAATTTTGGGGATGTTAAAACCTTATTTTGTCTGATACTCGTTCGGGTAATACGTTGATGTAGGTGTCTAACTCCATTTCGTCGTACATTTTCGTCTTTATTAAACGTATATTTTAGTCGGGTTCTTCAAGTTTTAGTTTGGCTTAGAATTAAACTTTGTACATCCTGACGTCTCGTACCGAATTGATACAGTGATTGGTTGGTTTCCATTCGTAAATTTATCAGATCTCGGATAAAACATTTGATATTTCTTTGATCTCCGAAATATGCTATTAATATCCGTTTGTAATCGTCCCATTCCGTGAGGTCAACGCGACTTGTAATTAATGTTAATGCGCTGCCCGTCACCTTACTGAATAGTAGACGTAAAAGTAAAACATTACGTTAGACGTCACCTTGTTTATAAAAAGATTTTTAAAATGTTTCGCAAGCAGTAATGAAAATACCTAATAGTACCTGGTTTCCGTCATATAAGGGAATTGAGTTTAGATACAGTTTAATGTTTTCAGAGTTCATTGTTTATAAATTAAGAGTTACTTTTCAGTCTAGTTTGTATCAGAGTTATTTAAAGAATCACTTATCGTTATGTATATTGTATGCAATTATAATATCCTTGGTGATAATTACATCGGTTTCAGTCTCTTGCTGAATAATTATTTTATTAAATTGTTGCAGTAATAAAGTACATAAAATGCGTTTACTTATAAACCCCTATAATTGTGATGAGAATCAAGTTTTCAGATTTTTTTGAATAATAATTGCTGCAATAAAATGGTACAAAAAATTGTGTTGTAATTATACACTAAAGCTCATACTTTTGCTGAACAAATTGTTTCACTAATAAATCGTAATAAAATTGTAATAAATTGTGCATAAATGCGTATATAAAATTTCTTTTGTTTCTTACTAGCTAATATCAATATGCAATTCAAAATGGTTAGGAAAATGAACTTATGGTACTTACAATAATTTGATTACCAGTTCCATTATAGTCTTTTCCCTTTGTTGAACTTGGTCGATTTTTGTACTTCGTCCAATTGGTTGGTTTTTGTTCCAGATGAAGAATTAAAATTCACGACCACCAATTCCTCGATTTTTGATTCGCTAGTGCCTTTCTAGAATCCTACAATTGACTGTGCCATATAGGTTTTTGGCCTATTGGAGTTTTTTTAAAAAGTCTTCCAAAAACACTTCTATCAAATTTATTTTTATAATAATTACAATAATAAATTTTTACAACTGCGACGTTATATTCATTAACGTCTTAATTTCACAATTAATCAAAATTTAATAATTACTAATTAATACTTAAAATCAATAACTGATATTTACAAATGAGTAGCATTCAACCACTAACAATGCTAAAGTTATAAAGATCTCAGACTGACTGACCATCGTGAGCTTCTCAGGGTATTTAAGCAATCCCTTCTCTTACACCACGTGTGGGAAATGCAGATCTCATGTCTGCTATTTCTTGATACAATACAATGTATTATACTTTAATAATCTTAATTCTAGCAATTGCTGTCTTTTTGTCTATCGTGACTTGCACCTGCAGTGCCATATTACAAAGTAGTTGATTCCTTTCTCACGTCTGATTATGATCTTTCATTAACTTTTATAATCTGTCCTTCAATTAGACAACTTAACAATCTATTTCTTAAGACTTAATAGTTTCATTTGAATATACATTAATTTGAGGGATATGTAACTCGCTTAGCATTAAAATTACTTCCAAAAAGGAATGGTCTTACTATATTCTCTTTAAAAATCCCACATCATACATTTATTTTGAAATAGTAATTGATCTCGAGTTTGGATGCAAAAGATAGGATTAACATCGCTTCACCGGCTACAGTTTTGAGTACTTACTGTCCCATTAGACCTCGTTGTTTCGTCTAGCGGAACGTACAAGCATGGTCAAAAGTTGTTATTCTCCGACTCTCCTTATACCCAAGCATAAAATTCAAACCGTCATTTAAAATCTCGCGTTTAAGGTGAAGGTAAAATGGGGTTTGTGTGCTTTAAATTTATTTACTTTTAAAATTCTTGAAATTGTAGTGTTAGTTACATTTAACAAAGCTGATCTATTCCGAAGTGAATATTTTTCATTTTGCGCTACCGACAGCATTATTTGATTTAGAATATCTTTATTTGTAGCCTACGTCCAATGTTTCGTTCTAAAGTTATTTTCAACGTTTCCAGAAATTTTGAATTAATTTCTTACTGCTGTTACAGTTGTAAAATGTGCAGTTTTAAAAAGATGTCTAGTATTAAAGATGTTTGCTGCTTCTCCATAAGTTTTATAATTTTTTTCCTACATCTGATCATTTTCAATTTTATCTTCAATACTCGATTTCTGACTATAGCCTTGACGTTTGATGATTGATAATATTTATTTACATATTTCCAAGGATATGTTAATTTAATTTCATGCTAAAATTTAGAGTGGTTCCATTTTTTTAATCAGTAAATTATCAACTAATTTTTGTTGTGTTTACTCTAATGTTTCTAATTTTTATCTAGGAAGGCCACGAATGTCAAAGTGCGCATAATTTTAAATTCATTTCAACATTTCTAGATAAAATTTTGCTGTGTTTAAATTTGAACCCATTTTGCTCCTCGTTATAAATCAATAGTTTTCATTTTCTGTAGAAACCACGTAACATTTAACAAATTTAATGATTGATTATGATCTTCCAAGTTATGCAAAACTTTGTATCAAGAATAACTTTTGTTTTGTAAAATGTAGAATACATTTTTTTCCCATTTGTATACAAATTTTGGGGCACATTGTACATAAGTAGCGTACTAAAAATGATTTTTTAAAATGATGACATCCTTTGGGATAAAAGATTCCTGAGTTAAAATAGTCCCACATTTGGATCCTTGGCAGGGGGCTACTTCAGAGGATGGAATCGACAAGTTCAAAAGAAAAACCGGGAACATTTTGTGAGTTGGAGCGTTGAATGTTAGAAGCATGAAGCATGTAGGTAATCTAGAGAACTTAAAAATTGAAATGGATAAATTAGGACTAGACATAGCAGCGATCAACGAAGTTCCGTGGCCAGAAGTGAGGGATTTTGAGCGAAGATTTTAGGGTAATTCATACAGGATTAGAGAAAGGAAATTCGGGTGAGGGGATTGTTATGGCGAAAAAGATAGAACACTGTATAGAAAACTACTTACAAATAAGAGAATATTGTACTTATAGTTAGATTAAAATCTAAACTAGAAAATACAATAGCTACACTGAGGAAGAGGTAGAAGCGATCTACAAAGATATCGAAGAAATACTAAGATTGGTATAAGGACATGAAAATTTAATAATTACAATAGATTTTAATGTATTGGTAGGTGAGGGTAGGGAAGGCTAGGTACGAGAAACGATAGGGGAAATAGACTGGTAGAATTTTGCAACAAAAACATTTTAACCATCACATACACATTAGTTTAACATCATGTAAGAATGTTAAATAACCATAATTAGTCTTTTTTTCTCAAAACGGAGTTGTAGTTATCGTGAAACCAAAATAAAACTAGAAACCTTTCTCATGTATAGCATAATAAAAAATTTTCAAAACTAGTTTCAATATCATTCAGATATCATTCATCCACTTCCTAAAAAGTCATCCCCTTTATCACCATCTGACTACCGCCCAATTAGTATTCTTCCTGCCCTTTCTAAATCTATTAAATATATTGCTTTTGATCAATTATCAAATTTTCTAAATTCAAATCAGCTATTTGACCAATTTCAATCCGGTTTTCGCAAGCACCACTCCACAACTTCGGCCTTAATCCGCATAATCGATGATGCGAAGGAAGCCATGGACTGCAAACAGCTAACTATTATACTATTACTTGATTTCAGTTCAGCTTTCAACAGTGTGAACTTCAAAATTTTACTTGCCAAGTTAAAGATGCTCAATAATTTCTCAGATGATGCTTTGCAATGGTTTGAGTCGTACTTGAGCGGTCGTCGACAGCGTGTTATTACGGAGGATGGGGCTAACTTGTCAGATTGGCTGAATTTGGAAGCTGGAGTACCACAGGGAAGTGTGCTTGGCCCTATTCTCTTTTCCTTGTATATACAGGATGTTTCTAGAGTCTTGAAATTCAGTAAATATCACTGTTACGCAGATGATATACAGGTATATTCACATTTTCATCCCAACGATATTTACCGTACTATTAATAATCTTAACACTGATCTTGCTAGTATAAATTCGTGGGGACTGGACAACCAACTAACTATAAATCCCTTAAAATGCCAAGCAATCTTAATCGGGTCATCTAAATTGTTGAGTAAAATCGATATTTTAACTATTCCACCCTTATATTTAAATGGCTTAGCAATTCCACTGTCTACTACAGTAAAGAATCTTGGTATAATGATCGACTCGAATCTGTCATGGAAAGCCCATACAATGTATATATGTAAAAGGTGTATGCTTCGTTACATAGTCTTAAGAGGGTAAAACGATTTTACCAGTTCGTTTAAGAATACAACTTATTAGGTCGCTTATTCAACCGATTTTTGACTATGGAGATGTTTTATATCATCATTTATCTATGGACAACAGTAATCGCTTACAGCGAGTTCACAACAGTTGCATTCGGTTTGTTTTTGACATCAAACGTCGTCAGCATGTTACACCATATTTCAATAAGCTCTCTTGGTTAAAATTAGTGAAACAGCGACAGTTACATCAGGCAATAATGCTCTATAAACTCCTACATGGACTTGGACCTTCGTACTTAACCTCAAATTTCTCTTACGTTTCCACAGGACACCATAACACACGCGATGAAAAACGACTGCTAATACCAATGCACCGTACTGAAATGTATCATTCATCGTTCTTGGTATCCGGGTCGTCTCTCTGGAACTGTATACCCATAAATATAAGAAATTGCACAACATTACTTAAATTTAGAAAAGCATATCAGGAATAAATAAATAAATAAACCCTATAGTAGGGGATAAAGAATACTACTATAGTAAGCCTGCTTATCGTAAAAGGCGATTAAAAGGCGCAGCAAGGGGCAGCAGCCTTGCTGGCTAAAAGATATTGGAGGAGGGTCGGTTGGTCTCAGGCGATCCTCAATAATTTACAAGCCTGTTGGGGGTTGGCCGTGACGGATACGGCTTTTTGCTAAAATCTTTAAAAACTGCGTTGTGGAAAGATATGGGAACCTACCACAATATTTTCCAGGTGTGCGTGGCCTAAAACACGAAATATATATGATGGAGAGCTCACAAGTAAAATTCTTGTCCGGAGGTAAAATACTCCCTCATTCGGATCTCCGGGAGGGGGTACTTGGGGCTCGTCATCGTAAGAATATAAAACAACAGTTCGATTTAGTGATAGGGACTTGGAATGTAAGGTCATTACTTAGAGTAGATAAGTTAACGAATTTATTAGTCGAAATAAGAAAGGAAAAGCTGGACATTTTAGGTATTAGTGAGTTGAGATGGCCAGATAGTAATGACTTTTGGAAAGATAATTATAGAATAATTACAACTTCTTCAACTAATGGACAGGCAGGGGTAGGAATAGTGTTAGGTAAAGATTAGGGCATAAAGTTAAAGAGTACTTACAATTTAGTGATAGAATAATTATGGTTAGATTGAGTACAAAACCCACAGACACTGTTTTAGTACAGGTTTACATGCCAACAACTCAGTACGAGGATGAGGAAGTAGAAAAGGTATACGAGAATATAAATAGTATAGTGAGAAAAGTAAAAGGAGATGAGAATTTAATAGTTATGGGCGATTTTAATGCGTCAGTGGGAGAAGGTAGTGAGGGAAAAATGGTAGGAAAATTTGGGTATGGCAGACGAAATGATAGAGGAGAAAGATTAGTTGAGTTTTGCCAGGAACATAGATTAGTAGCTGTAAACACCCTATTCGAACAACATGTTAGGAGAAGATATACCTGGAAAGCCCCAGGTGATAGGGCTAGATACCAAATAGATTATATTTTAGTTAAACAAAGATTTAGAAACCAAGTTAAAAACTGTCGTAGTTATCCAGGGGCTGACATAGATAGCGATCATAACTTAGTTAAAATGAAGTGTAAACTAAAATTCAAAAAATTGAGAAAGGGTAAAAGAGAAGGATGGGATCTAGGTAAGCTTAATGATAGTAGGGTAAAAGAGGAATATAAACAAGTATTAGATAATAAGAGCAAAGAGATAGCTGTAGGAAGGAACGTAGAAAATAGATGGAAAGAAATAAAACTGACTGTACATGATATAGCAACACAGACTATAGATAAGAAAAAAATAGAAGCGAGAAAACCGTGGGTAACAAAGGAGATATTAGATTTAATAGAGAATAGAAGAAAGCTTAAACCTTTCAGAGAAGTGGATAGTGAAAGTAAGCAAAATATAATACAGTTAGAAATAAGATAGTACATGAGTGTAGAAAAGCTAGAAATAAATGGATGGAAGAGAACTGTAAGGAATACAAGATGATTTGAGAGTAGGTAAGACAGACAGGGCATACAGGGCAGTTAAAAAGTTTTTGGGAAGATAGGAAAAATATAATGGTATTAGAGACGAGAATAATGAGCTTCTAATAAATAAAGTTGAGGTAGCAGATAGATGGAAAAGATATTTAGAAGATTTATATAAAGGAGACGATATGGATGAGTTAGAGAACGACCAAGAAGAGGATGTAGAAATAGGGTTCTCAATATTAAGAGAGGAATTTGATAGAGCTGTTCGGAATCTTAAACTAAATAAAGCGCCAGGGATAGACGATATTCCCGCAGAATTAATAAAATATGCAAGTCAGAAAACTTTAGATAGATTATATGAACTAGTGAAATTAATATATGATACAGGTGAGGTTCCAATAGATTTCGAAAAAAATATTATTATCGCAATCCCAAAAAAGTCAGGAGCTGATAGGTGTGAGAATTTTAGAACGGTTAGTTTAACTTCTCATGCTTCCAAAATACTAACAATAATAATTAAAAATAGAGTAGAAGCTTTGACTGAGAATTATTTAGGCGAAGACCAATATGGTTTTCGTAAAGACAGAGGGACTAGAGAACCGATACTAATGATTAGGGTAATTATCGAAAAAGGTTACAAAAATAAAAGACTCATTTCGCATTTGTAGATTTAGAAAAGCATTTGATAGGGTTAATTGGATTGTTATGTTCAGGGTTTTGCAAAAATAGGAATCTCTCATAGGGATAGAAAAATTATTTACAGTCTATATAAAAACCAAAGTGTAGTAATTAGATTTGATGAAATAGAAAAGGAAGCTAAGATTAGAAATGGTGTTAGACAGGGTTGTATACTGTCTCCCTTGATTTTAATGTTTATATTGAGGAAGCTTTAAACTTAGCTAGAGAGAGAAAGAGATAGGTATTAGTGTACAGGGACAGAAAATAGACATGTTACGTTTTGCAGATGATATAGCCATTATAGCAGAGTCTAGAAAAGAGTTAGGAGAGTTTTTAAATATTTTAGATGAGATACTACGGAGTAACTATAGTATGAGAATTAACTCGGTAAAGACAAAGATAATGACAAGTGAGTTACAGCCTAGTTATAAACCAAAATTAAAAATAGGTAATACCGAGTTAGAGGAGGTAGATGAATTTTGCTATTTAGGTAGTATAATTACAAAGGATGGACGTAGCAGAAGGGATATAGTAGCTAGAATAGCTCAAGCTAGAAAAATGTTTTAAAAAGAAAAACTTACTAATAGCTAATAGTATTAGTTTAGATAATAGAAAAAGTTTTTAAAGTCGTACGTATGGAGCGTTCTACTATACGGTAGTGAGACTTGGACAATTAAAGAAGTAGATAAGAAAAGGATAGAAGCTTTTGAAACTTGGTGCTATAGGAGAATGTTAAAGATTAGCTGGACAGATAGAGCAACAAACGAGGAAGTTTATAGAAGGATAGATGAGGAACCCTGTATGTGGAAACAATTGAAGGTCAGGAGAGATAGAATGATAGGGCACCAGTTAAGACATGAGGGACTATTTAGTAAAGTCTTAGATTATAGACTACCAAATAAAAATAGAGTAGGAAGGCCTAGACAAAGCTATATTAGTCAAATAATTAGAGATTTAGGTTGTGAAGGGTATGTGGACCTTTTTAGATTAGCTCAGAATAGAAAAGAATTTAGAGCTGCGTCAAACCGACTTTAAGTAAGTTCGAAAACAAAACAAAAAAAATAAAAATCAGTTAACTAAATGTCACCAGGACATAACTCACAATTAGTTAGAGGTCTGGCATGTTGGTAGCGTTTCGTTGCTTAAGCCTTACCATAACATATAATTTAATAAACGTCACCATGATATAGCTCACAATTAGGTAGCGGTCTGGCATGTTGGTAGCGATTTGTTGCTTAAGCCTTACCATAACATATAATTTAATAAACGTCACCTTGACATAACTCACAATTAGGTAGCGGTCTGGCATGTTGGTAGCGTTTCGTTGCTTAAGCCTTACCATAACATATAATTTAATAAACGTCACCATAACATAACTCACAATTAGGTAGCGGTCTGGCATGTTGACAGCGATTCGTTGCTTAAGCCTTACCATAACATATAATTTAACACTTTTCCTTTTGAAGCGGATAACCAGGTTATATTTCATTTCCTATAAATGGTAATCATGTAAACATGTTAGAGTTCTTTAACAACCATCAGGTTGCTAATATCTATGTAGAGCCAGCTGGATAGGAAAAAGATAGAAGGATATAGGAAGACCTAGACCAAACTATATTAGTCAAATTATTAGAAATTTAGGTTGTGAAGGGTATGTAGAGCTTTTTAGATTAGCACAGAATAGAAAAGAAGTTAGAGCTGCGTCAAACCGACCTTAAGTAAGGTCGAAAACAAAATGATGATGATCAGGAATATCTACTATCCTGCAACTAAACTTCTTAATATGGAATGGGGGAATTGTGGGCCCAGCGTGCGTGATGTGTTTTTGTACGTGTGTGTGTGGGGGGGGTGTGGATGTTTGTGTAAAAATGTGCATGCAAGTGTGGTGGCGTATGTAAGTGTATATAGCTATTGTTTGTACTAAATAAATATTTTATTGTACAAGATATGTCCTAGTTAGGTGTAAGAGTGGGCTTTATAGCTTAAACCTCGCTAGGAGTATCTTTTCTTTTCTCATATGTATCGAGATTTGCTTATAAATAATAAAGATATTATTATATTATATTATATTATATTATTTTATCCTCAGGCGATTACAATTAAACAACGTGATAAATATTTTTCTAAAAGTATTAATTACATCTTGATACGTTCCAGTTTTGCTTTTAAATTACTTGATTAAGATAAGCCATTAATTATTATCTCGTCTACATTCCAAATAAAATCATTGCCTTAGTTCATATCCTGTTCTGGCGAGCCTAGTGTATGAACATTAATTTTCGGTCTCTTAATTGTAGATTGTTACGTGTCAAAAATTTGGCACTAAACATTTTTAAATAAGTGCGGGAGTTTCGCGTCATAAATTTGAAAGACTTGTTGCGCGTATTTCCGTCACTTCAGAAGTGCGTTGCGCGAGACTTCGCGCCGGCGTGTGGGAGAAGAAAAGTGGGGAGTTTCCGCAAGACGCTAGGACTTGGACTTTGCTTATGAACGTCGACAAGAGTGGTGTTGGGTCTGGTATCGTATCTTTATCTTTATTATGTAGTTCCCTTTTTCTGTGTTATCTTTGTTTATCGTTCCCTATAACCCGTTCCCGTCGTTATCCCTACATAGAGAGAAGATACAAATTTGGAAGCAACCTGGCCTAACCGCAGTCCACGCTCTGAGAACCATCTTTAAATAATCCTGAAGGACGCCCCGCGCACTATCTTTAAATAATCGTGAAAGGAGCTACGAGCCGCCATCAGGAAGTAATTCTGCGAGACAGTTTTGCATATTCACGTAAGTTCCCCGTGTGGGTTTTTTTAAAATATATTGTAGATATTTCGAAATTTACGTGTAATACTTTGCATATGGTTTGACGTCATTGACACATTATGGATTATCGTTACCAACTGTCTTTTGTGACTCTTATACCGAGTAAACGGTTATATAAGAAGTTAGGTGCATTTAAATCATTTATTCTAAGCGGTCCCTATTTATACTGATCATACTATCAATTTGAAAATTTCATACGAGTTTCGCGACTACTTTCGTTGAACATTTGTTGCACAGATAGGCTATCAACACTCGTTGCAATAGATTTTATTTATGAATTATTCATTCTGTTTTCTAATACTAACGGTTTTCGTTGGAGTACTGATTGTGTCCGTTGTACAATTACCGTGGGGATTGTACAAAAAATTATACGAGCTGCTACATGCATCCTCCTTCAAATTACTTTCTCTTGTGTGTACCAGGATAAATTTTCTAGATTGGTTGGTTGGTTTTCCGCCTACATTCTCACTCCTCGACGCTACATGAGATGACTAACTTCTCGTACACTGAGAGTGCAACCAAGACTGCTGACTAAGAAACAAGTTTGGTGACGCCGACTTCTTCGGTTTCGCTTAGCTAAAATTTATGGTTGCTATGTATTGCTACTGGTCATTTAATCCTCGTGAAGGAAACCTGAGTTTTTAAAAATCTCACACTTTATTAATCTCGTGACTTCCTAAATTTTCTACGGCTCTTGCGTGGTATATTGTTACTAACCAACATTACTAATACTGATTAGTGTTAAAAACGCCCCAGCGGTGTTGATACGTTTTATCATCTAGCGTTCAGCCTGATATAATTTAACTACGCAGGTTTTAAATAACTAAAATGTATGTGGTCCGATACAAGCGGGCGTCGCCGTGGATCAATGTAGTAAGCGTAAGACTACGGATCCCAAGGTCCCGGGTTCAAATCCCGACACGGCCGACTGCTTGAAAAATGGCAGGTGAGCATTTTTAAAAAAAAATACGCCGTCGTTCGGATGAGAGGTTAAATGGAGGTCCCGTGTGTGAGTGTTGTCACGCACGTTAAAGATCCCTACCTTGCCTGGAACGACAAGGGTTCGGCAAAATTCTAAATTTCCAGGCAACAAAAAACTCGCCTCCTGGCCCATGTAGTACTTTCAGGTGGAGCATTGGGAATGTAAATAAACGGTCCGATACAAGCCCGAGATCGTGTGTTTCTTGTCACGCGACTTATACCACCTAAAAGTGTAGGATATTTAATTATTAGTACTGATTTACACCATTTCGAATGGACCTGCACCTTGCTAAAGTTCTAAATTACTAGAACAGGTGAAATGGCTTGCGTGTTCTAATGAGCTAAAGAGCCAAACTACAGGTCCAACCAAAGTAGTAGGGTCGTTAGTGAGGAACCAGACTAAGACAGGTCCCCGAAAGAGGGCAGCGGCTCTTTCGGTACTTAGATTGGCAGAGACCATAGGGGTCGGTATGGCAGTCTAAGACACACTACCGCGATGTGGAAGGCAACGGGAAACCACCACATTATCTCCCAAGTACACAGCGTACTTAAATTGTAATAAACATGATGGCATTCTCTGGGGTAAAAGATTCCGGAGTTAAAATAGTCCCCCATTCGGATCTCCGGGAGGGGACTACTTCGGAAGATGCGATTAGAAAGGTAAAAATAAGAGTCGGGAACATTCTGCGAGTCGGAGCGTGGAATGTTAGAACTATGAAGCAAGTGGGTAAGCTAGAGAACCTAAAAATCGAAATGAATAGGTTATCATTAGACATAGTAGGGATCAGCGAAGTTCGGTGGCCAGAGGCGGGGGATTTTTGGAGTGGAGACTTCAGGGTAATTCATACAGGAGCCGAGGAAGGAAATTTGGGTGTGGGGATAGTTATGCGGAAAAAGATAGAATACTGTGTAGAAAATTACTTACAAAAGATTATAATCTAAACCGGTAAACACAGTAATAGTACAAGTATACTCACCTCTAGCTACAGTGACGAAGAGGTAGAAGCGATTTAGAAAGATATCGAAGACATATTAAGACACGTAAAAGGACATGAAAATTTAATAATTACTGGCGATTTTAATGCAGTGGTAGGTGAGGGTAGAGAAGGAGCGATAGTAGGTTTATTTGGTTTAGGCACTTGATACGACAGTGTAAATAAGCTGATAGAATTTTTCGACAAGAACAATTTAACCCTTACAAACACACTATTTCAACAACATGCTAGAAGACGATATACGTGGAAGATGCCAGGAGATATAAGAAGATATCAAATAGATTACATTCTTGTTAGACAACGGCTTAGGAATCAAGTAAAAGACTGTAGAAGCTACCCAGAAGCAGATATAGACACTGACCACAACATCGTAATAATGAAGGCCGCACTTAAATTTAAAAATTTGAAAAAAGTAACGGAAAAAGTAACTTGGACTTAAAGAAACTAAAAGATAAGGATATTCAAGAAAGATTCGAAAAAAGGTCAAATGAGTTGCTCAAAGATATCGGGCAAATATCTGATACTAAGGAAGTAGAAACAGAATGGAATAACATTAAATCCAGCCTCGACATGGCGGCCTTAGATATTCTGGAGTATACACAAAAAGTAAATAAGAAACCATGGATAACAAAGGATATCCTGAATTTAATAGAAGAAAGACGAAAATACAAAAATAAATCAGACGAAACAGGAAAACAGAGATACTAAGCCATAAAATGGGAAATTATTCGAAAATGCTGAAAAGCTAAAGAACAATGGATTGATAAAAAGTGCAAAGAGGTACAAACTAAGATGGAAGTAGGAAAGACAGATGAAGCATACAAACTAATTAGAATCAATTTTAGGGATGTAGAACCGTATAGCAAAAATATAAGGGACGCGGGAGGAAATGTCATTATAGAAAATGTAGAGAAAGTGGGTAGATGGCAAGAATATATAGGGAATTTATATGCAGGAGAAGAACTAACTGCATTAGAAAAGGAATCAGACATTGAAAATGATGACTTAGGATATCCTATACTTAGAGATGAATTTGAAATAGCATTAAAGGGTCTGAAAAATGGTAAGGCGCCGGGTACAAATAAGGTGCAAGCGGAGACTCTAAAGGCCGCTGGTCAAGCAGTAACAGAACGTCTCTTCCAAATTGTAAGCTATATGTACGAGACAGGCGATATACCCAAAGATTTCAAACATAACATTATAGTAACTATACCAAAAAAGAAAGGCGCAGACAAATGTGAAAATTTTCGAACAATAAGCTTGACAGCACACGTATCAAAAATATTAACTAGAATTGTACAAAGACGAATGGAAAAACGGGCTGAAGAAATACTAGAAGAAGACCAATTTGGGTTTAGGCGAAACAGGGGAACACGGAAGGCTATCTTAGCTCTGAAGGTGATAATGGAGAAAACAATAGAAAAAGGGAAAAGCGTGTATATAGGGTTTGTAGATCTGGAAAAAGCATTTGATAATGTAAAATAGAAAAAAATGTTCGAAATACTCAAAAAGATTGGAATGAGTTATAGGGATAGACAAATAGTACATATCTTATACAAAGGGCAAACAGGAGTAATAGAATTAGAGCAGGAACATAGAGAAGTAAATATCAGGAAAGGGGTGAGACAGGGATGTTCCCTATCCCCACTAATTTTTAACTTGTACATTAAAGAGGCAAATGCAGGAAAACATTTAGAATTACTATGCAGGGACAAAAAATTGATATGCTTAGATTTGCAGATGATATAGCGGTATTAGCATCTAGTAAGAAAGAGTTAGAAGCTGTTCTCAATGAAATGGAAACGGTTCTAACAGAGAGATCCGGTATAAAAATTAACAAAAGTAAAACTGAAGTACTAGTATGCAAAGGAGGGAAAAATAAATCAAAAACAAGAATACAAATATGTAACACGAACTTACAAGAGGTTAAAGATTTCTGCTACTTAGGAAGCCAAATAACGCAAGATGGGAAAAACAGAAAAGATATAAAACAAAGATTAGCACAAGGTCGTGCTACATTTAACAAGAAAAAGCAACTACTGTGCTCAAAGACCACAAACATAGAAACAAGGAAAAGATTGATTAAAACATATGTGTGGAGCACAGCACTCTACGGCTGTGAAGCCTGGACAGTAGGAGAAGCGGACAAAAAAAAGATAGAAGCCTTTGAAATGTGGTGCTACAGACGTATGATGAAGATATCATGGACAGACAAAGTTAAGAACGAAGAGGTACTACAAATGGTAGGGGAAGAAAGAAATATGTGGAAAACGGTAAAAAAATAGAAGAGATAGGATGATAGACCACATACTACGGCATGAAGGAATAGTGCGGAATATACTAGAAGCAGTGATAGAAAAAAAGAGAAGAAAAGGTAGACCTAGGTTAGACTATTGCACACAGATAGTGAAAGATGTTGGCTGTAGGAGTTTCAGGGAAATGTGTAGGCTAACTCAGAAGAGAAATCAATGGAGGTACGCATCCAACCAGTACCAAGATGGATAAATTAATGATGAAGAAAGTAGCTGCACTTAAACATGATATTTATTATAAGCAACTACAAGCATTGGAGGGGCAATATTCTCGAATAATGGTAATTGCGTGAAAGCATTTACTGGAAAACTATTATTTCGGCAAATGTCTAAGTGTTGGGGGATCTTGGCAGCCACAGGTTGCTTAACCCCCTTCAATAAATCTCAGTGAAATAGGGCATAATATTAGAAAACAATATAAGGGGAACCGAGCTGTATTGCTGTGTGAGAATTTTCAGGGAACTATGTAGTTAGTTTAGAAAAGAAATAAGTGCAGGTACATGTCCAACCAGTTTTGAGACGGGAAACCCAATGACGAAAAAATAAGCGCAGGTAAATCTGATGATTATTATAAATAACTACAGGTGTTGGTTGTAAAATATCTGCAACTAATGTTGACTGTGCGAAAAGATATTGGAAAAAATTGGAAAAAATATTAAATCAGTAAATGTTCAAGCGCTGGGGGAACTTGGCAGCCACAGGCTGCTTACCCTTTTTTGCAACTACTGAATGTCGGAGAAATAGGGTATATAATTGTAAAACAATAGAAGGAGACCAATCTGCATCTAACAAGAAAGAACGGCGCCTATGATGAAAGAAAACAAACATAGAACAAAAAGTTCTTGAAAGCGTATGTGTGGAGCACAGCACAGACAGTATGCCTACGAAATACGAGCAGTCTGAAAAGCAGACAGAAGAACAGTAGCGGCCTTTGAAATGCCGTGCTTCAGATGTTTGAGGATGGACAGACAAAGGTAATAACAAATAGGTTATAGAAACAGTAAGGGAACAAGGATATCTTTGGGAAAAAATATGAGAAATAGAAGGGCAGAATACGTTCTAAGGCATTTTTGGGGAATAGTATGGGATATATGATAAGCAGAGATAGGAAAAAAGAGGTGGATGTAGACCTAGATCAGATAGTGATAGATGCAGACTGTGCAAATTTCGGGGAAATCTGTAGGTTAGTTCAGAATAGGAAACAATGATGGTACGCGTCTAACCAGTTTCAGGACTAAAGACCTAATAATGATGATTAATTTTTCTCTTAAAAATTACGTTTAAAAGATTTTGAATTTTTGAACTTTTCTGTTTTTACCGTTAATGTATTGTTTTAGGGATGTGTAAATTTCAATTTGCTTCCTTTTTTTATTAAAATGCCGAGTATAATCATAGAACGTGTTTCCAATACCTACTAAATATTTCAAAAAGTATATATTGGATTTACGATCAGGTGAATTTATGTCTGATAAATATTATGATTGGGTGACTAGATTTTGACCTTAAACCAGTGTTACGTGTAGCTTTCCAGTTTTGAGTTATTCTGTGTTTTCTGCAAAATCTTATCCGGTTCTCGAAATTAATTTCCAACTCGCTTTAATTCTTTGTCTATTTCTATTTCTGAATGGGTCGATTATCTTATCTATCAGGTGTAGTATGCATGATTTTGATTTTCATTGTTTGTTTGAATTTTGTAAAAGAGTAAAGTGAACGCTCTTGGTTTTGTTGTATAATTTTATAAGTGCGTATTGAGCATTTGTTTTAGCATCTCCTTGGGGAGGACCTGTAATTATAGGACAGAAGTTAGTGGCGTTTGTCCACTTCCGTTTGTGGAATTTATTTGCGTCTCCGACTCTTCGCTTTTGCGATAAGGCCGTCCAACGTACGTAATTATTTAGGTACAGTATTGGTATTCTAATTATTTTTCTCTCATTTTAGTGGCCTTCTTTTTTTGTACCATCTTTTAGTACTACCTGCTTTAGACTGCCGTCGGTACTACTTTTAGTAGTACCTTTTGTTTTTGCTTTCGATCACCGTTCCTGCTTGTTCCTTGCTTTTGTTTACAAATTTAAATTTGCTGTTCTGGAAGGAAGCAATAGTTGCCCCGCCGATTATCGAGCCCAGAGCTGTGTTGCTGCTACTAAGAGTACTCAGGACACCTGGATCTCGAAGGTCGTATACATATTTACCTTAATACCTGTTTTTTTTGGTATCGCCTCAACAACCAATTTAAACTACGTTATCAGCTAAATTTATTTACGCTTTAATTATTACAAAATCCAGTTTTATCACAACGAAAGTTATATTTTTACATTCTTGAAATTAGAAGTAGCGTTTGGTAAATTCTTTTGCTTTCCCCTCGGTGTTTACGTATTTAATCACTATTCAGGCGAACTATTGTGTGAAGTTTTTCTTTATATACCGAAGTTTTGTAGTAACAATTGTGACCTACAGTGTGTTTATACTTTTTTTGGTTATCTGCTTTACTATTAATTTCACCAAATTTATATGCTACGTAGTTTGCCTTATTTTTCAGGTTTATTTTTATGCTACGATATTTGGTTTTGTAAAAGATCCACCAACGGACGCGATATATTTATAAATTTTAGAGATTATTTAACTCCGCGCCTTTATATAACGGATTAGCGGCATGCCTTTCGTCGCGTTTTAACTTGCGTTAGTTACAACTTATTCATTCGCCTATTTTGCGGCACCTCGTGTATGTACCGAACCGTTCGTGGGTCTCCACGCATCACTTTATTTTCTCTCTTTTTTTTTGGTATTGTACCACCTTAGGTGCATTATTTACACAATATTCTTACGTTAAGATAAGCATCATTTTCACCAGTTTTGATCAATATTCACCCCTCCTTTATATACCATACTTTATATATATTTTTTTTGTGTACTTTTTTTTGACATTTTGTCAATATGGAAGTCAATCGCTTGTTGAGTGATGAGCTTACTGTTGAGTGTTTGCTTCGAAATCTTTCCTGCAGTGGTAACGTTAAAGAAAAAAGAGCTCGTTTGTCAAACATCTTTCGTCAAGAAAATGCTGGTGTTATTACACTTTTACTGGTGATAGTTTATATCGTCGATAAAACAGTTAACAAAGTATTACACTTAGATGGTGGTACATTTATATGGCGATAGATGGTTCTTAAAAGCCTGTAATACAGTTACCAAAGTTTATAAGATACATCGCGCAAACGCAATGAATAAAGCAAGTGACGCCTCTAGCGGAGGAAAGCGCAAACCTTTTACAGATTTTGGCGCGGCCATCCACCATGACGTCACCGATACAAAAGGTATATTGCGCAATAATTAGCAATATAAAAATTAAACACGACAAAGGCAAACAATTTAGCTAAAAATCTACTTACATCAAAAATCCGGCATCCGGCAGGAAGTCACGCTACGGTAGGCCTCTGCTCCGGTGCTGTTGGCTGAGCATGGACATCGGGGTCGTGGAGTCCAGTTGCCTCGAGGTGGCTGCAAATTTATCACCTAATATGTAGGGAGCGGCAGGATTAGGTTTTGTAAGGGGCGACAGACAAGATAAAACAGAAGGAAAATCTACATACTAGAGATAAGGCACACTACGATACCTGACCGACCACACTACTCCAAGAACAAAGGCAAAAGGCCACGATTCAAAGCGTCACCAAAACCTCTCACCACTTTGTCCCCACTCTTTGTCTTTTCCATTGGCGCGAAGTATTCGTCTAACCCTCCCGTGTCATGCACTCTGCGCAACCTCCTATTATGACGTATCGGAAGCACCGCCTAGTCTATTTAAAATTCCCGCGCACTGCGCCTTTGAAATTATGGCGGGAAACTTCCGTACAACAACTTAACCTAAAAACATGTTTAAGTGCAATGGCACGTAACAGTGTTAGACCTCTGCCAGTTGATTATGGTAATTACCGACCTGGCCCGTCCAGAGAAGTTATGTTATGCCAAGTTAAGGCTACGGACCTTGATGTGCATATTAAAATTTTAGCACCGCGAATAAAGACAATGATTTTGCGGACATTAATTCTCGTTTAATCCATTTGAGCCGACGTGTTCAATTATTAAACACTTGCCACCCCGAGTTATTCCCTACTGTGTCCGAATTAGACCGGTTTGTTGAAGAATTAAAATTTCTATTAGACGCCCGCTATGCGACTGTTGATAATACTGTTCAGGTACATTATACTACCCCTGAAAACAACTTAGAAAATATTTCACCCACCGAAATACACCTGTTGAACCAAGACAATTTTTCTCGCTTCTTGACCTACCTAATACTGAATTATCCACTATAGTGCGTCACAATACTGCACCCCCTAGGTCACAGAACGTGCAAGTAGATAGTCTAATTGATTTTGAAGATGAAATACCCCCGACTACCGGTGCTGCTTCGATGATTAATAACCCGCCTTCTATCGATGTTATAGGTAATACCGCGTTAAATTTTGACAAGTATTTACGAAATATAAAATTTTCCCCCGATTTAAGAATTTCACCACCATGTCCTATCACGAGTCTCAACTCGAAACCATGTGCTCAAATAAATAAATGGGGCATATGTTATGATGGAGACTCCAGTGTACCAAATTTCCTTGAACGTGTTGAGGAACTACGCGAGTATCGCGGTGTAACTAAAACTCAGCTATTTAATGCCGCTACTGAACTTTTTAAGAGTAACGCAATTTATGTGATCCCCATTTATTATATCAATATAAAACTAATACCTAAGAAAGTTATTAGGAAATATTAGGAAAATGCAACAATGTAATTAAAAGACAATTTATTACAATTTATATTCAGTTTATAAACGTTCATGAGAACGGAAGCGCTACAAAGTAGCACAAGGATAAATGACACTGCAGATGTCAGGTCACAGACGGTCGTAGAAAGTCACGTACCGAGATTGCGCAGAAGTAAGCCTGCAACATTGTAATTATGAATAGCTTTTAAGATAGCAACTATGTATTATGAATAGAGTCAAGTGTAAGCAGACATTAGGTCTGCAAGTTCCCACAGAACTGTGAGGGGGTAGGGATATTATATAAGGTCCGGGAGCTCCACTCGCAGGCAATTCATCAAACGTTGAGCTTTTTCATTGCAGTTCGTAGATAGCTCACTTGTACAATTAAGTAATAATTTTGGAGTAATAATTTAAGATTGTCTAAATTCAATATTTAACTTCTGTATAAAAATTAAATAAATGTGTTAAAGTTCAAAGAGTCTTTTTAAAAAGAACCGCTCGAAGCCACGAACCTTAACTCGCATTAATATGGTATCGTTCAATCAGACATACTATTACTAATTGGGAAATGTTAGTTCACAGTCTTAAACAAACATTTCTACCGTGTGATTACTAACAAGGTACGGATGAACGAGTAGTCGTGTATATATCGGCTATGGAAAATTTGTTTTACCGTCTTGAAAATAAAGTGATGCGTGGAGACCCACGAACGGTTCGGTACATACACGCGGTACCGCAAAATAGGCGAATGAATAAGTTGTAACTAACGCAAGTTAAAACGCGACGAAAGGCATGCCGCTCATCCGTTATACAAAAGGCGCGGATATAAATAATCTCTAAAATTTATAAATATATCGCGTCCGTTGGTGGATCTTTTACAAAACAAAATATCGTAGCATAAAAATAAACCTGAAAAATAAGGCAAACTACGTAGCATATAAATTTGGTGAAATTAATAGTAAAGCAGATAACCAAAAAAAGTATAAACACACTGTAGGTCACAATTGTTACTACAAAACTTCGGTATATAAAGAAAAAGTTCACACAATAGGTTAAGCAACCTGTGGCTACCAAGATCCCCCAACACTTAGACATTTGCCGAAATAATGGTTTTCCAGTAAATCCTTTCACACACTTAACATTATTCGAGAATATAGCCCAACCACTTCTTGTAGTTACTTATAGTAATCATCATGTTTAAGCACAGTTATCTTTTCGTCATTAGTTTATCCATCTTGGGATTGGTTGGATGCGTACCTCCATTGATTTCTATTCTGGGCTAGCCTACACATCTCCCTGAAACCTCTACAGCCTACATCTTTTACTATCTGTGTGCAGTAGTCTAATCTAGGTCTGCCTCTTCTTCTCTTTTTTCCTATCTCTGCTTCTAATATATTCCGCACTATTCCCTCATGCCGTAGTATGTGGCCTATCATCCTATCTCTCCTATTTTTACCGTTTTCCACATATTTCTTTCTTCCCCTACCATTTTTAGTACCTCTTCGTTCTTAACTTTGTCTGTCCATGATATCTTCATCATACGCCTGTAGCACCACATTTCAAAGGCTTCTACCTTTTCTTGTCCGCTTCTCCGACTGTCCAGGCTTCACAGTCGTACAGTGCTGTGCTCCACACATATGTTTTAAGCAATCTTTTCCTTGTTTCTATGTTTGTGGTCTTTGAGCACAGTAGTTGCTTTTCTTGTTAAATGTAGCACGACCTTGTGCTAATCTTTGTTTTATATCTTTTGTGCTTTTCCCATCTTGCGTTATTTGGCTTCCTAGGTAGCAGAAATCCTTAACCTCTTGTAAGTTCGTGTTAGATACTTGTATTCTTGTTTTGATTTATTTTCCCCACCTTTGCAAACTAGAACTTTAGTTTTAGTTTTGTTAATTTTCATACCGTATCTCTCTGTCAGAACCGTTTCCATTTCATTAAGAGCAGCTTCTAACTCTTCCTTGCTAGACGCTAATACCGCTATATCATCTGCAAATCTAAGCATATCAATTTTTGTCCTTGCATAGTAATTCCAAATGTCTTCCTGCATTTGACAGTATTCATTGCCTCTTCTATGTACAAGTTAAAGATCAATGGGGATAGGGCACATCCCTGTCTCACCCCTTTCCTAATGTTTACTTCTCTACGTTCCTGCTCTAATTCTATTACTGCTGTTTGCTCTTTGTATAAGCTATGTACTATTCGTCTATCCCTATAACTCATTCCAATCTTTTGAGTATTTCAAACATTTTTTCCAATTTACATTGTCGAATGCTTTTCCAGATCTACAAACCCTATATACATGCTTTCCCTTTTCTATTGTTTTCTCCATTATCACTCTTAGAGCTAAAATAGCCTCCCGCGTTCCCCTGTTTCGCCTAAACCCAAATTGGTCTTCTCCTAGTATTTCTTCAGCTCGTTTTTCCATTCGTCTTTGCACAATTCTAGTTAATATTTTTGACACGTGTGCTGTCAAACTTATTGTTCGAAAATTTTCACATCTATCCGCGCCTTTCTTTTTTGGTATAGTTACTATGATGCTACGTTTGAAATATTTGGGTATCTCGCCTGTCTCATACATATAGCTTACAACTTGGAAGAGACGTTCTGTTACTGCTTGTCCAGCGGCCTTTAGAGTTTCTGCTTGCACCTTATCTGTACCTGGCGCCTTACCATTTTTCAGACTCTTTAATGCTAATTCAAACTCGTCTCGAAGTATAGGATATCCCAAGTCATCATTTTCAATGTCTGATTCCTGTTATAATGCAGTTAGTTCCTCTCCTGCATATAAATTCTCTATATATTCTTGCCATCTACTCACTTTCTCTACGTTTTCTATAATGACGTTTCCTTGTGCGTCCCTTATATTTTTACTATACGGTTTTATATCCCTAAAATTCATTCTAATTAATTTGTATGCTTCGTCTGTCTTTCCTATTTCCATCTTAGTTTGTACCTCTTTGCACTTTTCATCAATCCATTGTTCTTTAGCTTTCCTGCATTTTCGAATAATTTCCCATTTTATGGCTTTGTATCTTTGTTTTCCTGTTTCGTCTGATTTATTTTGTATTTTCGTCTTTCTTCTATTAAATTCACGATATCCTTTGTTATCCATGGTTTCTTATTTTCTTTTGTGTATACCCCAGAATATCTCTGGCCGCCATGTCTAGGCTGGATTTAATGTTATTCCATTCTGTTTCTACTTCCTTAGTTTCAGATATTTTCCCGATATCATTCAGCAATTCATTTGACTTTTTTTCGAATCTTACTTGAATATCTTTATCTTTTAGTTTCTCTAAGTCCAAGTGCCTTTTTCGGTTCCTTTTTCAGATTTTTAAATTTAAGTGCGGCCTTCATAATTACGATGTTGTGGTCAGTATCTATATCTGCTTCTGGGTAGCTTCTACAGTCTTTACTTGATTCCTAAACCGTTGTCTAACAAGAATGTAATCTATTTGATATCTTCCTATATCTCCTGGCATCTTCCACGTATATCGTCTTCTAGCATGATGTTGAAATAATGTGTTTGTGATGATTAAATTGTTCTTGTCGCAAAATTCTACCAGCCTATTTCCCTGTCGTTTCTCGTGCCTAAACCAAATAAACCTACTACCGCTCCTTCCCTACCCTCACCTACCACGGCATTAAAATCCCCCGTAATTATTAAATTTTCATGTCCTTTTACGTATCTTAATATGTCTTCGATATCTTTGTAGATGGCTTCTACCTCTTCGTCACTGTAGCTAGAGGTGGGCATGTATACTTGTATTATTACTGTGTTTACCGGTTTAGATTCTAATCTAACCATGAGTACTCTTTCGTTCTTTTGTAAGTAATTTTCTACACAGTATCCTATCTTTTTCCGCATAACTATCCCCACACCCAAATTTCCGTCCTCTGCTCCTGTATGAATTACCCTGAAGTCTCCACTCCAAAATCCCCGCCTCTGGCCACCGAACTTCGCTGATTCCCTACTATGTCTAGTGATAACCTATTCATTTCGATTTTTAGGTTCTCTAGCTTACCTACTTGCTTCATACTTCTAACATTCCACGCTCCGACTCGCAGAATGTTCCCTACTCTTATTTTTAACTTTCCGATCGCATCCTCCGAAGTAGTCCCCTCCCGGAGATCCGAATGGGGGACTATTTTAACTCCGGAATCTTTTACCCCAGAGAATGCCATCATGTTTGTATCAATTTAAGTACGCTGTGTACTTGGGAGATTAATGTGGTGGTTTCCCGTTGCCTTCACATCGCGGTAGTGTGTCTTAGACTGCCATACTGATCCCTATGGTCTCTGCCAATCTAAGTACCGAAAGAGCCGCTGCCCTCTCAATACGCACTTATAAAATTATACAACAAAACCAAGAGCGTTCACTTTACTCTTTTACAAGCTTCAAACAAGCAATGAAAATCAAAATCATGCATACTACACCTGTAGATAAGATAATCGACCCATTCAGAAATAGAAATAGACAAAGAATTAAAGCGAGTTGGAAATTAATTTCGAGAACCGGATAAGATTTTGCAGAAAACACAGAATAACTTCAAAAACTGGAAAGCTACACGTAACACCAGATAATTTGATGTAAATGTATGTATCCGTAGTAAGGAATATTTCCAAAACATTATTATTATTATTATTATATAATTAACTGTTGCGATAAAATTAATGGGTTACTTGAAACGATCGTGATGACTAACAGTTAAAATAGTTTATTGTATGAGCCATAAATGTTAAACAAGGGTATTTACAATATGTGTAGGTACTTCATGAGTACAATAGCACAAAAGAACCTGACACGTACCACCGGAAAATCCATTCCGTTTATGATTTGATCTCTTAACCTTGGCTGACAGTAACCTACCATTAAAAACGACAAGTTTAGAAAGGTTTCAAATTATACATGATTATTATGAAACGCAAGGTGTCTGCTTTATCTGTTAAAAAATTTATATGTGAGTTGTTTGAGTGAGGTCAACCTCTTTCAAAAGGCGTGAATGTTGTTTTATCAAAGTGTCGCAGATTTACGTAATTAATTAACCTGTTTCCTGGTGGTTGTGGTTAGCTATTGTTTTTCTATGTATCTTTGATATCTGGTTTCTTCCTCGAGAAAAACCCAACACAAATTATTCGTTTACCCATTTACACACAAAAAATAACAAATGATTCAAGGGAGCTTTTGATTTTTATTTAGAATGTTCTTCCATACTTGCGTCCTCTTCCAACGTCCATTCTATAAAATCAGTGCGCTCTGAACGCGTACCGCTAGCTGTGAGGTCGTAGCATTAACGTTGAGGTTGTAGAAGTGCGCGTTGCTCTGTGAAGCCGTGTAGTCATCACCGTTGGTTTGTGTTTAATACGCAATGGAAAAATCAAACGGAATTGCTATTAATGGCGAGCATCATCGAGTTGTGAAATATGGTCGGCCTTCGATTAATCTTAATCGAAGCTGGTCAGAAAGTTTAGAGGATGTCGAAATACCAGGATCGCCAAAGACACCACGAACATCCACTACACCAGGTTTGTTTTCTATTTATTGTTCGTTTTAAGCATATTTTGTAATTCAGAATTAGCGTTTCAAGAGATAAAAGCAAAAAATTAACTTAAGACGTCTAATTTTTAATACAGAAATATGCAAATCTTATTGAAAACCTCTAGACTTAAACATGGAAATGTTATATTTATAAAATACGTCCAGCGTAGATTTTATTAATATAAATTATCAATCTGCTACAATTTTTTTTAAATATTGATAAATCTATCAAATGTTATAGCCTTCAATTATAAACTTCTGCGTATTTATTATTAAATATTTAAAAAATTGCGTTTTCCTACTTGCAATAATTAAATAAAAACAAAACCACATCTCGGAAATCCTGAAAATTACCGGAAACGATCAAAAGTTTCCAAGAACTAGAATTCCTTCAAGGTCTATACTATAGGATTTCCCGTAACCACAAAATTACCTTAAATTAACGATAATTACAGAGACACTACATACAGTCCCTGAAATTATTTTAATTTTAAATATGAAAATTTTTTTAAAGTGATACATATTTGTTAAACACTAAAAGTTTAAAAATTCACTTGTTATAGCTCTGCAATTGGCATAAAATTGTAAGTATGATTAAACGTTTAACCACAGAATTATTTAAAAAATTTAATACATATTTCGATCCATAAGTAGTAATCATCTGATAAATTTAAATAAATTTTTTTCTTAATCTTTCTTGGGTATTAAACTGCTCATAGTTTTTAAAATCGTCTTTATTTACGTTTCAATCCATGACCTAGGATTGTTGTCAAAATAATACAAACTTCAAGTTTGACATTTATGACACAAATTGAAGGTGACTTTGATTTATTAATCTTTGATTTGAATACATTAGGTGAAACTTTTAAAGTTTAGAAGAATGAGTACTTTCAATTTGTGTTGCGCCCTGGGAGCGGTTCTTTAAGGTAGCCAATACGCTTAACGTGAAATCAGCTGATTAAGTTTTATATAATTAAATTTCACATAAATACAATAATTTGATGATTGGAACATTTTTTAACATAATAAAAATGAATAAAAATCCTTAACCACAAAACTATTTGAAGTACTAGATACGTATTTCGATCACTATATGGTCATCATCAGTAGGAATTTGCAATTAAATAATAATTAGCTGTTGTTCCGAAACACTTCAGAGGATATTCCTCTCACCACTTAAGCTGAAGTGAACCTTCTCAACATACAATTTACTATAAGGTTGCCTTAAACACTATCGAGGATATTCTCCTCACCCGCAGGCTGGTGTTTGTTATACTCCCGCGACCGTGCATTCAGAGCCACTTCCACAGTTAGCAACACGGATACTATCCACGTTCACATTATTGCACAACAAAGATATTACGAATTAATTTCGTGTCAAATTGTATCACATGCCAAATATGTTTATAGTGATACAAATGGCACCTTAAAAAAAGATAAAAAGTACTCACTTAAAAATATGGAACGCTCACGATTTTGCAATCATCCTTGCGCAGGGGCCGTGCTGATTTCCAGGTATCTCGTTTGGCGTGGGTTGCGTTATGCCCTCGTTGAAACCAGATTTCACGTCTTCCCTCTTCTTTGTTCGTAGGTAGGACGAAGGAATAAAGGTGAAGGCAACAATAGAAGGTAGAGATAAAGGGAAACCTACATCCTAAAAGAGAAAAGACAGAGGAACGACACCTGCAAACGTCACTGTTCGACGTCTCGTTGTCTAATCATGTTGTGTCACACACCTCGCACTTGCGCCACACTCTGCGCCTGCGCATTCTTTTGCGCAAACGCAACTGTCCTAAATGACGGAAATTTAACAAGTTTATTTAAAAATAATAGCGGAAATTCACTCACAAATTTAAAAGTGTACTTGTCCAAATTTGGAATGTAACATGTTCTCCACAACAACAAGTGAAATGTGACGTTATAACTAAAATCTACTTAATTTATACTAATTCTAAATCTGCTGAAACGGAACCAAATTAATCTTGCTTTCTCATTGGTTGTTGACCAATAGGGAAAGCAAGGCAGGTGGCTTTTCGGGCCCTTTATCGGTGCTTAAGAGACCGATGTGAACCTGGCGCCCAACTTCATCAAAATTTTTTTTAAATAATTTAGTGGGTTTGTACCTCGTTTGTACCCGTTTGTACCACTTTTCATTTCGTTTGTACCTCAACGGGAACCGAGGTATAGCGTTTTTAAATTTAGGAACTAACGTTAAATCGGTACATACACTATTTTTCAAGATATCGAAATACGACCAGGTGGACTCGAAGGAGAATCGTTTGTACCTGTTTGTACCTCTTTTCATTTCGTTTGTACCTCAACGGGAACCGAGGTGTAGCGTTTTGAAGTTTCGAAATAACATTTAAACGGTACATACGCTATCTTTCAAGATATCGAAATACGACCAGGTGGACTCGAAGGAGAATCGTTTGTACCTGTTTGTACTTGTTTTCATTTCTTTTGTACCTCAACGGGAACCGAGGTGTAGCGTATGTACCGTTTAAACGTTATTTCCGAAACTTCAAAAACGCTACACCTCGGTTCCCGTTGAGGTACAAACGAAATGAAAAGAGGTACAAACAGGTACAAACGATTCTCCTTCGAGTCGACCTGGTCGTATTTCGATATCTTGAAAGATAGCGTATGTACCGTTTAAACGTTATTTCCGAAACTTCAAAAACGCTATACCTCGGTTCCCATTGAGGTACAAACGAAATGAAAAGAGGTACAAACAGGCACAAACGATTCTCCTTCGAGTCCACCTGGTCGTATTTCGATATCTTGAAAAATAGTGTATGTACCGATTTAACGTTAGTTCCTAAATTTAAAAACGCTATACCTCGGTTCCCGTTGAGGTACAAACGAAATGAAAAGTGGTACAAACGGGTACAAACGAGGTACAAACCCACTAAATTATTTAAAAAAATTTTTGATGAAGTTGGGCGCCAGGTTCACATCGGTGCTTAAGAGGGGTCCTTTATATTTAACAATTTTAATTGATTCATAGGCATTTAAGAAGGAAAACGTTGGTACCGCTTTTAACAATTTAACATTTTCGAGTATAACGGGGTGGCTGGTTTCAAAAATATGTTTAGCGACCTGAGACCTTTCGTATTTACCATATTTGAAGTATACAATGTGCTCTTTAAACCTTGTTGTTATATTCCTCTTGGTCTGACCAATATATTTTTGAAAACACCCTGACCCTGAGCGACTAATTTCATAAACTCACGACTTTTGCAATTTTTCCACCTTGTCTTTTGAATTACCTAGCAAATCTTTAATTTTATTACTATTACTGAAAGTAATTTTGAAATTAGTCTGTTTGAATATTTTATCAAGACCCTTTGTGGTCTTGTGAAACAGAATTTAATATATTTAGCATTATCGTTAGAGGTGGTCGATTGCAAAGTCGTTGATTTACGAATGTCAATTCTGTTTTACACTTTCTAAAAATATTATCTATAATATCAGAAGAGAAACCATTGTAATTCGCTATTTGTTTAATAAGAGCAAATTCCTTATTAAATCTGTTTTTATTCAATAATCTATTAATGAATGAGTTAAATGAAGCCAACTTATGTTGTATACCATGATTGCAGGAAGACAAAATAGAGCGATTTACATTGGTTTCTTTTCTATAAATGTCAAATTTCAGTGTATTACCATTTGTAATTACTAATGTATCTAAAAACAAGCGTCTCACGCCAGTAATGCCGTGGCTGCAATAACAGGTTAGGTTACTGTTAGAAATAGATATTATTATTAAAAAATACAAAACACAAATCACTTAACACGCATATAAGAACAGTCTGCAATAGTTTTAGCAACAACTGTTCTGATATTGCTATAACCCTGCGTCGCGTGTTCACAGGCACTACTACAGTTGGCAACACTGGTACTATCCACGTTAACATTATTGTACAACAAAGATATTACGACATAATTATGTGTCAAATTGTATCACATGCCAAATTCGTTTATAATGATACAAGTTGCACCTTAAAAAGATAAATAGTACTCACTTAAAAATGTGGAACTCTTCACGATTTTGCGGGTCATCCTTGGGCAGGGGCTATGCTACTCCGGGTATCTCGTTTGTTGAGGGTTGTTGGGCGTGGGTTACGTCATGCCCTCGTTGAAACCAGATTTAACGTGTTTCCTCTTCTTCTGTTTATAGGCAGGACGAAGGAACAACCAGGTAAGGAACGATAAAGCAAGATGAGGAAAAACCTATATTCTAAAAGAGAAAAGACAAAAAACGACACTGGCAAACGTCACCGTTCGACATCTCGTTGGCTAATAATGTCGTGTCACACACACCGCGCATTTACGCCACTCCGCGCCTGCGCATTCTTCTTGCGCAAAGGCAACTGTCCGAAATGAACAAGTCTATTTTAAAAATAATAGCGGGAATTCATTCACAAATTTAAAAGTGTACATGTCCAAATTTGGAATGTAACAATCGCGACAAAGCCATAAAACAAAAAAATTTGAAAAAAGAAAATGAGTGTTAGCACGTTAAAAACTTAAAATCTAAATCCTAACTAACCTACATATACCCTGACTTAAATTCTAGAAAATGTTTATTTTAGGCGCCACCTGGTTTTTTCAACCGATAACGCGTCTTACGAATAACCAGGAAACGAAATGTGTAGCCCCATTGTTCATGAATTACATCTATATATGCATACACGAGTCTTTGATGTGGCGCAGTTATACTCGACAGCACAAATTTGTCGGAGAGAACGAAACACTACTAAAACTAAAACAAATGCTACAAGTCGCCTAACATATATACTATAACTAAACCTAACATTGAAGCGGTTTTTCCTTATTATGTCTTGCACCACGTTGTGTGCCAGTGAAGCGAATTTTTTTTGAAGCACCAGCCCCACATTGGGTGACAGTGAAACTAATCTTTCTTATAATTATCTGGCCTCACGTTGTGAGCAAGTATAACGAAGTCTTCCGACATAACTAGGGGTCTATTCCTTGAGCAGAGCTATGAGAAATGGGGAAGTCGAAATCTGTGTGTAGATCAAACTTAATCTAAACCAAATAGGCGCCACCAAGTCCTGACTTACTTATGATAATTGCATGGCATATTTCAAAGGGCGGACGTGGAAACCCAAAGAAAAAAAATCGCCTTCGCTGACAAAAACCTGTCTTAATAAAATAAGATGCAGCTCCTGTAAGAAATTGTAATAATTAAATACATAAAAAAGTGGAACACTATTTGTGTCCAGCAAAAAAAATACATAAAGAAGTAGTAAAAAGATATTTCCAATATAAAGTTGGCATCAAAAATCTACTCATAAGGATGTTAGCTTTATGTGATTAGATTTGATCATACTTGATCAAAATAAAAAACTTTAATCCTGAACCAATTGTTTACTAAAAAGAACCTCTTTTAAAATAATATGATTTATAACAAAAATTTAATCAATAACTGAATCAATCCATCGTTTTCAACTTCAGGTTTATCTTAATTATTTTTAGTCAAATACTATACAGTATAATATAATCTTGTTACCCAAATAGAGCTCCGACCTGTGCAGATCTGTTCAGGAAGATGACAAATTAATTACTTCTAAAAATGTTAGTTTTCAAGTTTTTCGTTTTTTAAATTACATATGCAAGTTTTAATTTATATTAGGCAGATCTCAAAAATAGTCGTGTTTACATCACTTGTACTAAAGCTGTTCGAGGCATTTGCTTTCAAAAATACATCTGTCAGCAGTATACCGCAGAAAAATATATGACGTCAGTAACACCTGTTGACGTTACTAACAATTCCTAATGAACCAAATAGTTGAAGCTTTTACAATATTCATGCTTTTACGCATTAAAACAAATTACCGTGTTCCTAGTGTGAAACACATAAAAAGAACTTAAAGTTATCTACGAACCAAAACTGCATTTCTCGCCTTGTTGCAAGGAAGGATGAGATCCTCGTTATTTCATGCAAAGATCACAGCGTTGCAGTGTGAACCAAATTCATACAAAACAACTTCTACTATGAAGTCGTTCCACGTGTCGAATCAAATACGGTGACGATACATTCTGCAGCCGTTGTAATCCTGTAGTTGAATTACGCCGCCTTACTAAAGTAGTAGCATCTTTACATTGTCCTTGTGTGTCTTAAAAGTTTGCATAACAAGTGTCGTCCTCTTAAAATTGCCTCGTAAATTTTATATTCTAAAAGTTGCATCGTAAGTTGTAGCAGTATACTTCGTCGCGCTAAATCAATTATCTCAAATTAAACAAGTTAATAAACTTTATACGTTACCAACCGTTATTCAAAGATGTGCTAACTCATCGAAGTGGATTCGCAAATTGCCGGCCTGCAATCTATGGTACATGTTATTGCTTCTTCCACATATGGCCGACTGACTACAAAACTAGCTCGGGCGGCCGAGGCGTCCGGGGGGGGACGTCAAACAGATTGTAAATAGCTGTAGATGACACAGATATTTAACCACAAATAGAATACCAAAGGACGATGCGGCTTTAACGTATTACTTTTGTTGTTGAATGTAATTTACTATTGTTTTAATAAAATTGTTAAATTATTCTCGCAATTTTATGGAGGGATTTATTATCAAAAATAAAATTGTTAAATTTTTTTCGCAATTTTATGTAGGGATTTATTATCAAAAATAAAATTGTTACAACATTACAGTTTTTTAAGTGCACACGCACATAAGTATTGCATCTAAACTATTTTTTTTTTGGCAAGAAAATGCCCAAATTTCAAATGTCCAAAAGAGCAAGTTACTATGCACTTTAGCAAATTGTTATTTACTGGTACTCTGGCTTAATAAACAATACACATCAAAACTTGTTCATGACATGGTTGTGGATTAACAAATTTACCAACAGTACCATCTTACTAATAATTCCTTACATTAGTAATCTAACAAATTATATTGCTACCATCAGGTTAGCTTCTTCACTCAATATTCAAAAAATAATTCCTACGTCTGATCGTAAATACCAAATGTTAAGAAGACAAAAAAAGATAAGGCAAAATCTCAAGTTATTAACAAAGATAATAGGTAAGATAATGATATTAAGATAAAGTTATCATCAAAGATAATAGGTAAAATAACGATATTAAGATAAAACTAGATAACAATAGGTGGATCCGAAAGTCCCAGCACGCTAAGGCACGCTACGACTACATACATTAAGGATATAGCGTAGAATTCCCAGCTCACCAAGCCGTTTTGCCATCCATCACAAAGATACAAGATAGAGTGGCTCCTTGAAGACGTTATATACATAAGTTAAGACATATAAGTTAAAAAAAAATTACTAGACTCTAACGAATACATGCACTGCGATAAGAAAATCAGACAAAAGTTGAAACAACAATTTAAAAGTATCACTACAGATACCTTCACACAAAAACCAACTGTTTCAAGGTAATTTTTAAAAACGGTAACGCCATAAACACAGAAGAATGCCTAACTATAAGCAGTTATGCTAAAACGACCGAGAATTCGATAAGATATCAATAAAAAGCGATAGCACCTCACCACGAAGTTCAATAAAAAACAACAAAAAAATGTTTATATGTTCTGATATCTTAATAGAAAAAGAAAACAAGTAATGACAAAAGATAACGTGGGCGACTGTAATAATTCAGAAGAAAAACTCATGGAATAGAAACTCCTAGTTTTTTGCAACTGCAAGTATGGACTATTTCTTACAATGGCATCGGCCGCGTCTCCTATGTGAGCCCAAAGAAAAAACATCCACTCAACATCAGCCAAAACTATCATAAAAATTCAATGAGTTTTTGCAACCAAAGTTACGACAATCACCACGAAATTAAACAATGTAAGATAAATGCTAAAAACAAAATAATATGGTGTAGAAAAGGTGCCAAGATTGATTAGGGGAAGCGACAGAGTTATATTACAGAATCGAGATAACAAAGAGATATGTGGCTAGCAATAAATTTAAGGGAAAGTTAACGGGCAGCAAAAAGATAGCTAATTTAATGTAATTAAGGCAAAAGTGTACAGGGTACGTGCTGTATAAGAAAATGGCTGAATAAAGTTAACTAATTCACAGTAGGGACAAAAATATTAGGTAAATCGTTAGAGAAATGAAACGTAAAAAATTTAATTAGCATTTGGGTCAGCAGAGAATGGTTTAAGGTCTTTGATATGCCACCTGCTACATGCCAAAATTGGACATGTACACTTTTTAAATATGTGACTAAATTCCCGCCATTATTTTTAAAATAGACTTGTGCATTTCCGCCATCCCGGACAGTTGCGTCGGCGCAAAAGAATGCGCAAGCGCGGCGTGGGAAAGTGCGTGGTTTGGACATGGCACGAGTGGATTAGCCAACAAGACGTCGAACAGTGAAGTTTGCCTGTGTCGTGTTTTTTCTTGTCTTTTCTCTTTTAGGATGTAGGTTTCCCTTTATCTCTTGCCCTATCGTACCTCTACCTGTATCCTATCGTACCGCTACAGACAGAAGAGGGAAGACGATAAATCTGGATTTAACGATGGCATAACGTAACCCACGCCCAAACAACGCCCAAACGAGATACATGGAAATCAACATGGCCTCTGCGCAAGGATGACTGCGAAATCGTAAAGAGTTCCACATTTTTGGGTGAGTGCTTTTTATCTTTTTCAGGGTGCATCTTGTATCACTATAAATATATTTGGTACGTGATAGAATTTGACACGAAATTATGTCGTAATATCTTTGTTGTGCAATAATGTGAACGTGGATAGTATCCGTGTTGCCAACTATGGAACTGGCTCTGAACACGCGACGCCGGGGTTATAACAGTTGCGCCCGAGTACAACACACCTTCCTTGGCTATTTCTTTCAGTGTCTTGAAGTTCATAAATAAGTGGACTAACAACACGAGTGACCTTACATAGAATGAATTTAGGGGCTAATTTTGAAGAGAATTTTTTAGGAGCATCCGATAAGACATAATTTTTTTTCGAACATGTTCGCCTAAAGCAAAGGAAATATTTTGTTTACGTAAGTTATAGTGGTCCTTACTCTTTTCGTAAGCTTTTAACAATTTTTTTCTAACGTTGTTAAAGATAGAAGGTAACGATTGTTGGTCTTTGTCCAAGCGTACTTTTTCGTCAAATTTAATTACGTTAGTATCGTCCGGAACTGAACAATAAAAACAACCATTGATTGGAGTATATCTTCCAAATACAAGAAATGAAGGCGTAAATTGGGTTGCTTCGTGTTTAGATATACGCAAAGTTTGAGCGATTTTAAAGATATTTTCATCCCACCTAGTGTGGTCTAAATCGATATATGAAGAGATGGCGGTAATTAAGACTCGATTTACTGATAACAAAATTGTTGAAGAACATAAAAAAATATATCTTACAACGCATATAATTGCTAGGGTGACAAGCCCTCCTCACCTAGACTAATAAACAAAAACTTCAACATCATCCTCAAAAAATGATTCAAAAATTACTAGGGCGACAAACTTATCACAAGTCTCGTCTAGACTTATGTAATGCTGAGCGACCAACTCTTCATGAGTCTCGTCTAGACTAACATACTGCTGAGCGACCAACCACGACAAGTCTCCCCTAGACCAAATAGATCTCAAAATGCTGCGTTGTAATACCGAGTGAAAATAAATAATTTGCTATCAAAACAAAATCATGCTCACTACACTAAAGCAATATTCTAGCGATATATGTACAAAAAAAACCTGTATACCAAATTATTAAAGTATTATTTTTACATCGAGGAATTTATCAACAACCATCGTAACTAAAGGGGATAGTAAATGAACTTAAATACAAAACATTATCATCAATCTAAGTATTGTAGTGTTTAAGAAAACAGATATAACGAAATTAAGTTTAGCATAGTGTTTTAGAAGGTATAGAGATACCAAGGTAAAAATTCAGTTAATGGCGTTAGCTGTATCTAGGGACAAAGTTTTCTTTAAAAAAGAATTCATAACTTATCGTTAATTATTTAGATTGTAAAGGAACACTTTAGAATCATGGTAAACTAAGATAATATATGAGTTATCTAAACAACGGTTTTAATAAGTTAACCCAAAAAAACAGCTATATAATCAGATTTAATGTAATATCAAAAAAAATTGACATACGGGATAACGAATAAATTTCGCTAGGGTTTTTCTTTATTTTCTCATAGTTTTGGCACGACCTTCTTCAGGACTAGTTCTCGAAAATTTAAATCTTCTATTTCTTGTTTCCGAGAAGTTAATTAATTATTTATATAAAGATACTTACGAAACGAATTATTTAATTTAAAATCACATGTTTCCACGTAGAAGTGAGGTTAACGTAATTTGCTAAATACATTTGAAAGGTATATGCTTTAGTTTCATCCTTAATTAGTTTAGGTAATTATTTAAGAGAATTTAAATATAAATACACTGTTTTTATAAAGGGAAAATGCCAATTCACTAAGTTTAAAATAATTTATATAAAAGGTAAACAAACACTGTTCGAACATGGCCGACTTAATCCTTCAGATTGACATTTCAACTGCATTTAATATCACGCCAACATAAGATAGAAGTTACCAAATGCAATGTTGCCAGATTGTATTTCTTTTATCCAAAAGCCACTAAAAATTTTAAAAAATTGTTTTTTATTATATTTGAGTGAAAAAAAACCCAATTTCTACAAAGATATTCAAAACTAACCCTTATAAGATAAATGAGAGGCGAAGACAAATTTTCAACTGTTATAACCCCGCGTCGCGTGTTCAGAGCCACTACCACAGTTGGCAACACTATTGCTCAACAAAGATATTACGACATAATTATGTGTCAAATTATATCACATGCCAAATTCGTTTACAATGATACAAATTGCACCTTAAAAAATAAAAAGTACTCACTTAAAAATGTGGAACTCTTCACGATTTTGCGGGTTATCCTTGCGCAGGGGCCATTTGACAGTTGTTGGGTGTGGGTTACGTCATGCCCTCGTTGAAACCAGATTTCACGTCTTCCCTCTTTTTCTGTTTGTAGGCAGGACAAAGGAACAACCAGGTAAGGAACGATAAAGCAAGATGAGGAAAAAACCTACATTCTAAAAGAGAAAAGAAAAAACGATACCGGCAAACATCACCGTTCGACGTCTCGTTGGCTAATAATGTCGTGTCGCACACCGCGCATTTACGCCACTCCACGCCTGCGCATTCTTCTTGCGCAAACGCAACTGTCCGAAATAACGGAAATGAACAAGTCTATTTTAAAAATTTCAAAGTGTACATGTCCAAATTTGGAATGTAACAATATGCGTGTTAAGTGATTTGTGTTTTTTAATAATAATATCTATTTCTAACAGTAACCTAAACTGTCATTGCAGCCACGGCATTTCTGGCGTGAGATGGTCGTTCTAAAAAGGGTAATTGTCTATTATTCTCTAGTTCATGCGTAAACTTTATGCTTTGAAATTTTGAATTCAATTCTTTAAGAAAATCATCAACATTTGATTTAGAAGTGTCAAAAATATCATCCACGTACCTTAACCATATTCTTGAGAAGTATTTGGAGTTTTCTTTCAACTGGGTCTCAAAGCGAGACATAAATAAATTTGCTATGAAAGGTGATAGGGTATTTCCCATTGCAGTGTCTTCATGTTGTTCGTACAAAACTCTTTAGAGTTTATTAATAAAGTAAAAAATATCACATTAGAAGAGAACGAAATCTTAATTTCATTTGATGTTAGTTCATTATTCCTTAGTGTTCCAATACCACGTACTTTAACATACTTAAAGAATGTTCTTATAGATAGTGATATTGATGATGATAAAGTTAAAGACTATATCAAGCTTGCTTCGCATTCCATGTCCCAGAACTGTTTTCAATTCAACAACAAGTTGCAATAACCCGGTGCCCCCTTTTTGTGAAATAAAAAGGTTAAAATTTTTCTTTTTTTGTCAATGTTTAATTTTAAGTTTAATTGCCGAAGTTCTAGATTACTAGAACAGGTGAAATGGCTTGCGTGTTCTAATGAGCTAAAGAGCCAAACTACAGGTCCAACCAAAGTAGTAGGGTCGTTAGTGAGGAACCAGACTAAGACAGGTCCCCGAAAGAGGGCAGCGGCTCTTTCGGTACTTAGATTGGCAGAGACCATAGGGGTCGGAATGGCAGTCTAAGACACACTACCGCGATGTGGAAGGCAACGTTAAACCACCACATTACCTCCCAAGTACACAGCGTACCTAAATTATAATAAAATGATGGCATTCTCTGGGGTAAAAGATTCCGGAGTTAAAATAGTCCCCCATTCGGATCTCCGGGAGGGGACTACTTCGGAGGATGCGATCGGAAAGTTAAGAATAAGAGTCGGGAACATTTTGCGAGTCGGAGCGTGGAATGTTAGAACTATGAAGCTAGTGGGTAAGCTAGAGAACCTAAAAATCGAAATGAATAGGTTATCATTAGACATAGTAGGGATCAGCGAAGTTCGGTGGCCAGAGGCCGGGGATTTTTGGAGTGGAGACTTCAGGGTAATTCATACAGGAGCTGAGGAAGGAAATTTGGGTGTGGGGATAGTTATGCGGAAAAAGATAGGATACTGTGTAGAAAATTACTTACAAAAGAATGAAAGAGTACTCATGGTTAGATTGGAATCTAAACCGGTAAACACAGTAATAATACAAGTATACATGCCCACCTCTAGTTACAATGACGAAGAGGTAGAAGCAATCTACAAAGATATCGAAGACATATTAAGACACGTAAAAGGACATGAAAATTTAATAATTACGGGGGATTTTAATGCAGTGGTAGGTGAGGGTAGGGAAGGAGCGATAGTAGGTTTATTTGGTTTAGGCACTAGAAACGACAGAGGAAACAGGCTGGTAGAATTTTGCGACAAGAACAATTTAATCATTACAAACACATTATTTCAACATCATGCTAGAAGACGATATACGTGGAAGATGCCAGGAGATATAGGAAGATATCAAATAGATTACATTCTTGTTAGACAACGGTTTAGGAATCAAGTAAAAGAACGTAGAAGCTACCCAGAAGCAGATATAGACACTGACCACAACATCGTAATTATGAAGGCCGCACTTAAATTTAAAAATTTGAAAAAAAGAACCGGAAAAAGGCACTTGGACCTACAGAAACTAAAAAAACTAAAAAAAGAGAAAGATATTCAAGAAAGATTCGAAAAAAGGTCAAATGAATTGCTCAAAGATATCAGGAAAATATCTGATACTAAGGAAGTAGACACAGAATGGAATAACATTAAATCCAGCCTCGACATGGCGGCCAGAGATATTCTGGGGTATACACAAAAAGTAAATAAGAAACCATGAATAACAAAGGATATCCTGAGTTTAATAGAGGAAAGACGAAAATACAAAAATAAATCAGACGAAACAGGAAAACAGAGATACAAAGCCATAAAATGGGAAATTATTCGAAAATGCAGGAAAGCTAAAGAACAATGGATTGATGAAAAGTGCAAAGAGGTACAAACTAAGATGGAAGTAGGAAAGACAGATGAAGCATACAAACTAATTAGAATCAATTTTATTGATATATAACCGTATAGCAAAAATATAAGGGACGCGGAAGGAAATGTCATTATAGAAAATGTAGAGAAAGTGGGCAAGAATATATAGGGAATTTATATGCAGGAGAAGAACTAACTGCATTAGAAAAGGAATCAGACATTGAAAAGGATGACTTGGGATATCCTATACTTAGAGATGAATTTGAAATAGCATTAAAGGGTCTGAAAAATGGTAAGGCGCCGGGTACAGATAAGGTGCAAGCGGAGACTCTAAAAGTCGCTGGTCAAGCAGTAACAGAACGTCTCTTCCAACTTGTAAGCTATATGTATGAAACAGGCGAGATACCCAAAGATTTCAAACATAACATCATAGTAACTATACCAAAAAAGAAAGGCGCAGATAGATGTGAAGATTTTCGAACAGTAAGCTTGACATCACACGTATCAAAAATATTAACTAGAATTGTACAAAGACGAATGGAAAAACGGGCTGAAGAAATACTAGGAGAAGACCAATTTGGGTTTAGGCGAAACAGGGGAACACGGGATATTTTAGCTCTGAGGGTGATAATGGAAAAAACAATAGAAAAAGGGGAAAGCGTGTATATAGGGTTTGTAGATCTGGAAAAAGCATTTGACAATGTAAAATGGAAAAAAATGTTCGAAATACCCAAAAAGATTGGAGTGAGTTATAGAGATAGACGGATAGTACATAGCTTATACAAAGAGCAAACAGGAGTAATAGAATTAGAGCAGGAACGTAGAGAAGTAAACATCAGGAAAGGGGTAAGACAGGGATGTTCCCTATCCCCACTAATTTTTAACTTGTACATTGAGGAGGCAATGAATACTGTCAAATGCAGGAAGACATTTGGAATTACTATGCAGGGACAAGAAATTGATATGCTTAGATTTGCAGATGATATAGCGGTATTAGCATCTAGCAAGGAAGAGTTAGAAGCTGCTCTCAATGAAATGGAAACGGTTCTAACAGAGAGATACGGTATGAAAATTAACAAAAGTAAAACTAAAGTACTAGTATGTAAGCACTGTACGGCTGTGAAGCCTGGACAGTAGGAGAAGCAGACAAGAAAAAGGTAGAAGCCTTTGAAATGTGGTGCTACAGACGTATGATGAAGATATCATGGACAGACAAAGTTAGGAACGAAGAGGTACTAAAAATGGTAGGGGAAGAAAGAAATATGTGGAAAACGGTAAAAAATAGGAGAGATAGGATAATAGGCCACATACTACGGCATGAAGGAATAGAGCGGAATATACTAGAAGCAGAGATAGGAAAAAAGAGAAGAAGAGGTAGACCTAGGTTAGACTAGCACACAGATAGTGAAAGATGTAGGCTGTAGGAGTTTCAGGGAAATGTGTAGGCTAGTTCAGAAGAGCAATCAATGGAGGTACGCATCCAACCAATCCCAAGATGAATAAATTAATGACGAAGAAAGTAGCTGCACTTAAACATGATATTTATTATAAGCAACTACAAGCACTGGAGGGGCAATATTCTCGAATAATGGTAATTGCGTGAAAGCATTTACTGGAAAACTATTATTTGGGCAAATGTCTAAGTGTTGGGGATCTTGGCAGCCACAGGTTGCTTAACCCCCTTCAATAAATCTCAGTGAAATAGGGCATAATATTAGAAAACAATATAAGGGGAACCGAGCTGTAGTGCTGTGTGAGAATTTCAAGGAACTATGTAGGTTAGTTTAGAAAAGAAATAAGTGCAGGTACATGTCCAACCAGTTTTGAGACGGGAAACCCAATGACGAAAAAATAAGTGCAGATAAATCTGATGATTATTATAAACAACTACAGGTGTTGGTTGTGAAATATCTGCAACTAATGTTGACTGTGCGAAAAGATATATTGGAAAAAATATTAAATCAATAAATGTTCAAGTTCTGGGGGAACTTGGCAGCCACATGCTGCTTACCCCCCTTCGCAACCACTGAATGTAGGAGAAATAGGGTATATAATTGTAAAACAATAGAAGGTAACCGAACTGCATCTAACAAGAAAGAACGGCGCCTATGATGAAAGACAACAAACATAGAACAAAAAGTTATTGAAAGCGTATGTGTGGAGCACAGCACAGACAATATGCCTACGCAATACGAGCAGTCTGAAAAGCAGACAGAAGAACAGTAGGGGCCTTTGAAATGCCGTGCTTCAGATGTTTGAGGATGGACAGACAAAGGTAATAACAAATAGGTTATAGAAACAGTATCTTTGGGAAAAAATATGAGAAATAGAAGGGCAGAATACGTTCTAAGGCATTTTTGGGGAATAGTATGGGATATATGACAAGCAGGGATAGGAAAAAAGAGGTGGATGTAGACCTAGATCAGATAGTGATAGATGCAGACTGTGCAAATTTCGGGGAAATCTGTAGGTTAGTTCAGAATAGGAAACAATGATGGTTCGCGTCTAACCAGTTTCAGGACTGAAAACCCAATGATGATGATTTTATTAATTCAAATATGTTACAAAATTAAATAAACATGTACCCAAAAGAGTTGTGTTTAATTATTTAATTAATATAAAACCTTTCTTTTAATTTCCAAAAAATACTAACAACCAACTTGACAAATAAATATGACAGTTCTCATTCTTTTTATATCTATGCCTACTTTGAGAACTTTGTGGGGTATTTAAATTTATTGTTTATAACGAATATCTTGTTTGTTGTTCCTTCTGAGATAAAACAGCAGATATGGTGTTCGATTGCTTTGCGGTGTAAGAACACTTTCTTCAGGTATGGCTTTTAGTGTTGAGTCGTCATAGCGTAGCCAGCTCGCAGAGGTTATATGGTACGCATCGGTTAAGTAATGACCTTTAGTTGCTTCTTTACCTTCGTGATAAACTACTGCTAACAAATTGGTCCTGTTTTTCTTTATTATTGGTTTTTGTCTGTGATGATATTAGTCTAAGATCAATTTTTAGATCGATCGGGAATTTCACTGATTTCATTATTTTATAACATCTTTTTAATTTGTAATTACTGCATTTGATGTGTAGTATCAGTACGATTGGGAGCTCTTCTACCGTGATTTCTTCCCACGCTTCAACCTCCTCTTTATTTGTCTCTGATGATATTATGCCATGGATTTTATTTTTGGTATAAAGAAGTTTAAGGACTTCTTCTATAGTTGTTATTTTCAATATGTGTATAGCTGTATTATAAAAAAAGGGTTGAATATTATAAGTATCTGAACCATCTGCTCAATGTATCTTAGAACATAATGAACTTCCGAAAATATCTCTGATAGGGGTATCAATATTACGTTTGCAGTGTGTGATAGGGTCTTTTTTTTATGTCTCATTGATTCGAGTTCTGTCTTCGTTATTGTTTGTGAAAGTTTTCTTTAGGTGTATCTTGGTTGTTAAATAACTTGATTAACTCTAGCATTTCGTCATTCAAATCATTAAGTAGACAACCTAGAAACTGTTCTGCGTCTTCTTGTAGTCCTTTGATTACAAAGGTGTCGTTACGAACATCATTAAGTAATCTGTGTATCCAAGTGGGCTCAAAAATGGGACCGCATCTGACACTCGTGCTGTATTTATTTTTCTGATTTTGTCTAAGACTTCTCTATTCCTCTGATCTGTTGGAAGATCATTAAACTCTTTGATAAACTTTGTCATGTTATCAATTCTTATGTAAGATTTTTTACTTTCTTAATTAAATGATGTGAATTTGGTTGCGATTTTTAGTAGATTATAGATTGGCGGGCATGCTATTAAGGCTTGTAATATTGAGTTAATATAGCAGTAATTAGCTGGATTGATTAAACCTCGGGATTGTAAACTCATTATATGGTTTTCGGTAGTGTAAGTTGCTAAATATTTTCCTATTTTGTATAGATTTGTATTGTCTAAGTTTAACTTAATCGGTTGTTTTAATAAAATAGACTCTCTTGGCGATTTTGTTATCACCGTATCAAAATTATTTCTTGGTATGTCCATATTAAGATTGATTGAGATAAAGAGGTTTTTTCTTCGTTTTTATTCTTGGGACGCTTAATCGTCGATTTAAGTGGTGCTGATTCTCGTGATTTGTAATTGTTATCACTGTAATCTTCTGTTAAGTTGTTCTCAACTTTACTTTGTATCTTTGTGTTATCAACATGATAAATGTTATTATTTTTTTAACATGTATACCGTTGCTGGACTGTTTCTTAATCTAAGATTGTCGTTACATTTGTTATTATATTTATTTGGATTCCAACCAACTGGAAGACTTCCCACTAGAGGTCCATGTCTCTGGCCCCCCATCTTCAAATTCAGAGTTCAAATTCAAAGCACAATTTTGTGCTCATTTTGTGCAATTTTGTGCACGAAACCTCAAATTTTGTACACACCCCTTTTATGAGATACAGGCAAATGAATTTGGGAGGGGGGGCTGGAAACATGCAGCCACCCCCCAATTCGGAATTTTGACTTGGAAAAGATGCCATAATTTTGTGCTTGTTTTGTGCAATTTTGTGCACACAACCTTCAATTTTGTGCACACCGCTTTTATGAGATACAGGCAAATGAATGCAACCTCTCCAATTCGGAATTTTGGCTTGGGAAAAATGCCATAATTTTCTGCTTATTTTGTGCACGAAACCTCAAATTTGGAGCACGCCCCTTTTACAACATACAGACAAGTGAATGGTAGGAGCTGGAGACATGCTGCCCTCCTCCCAACCCCTATTCTGAATTTTGACTTAAAAAGGATGCCACACTTTTGTGTTTATTTTATGCAGTTTTCTGCACGAAGCCTCAAATTTTGTTCACGCTTTTTTTACGAGAAACAGACAAATGAATTTTGGGGGCTTATGACATGCTCCCCCCCCCGTCTGAGTTTTGACTTAAAAGGATGCCATAATTTTGTGCAATTTTGTACTTATTTTGTGCAATTTTGTTCTCAAAACCTTAAATTTTGTGCATGTTTTTTTTTTACCAGATACAGGCAAGCGAATTTTGGGGGGGACTGGGAACATGCTACCCCCAATTCTGAATTTTGAATTAAAGTGGATGCCATATTTTCTGCTTATTTTGTGCCAAAGATGTGCCCCCCCCCTTCCCCAATTGCTAAAATTTACCTCAGGAGTGCTGTCAATTAATAGTTCGAATTTTGTGCAATTTTGTGCATTGTACCCAAGATTATATACACGTCTCCGGTTCAAAACACAAATTTTTAAAATTTAAAGCTAAGCCTTCCCATTAGAATTTCGGATCGGGAATGGTGTCTGTAACGTGCATTTTTATAGCTTAACCTTTTTTACGCTTTTTCCCAATTAGTAAATACATTTCTGTAACTACTATGTCTATATTTTATATTTATTAACTCCTTAGGCGAATGCATCGTATTATAATGTGTGGATATACAAGTTTAGATAATAATCGATAAGAGGTTATGGTAACAACTAGTTTATATAAACAGATTAGTAGTTGGAGTTTGGTTCTTGGTTCCGATATATTAAGTACGTTGAAAATACTACTTCTTTCTGCTTTTGACAAGAGTGACAATTAATGCGGGATCAATTTCGAATTGTTCATGAACGGGCACGGCGTGTTTTTGGTTGTTTTTCTTATGAAATGGAAATTGTATATTAACTGTAGAAAGTGTAGTTCTGATTACTTTTTGAAGGAAGTATGCTTTATAGTTAACGTGTTTGTTTGACGACAAGTGCGGTTGTAAGGTTCTTTGACGGACGGTTTTAGCGATGCGCGTTGCTCTACTAATTGTTTTTTTGTTGCTTTTCTGTTGGAAATAAAAGGAGTAGAACTTGACGTGTGTTTTACGGGACATTGACTTAGTGATACGCGTTGCCTTACTAATTGTTTTAGTTGTTTTCTTGTGAGATAAATGTTTTAAGGAACATTTGACGGACGGTTTTATTGCTTACGCGTGTCTTACTAATTGTTTTAGTTGTTTTCTTGTGAGATAAATGTTTAAAAGAACATTTGACGGACGTGCTTTAGTGATACACGTGCTTTACCCATTATGGTTCTTTTTAGTTGTTTTGTCTTTTGATATTTAAACTGTGTGTGCGATCTAGTTTCGCGGTCCTTTTCTTCTCAGAGTAGCGCATACTTTGGATTATTTAAATACAGTGATAATGTAGTTTCTGAATTTTCTAACAACAAAGAATCTAAAATAGATCATTGCTTGCGCGAATTTCGTTATTTGCGAAATATAACAGACTACCGGTTTACAAAGGTATTGGTTGAAGTTTCTCACTGCTTTTTGGAGGTTTATGAAAATAATATACATTTGATCCCAGTTGAAATTAAACTAGTGCTACAAAGTATTTCGAAGTTATTGTCTCAGGAAATAGAATTAACAAGAAATTTATCAATGCTACATAGTTCCGACGCGTGATAATGTCTGCTGCTAACACCAGTGAAATACGTAGGTGTGATTAGTGTAACGTGTGATAAGTTCCATCAACACCCTCACAGTCAAGGGTGAAGTGCTTCGTTAGTGCAGGACATCGTTGAATCCCACACTTCAGTTGCAAGGAAGCGTTGCTGAAGGACTTTTGTAAGTTGAACTATTTCCTACTGGTTATTACTTTAAATATCTATCCGTTGCTTTACCATATCTTTGTCGTTCTGATACCTTTTACAATAGACTTGCATGCTATTTTAAAACATAGAGAAAAAAAAAGAAAGAAAGAAAAATCAATACTACTGAATTACTCATACCAATTGTGTCTTATCTATTTATCTTTTGTCAACATTTTATCTGATTTATGTTTAATTGGTGTGTGAGGAAACGTTTCTGCTACTCCCCAATATTACCTCACTTTGTACTAAACATTTTTCTGTATTGCTTTTACCGTTGTTATATTATATAGTTTATCTAAACAGTTTCTTTTTTTTACATTCTACAAAGTACTGAATAATTTAGACTTTTTATTGCTGCTATGCTTATTCTTTTTTTTCAGGTTTGCTTAACTATTTTTCTTGCAGGTATTGTCACTAACTCCTTACCGCCGCATACATTATCTGTTGGTCTGCTTTCTACAACCCCCCCTACTCTCCGATTGAGCCCGGTCATTCCGTGATATCTTTGTGTTACGCACGGCTACGAGTCAACGTAGCATAAATTTGGCGCCCAACGTGACTGCCTCAAAAAAAACGTAACATAAATTTTGGCGCCCAACGTGGGGCCACGATTACCGTAACAATTTTTTTTCATAAACATCCCAAAAAGCAGTGAGAAACTTCAACCAATACCTTTGTAAACCGGTAGTCCGTTATATTTCGCAAATAACGAAATTCACGCAAGCAATGATCTATTTTAGATTCTTTGGTATTAGAAAAATGCAGAAACTACATTATCACTGTATTTAAATAATCCAAAGTATGCGCTACTCTGAGAAGAAAAGGACCGCGAAACTAGATCGCACACGCAGTTTAAATATCAAAAGACAAAACAACTAAAAAGAACCATAATGGGTAAAGCACGTGTATCACTAAAGCACGTCCGTCAAATGTTCTTTAAAACATTTATCTCACAAGAAAAACAACTAAAAACAATTAGTAAGACACGCGTAAGCAATAAAACCGTCCGTCAAATGTTCCTTAAAACATTTATCTCACAAGAAAAACAACTAAAAACAATTAGTAAGGCAACGCGTATCACTAAGTCAATGTCCCGTAAAACACACGTCAAGTTCTACTCCTTTTATTTCCAACAGAAAAGCAACAAAAAAAACAATTAGTAGAGCAACGCGCATCGCTAATACCGTCCGTCAAAGAACCCTACAACCGCACTTGTCGTCAAACAAACACGTTAACTATAAAACATACTTCCTTCAAAAAGTAATCAGAACTACACTTTCTACAGTTAATATACAATTTCCATTTCACAAGAAAAACAACCAAAAACGCGCCGTGCCCGTTCATGAACAATTCGAAATTGATCCCGCATTAATTCTCACTCTTGTCAAAAGCAGAAAGAAGCAGTATTTTCAACGTACTTAATATATCGGAACCAAGAACCAAACTCCAACTACTCATCCTGCTTATATAAACTAGTTGTTACCATAACCTCTTATCGACTATTATCTAAACTTGTATATCCACACATTATAATACGATGCATTCGCCTAAGGAGTTAATAAATATAAAATATAGAGATAGTAGTTACAGAAATGTATTTACTAATTGGGAAAAAGCGTAAAAAAGGTTAAGCTATAAAAATGCACTTACATTTTCAGCAAATTTTGCACTGTACTCTAAATTTTTATCTACATTTATGTCGAAAAGTATGTCATTCAAACGTAGTCAATCAAAAATTTATTGTGATTCGGAAATGGTGTTATAATTTTGACACAACTGACAATTTAGGGTAACTACCTCAAAGTTGAATATCTTATTTTTCTCCACCACACGGTAAGTATTAATTTATCGTACAGCACTCGTATAATATTTCTAATAAAATATTGTTAAAATTGTCTATGGTTTTCAATAAAGGCTGTGATTTTTTACATTTAAGCGGGCAGATTTCAACGATAAGTTGTACACCATAGTCTCATTTTTGTGTTGTGGGTTTTAAACGATGTAATTTTTGTTCCGAAAACCGTTTACTTTTGAAGTTTGGGGCTTGTACTTATCTGTAGCGTTTGTTTCTAGTAACCTTAATCAATTCAAGTTATAATGATAACATTTTTTATTACTTTTGCAGCATAATTATTAAGTAATACTGCTCAACATAGTTTGTACAAACCTTCTATTTTTATTCTTAAGATAAGTAAGAATTGAATACTGTTTTTGAGACCTTATATTCATAACTCTAATACAGCTAATATTGAATATTAAAAATTGTACAGTCATTTAAATGCAAATTCGTTTGGTAATATAACGCTTTTTATTATTTTTAGCTTCACAAAGGACCACAAACGAAGATTCCGAATAATTGACTGTTTGTACTTTTATTTTTTACACGATTGTTTGATAGAAAATGTGGTTCGTATTTTTCTAAGTTCTAGGTGATAAATTTTTTGTAAGCATATAGTTGGGTATCTAATACAAACTTTTAACAATTAAATGGGGTTTATTTTTACCTATTGAAAAATGAAAAAGCTATAATAAAAACATAAAACATGTACGTGATACATTAATAAAAAAATTGAAATATTCTCTTATAAATTACTTAAATTTTAATGCAACAGTCAGCTCAAGCAACTGCTATATTAATTGTTCATCAGTGTATTGTTTGCCGATTGATACATTGTTATAATGCTTGGAAAAACTAAGTAACTCAACAAAATTCCACTTAATTTTAAAAAATACAAAAGTTATTTAAAAGCTGAATTTCCGCGAAATCTTTCTTTGCAGTTGCTTTAAGGAGACGATATTTCCCTTATACAGTAAACAAAAGAAACTTAATATTTTTAACCACAGTTTTTGCCCGTATTCGGCGAGGAGTGTCTTCAACATCATTATATCTATACCACGCTCCAGTTAGAAATCGGTAACAGTAGGCAATATAGTGGCCTATGGCTCTTACGCTTTAAACCGCGAATTCTTACAATTTAAAACGTCGATAATTACAGTTAAAAAGTCGATAAACACATCGCGCAAGCGCAATGAAAAAAGCGGGCGACGCCACTCGCGGATGGTAACGCTAACCTTATTACAGATTCTGCGCGGCCAACTTCCAATGACGTCACCAATGCACAAATTATATTGCGTAATAATCGGAAAATTTATATAAATTTAGGACAATAGGTAATACAGTAATTACTCACATGATAGGTCCAGATTTCCACGAAGTACGCCTATCGTCCTTCAGGATAGATAAAGATGGTGGCTGCACGTCCCTAAGGGCTGCTGCTGGCCCTCTTACAAGAAACGGCAATTAACGGGGGTACGTCTTACGCACATCCCAATAGCTTGGACTCGATCTCAGGGCTCCACTCCAGCGTGGAATGCGGTTCTGCCTACGGCTGCAAATTTCGTCTACCTATGTAGGGAATGGACAGGAACATGGTAAGGGGCGACAAACAAGATAATTAGGCAAAGGAATCTACATAGATAAAAACAAGCACGATACGATACCTCAAAGCGTCCACTCCACTCGATGGTTCAGGCAAAAAGCTACGTTACATCAAGCACAGGAAACTTGGCCCCACTTTTTCCTACTCCACTCGCGTCGCGCGATCTGGCGCAACGCACTGTGACGTAACGGAAATACGCGCCTAGTCTTTTGAAATTGTAGCGCGAAACTTCCGCACATAAAAATTATCCTAAGACATGTTTAAGGGCCACTTTGGCACGTAACAGGCTGCAAGTTCTAATTTCTCTATTGGAAGGTGAGGTGGTACAAAAGTTATCAGTCCGCGAAGGTAGTACTTCTTTCCCAATTAAAACTGGAATATCGTTCAGAACACTATTGGGATACTCTATGAGGCTTTGTACCTCATTTTTAGAAAAAATGGTAGTTTCCAAAAATAAGTGATTTCCGATTGTAATGTTTCGACCAGACAATAGTGATTCACAAACATCGCAGCGAACGGGATCGGAGAAATACCGTCGTGCTGTATCTTCAAATGATTGCAGATTCTCTTCGCCTCAATTAAGAGTTATCGTTCTGAAGTTTCTTAATCTGCTTTGTCTACATTTCATACATTCTGTACATTCGGTATAGGATGGAAAATCTGAAAAGATTGCATTGATTAACGCATTTTTATTCTGCATGCAGAGTTTTATATACAGCAACTGTCATTATGTACCGTTATCGCGCTTTGTGGAAGAATCTCTAATAATATTTCTGTTCCCTTTCTATAATATTGAGATGTTACACCGTCTCGAATACAATTGCGCGCTATTTCAAAATATAGATCTTTGTTAGCAAGATCCCGTATAAAATCACAAAACACGTCACTGTCGGTATAGGCGACCAACACCATTTGTGTAAGTGAATCAAAAGCGCAAGTGTTAATGATACAATAAGTTTTGCCCTGTCTGGATATTCCTAGGAGCTTATTTGTCGAACCGTTTCTTAACATTCCTATTACAGGACACTTACTTTTTGTATCAGCATAAAACTTAACAGATGGATTTGGCTGGGTGTAATTACATTTACGTTTGGTTCCCTTCTTGGATTATTGTTTTTCCCTGTAACCAATCATTTTCAATTTTCTTCCTTTTCTTGGCACAGCTCATTTACATTGCACACTTTTTTATTACTACTAGAATTAATACAAGAGAGAACAACGCCCATGATCAAAGACAACAAACATAGAAACAAGAAGAAAATTGTTGAAAGCATATGTGTGGAGCACAGCACAGTATGTCCTATGAAATACGGGCAGTAGCAAAAGCAGATAGAAAAACGGTAGCAGCCTTTTGGAATGTTGTGCTTCAGATATATAAGGATGATAGCATGGACAGACAAAGTTAATAACAAATAGGTTATAGAAATAGTAGGGGAATAAAGATATCTGTGAGAAACAAAAATAGGAGAAATAGAAGGGCAGGATACGATCTAAGACATTTTTGAGGAATAGTATGGAATATATTACAAGCAGAGATAGGATAAAGGAGGTAGATGTAGACCTAGATTAGATAGTGATAGATGCAGACTGCAAATTTCGGGGAAATCTGTAGGTTAGTTCAGAATAGGAAACAATGAGAGTACGCGTCTAACCAGGACTGAAGACTTAATGATGATGAGAGTTAATAGCGGACATAAAAGGTGTTCTAGGACCATCAGTTTCAATACTTTTAACTGGTACGTCGGTGTCATGCGACTACGTGGCTCCCAATATATTACTTGCACCACACAAAAAGTTAAGGTAAATATTTAAAAAGTGATCAAGTCTAACGGGAAGTTGTTCGTGCTGAAAAGCTTCCCTTTTCAATTTTTAAATAAACTCTTAGATGTTACAGACGTTTCAGTATTTCTTTCATATACAAAATACGTTGTCATTGCAGCGGACTATATTGGCAACTGTTTGCAAAACCGGGATTTCTATGTAAGTTATCACGATTACCTTCATATATACAATTTCTGATTCCTTTTTACAGTAGCTAAAAATTTGTTTTTATTTCGCTCATAAAATAATCTTCATTTTGTTGATCATTCTTCATTTTCGTCAAACGAACTATATCCACTAGCATCAATGTCAATGCCTTCGTTTTCCACATCATAAATGGCATTCTTTACAAATTAAAATTCAGAGTTCGAGGGCTGCATGTTTTAAGCTCCCCCAAATTTCATTTGCCTGTATCTCGTAAAAGAAGCGTGCATAAAATTTAAGGTTTCGTGCACAAAATTGCACAAAATAAGCACAAAACTATGGCATCTTTCCCAAGTCAAAATTTCGAATGGAGGGGGGGCTGCATGTCTCCAGCCCCCTAAAATTCATTTGCCTGCATCTCATAAAAGGGATGTGCACATAATTTAAGGCGTTGTGCACAAAATTGCTCAAAATGAGCACAAAATTGTGCTTTGATTTTGAACTCTGAATTTAGAGAAGGGGGGGCCAGAGACATGTACCTTCCCAGTAGGCTTACTGCATTTTCTTTTTGAATGGCGATCCCTAATCGTTGCATTAGGTAGTTCGAACTTCCTTCATCATTACTTATTCTTACTAATCTCTTACATAAATCTTTTAGAAAGAGAAGGCTTCGTGTACCGACTGGATCTAGTGTTTCGATTGCTATTGGATTGAAAATATATGCAGTAGATAGATTTTCGTATTTCTTTGTTTTCTCTTTTTCTGCGCGTTCGGCTGCGGTTGAGGGAGATACTGAAGTGTATGGGATATTAGATTTTGCAAGAGTATCAATGCAGGTAAAATCCCATATCAAACTGCCATTCCTCCATGGAACCAAAGTCATGCCATCCAATCTTTTGCCATCAGAACGATCAAGACCGGCAAGTTCTCGTATGCATGGAACTTGTGCTTTGCGTAATGAACGTGCAAGTATTTCATTTACTTCCTCATGACGAGAAAATCGTCCTGCACTAAATCGGCAACAAAGTCCATGTGTGCTGTTAAAGAGTACATCTGCGCGACAACTCTTGCATTAGTGTGACGCATACATTAGACAGCCTAATCTTAATGCTATGCCCACTCTGAATTGATCGTTATTTAGTAATAATCCCATTGACGAATTGGGTATCGCGTTTAATCATGTTCCTGAAACTTTTGTGCTAATTACACTTAACCTTGCTTTATCCATTGATGTTCTAGTTTTCTATTTCAGTAAAATCTTTTTTTGAAACCTGACTAATCCATTCTTTTTTGTGACGGTTTAGTATATAATAGTTCTTCCCAACGACGTATTGCGGAGTCTTGCCCATTTATTGTATTTGAAAGGTTTGAGTTTAACAACACGTTTTTCACTATTTTCTCTGCACTGTAGGTTGAAGCCAGGAAGCATGGAAGTGCATTTGAGACTGCTGATTTGATACCGAGTCCGCCAAGGTTTATTGGAAGTGAAGCTTGCAACCATGCGTGGTTTTTAAGAGATACGTTTAAAATTGTCTCTAAATTTAATTTAAGTTGTGAATCCCAATCTGATAAAACTGGGTTATCATAAATAACGGAACTTCTGAGAATAAATTGAATTTTTGGAAGTGAGAAACAGTATCTCATCAACCAGCATCCATGATGAGAAAGGATTGATTCCAATCTTTTTGCTTACAAGAAGCAACATCTCGGTTCTATTTAGTAGATCAGTATTTATTGCCTTGTTTCCTATGGGTAATCCAAGAAGACGTAGTTAGTCAAAATTAAGTTTAGGAATTTCGGGTAAGAAGTTTTCATGCAAGGCTGGCCGAGAGTGGTTTATCAATTCACATTTTTCATATTTAGTGAAAGCCCTATTAATTGACCTTGTTCTTGAATTGTTGTTATATCTTGTAAAATGTTATGTGAGTGGCCGCCTATTGTTCCGTCATCTAAATACCAAACGTTTAATTCGCTTGTTAAAGATTTGGCCAAGTTCTGGATCATTATACTGAATAAAAACGGGCCCATTGGGTCCCCTTGTTGGACGCCGACTTCTGAAGAAATGATATTTTCTCCATGTATTAATAAAGATGGTCTTGAGTATGATGATATCACGTAATTGTATAATTCTGGGAAATGTGTATGTGTTGCTATTAAGATATGTTTTCTATTGATGCTATTAAAGGCATTACACAGGTCTATTTTCAATAAGCATTTCTGGTTTTTTTGTTTATTAATCGATTCCTTGCAATATGTTCGGACGGCATGAACTGCTCCCTCGGCTCCTATTGAAATGCCACATCCTAGTTGTAATGGGTAGAATAGGTTATCAACAGTGTCTTTGACAGAACGTGTGGAAATTTTGGAGCATAGTCTTCTCAGGATGCAACCGATTGCGATTGGATAGATGCTACCATTGGGTTTCGTGAGGGCGATTAAGCGTGCTCCAAAGAAAAGTTTGCACACTTCATTGTTGACGTGTCCTCTCAAAACCAAATTTACAAAGGATGTAAGTACACGTAGAAGTTGTCTACCTGAGTCTTCAATTAATAAGGTTATCATTTCTTGTAGGTGGCAAGGGCGAAGTCCATCAAAACCTGCAAAAGAATGTCTGTTGAAAGAGCGTATTGCATTTTCGACTTCTTGAACAGATACTTCCAATGAAGTATTTAAGGGTGGTTGTGTATTGAGTTCGTCTGGGGATTTATCTTCATTGTTTAAAGTATATTTAGGATGAAGGGACAATAGTTTTTTGTGAGTTATTGCGGAGGGTCGAATAATATTGGAAGTACATGAGGCAATACGAGCGGCGCCTGAAATATTTCCTTCTTTAATTTTTTTAATACCTTAGCTAGATCAGTTTTAACCACGCACGGAGCTCGCGACAATACGACAACAAAGAATTTCAATTTTTTCCTTTTTCCTCTACTTCCTATACCTTTTAAGCAAAACACAATTAAGCACAATTACTTTAATATTCTCAATATGTACAAAGCGTTTATAATGTCCTTAAGTAGAACTTCTTTTAAATAATTGAATTAATTTCTCTCAATAATTATAATTCCCTTTAAATGAACAAAAATCCAGCAAAAGTCACCCTTATTATTATTATGTGAAGCCCTAAGAACGTTCATTAACTTCCTTCAATCTTTACGTAATTTATAACGTGTACTAAAACGATCTTTCTTGACCCTCACATAAAGTTCTCATGAAAGCAATGTTTAAAATATTCATAAATAAAATACAATTAAATATTTAGATTGGCTAACCTGTTGTCCCTTTGTGGCTTGGCTTTTTCCCCCAATTCGAACCAGTTCCTGCTCCAACTGCTCGCTGTTTCAGTTTCAGCTTAGTGATTTAAATAGCTCAACGTTGAATCCAGATCTACTTTAGATATGGTTTGCATTTTCCTTTGTATAGCTTCTCCTGATTAATTCATAGATAATTTTAGAGTCCTAGTTAAACTTTTTGGTCGGGTCCAGTAAGTGTTTAGATGCTTATTATGTTTCTTCGTAGGATTCAGTAATTATTTAAATACTTGTTGAATTTCCACGTCGAATCCAGTAATTATTCAGAGTCGTTTTTGAGAATTAAACGACGAACCTTATTTAATTATGCACTATCACCATTATACAATTTATTAACTATAAAATCACTTGTAATTCTTTTACGTAAATATCTTCTTTCAGGTGATGTGAATCATGCCTTCATTCAAGTTAAACTGATTTGTTTACAAATCCTGTCGTATTTAAAAGGAACGCATATCTGTTGACAAGCGTAAAGTTCAACGATTAAAAGCTTTGTACGTGATTCTTTCATGCAAGATTTTGGGTATTTCTACTAATTTTTGATGTATAACGAATTGATGCCCTATTTCCGGCACGTAGGGTTTCAAGTTATTTGCATTGGTTCTCTTGGATTTTTTCTTTTCTTGGTCACGTACTTCTTATTTGTACAGTAAATTTGATGAACATTGCTTTTATCAGCATGCCGTAATTATTTCTAATCTATCAAGATGTTGGATTTTACCTTTCTGGTCACGTAACCTTACTTTAATTTATGCATTAAATTATATGCGTTTTCTATCTTACTCATTTTCAAACCTGCTTGTTTAACTGGGATTCTTAGTGTAATGATGATGCATTACTCACGCGATTGTGATGCAGCTTTCGTCCACGTCGTTTTATGACTTGCCAAGTTGTTTACTTAATTGAATCTTTTGAAATACTCTTTCTTTCTTTGAGTCTAATTATCATTATAGTTTATATACAGGGCGTTGGCATTTTCTTTCTCGACAAATCGTCAAATTTCGCACTTTCTTTGTAAAATGTCTTGTTTTCTGGATTCTCATGATGTTTACATAAAGCGCACTATCCTACTGATCCTATATGCCCCTAAATGACCCTATTATCATAGCTTTTTGTGATATAGTTGCAATAACCAGGTGCCCCCTTTTTGTGAAATAAAAAGCTTAAAATTTTTTTCTTGTCAATTTTTAATTTTAATTTTGAATACCTCAGCTAGCTCAGTTTTAACCACGCACGGAGCTTGCGGCAATACGACAACAAACCCTTTAAATTTACCTTCTACCTCTACTTCCTGTTTCTTTAAACTAAAACACCATTAAGCACAATTACTGTGATATTCTCAAAAATATTTACAATGTATGAAATGTTTAAGAATTCTCTAAATAGAACTTCCTTTTAATAATTGAATAAAAATTCTTTTAATAATTATCATTTCCAAAATTAATGAAAAATCCAGCAAAAATCACCCTTATTAATTTTATGAACCTTGATTAAACTTCTTTCAAAATTTACGTAATTTATAACGTGTATTAAAAAAAGATCTTTGTTGACCCTCACATAAAATTTTCATGAAAGCAATTTTTTTAAATTATTCAAATTAGAAATATACAACGAAATATTCATAAATAAAAATAACAAAACATTCAGATTGGCTAACCTGTTGTTTGCAGCTCGAATCAGTCCCTGTACCAACTGCACCCGTATTCAGCTTAGTGATTTAATAGTCCCAACGTTGAATCCAGATCTGCTTTAGATATGGTCTGTATTTTTCTTAGCATAGCTTTCAATTATTTTAGAGTCCTTTGTTAAACTTTCTGATCATATCCAGTAATTAATAATTGAAATAAATGCTTGTGAATTTCTTCATTGGATCCAGTAATTATTAAGAGTCGTTTTTAAAGGGTTAAAACAACGAACCTCTTTTAATTTTTCACAATTACCATTGTACTATTTATTACTTCACAATAAATCACTTTTAATTCTTTCACATAAATATTTTCTTTTAAGTGATGTGGACTAAGCCTTAATTCATGTTGAACTCATTTGTTTACAAGTCCGGTCGTATTTAAAAGAATCGCCTATCTATTGATAAGCACAGAGTTCAACTACTATACGTGATTCTTACTACCAGGTTTAGGGCATTTCTATGGAAGTTTGTTGTATACACAAAACTGATGCCCTACACGAAATACTTCAAGTTAGTGCGTAAATTATTGTTTGTACAATAAATTTGATGAACTTTGCTTTTATCACCATGCCGTGTTTATTTGTAATCTATCAGGTGTTGAATTTTACCTTTCTGGTCACGTATTCTTAATATAATCTATGTATTAAATTATATGCGTTTTCTATTGCGTATTTTTAAACATGCTTGTTCAATTGAGATTATTGGCGTAATGATGATGCATTATTCGTGCGTATTGTGTTTCAACTTTCGCTCACGTTGTCTTATGACTTGCCAAATCGTTTATTTAATCAAATCTTCTAAAGTTAAGAAAGAAGCTCATTTTCAATAATTAGATAATATTTAACTAAAATAAGAATGTGTACATCGTATAATATGTTTTAAGTTAAATTTATAAGTCCGAAACTAATTAGAAACGAGTAAAAAGTAAGGTTCTAAACGCAACAAATTGCATCAATATAAACACATTATCGGGAAAGATAGATAAACTGGCAATCTAGATATTTAATAATTTTGTCAAAAATGTGAACGCATGAATAAGTAAACGTATTTTAATACGTCATTATTAAAAATGAATACGTGACTAGGAATTATATTTACATGAAAATCCAACATGTTTCGAATAACAAACAATAAATAACAGGCGGTTCGATACGATAAGCCTTGCACTATAAACGACACAAATAATGAATACGTAACAAAATTGCAATGGATATTTGGAAATTCTAAGAAGATGCTATGGTATATTGAATATCGACGTGCGGAATTGAATGAAAGTGCAACGATTAAAACCAGAGAATTTGAGAAATCCCAAGGTTCTACAGAGATAGGTAGAAATTACAAACGGTTATCAATAAACATGCGATGCGCGCCAATTAGAACGTTGGAAGGTGGAGCTTATAAATAGGATATGAAACTCGAAAATAGACAGTATATCTTCAACAAAGGCACGAATAACGTCGATTTAAAGTGAAAATTACGTACCAGTAAAATTAGCGAAAGTAAATAATTTATTAAAAGTAAAAATTTGAAAGTGCCAATATGTGCAACAAAGAATAGGCCGTTTTTACGCGTAAAACAGCTTCGAGAAAACATCCAAGAAAAGTATTCGAATAAACATCCAAGAAAAGTAAACGGCTTGGAATAAAGATCCAAGAAAGTATTCGGGTAAACATCCAAGTAAACGTATTTGAATAAAGAAAGAAAAAGGGGTCCGTCTGGATAAATACTCTTAAGGCATATTTAAATGTACGTCTGAAATTACGGGACGATACTCAAAGTTACTCCAGAAATCCGAGGGGAAAAATACAAGCAACTATTAATCCATCATTCTGGCAAATCAAGTGAAGCAGGAAAAGTAACAATCAAGGGGTGCTAACCACAGACACTCTGAGGCAATTCCAGTGACGAGCAAGGAAAACTCAGGTTAGAGATCTTACAAATTTTTATTAGTTAAAGATTGTTTCAATTTTAATATTTGCTAAATATTCTATATATCTGTAAGAGTCAACAAAAAAGTTATTTGAGAGTATGAAAATAGGGAAAGCATCTTTGAACGTTTGAAATGTACTTTAAAGTAATTACAAAGATTTTTTGCCGATTTTCAAGAAAATTAAATTTGAAAAATGTGAATAATTTATTCAGGGCTAATTTTTGAATGGACATAAAACTGTACATATTGTCAATCATTATACTGTCGAATTTTGGATTGCTTCATTTAAATTATTTCAACAAATAGAAAGGAGTTAAACAATCTTTATTGTCGTGAAGTAAGGCATGTTGTGTTTTTAAGCTAGCCAAGGCAGAACAAATTATAGAAAATTTAGAGGGGTTTACAGCAAAATTAAGGAAGAAACATTCGTAAGAATTTCGCTAAACTTTTTAATGACACCAATCAAAGTGCATAGCACAGCAATGAAAATGACACCCATCGTAGGGGCTTAAATCAGAAAAAGGGGTATTTCATAGCAATAAAAATAACGCCCAACGTAGGGGCTTAAAGGAATCGTAAGGGTATTTTCACAATAATAATAATTACGCCCAATTAAGAGCAATAGCACAGCAATATATATATATATATATATATATATATATATATTGATGTAATACGCTTCACGTTGGAGCGCCGCTAGAAGAGTGCAATGACAAGGCCCGTTTGAGTGCGTCACAAAAAGAGTGCTGTGACAAGGGCGCGTAGAGAGCGTCGCTGAACGAGTGATATAAAACAGATACTGCAATTTGTAAACTTGAAATGGTTCACTCATCTTCCTTTATTAACTTTGCCTGGCTAACTCAACGAAATTTACGGAGTTTTTTCGAAATGAAATCAATCGCAACAATACCACACGTATTTATCCAGTATTAAATATTTTCTCTCATACAAAAGCATTTAGAACATTTACAACAATGTTTCTCTCAAACAAAAATAATTTCTAAGAAGGATACAAAAAATGTGTTCCTTACCTTATTTTAAATTTACAGAATTAAACTTATTCTTTTGCGAATGATTTACCTGGTTATGTTTATTTCCCCGCTTGTAAGATTTGTTTTGGCCAGAAAAATCCTTGACAGATAATCTATTAAAAGGTCAGAGTATTTCGAACTCTGATAACAAATTTTCCTGGTAAAACCTTTTTACATAAAAGATATTTTGTGATTTACTCTTATTATTATGCCTTACATTAAATATAAATCAGTTAAAAATAAATCAAAAAATGATACTTGCAGAATCCACAAAAATGTTTCTCGTATTTGTACTACTCAGAGCCTTTAAATTAACAGATCCAGAATACAGAAAAGGTGCAATTGAAAAAGTTAAAGGGGCATTAAGAAACAATAACTTTCCACAAAGCATAATAAACAACATGTTTGAGAAACAAATACACAAATATTACAATAATTGCCATAAAGACAACATAAAGAATAATACACACATTAAAAATAAGAAAATGTATGTTAAAATACCTTATATTCCACGTTTTCCGAAAATTTACATAAATATCCAGAAAAATACAACATAAATTTAACTTACAAAGGTTATAATTTAAATAAAAATTGCTTTACCGAAATAAACGATGCAACTCCTAAAAACCAAAAAAATAACCCGCACCATATATAGCATCCCATGTTAAAATGAATGTAAATGCGTTTACATTGGGCAGAGTGCACAGCACTTAGAGAAGCGACTGAACGGTCATAAATATGACCAAAAAATCAAACCGCGCTTACAAAACATGAAAAACAAACTAATCATAGATTTGCTTTTGACAAAACTACAATTTTAAAAACTGAAATTATTAAAAAGAGAATGGTTAGAGTTTTGCGACATAAATGAAGCAGTAAGTGCCTTCTACAAAGCTCTAAATCTTGCCATAAACACAGTAGTACCAAAAAGAGACACTAAACACTACAGCAAATATCCTTGTCGATTTGATAAAAAACTAGTTAATTTGATTAAAGAAAAAAATTTCCATCATGGTTTAAAGCGTACTTAAATTGTAATAAACATAATGATTAAAAAACTGAGGAGTTAAAATAGTCCCCCATTCGGATCTTCGGGAGGGGACTACTTCGGAGGATGCGATCGGAAAGTTAAAAATAAGAGTCGGGAACATTCTGCGAGTCGGAGCGTGGAATGTTAGAAGTATGAAGCAAGTAGGTAAGCTAGAGAACCTAAAAATCGAAATGAATAGGTTATCACTAGACATAGTAGGGATCAGCGAAGTTCGATGGCCAGAGGCGGAGGATTTTTGCAGTGGAGACTTCAGGGTAATTCATACAGGAGCAGAGGACGGAAATTTGGGTGTGGGGATAGTTATGCGGAAAAAGATAGGACACTGTGCAGAAAATTACTTACTAAAGAACGAAAGAGTACTCATAGTTAGATTAGAATCTAAACTGGTAAACACAGTAATAATACAAGTATACATGCCCACCTTTAGCTACAGTGACGAAGAGGTAGAAGCGATCTACAAAGATATCGAAGACATACTAAGATACGTAAAAGGACATGAAAATTTAATAATTACGGGGGATTTTAATGCAGTAGTAGGTGAGAGTAGGGAAGGAGCGGTAGTGGGTTTATTTGGTTTAGGTGCGAGAAACGACGGGGGAAATAGGTTGGTAGAATTTTGAAGAACAACTTAACAATTACAAATACATTATTTCAACATCATGCTAGAAGACGATATACGTGGAAGATGCCAGGACATATAGGAAGATATCAAACAGATTACATTCTTATTAGACAACGGTTTAGGAATTAGAAGCTACCCAGAAGCAGATATAGACACTGACCACAACATCGTAATTATGAAAGCCGTACTTAAGTTAAAAAAGTTGAAAAAAGAAACGGAAAAAGGCACTTTGATTTAAAGAAACTAAAAGATAAAGATATTCAAGAATGAAGAAAGAATTACTATGCCAGGACAAAAAATTCATATGCATAGATTTGCAGATGATGTAGCGGTATTAGCATCTAGCAAGGAAGAGTTACAAGCTGCCCTTAATGAAATGGTAATGGTTCTAACAGAGAGATGCGATATGAAAATTAACAAAAATAAAACTACAGTACTAGTATGCAAAGAAGGGGAAAATAAATCAAAAACAAGAATACAAATGGGCAACCAGAACTTACAAGAGGTTAAGGATTTCTGCTACCTAGGAAGCCAAATAACGCAAGATGTGAAAAGCGCAAAAGATATAAAACAAAGATTAGCACAAGGTCGTGCTAGATTTAACAAGAAAAAGCAACTACTGTGTTCAAAGACAACAAACATAAAAACAAGGAAAAGATTGCTTAAAACATATGTCTGGAGCACAGCACTGTACGGCTGTAAAGCCCGGACAGTAGGAGAAGTGGACAAGAAAAAGGTCTTTGAAATGTGGTGCTACAGATGAATGGACAGACAAAGTTAAGAACAAAGAGATTTTAAAAATGGCAGGGGAAGAAAGAAATATGTGGAAAACGGTAAAAATAGGAGAGATAGTATGATAGGCCACATACTATGGCATGAGGGAATAGTGCGGAATATATTAGAAGCAGAGCTAGGGAAAAAGAGAGGTAGAGGTAGACCTAGGTTGGAATTTTGCACACAGATAGTGAAAGATGTAGGCTGTAGGAATTTCAGAAAAATGTGTAGGCTCATTCAGAATAGAAATCAATGGAGGTAGGCATCCAATCAGTCCCATGATGATCATTATAAGAAACTACAGGTACTAATTGTGCAATATTCTCGAATAATATTAATTATTTGAAAAGATTTACTGGAAAACTATTAATTCGGCAAATGTCTAAGTGTTGGGAGATCTTGGCAGCCACAGGTTGCTTAACCCCCTGCTCATACCGTACATGTGATTTTCCAATGCTCCACTCTAAGGTACTACATTGGCCAGGAAGCGATTTTTTTTTACCTGGAAAATTTGCAATTTTGCGGAACCCTTGCGATTCCAAGCAAGGTCGGGATCTTTAACGTGCGTGACAACCCTCACACACAGGACCTCCATTTTACCTCTTATCCGAATGAGGGTGTATTTTTGTGAAAAGTGTTCGTCTAACATTTTTCAAGCGGACCGTGTCGGGATTCGAACGCAGGACCTTGGGCGGCCCCTGCACATACCGTGCATTTATATTTCCAATGCTCCACCAGAAGGTACTACATTGGCCAGGAGGCGAGTTTTTTGTTGCCTGGAAATTTGGAATTTTGCCGAACCCTTGCCGTTGCAGGCAAGGTAGGGATCTTTAATGTGCGTGACAACACTCACACACGGGACTTCCATTTAACCTCTCATCCGAACGAGGTCGTAATTTTTGTGAAAAATGCTCACCTGTCATTTTTCAAGCAGTCGGCCGTGTCGGGATTTGAACCCAGGACCTTGGGATCCGTAGTCTTACGCCTACTACATTGATCCACGGCGACGCCTGGTCCCTGCACATACCACTGAATCTCGGTGAAATAGGGCATATAATTAGAAAACAATAGAAGGGGAACTGAGCTGTATATAGACTGTGTGAGAACTATGTAAGCTAGCTTAGAATATAAATAAGTGGAGGTACGTGTCCAACCAGTTTTGAAACGGAAAACCTGTGACGAAAAAATAAGCGCAGATAAATGTGATGATTGTTATAAACAACTACAGGTGTTGGTTGTGAAAAATCTGCAACTAATGTTGATTGCGAAAAGATATCTTGGAAAAAATATTAAATCGGCAATAGTTCAAGTGCTGGGGAAACTTGGCAGTTACAGGCTGCTTATTCTCCCTCCACAAGCACTGAATGTCGGAGAAAGCAGGGTATATAATTGTAAAACAATAGAAGAGGACCGAACTGCACCTAACAAGAAAGACCAGCGCCCATGATAAAAGACAACAAACATAGAAACAAGAAGGAAATTGTTGAAAGCATATGTGTGGAGCGCAACACAGTATGCCTATGAAATACGGGCAGTAGGAAAAGCAGACAGGAAAACGGTAGCAGGCTTTTGGAATGTTGTCTTTCAGATGTATGAGGATGACAGCATGGACAGACAAAATTAATAACAAATAGGTGATAGAAATAGTAGGGGAATAAAGATATCTGTGGAAAAAAAATAGAAGAAATAGAAGGACAGAATACGTTCTAAGGCATTTTTGGGGAATAGTATGGGATATATTACAAGCAGAGGTAGGAAAAAAGAGGTAGATGTAGACCTAGATCAGATAGTGATAGATGCAGACTGTCCAATTTTCTGGGAAATCTGTAGGTTAGTTCAGAATAGGAAACAATGAGGGTACGCGTCGAACCAGTTTCAGGACCGAAGACCTAATGATAATTATGAAAGTATCCGGAGTTCTGAAAAAGTACTCGAGTACCGGATACTTTCATTTTTAGTCTCGGATACGGAAACCGGATACAAAATTGTGAAAGTATTTCAATACAGAGTACTGGATACACAAAAAGTACTCAAGTACAGTACTCGAATATAAAAGTAATCGGATACTTCCCAACTCTGATATCCTCCAATAAAATTTCATCTGCAATTTTGATCAGCTCTTCTTAAGCAAGCGGTCTTTTATAGTCGTTTCATTCGATTGTTGTATTAAACATTGCGTATTTATTCCTGACGGTAGTTTTCAAACCTACGAAACAAAGATAGTTATCTAAGTTGTTACATGCCGAAAATCGGCTATGTATTATATTTAGTTTAAGTTTAAATTTGTGAGTAAATTCCTGCCATTATTTCAAATAGACTTGTGCATTTCCGTCATTTCGGACAGTTGCGTTTGTGCAAAAGGAATGAGCAGACCCGTAGTGATGGCGCAAGTGCGCGGTGTGTGACACGACATTATTAGCCAACGAGACGTCGAACAGTGGCGTTTACCTGTGTCGTTCTTTTCTCTTTCACGAGGTAGATTTCCTCTTTATCTTACTTTATCGTTCCTTACCTGGTTTCCCTTCGTCCTACCTTCGATCAAAAAAAAGAGGGAAGACGTTAAATCTGGCTCTAACGAGGGCATGACGTAACCCACCCAAATAACGCCCAAACAACGCCGAAACGAGATACATGGAAATCAGCATAGCTCCTGCGTAAGAATGACCGCGAAATCGTGAAGAGTTCCACATTTTTAAGTGAGTATATTTTATCTTTTTAGGGTGCATCTTGTATCACTGTAAACATATTTGGTACGCGATACAATTTGACACGTAGTTATTTCGTAATATCTTTGTTGTGCAATAATGTGAACGTGGATAGTATCAGTGTTGTCAACTATGGAAGTGGCTCTGAACACGCGGGCGTGGGATTATAACAGTTGCGTAAAACAGCTAAACTAATTATTATCTACAGTTATTAATCTGAAAATACCGAATACCTTTTAATTTAGCTAATATATCGTATATTTAAACTGTTTGCACTGTTCGACCTGTTGATGAACTGAATAGAAAACATACACAATATACACATTCCGACTATGCGTAATCGTCTAATTGGTCGACAAACCGTTAACCTGCAGAACCGTCAGCTATTTATTAACGCCGAGTTTTTAGTTTGTTTATACGTTCGTGAAATATTCCCTGGTAACTAAAAGTACTGTGGGGCACTAAAAGGTTAAGTTAGAATAAAATTAATCTTCATCATCATTAGGTCTTCAGTCCTAGAACTGGTTAGACGCGTACCATCATTGTTCCCTATTCTGAACTAACCTACAGATTTCCCTGAAATATGCACAGTTTGCATCTATAACTGTCTGATCTAGGTCTACATCTACCTCTTTTTTCCTATCTCTGCTTGTAATATATCACATACTATTCCCCAAAAATGCCTTAGAACGTATTCCGTCACACTATTTCTCTTTTTCCCCAGATATCCTTGTTCCCCTACTATTTCTGTAACTTATTTGTTATTATCATTGTCTGTCCATGCTATCGTCCTCATACATCTGAAGCACATCATTTCAAAAGGCTGCTACCGTTTTTCTGTCCGCGTTTCAGACTTCCCGTATTTCATAGGCATACTGTGCTGTGCTCCACACATATGCTTTCAACAATTTTCTTCTTATTCTATGTTTGTTGTCTTTCCTCATAGGCGATGTTCTTTCTTGTTAGATGCAGTTCGATCACTTTCTATTGTTTTACAGTTATATGCCCTATTTCTCCGACCTTCAATGGATGTGAAGGGAGGTAAGCAGTCTGTGGCTGCCAAGTTCCCCCAACACTTAACCATTTGGCGATTTAATTTTCCAATTTATCTTTTCGCACAGTCAACATTAGTTGCAGGTATTTCGCAGCCATTAGGTTTTCCGTCTCAAAACTGGTTGGACACGTACCTGCACTTATCTATATTCTGAGCTAGCCTACTTAGTTCCCTGAAATTCTCACACAGCATGTGTATCATGTGTATTCAGGTTAATCTTCTTTGGGAATTAAACCCCTCATAGTTTTTAAAATCAACTTTATTTAAGTTTCGATCCATGACCTAGGATCGTTGTCAAAATAATAATAAAATATTTGGTTTGAGTATACTAAGCAAAAATTTTTAAAGTTTAACAGAATGATTACCTTCAATTTGTGTTGCGACCTGGGATCGACTTTCTTTAGGTAGCCAATACGCTTAACGTGAAATCAGCTGATTAATTTTTATTGGCGAATTTCATATAAATTCAATAACTTGGAATTGGAAAACATTTTTTAACATATTTCTATTTATACAATTGAGAGGATGGTTATTAAAGAAGTGTGCGATTGCATTATTGAAAGGCTTAAGTAGTCGTTTTTTTTTAATATTTTTTTTGAGGGGGAAAATTCATTATGATTTAAGTTACCTCTTTGGTAGATTTTAACATGGTTCTGAGGCGACTCTATGGCGAGTTTACACTTGTCAGATACCAACGTTGTTCTATGAAGATTGTATATGGATCTGAGGCGACCCTATGGCGGGTTTACACTTGTCAGATACCAATACTGTTCAACGGAGATTGTATATGGTTTTGAGGTAACCTTATTGTGGATTTATACTTGTCAGATACCAATGCTGTTTTACAGAGGTTGTTAATATGCTTATTTTTATGTAATTAGTTATTTTATGTATAAATAGAAATCATGTATGTAGGCTGTATTTCATGTTAATATTGCAAGGAAAACCCGGGAAAAACTTGCAATGCTACCTAGATATTGTGGGCATTTGATTTTCATTTGTTATTTCTTTTGTTATTTCTTTTAGTAATGGAATCCATTGTTTACTGAAAGTCACGGATTCGTTTGCAACTCAGTTATTTTTATGTAGGGTTATATAAGCAGCTACTTTGATTTTGCGTTTTGGTGGTTTTCTTCTTTTCTTCTTTTCAGGGAGTATGTGTATTCAGCTCGTTCCTTTCTATTGTTTTCTAATTTTATACCCTATTTTACCGAGATTCAGTGAAGGAGGTTAAGCAACCTGTGGCTACCAAGATCCCCCAACACTTAGACATTTGCCGAAATAATAGTTTTCCAGTAAATCCTTTCACACACTTAACATTATTTCGAGAATATTGCCCAACCAATTCTTGTAGTTACTTATAATAATCATCATGTTTAAGCACAGTTATCTTTTCGTCATTAGTTTATCCATCTTGGGATTGGTTGGATGCGTACCTCCATTGATTTCTATTCTGGGCTAGCCTACACATCTCCCTGAAACCTCTACAGCCTACATCTTTTACTATCTGTGTGCAGTAGTCTAATCTAGGTCTGCCTCTTCTTCTCTTTTTTCCTATCTCTGCTTCTAATATATTCCGCACTATTCCCTCATGCCGTAGTATGTGGCCTATCATCCTATCTCTCCTATTTTTTACCGTTTTCCACATATTTCTTTCTTCCCCTACCATTTTTAGTACCTCTTCGTTCTTAACTTTGTCTGTCCATGATATCTTCATCATACGCCTGTAACACCACATTTCAAAGGCTTCTACCTTTTTCTTGTCCGCTTCTCCTACTGTCCAGGCTTCACAGCCGTACAGTGCTGTGCTCCACACATATGTTTTAAGCAATCTTTTCCTTGTTTCTATGTTTGTGGTCTTTGAGCACAGTAGTTGCTTTTCTTGTTAAATGTAGCACGACCTTGTGCTAATCTTTGTTTTATATCTTTTGTGCTTTTCCCATCTTGCGTTATTTGGCTTCCAAGGTAGCAGAAATCCTTAACCTCTTGTAAGTTCGTGTTAAATACTTGTATTCTTGTTTTTGATTTATTTTCCCCACCTTTGCAAACTAGAACTTTAGTTTTAGTTTTGTTAATTTTCATACCGTATCTCTCTGTTAGAACCGTTTCCATTTCATTAAGAGCAGCTTCTAACTCTTCCTTGCTAGACGCTAATACCGCTATATCATCTGCAAATCTAAGCATATCAATTTTTTGTCCCTGCATAGTAATTCCAAATGTCTTCCTGCATTTGACAGTATTCATTGCCTCTTCTATGTACAAGTTAAAAATCAATGGGGATAGGGCACATCCCTGTCTCACCCCTTTCCTCATGTTTACTTCTCTACGTTCCTGCTCTAATTCTATTACTGCTGTTTGCTCTTTGTATAAGCTATGTACTATTCGTCTATCCCTATAACTCAGTCCAATCTTTTGAGTATTTCAAACATTTTTTTCCAATTTACATTGTCGAATGCTTTTTCCAGATCTACAAACCCTATATACATGCTTTCCCCTTTTTCTATTGTTTTCTCCATTATCACTCTCAGAGCTAAAATAGCCTCCCGTGTTCCCCTGTTTCGCCTAAACCCAAATTGGTCTTCTCCTAGTATTTCTTCAGCTCGTTTTTCCATTCGTCTTTGCACAATTCTAGTTAATATTTTTGACACGTGTGCTGTCAAACTTATTGTTCGAAAATTTTCACATCTATCCGTGCTCTTCTTTTTTGGTATAGTTACTAGGATGCTACGTTTGAAATCTTTGGGTATCTCGCCTGTCCCATACATATAGCTTACAAGTTGGAAGAGACGTTCTGTTACTGCTTGTCCAGCGGCTTTTAGAGTTTCTGCTTGCACCTTATCTGTACCCGGCGCCGGCCCATTTTTCAGACTCTTTAATGCTAATTCAAACTCGTCTCGAAGTATAGGATATCCCAAGTCATCATTTTCAATGTCTGATTCCTGTTCTAATGCAGTTAGTTCCTCTCCTGCATATAAATTCCCTATATATTCTTGCCATCTACTCACTTTCTCTACGTTTTCTATAATGACGTTTCCTTGTGCGTCCCTTATATTTTTGTTATACGGTTTTATATCCCTAAAATTCATTCTAATTAATTTGTATGCTTCGTCTGTCTTTCCTATTTCCATCTTAGTTTGTACTTCTTTGCACTTTTCATCAATCCATTGTTCTTTAGCTTTCCTGCATTTTCGAATAATTTCCCATTTTATGGCTTTGTATCTCTGTTTTCCTGTTTCGTCTGATTTATTTTTGTATTTTCGTCTTTCTTCTATTAAATTCACGATATCCTTTGTTATCCATGGTTTCTTATTTTCTTTTTGTGTATACCCCAAAATATCTCTGGCCGCCATGTCTAGGCTGGATTTAATGTTATTCCATTCTGTTTCTACTTCCTTAGTTTCAGATATTTTCCCGATATCATTCAGCAATTCATTTGAGTTTGTTTCGAATCTTACTTGAATATTTTTATCTTTTAGTTTCTCTAAGTCCAAGTGCCTTTTTCCGTTCCTTTTTTTCAGATTTTTAAATTTAAGTGCGGCCTTCATAATTACGATGTTGTGGTCAGTGTCTATATCTGCTTCTGGGTAGCTTCTACAGTCTTTTACTTGATTCCTAAACCGTTGTCTAACAAGAATGTAATCTATTTGATATCGTCCTATATCTCCTGGCATCTTCCACGTATATCGTCTTCTAGCATGATGTTGAAATAATGTGTTTGTGATGATTAAATTGTTCTTGTCGCAAAATTCTACCAGCCTATTTCCCCTGTCGTTTCTCGTGCCTAAACCAAATAAACCTACTACCGCTCTTTCCCTACTCTCACCTACCACAGCATTAAAATCCCCCGTAATTATTACATTTTCATGTCCTTTTACGTATCTTAATATGTCTTCGATATCTTTGTAGATGGCTTCTACCTCTTCGCACTTGATCTACACAAAATATTAGATGGTAATGTTACTAAAGGACCTTGTAATGGGCATCTTTTAATAGAAAAATATACCATATTTAATTTATTCTAAATAGGCCTTTAGACAAAAAAGGCTTGTTTATTTTACTATTAAGCAACCTTGGTCGTTATCGCACTTATTTAATTACTGATTTGTTATTTTGCGCTGGCCTATTTCTTAGACTATGACTAGTAACGCAAATAATATATAAAATAATTATTTCGAGTTTCTTTTGCAACTGCAATTTATAGTATGTACAACTTATAATTAAATTTTGCGAATGCAAGGTTCAAATTAATTAATGCACTATATTTTTCCATCAAGGTTTGTAAGTACGTATCGTACGCTCAAATACACTTAATTCAACTAACTTTCAGTCTTAGATCTAAAATAGAAGGTATACGATTGATTTACCGTAACAAATCCGTTCCGTCCAAGGTTTAATCTTATTATAACCTTTTCTTTTTACAGGACATGAAAAGTGTACATTTCATCACGATTTAGAACTAGACCATAACCCACCAACACGTGAATCAATGTTGCCAGATATGACACGATCATACAAAATGCTCTTAAGCTCATTGGGCGAAAATCCAGAACGTCAAGGACTTCTTAAAACACCCGAACGCGCCGCCAAGGCAATGCTGTTTTTTACAAAAGGCTACGATCAGAGTTTAGAAGGTACGTACCTACAAATAATTATTGTTTTTGTTAACGTACTCGTTTTTGTATCGTATAAAATGCATGGCATTTACTTCATTTATGTTGAAGTCGAGAGCAATTCGATTATAAATTTGAACGTGCAGTTTTAACGCAATTATTTTATGAATATGGGTTAATTTAACGCCGCTGGTGTTGATGTTGAAAGCTGTACGTGACGTTTCGAAATCAATAATTGTAATTGAATATAACTTCAAAGCGATCTGCGAGGTTTATGAACGGTCTGAAATTCTATTTAAAATGTTGATGCAATTAATTTTGCTTTATGAACACATAAAGACGTATATAGCGAATGTACAATGACACGAATTTTAACCTTTATTTTCAACGATTAAATAAGACAAATATTTTTATTTTATTTAAAACACACAAACTTCAACGTGTGTTCATCATAGTTAGGTCTTCAGTTCTGGAACTGGTTTGACGCATGCCCCCATTGTTTCCTATTTTGAATTAACCTACACGTTTCCCTGAAATTCCCACAGTCTGCATCTTTCACAATCTGCGTGCCATACTCTGATCTAAGGCTACCTCTCCTTTTTATTTTCCCCACTTCTAATTAATCCCGCACAATACCTTCATGCCTCAGTATGTGTTGTATCATCCTGTCTCTCTTATTTTTACTGTTTTCCACATATTTCTTTCTTCCCCTATTATTTCTTAACTTTGTCTGTCCATCATATCTTCATAATATGTCTGTAGCACCACATTTCAAGGCTTATATACCCTATTCACGTTAAATATGGCATGACGTAATAATTCAAATAAATGCAGCGTTGTCTTGGTTAAGTTATTTTATGTGTATTTTCTGATCAAAGTAATCATTTCTTGTGCGCGCGAATCCAAATGTTTAGGCATTCTAAATGTTAAATACTCGAAACTTGCAATGTATAAAATGTTTTAGTTCTGAAAAAACTGTTTTATTTAGCAAATATAAAGCGCAAAGGATTTACTACAAAACTAAACAATAACAATAAAATAAGAAATGTCAAAGTAATAGAGGTAAAAAATGTTGCAACACCGAACAGAACTGCAAACTGCTACACACTAAATCCTAATATCATTAAATCTACGTTCATAGTTACGTTCACATTTTACAATCGCTAGCACTTTATTACTGTTTATGACGTCACCCCATATTTAACGTGAATAGGGTATATCTTTTTCCTGTTCGCTTCTCCTACTATCCAGGTTTCACAGCCGTACAGTCATGTGGTCCACGCCTATTCTTTCAACAATTTGTTTCTTGTTTCTATGTTTGTCATCTTCGAACATAGCACCTGTGTTAAATACAGCACGGCCTTGTCCTAAACCTTTTTAAACATCCTTTGCACTTTTCTTCTATTGTTTTCTAGAAATAGACCTTATTTCACCAATATTCGCGGTACGCAAAAGGGCTTAAGCAACCTGACGACTACCAAGATCCCCATCACTTAGACATTTGCCGTATCAACAGTTTTCTAATGAATCTTCCGCAGAATCAACATTTGTTAAGAATATTGCAAAACCAACACCTGTAGCTGTTTACGATAATCATCAGGTTTGAATACAATTACTTTTTTTATCATTAAGTTTTCCGTCCTGGAACTTACATATAATTTCTTACAACCTAAATCTTTCACTATCTGTGTGCAATAGTCTAATCTAGATCTACTGCTACCTCTCTTTTTTTTTATCCCTGCTTCTAATATAATCCGCGCTATACCCTCATGCTTCAGTATGTGTCCTACCATCGTATCTCTTCTATTTTTACTATTTTCCACATATTTCTTTCTTCCCCTACCATTTCTAGTACCTCTTTGTTCTTGACTTTGTCCGTCCATGATATCTTTATCGTACATCTGTAGCACCACGCTTCATAGGCTTCTACCTTTTTCTTGTTCACTTCTATTACTGTCCATGTTTCACTGACGTACAGTGCTTTGCTCCCTCCACACATATGCTACGTTCAACGACATCGTCTAAAAAAAAAGAAAAACAAACGAGGAAGAAAAAGAAGAAATTGACCGGGCTCGATCGGCGAGTGGGCGGGGTATTATACTTACAAAAAATTAAGGGAGGCCTGAAATAAAAATATACTCACTCACGCGCAATCAAACATTTACAAACTAAAAACCTCTAATTTAAAAAAAAACAAAATTATATACAAAACACAATAGTACCAAAAATGAACAATTAGTAGGTACACAATATACATATTTACGAATAAAAAAAAGAATAATTTTTAACATGGCGAGCTGCAGTTTTAGATCACTCTCTATATTAATCTTCTAACAAGAAAAAGGAACAAAATTATCCCACTAAAAATCACAGCTCGAAATCAGCATTGTAAGTACGGAATTCTATACATGAAATTATCCTAATAAAGAAATCAGTAAACATTATAATATCCTCATACATACAAACAACCAGTCATTTTACCACCAACAATGTGATGCATCCGTAAACTCGCGTACATATGTTGTTTCCAACAACTACCGGGTACTCATATAAGAAAATTTGTGTATAAACACTCATTCTCTAGTCATCACCGTCGGGTTGGCTCCTACCGTCTGTAGAAACGGTATGAAACAGAGGTGCGCGTGATCTCGCCCTGGTGTGGTCCTCCCCCATCACAACAAGGGGCGACCATTCATTGTGGCTTTAAGGGCCACCGGAAGGAGCTATAGTAGTTATAAATAAAATTAATTTATTGTCGTCGAAAAGTACAATTTTATAAAACCCATAAATACTCACCACACTGTAAGGCGTGCGCGAACTTTTCATACAGAAAAACGGAAACAACCAACCATTCTACGCGTGTTTTCGTTGTGTAGATTGAAGAGCAAGGGAATATTAATTTCGTTTCACTAATGATCAAAGCTCAAAGTAATATTGTTGTTAAGAAAATAAAACTGGAAAAACACTGTTTATTGGGATAATACGCGGCTTTAATTCGACAAAGCTTTCAATGGAAAACATATAAGAATCAATTATCAGATACTTAGAACCAGTTATCGCCTGTTTAATTTTAGCATAAACTTTACGTTGCGGAATTCTTAGGAGTATTTATTATTAATTAGGCTATAGGATGTAACAATAGGAATGGAATTTATACAAACAGATAAATGAATTAACACCGAAAGGGTTATTTTAATTTACTGAATTAATTTTCGTTTTTAACGCCAAAGGAATTTGTGTTGAAATTTATTAGACCGCGTATTTCTTATTAACAGAAAAAAATGTATGGGATGTTCAAAATAAACGTAACACCTTTTATGTTTGTTGTCTTTGAACATAGTAGTTGTATTTTCTTGTTAAAAGCAGCATGGCCATATGCTGATATTTGTTTTATATTGCGGCGTTGCTTGGTCTACCAGTGATTACATTAGAACGCAGATGAAGGGTCCCATCCACAAAAGATGATTGACGGCCATCCGCTGCGTTACACTTTTCGAATAAATTTTGATTGACAGGTACAGGACTTTGTCGTTAAGGACCACAATAGGTATATTCGAGCAGTTGATTATGATTACAATTTGAAATCTCGAGATCGAAATTTGCATGCTCTGGGTTATTGCAGATTAGATAGGGTATAAATTGACGTTGACGAGTATTCTGCAAGTTAGTTCTAATTGCGGCTTCGATTGCAATACTTGAATGCTAATGTAAAGCTTTATGCTGTAGTCTAGAGCCTCTACATATGTAATATAAATTACTTTACTGTTGACACGAATCGGCCTATTCGATATAAATTAATTATAGTAGTTAGTGCTTTGTATATAAATTAAGTGTGGCGCTTTGAGATTGAATTATTTTTGTATTGTTTGTTAAAACTCTGAAAGTAAATTGTTCTGAGCTTTTAGAAATGTAGTAGTAGTACGAGTTGCTGAAAAAGGTTTGTGTAACCAGTTTGAAAATAAAGTAATGTTATTAATGCAAATAGATTTCACGCTACGATATCTTTTGCGTTTTCCCCATCTTGCCTTATTTGACTTCCCAGGTAGTAGAAATTTTTAAATTTTGGTTTTGTATATGTATGATTTTTGATTTATCTTCCCCTCTTTTGCATACTAAAACTTTAGTTTTATTTTTGTTAATTTTCATACCATATCCCTCCGTTAGAAGTTTCCATTTCAGTAAGAGCAGCTTCTAACTCTTCCTTGCTAGATGCTAATACCGCTGTATCATCTGCAAATCTAAACATATCAATTTTTTGTCCCTGTATAGTGATTACAAATGTCTTCCTATATTTGAGAGTATTCATTGCCTCTTCTATGTACAAGTTAAAAATCAATGGGGATAGGGCACATCCCTGTCTCACCGCATTTCTATTGTTTACTTCTCTACATTCCTGCTCTAATTCTATTACGGCTGTTTGCTTTTTGTATAAGCTATGTACTATCCGTCTATCCCTATATCTCATTCTAATTTTTTTGAGTATTTTGAACATGCTTCCCATTTTACATTGTAACTTATATAATATATTGCAGTGAGGTTGCCTGGAATAAAATCCTAAAATCGAGCCTACCGTTGGGCGGTCATAAAAATGCAGTGAGGTTAACACTCTAAAATGGGGCTCCACGCTTGGACGCAATAAAAATGCAGTGAGGTTTACCCTTTTATTCTCGCCCCACGAATTGGGCACCATAAATTCTGTGAGATTTACCCTTTTGAAAAATAAAGTTAACACCTACGAAAGTTTATTAAAAAAAATAAAATTACAAAATCTCTTGAAAAGCTCCCCCAAATCAGCATGCCACGTCACACCAGCTCAATGCTTACAAAAATGGATATAAAACACCTCCATAAATTTTCACAATATCAACAATTAAATCCTTCTAAATTTCCTAAATTTAATTTATTTCAACACTTCTTCATATTCAGTTCAAGTAGATGGGCCTATCTTGAAACCCTAAATTGAAATTTACCCTGGTCTATGATGAGCTCAATATAAACCTTCTTACTCTGAATGCATATTCAAATTTCATTTTGTTTCAAACTATCCTAAGGACCCCTTTACTATTTACATCAAAATTATGCGTCATGTATTTATACCCTCAAATAATAAAATCAAATTGTCTTTTTCATATAAGCCTCAAAATAAATTTTATGTTCATAAAATATTCACCAAATACGTCAAATCACTCTAACACAAAATACCAGCACAAATGTTCAAACAATAACAAAAAAACAAATTTCTTTACCTGGTGTATGCTCTTGAACCATCACCTCTATAGACGTCGTCCACCAAATTCTCATCGTTGAATTACATCAAACTTCCTTCTGCTACATGGACAGCAAACTCATTTCCACTCGTTCATCCAATTCTAAGTAGACTCCTTCAGGACAGCTACCCATATAATCGTCCAAATATGTTTGTCGGCTTCTGAATATACCATACAATCAGCACCCTCGTTCCGAAATAACTTGGCTCGCTTACCTTTGTAACATCTCTTGTTCTTGATGAGCATTTAAACTTACAGCTCCATTCATGAAATAGCACCCACTCGTGCTTTTAAACACTTGTAATTTAACTAACGGGCTGCACTATCGCCAAATTTTCAGCTTTGTAATTACACCATGTAGGTCTGAAGCGAACAGAGTGCTATTTATATTCTGTCTTCGCTTTGTTTTACAACCACCTGATGTTTCTCAACCTTCTATTTCTAAAGAATTATGTTTCAACGTACATTATGATTTCTCGAATTGTTTATTTGTCTGTAAGTCCTTTTTATGAATTGTTTGCCAGTTTTAAATTGTATTTTCCCAAGTTGTTTAGCCTGTAGACTTCCTAGAATTTTGTTTTTAACAGACGCTTTGTTAGTTAAGTAAGTATACGCGTTTACATACACTGTAAAGCTTTTCGTACTACACGTTACTTGATGTGCTCGATTTACAACCTTAGAATATCAATACAATAATGCAAAAACCCCACTTTCTGGGTGCCATTTTTACTACGAAGTCCTACCTCTGCTTCTAAAACTTAAATATTCAACTACGGTCCGGGCTGCTGCTAATGCTAATTCAAGCCCCACCATTGGGCGTTATTAATTGCTGCGAAAGCAAATTCGATTCTTAACTCTGGTTCTGATAATGTCCCTCGTTCATGGACGCCAAAACTACCAACCTTTGGTGTTACTTATATACCTAAAAAGCTTAAAAATTTCTGCTTTGCAATGAAGTTTTGCCACGGCTGCTCAACTGCTTTTTGCAATTCAACTAACTACCAAAAAAAAAATAGCTTCACGGTAAATCGCATACATTTATTACATACTCGGAGAAAAATACACGCCAAATCACAAGTAACCTCCTCGTTCACACATTATTTATACATTATATACAACCCCTTATAAAATAATATATTTCGAGATCAATAATTCCCCAGATTAATTATTTCCATTTGATTATCCAAATCGTGCTACTTTTCGCACATCAAACAGCAAAAGGTCCCTTTTACTTTGTACAAACAAATATTACCATTATCCCAAACCTTTTTCTTAACATAAATTCCCATATAAAAATACAGTAAAATAATACAGTATAAAAAGTTCAATCAATAACTCTTTCCGAGTTGTCCCTCAGAGACTGCGGTATACAGAACCACACCAACCTGCCTTGCAATAACCATAACTGTCGGCTGCAACCATTTGACCATGTCATCAACTCTTCTACCACATTGAAGATGCATCCAATTTTCCCCAAGCTCTGCTACTAATACCATTGACATCTACTCCCTTCCCATTTGTATGCTTTTGTACACTTAGTGCAAATTAAAATTAAAACAATCTTTACTTACGTTAAAGTATTTTACTCTGGTGCCCATCAGCTGGTTGTAGACTAAGTGTAAGCTTTACGCTATTCGAACGCGAAAACTAAAAGAGCTTTTTGCTTGTAGAAAACTCAAAGCACAGAGACCCCACAACAATGTGTTGGAGTTTATATATCCTTCTTCCCCCTTTAAAGCATGTTATAATTCTTCAAACTTTCTACAATACCAACATTCAATTCTTGAAACCACTCTCACTAACGACACAAACAATTCCAACTGCCACCGCAATTCTCGAAATTACCTCCACACCAACACGTTTACGTAGACCTTTCTTCGTATTTCCTTTCCAGCCGACACTCATTTCTTCGAAAACCACTTGAACATCACAAACACACACGCCTAACTAACCGATTTTCGTCGAATTTCAATAATCCCACTCTTGTATATTCACCACAAACTGACAAAGTAAACGTTTAAAATACGCTCCTAATGCAACATGTGTAGTATTTATCTCATTCCAACCTACGCTCCAAAATCACCCCTCTCTTGCTTTGTACCCACTCTACTGGCTCGTACTCATAACACATGTTATCCATATCTCGTTCTAACATACGCTAAAGCAGCTATCCCTTACTTCTCCTGCCTTCCCCGTTGTCAACGAACGTTAAGCGGTCACTATACACCTATCTCACTTGTACATATTCTATCTAATAACCTTTTCTTGTTTTGTTGTTTGCAAGTTGAATTTGTAACTGACAACAACTACCCATTCCAAAAGTTATAAATTTATTATAATTGACGTCGGTTACCACACTACCTAGAATTTGCTTGTTTTTTGTTCTACGTTTTCTACGCTCCTTAAAAATATACTGGGAAAATTAAGACGGTTACATTCGTTTATTTAATTTAATACTAAAAAGGCTGTTTCAAAACACTTTCACAGCTTCTGGTAAATAATCTAACGGCTAATCTTGCTTGTAAACTAAACGCTTTGAAATCTTAGAAACGTTTTTGAAAATCCACATTTGCTATAATTTAATTATGAAGGTTAAATTGATTTATACTATGAAATTTATATGCTCGCTTCTGCCCTTTCATGTTTTAAAAGCTTTTGGAGAAATATTCCTACACCTAAATACGACTGTTAAAATAATTTCATATGCGCAATCCCTTATGAATATTTACCACTGCAGGATTATAAAAATTAACTTTTAGCTTCCTAAAATATTACAGTAGAATTATTAATTTCTACACTAACGATTTGAAAAGCGTTTTCAAATTGTAATTTGTTGTTTTTACATGCTAAATAACGAAATAAATTGCAAAATGAATATTAATACTTTTCTAACCCCAAACATTCCAGTAATGTATATATATATATATATATATATATATATATATATATATATTGATGAAAGAGTCACGTTGAGGTGCCGCTGAAAGAGTGCTATGATAAACACCTCGCGTTGGATGCGCCGCTAAACGCGTGATGAGTCAATGACCACACTTTGAGCGCCACTAAAAGAGTGCTGTGATACAGATACGGCAATTTATAAAACTTGAAATTGTTCATTTACCTTTCTTTCTAACTTTGCCTGGCTAGTTCAAAGGAATTGACGGAATCTTCAACATAGCAATATCATAAAGCATTTATACAGTATGAGATATTTTCTCTCATACAAAAGCATATAGAATATTTACAACATCGTTTCTTTCAAACATAAAATAATTTCTAAGAAGTACTTATTATAAAAAAATGTTTCTTACCTTATTTTATATTTACAGAATTAAATTTCTTTTTTTATGGATATTTTACTTGAGTTTGTTTATTCCCACGCTTGTAAGGTTTGTTTGGCCAAAAAATCTTTGACAGATAATTTATTAAAAGGTCAGTGTTTAGAACTCTGAACACACACTTTTCTGGTAAAGATCCTTTACAGAACAATTATTAGGACTATCTTAAACTATCTTAAACTAAATGACAAAATTCAAATATCAGTTACAAAAAAATTATACTTGAAAAATTTCATGAAGCGCTTCTTTATCCAACTCGTAAATAAATTTCGTGCTTTAAATTGACGTCCAAATTCGCTTACAAGATGATGCATAAAATCTCCTTTTAGAAACAGCAGTTACGAATTTTCATATTTGCTTATATCTTTCTTTCAATTATTCAGTAAAAATTTTAAAATAGCGTTATATTAAAGAATTTTTTTAATACTTTCCATTTTTTATGTAGTTTGCGTTTATAACATCACTTCTATATTCATTGTAACAGTGTAATTATGTAATTATTGAATTACAGTATGCTTACTGCATACTTCAAATATTATCTTCGCAAAGCAACAAATAGTGACTTAAATCAAAATAACATTTTGCGATCGAATTTAAGAATCGTTTTTAATAAGCGCTTTCTTATATATTCTAATATATTTATTTCCTAGAACCTAGTAGAATGTGCGCGATTCTCTTCTAAATCATAAACGTCTATCTTACGTAATATTCTTGGAAATCCTCATTAGCGTTCAAATTTGTTGAGTTTTATTATCTCGTTATACGATTATTGTTGCGTCATACTAATGCGAAAAATAATCAAATTTTACGGGTTATTTTTCAATGTTCAAGCCGCTTCTTGGAATAAACATTTATTTATTAATGAGTTCATACGAATTGGTGTATTTTTCTCAATTCCTCTCAAAAATATGAAACATGTTTTATTTAAAATATTTTTATGCTTTACACAGGCTAATTAATATAAACTTAAATTGCTTTTTTATGCAAAGAGGGTGCATTTGTATAAAAATATTTGCTTTTACGGCAAAACGTGTTCTAATAACTAAAATTTAGACCAAAATTGGGGTCTCAAATACACAAAATTACTTATTCTTATCCACAGAAAGTGCATTTTTATTATAAAGGACTGATTTTGTATTTATCTTAAAATGATCGATTTGCGTTCGCATTGAATGCATTTTAAGATATAATAACGATTAATTATTTTTACTATGCTGCTTATATTATTTGTTATGTATTTACAATACGCCTATGTCATACAGGGTAGTTATGTATACACGCGCAATTGCATTTTTCGCTTGTACATGAATAAATAAAGGTACGCTTGTATTATACAGGGCGTAACAATAAATTTACGGAAATTTCAATTTTTCCGAATTCTATTGTGCTATAGTGGGCTTTATTTATAGAATTTGGGTTTCAATTACCTCTCGTGACCCCTTACACACGTCAATATATAAGTTGATGTGATAAGAAATTATAAGAGATCAATAAGCATTATATTCTGTAAACAAAACAACTCAAGACCAGAGATAATTTTAATACTTAAAATTCTTTAAACATCCTTGTATAATATTCCAGTAGTAAGATAGGTTAATTATAATAGCATTTTTCTAGACGTAAGTGAAATCCGTGAAAAATCGAATCATTCCTTGTAAAGAAACGCCCTGTATAATATTTTAGTAATATAATAAGCTTAATATAATTTATTTTAATGAAACCCTTAAAGAATCAAATCACTTCTTGATAATAAAACACGTGTCTAATTAAAAAAACTCGTTGAGTATATTTTTGAAAACGTTATTTAAAATCCGTTCTAAAGAGTTCTTCTATTAAAACCATTGCACGAAAAACGTGAATTTAAACTCAACTACTAAAATGTTTTTAGATTTTTCCATTTTTTATTCATTCTGTGTCACAAATGACTATAACAATATGCACAAACAGTTCAATTAGTGAGTTTAACACTTACCACCTATAACTTTTAGGTTAAGATAAGACGTTTGACGGTCTATTAATTGATAACGCGGGAGAACGAGCAAGTATTTCTATTTACTCGCACAAGGCACCAATTATAGTAACTATTTTTATGACCTAATAAATCTGAAATGAATTTTTACATTATGCGATGAGTCGAACCAACTCGAACGGTGTGGAAGTATTCTAGAACATGTAGTGTATTAAAACCTTGAAAGAATTAAAACAGATATTCATTCAAGATCGGTCATTCATAATAGTCGATTTATTTATAAAGTGCTTGCCGACGATACTTTTTGTTGGTAAGTGCGAATTGTAAAACTTGCAATTCTTAAATTGCATGCAAAGTCATGCTCGATGTTTAAATATTGGTTGAAACAATTTTTTTTAAAACGTATGAAGTAAAATTCAACATACAAAAGTAAACTCTTACTGAAATATGAAAAACTTAAATGAAATCATAGAGTTCATTAACGAATCAATAAACGGATTTGCTGATGCAATCATTATGGTACAAAATATAGAAGGAAATTTGATCCACGACTTGGTTTAAAGAATGAGTCACCATGTAAAATTTAATGGTCAAAAGCGCAAGTATATCTTTGTTTAATCTTTAGAAAGTCGTTTGCGTGATACAGTTTTTTTTAAGTAGGTTAAACTTGTATAAGTTTTTAGCGTACAGATGTTATTTGTGAATGGATAATTTCCTGGTGTTTCTATTTAATTTGATCTTTACAAAGGTTTTCTTAAAGGTCACTGATTAGTCACCCTTAGACGGGTTAATTGAAGAGTGTACAAATTATCCATACCCCTTTAGAAAAGAAAACCTATAGCGGTTAATCCTGAACAGAATTTTATTTCTGTTACAACATTGTCGAACGCTTTTTCCAGATCTACAAACCCTATATATACGCTTTCTTCTTTTTCTATTGTTTTCGCCATTATCACACTTAGAGATAAACACTGCTTTATTGTTATTTGTTCCGTAGAAAATATTCATCGATGAAATCAATATTTAACATAAAAGAGCTTATTCAAATGTAACTTCAAACAATGGTTTTTGTGTTAGGGAAATTTCAGTAAGTAACTTTTTGGAAACCACCTGTTCACTAGTCAAGATTTATTTACTAACAGAATGTTTGAATCCGGTATATCGAAGAACGTTATAAAACATTGTTTTAAATGCAAAATTATCATTCAATAAAGCTATGTGATTCATTCATTCACACGTTTAGTTAACTGTGATGGAACTACCCAACCAATTATGTCACTAATCAACTATTTTGCTACCTTCTTAGCGTCGATTGCATAACGAACAAGTATTTTAGCTTATAAAGAATTTCTCACCGAGGGTTACTGTTGATACGTGCAACTTTTGTTAATACACAATGTGAAGTAGCAGATCTAAAATAATAGTACAGGCGTCAAAGGTACTTGAGTATGCAAAATATGAGGACCTGCATTTATGAACCAATTTTTATACCTTAGAAACTAAATAATGAAACAACCCTCTTTCCCGGCAGCCAGGATAGTTTCTTTCAATCCCTTCTTATCCCAACCGCTGTGTCCTATTGTGAATATAGCACGCAGCGTGCATAGATTACGGTCTGCGTAAAAACGTTATACCAAAGGCATCATGTCATGTTTCGTTATATAATTCGATTTTTCTTGTTTTCGAATACTTAATTAAAGTTTGTTTAATTCGAGGGGTTATTCGCGAAGGAAAGCTGTGTATACCAGACTTCCTACATTCAAAACTTCCTGGACATCCTCGGACTTTCCAGGACTTCCTTAAACTTCCTATCTAATGTACGCCAAATTTCCTTCGCGAGTCACTCCTCGATTTAATTAATAAACGCAAAACAATGTTTCATAGCCGGATTAAAAGTATTGAAAAGCGTGCGTGTACAATATTTAATTGCGTTTGCCTTTTAATATTTAAATTAAAGGAAAATATACTTTTACTTGAGTGTAACAACATGATTTGTTGAACTCTGAAACATTCCATTAAAGGAGAATGGACATTCCAATTAGGAACTATAATATGACATAAAACGATTAGCTAAGATGATAAATCATGATGACGGTCATAATAATGATCAAATGATAGCTACTAATCTTTAAGATAACAAATAAGCGTGTAAAATGTATTAATGAGAGCCGCGCGCCACGGCAGAACCAGCGCCCCAAAAGTGCGAGGCCTTTCTAAATTTTATGACGTACTAGAACCCGATACCATATAACACATTTAAGAATGTGATCAGGGATTAGTGTTTTACTACTTACTAAACACGTCAATTTTTTAATACTCAGTCAAGAAGCCAGCCCATAGCTAATTGGTCTATTGAATGACCAGTGTTACATACTTGTTTTAAGCACATAACAACGACATTGAAAATATGGCCACCTTAAAGTAGGTAACTGAACAGTTTTTTAAATGAATTCCAGCAAGATGTATTTTAATTAGAATGGAAGCATATGATTTATGAATTTTGAAATGTATTTAATGATAAATTAATTTTAAAAGAATGGAACAATATGGGTATTTGGATTTGGAAAGCAAGTATGAAGTTTAATTGTACTTAACAATTTTGGATACTGATACAAGTTTACGATATAAAAAGGAAAGGACGACAAGCACAATTTAACGGTAAACACAATAATCTTATTATTTTTAAAACTTTAAAAAACATTTTTGTTTTAAAGTTAGGTTGGTTAGATTTTGTGTGCGAGTGGATAATTTAAAATTGAATGAGATCGAATTTCGGTAAGTTTGGCCATTCTAAAAGGATTTATTGCACAAAATTGATTGGCTACGTTTGAATTCGATTTAAAAGGAGTAGTGCAATTATCCATCTTAATTTTTTAAAGTTTGTACGTAATACGATTTAAATAAGGAAGGATTTGTGAATAAAAATCCTAATTAGAAAGAGAGATTTTTTGACTATCCTAGTTTAAGCGAGTGATTATCTAGTAGTACAAAATTTTTGATCTTAGACTTAAGATATTGTGACAATATTGGACTTTATCTTTAGATTTTAATGTTTGTATGTAAATATTTTTTTGAGGATATTGTTACATTAAATTATTTAAGACATCAAATTTTTTAAGACATCAAATTTTTCCTACTAAATTATTTAGAAAAGTTTTTATACATTAATTATTTGTCGCATCAAATTATAATTTAAAAGCCTTAAATTGTATTCAAAGTATTCAGAAAAATGTCAACATTAATAAATTTGTTCCATGCCCTACGAATTATAATTTATAACTAGGGGTGGGCGATACGGGATTTTGCGTATCAAATATCGATACATATTCTATATCGATATGTATCGATATATCGAATATCGATATGTATCGATGTGTATCAGTGCGTATCGATACGTATCGATTCGTATCGATGCGTATCGATACGTATCAATGCGTATCGATACGTAGCGGTACGTATATATATATATATATATATATATATATATATATAGCGATTCGTATCGGAACGTTTAGATGTGTAGATTAAGTATACATATCGAGACGTAGCGATACGTATCTGTACAAAACGATACGCATCGATAACTTATCTACTCTTTCTTTGGGAATAAAATCACAAGATCCTTTTAAAATAATGTATTTACTGATAATTCGATCTTTCACTTAAGATTGTTTGTTACCAAAATAATTAAAGATTCAGGTTTAATGTTTGTGACATAAGTATGTATATAGGCGTGGACGATACGGGATTTTGCGTATCGAATATCGATACATATTCTATATCGATGCGTATCGATACATATCGATACTTATCGAGTATCGATATATCGATATTTATTTTTCGCTGTATCGGGGGGTCGATACGGGGGTCGTATCGATACGTATCGATATATCGATACGCCGACCCAGCCCTATATATATATATATATATATATATATATATAAAATACTCATATTTAGACCAGGGTAGAAAATTAAATAATCACATCAAATAATTTTAATCACCGTGTATAAGGAATTTTATTAGATAATACGCTTTATTAAAACCATGAAGCATAAATAAATTCGGTCGTTTCAGTAAAAATAAGAAATTTAAATCATGTACAAGACGCTTTATATCAAAAGAAACAGTATTAAAAAAGCTCTGCGTGTAATTTATTTATTCCTAATAAAGAAACAAAGAGAAATTATGTGCAAAATTTATCTTAATTAACTCTATTTCAAGTAAGCGGTATTAAACAAAACGTACAGATAATAATTGAATATTTAATTAGGATTCACTAAAAATGAAAGGATAGAAGTCAAGTTTAGTTGGCGTTAATTAAACCATTATTAATAATAAGCATAAAAGCCTGTGAAAATCCAAGATTAAAATACCAGAAAATAAAGCTCTGAGAATTAATATTATGTTTGAACACCTGCGTAGTTTAAATGTCACGTACGGCGAAAATTTTGTAGATAACAAATGGTTTCAAAGAATCTTGGAGAAACCATCGCATAATAGTTACGAGAAATGCTAAAGGTGGGATATTTCACACTCCACATGGACTAAAATAATCGATAATAAAGAATATCAATTTGCACCACTAAGAACAGGTTAGAGAAGGAAAGATAATGTGCGTAAGACCGAGACACATATAGTAAAAGGCGTGATTTAAGCAACGTCACGAGGGTCACAATTGGTTGAAAATAGGATGCAAATATCAGAGGTAGAAACAACGATTTCTGTATAAAAGTCAATTAGTTATTTCCAGACGTTGCTGCCGTGTTGAAATTTCTGAGATTTAACTGGGGCGAGTATAAAATTCGTAAAAACCGACGCGCGAGCTACGGAATGGGAACATAGCATGAGAAATTCTTAAGAATTGTCTGTTTTGAGGACAAAAGCGACGTGCCGGCTATCCGCTATATATACCGGTGGTAATATGAATTTCGCTCTCTTAGACTTTTGACTATTCGATGCGTTAAAAGCTCTCTTAGATCTTCGACTTGATTGAACGCGTTATACAGTGCTTTTTAGTTTTCCGGTTTTAATATTAAATAATTTAAACAGTTTGCTCGAATATTATGTGATTTAAAACAGCTTGTTCATGACACTATTTGATTATATTTTTTTATTTAAATAGTAGTATGTGGTTTATTTGTAAAAAAAATTTTATGTATGGTGGGTTGCATAAAAATAGTTAGATTTTAAAATCATATATTTTTACAGGTGTAGTAAACAGGTTGACTTTTGACTTAAATTAAATAGAATTCTGTGTGTAAGCAATATCATTATAGTTAGTATATTTTTTGAATTAAAAGTGTATAGGTATGAGTAAACTGTATGTAAATTATTGATGTCTTCTTTGTGATTGATGGAATTTTGTTCTTGGTTTATATGAAATGATTCTAAGAAAAGTCTTTTTGTAATTGCTTTCTATATCTAAAATTTTTACATTATCATAATTGACTTTGTGTTTTGTATTGTATAAATGTATAGAAAGAGCACAAAAAAAAAAAAAAAAAAAAAAAATTAACACCATATTAGGACTGAAACATCGTATGGTCTCTATCTGTGAACCCAAATTTAAGGAAAAAATCTGAAAGAACTAATATCAATCTTAATCAACAACGGTTACCCTAAACCACTTTTATCAAAACTACTACATACTAACACAATCATATTTCCACCTCAAAATAAACATACTGATATCATTTACAAAAAACTTTTATATATTACTAATCTTTCACCACTAATAAAAAAATTACTAAAACAACCTTTTGTAACTATAATAAATTCAAATACTAAGTCCATTGGAAACTTTTACTAAACTAAAAGAAAAACAAATAAAGCTTTATGTAGCAATTTAGTGTATAAAATTCAATGTGAATGCAAAGCTTCCTACGTAGGCCAAACCAAACAGTGGCTCCGAAATCGCATGACACAACACAAAAGTGATGCAAAATTAGGAAAACTTCTTGTGCTCTTTCTATACATTTATACAATACAAAACACAAAGTCAATTATGATAATGTAAAAATTTTAGATATAGAAAGCAATTACAAAAAAAGACTTTTCTTAGAATCATTTCATATAAACCAAGAACAAAATTCCATCAATCACAAAGAAGACATCAATAATTTACATATAGTTTACTCATACCTATACACTTTTAATTCAAAAAATATACTAACTATAATGATATTGCTTACACACAGAATTCTATTTAATTTAAGTCAAAAGTCAACCTGTTTACTACACCTGTAATAAATATATGATTTTAAAATCTAACTATTTTTATGCAACCCACCATACATAAAATTTTTTTACAAATAAACCACATACTACTATTTAAATAAAAAAATATAATCAAATAGTGTCATAATTTGTTGTTTGATGTCATCCTTGATCCTACATTTTTGTCAAATAAGTGAACTGACATTTCATTCAAAATTAATTTTAATTCTTAATCAGTAATATGACAAGCTTCCTTCTGTTACTTTTATTATGGGTGAATACATAAAATAATTTTATCAAGTAATAAGTAAGTTAAACATATATTACCTGTTATATGAATTACCTATTTATATACTTTTTCATGTAGATCGATGATTAAGGTGTAAATTATCACCGAAACGTACGATTTAATACAAATGATACACATTTAATGTTTTGTGTTTAATTTATGAGCGACTTTATCCCAAGAACCAAAAACAAAATCTTTTCTAATTTAACTACGCTCAAGAATTATCAAGAACCTTTATATATATATATATATATATATTATATATATATATATATATAGGGATGGGCGATACGGGATTTTGCCTATCGAATATCGACGATACATATTCTATATCGATATATTGAATATCGATACGTATCGATACATATCGATGCGTATCGCTATGTGTTGATACGTATCGATACGTATCGATTATCGATATATCGATATTTATTTTTCACTGTATCGGGGGGGTCGATACGGGGGTCGTATCGATACGTATCGATATATCGATACGTATCGATATATCGATACGCCGACCCAGCCCTAATTATAACATCAATTCGCTTCTTCGTTCTTCGAAATGTTTTTCCAAAATAAAATAAATTGTTACAGCTATTATTAAACATCAAGTTTCTGCACTCAAAAGTCTTAAAAAATGCTTAACAAAAGTATCTGATTGCATCTGATCTGCATCAATTTAATTTAAATTATGGAATTTCCAAATCAACTATAATTCTCTACAAAATTTGCAATTAATATCTTCATATCGTTTAATTTTAGTTTTTCTTGACACTTTCAATGTAATTATATAACACTATCCTTTTTACTTTGGTTTAGTAGGTTATCAACCCTTAAAATTGTATGTTTATAGACAATTACCAGAAAAAAGCAAAGAACAAAGAGAACATTTATCTGAATCTTCTTTATTTTATATTTTTAGAACAGCTCGACGTCACGTTAACAATAAGCAGCCGCAGTTCAATTCAAAATATCTCCCACTACAAGTTCAACATTAAAAACATTTCCGTTCTCCAATTAAGTTTTATTCGTTTGATAGGGATTTAACTCGAAATCAGACATTCCCATGTGTCTGGTTTAAATTAAAAAAAAAACTTGTTTATTATCTATTCAGCACCTGCATCTTTTAAATTTCCAAGCATACCAATTAACTTGTATTTTTACATTCTTATCTCAATTACGTCTGGAAAAACCAATAAATTTATACATTAATGGATGATTTTGTATTATAAACATGTTGTTATCCAATTAAAATGACATACTCTGCAACTTTTAATTTATAACTTTGGGAATTTGATAAGTTTTATTAAATATGCAGTGTATGAACAACGACCGAAATTGTTTCTGTACTTTCATAATGTTTCATGTGCCATGCCAGATTATAAAGATAAACTTAAACACTTTTTTAACGTTTATGTTTTTATTATAACAAATTTTATTCAGTAGACTTTATTCTTGGTACAAAAAAATGATGCAGTAAGAAGTTGGAACATTTCGTCTGATTTAACCAAATCTCTCTCTCTTTCTCTCGCTCACTCGCTCTCTCTCTCGCTCTCTCCTCTCTCTCGCTCTCTCTCTCTAGCGCTCTCTCTCGCGCTCTCTCTCTCGCAGTCTCTCTCTCTCTCTCTCTCTCTCTCTCTCTCTCTCTCTCTCTCTCTCTGTCTCTCTTTCTTGATAACGGAGATTCCCATATTGAGAATGAATTTGTGCATACTGTATAGTTGTGTATAGTGAAATATCTTCTTAAAATTAGTCGAGCGCTGCGCCATCTTTATAACTCTGCAATATAGCGTCCCTAAATCAATTAATTATTTTTGCTGGGCGTCAGTAAAACCGTAACATAGTACATAACAAAAAGTTAAATTAGCTTTGTTAAATCAGAAATGTGCATCAAAGCTTAAATAACGGGGATAGGATGTAATCGAGCTCCAGTAATTGCGAGAGTTAGCAGCAGTGCTCTTAGGGAATATCTTTCGTCTCTATGGACAGGTCACGTTATTCGTTTTAATCAAACAACCCACGATAAATTCAATAAACGTAATAAAATACTTCTTCTATAAAGCCTTTTTTGATACTAATACCACTGTAATTTCATATTAGGGTGTCATTCAAATCTACCCCTCCTGTAAAGATCTGACAGTACGTATTACCTTGTTTAGTAAAAAGGTGAAACCCCTTATGGTTAATATTTCTACAATTAATTACTGCTGAAAGAAAGCTCCTGTATCTGTGAAGATTGATTATTTGATTATGATTGCAGTGTAGGTGGTTAATACAAAGAAAAGCATAGTGTTTGGGTTTCTCACACATTTCTTCATTTCAGATAATAATTTACGGTCGTTCCATATTGAACGACAGCGGGTCGACATAATTTATTGACACCAGACTCGGAGTTGTAATTCCCATTGGTTTTTATAACCTTAGAGCTTAATTGGAGAAACAAATTCTCATACCACATTATTTGTTCTTATGCCGCCCTTAAATTACGTTGCACTTGTGTTTGTAGCTTTCGTACTTTGACATGGGTAGAAATAAATTTTATGAGTGAATACAATTTCGTTCAGTTTGACAGTTTGTTTTTTTCTCTTAAAGTGTGAAGTTCTACATCTTTCCGGACTAGGGTTTTCTTTTTATAGTAGGTACAATTAAGTATTAAACCTAAAAATTTGATTTTTATTAAAAACGCAAGTGAGCTTATCCGTTGTACACAAAATTATATATTTGTTGCTGTAATATTAAAAGTGCTTCGAACCCCTACGTCGTTAGCGCCAATAAATGTTTTACCGTCTTACGAAGGTTTTCGAAGTCTTACAAAAATATTCCTGTTCGGTCTCTTTGTCGCACGTTGCGTGGTTAATTTTAAGTTACTTCAAATTCGTAGTTGTAAATCTAATTGTAAAACTGTCATCCCTTGTTCCCGTATATCCTGCTATAAAAATTCCTTCTGCATGTGTGAATAAGTTGGACTAAGAGCAGTGAAAAAACACTTTCTTATGGATATCGAAGCAGAACAGTCGTCGGTTTTTTCGTTCGGTACCGTAAGTTAGTCAAGTGCCGCATACTTTATTTGTTAAACCCCTAAAAAACACAGTGCAAGTGCAACGTAACACAGACTCAATTTCGCATACAGTCCACTTGGTTGAAAGAATAGGAACTGCAGCTTAGAACAACAAAACACCGCGGAGGTAAGTCGATGTATAAATTTATGAGACCCCCCGCGCGTGAACAATTCCTTATCTTAAGCACTAATGTTTTTCTGCTTCTGAACTCGCAGTCGGCAATTTATTGAGTAGAACACAGACTATCCAACTCAATTGGTACATTAAATCTCACAAAAATTATAGTAATAGAAATATTTACAATAAATACCAATAAAAAACAAAATAGGGAAGTAGAGCAAAGCAAATTATATAAAATAATCAAAATTTACTAAGGTGTCAATTTATACTTGCTCATATAGGTACTGTTTAATTACTTCTCAGGTTTACAACACCCTTACCTCCGAACTTATACTAAAAAAAATACTTAGAACCAAAAAAACTCGTGTATATTGCTTTTAGTTATATATTATTCCTAAATTAAAGAAATCTTACTAATACTAAATATTATTTTAATTATTCAATTCGCAATACACATTTCCAATTGTCCTTTACACGAAACACAAAACACATAAACTAATCTGACTTTGGTTACAATAGACTCGAATTATATGTAAATAAACGGTTTTCTCAAACATTGAAGTACGAACAAAGTTACCGAATAAACATCCAGATTAAAATCTAAAACACAAATTTTTTTAGCAGCTCCAAACTAATTAAATTAAAACAATAGTTTCCAGTGGACGCGTTAAATCTCCAAGAAATTACTTTACATTATTATTTAAAAATTCTCTTTGAGTAATAAAACCATTTAAAGTGAAATGTATAACATTTATAGTGGTACATAAAAACTTCGGGTCGTAATAGAATTCTGGGTTGCCTAGATGGCTTTGGACGGTGCTTAAAAGCCCTAGAATCAGCCTCTTTAATTTTTAATTATTATTAGATGTAGCACTTTATGTATTTACACGTTACTCGCTCACTCACATCAATAACCATCCTCTTCTAATACGTATACTGTTATTTATAAATATTAGCTCCGATAAATGACCACTTACATGAAGAAATTTTAATGCCACGCCTCGTGTAGAACTTGAGGAATAGCACGCATACTATAACCAATGAGCGATTTTTAATTCAAATCTTTAAAATTCTATTTGTTGAATACATATATATATATATATATATTGCTATGATACCGCCGCACGCCGATGTGATCAACGTTCAGTTTCCTGCTAAACGCCACCGTTCGCTCTGTCTTTAAATAACCTAAACTTCAAATTTTAAATAAACCTTTTTTTATATGCCTCGACTAGCTCAGTTTATTCCACACAGAGTGCACGACGATACGATTACGAAGGAAGTTTAACTCCCCTTTTACTCTAGCTCCTTTCTACTTGAATGATATAAACGAAACAAACCAAAATTTGAATAATGACCAAAAATATATACAGTTTAATAACTTTGAGAATTTGATTTGCTATTCATAAATTAACCCCTGAATCAAAATAATAATGTCAATCTGATTATGCCCAAATTGTAACTCCCTTAAAGCCAGTAAAAACAACACTGTATACTACTGGAAGTACCTTTTGAACGTTCAAACTACCTTCTTTCTTTCTACGTAATACTTTTAAAAGATTTTTGATAACCCTTCACAAATTAAATACTTCAATATATGCAAAAATGTAAATATTAAAATTGAAATAAAGCCTTATGCTAATAAAGAATATTCCTATTTCTGACCTGCGTTTTCCTTGCTTGTTTCCAATTCTTAGAACTGCCTCTGCATGTGATTGACTAGCACCCCTGGATTGTTTCCACTTAAACTCTCTTGTTTACTGCGTAGTACAGTTTGTCCAGTATAACCCTTGGTTGATTAATTTCTCCCTTTAATGCTCATATGCTTATGTAGACCACTGCTTAATTATATATCTTCGCTAGAGCAATTATTTAAATCCGTTTCTTAGAGTAGTTATTTAGAATTCATTAGATTACGTTACTTAGTGTTTACTTAGAGTAATTACTTAGATTCGTTACTTAGATTCATTACTTAGATTTGTTCCTTAGAGCCGTTAACGGCAACTTTTATCGTAGATCGGCACTAGAATTGTTCTTTTAAAATTTTTCTATCTCGACTTTCACTAAATAATTATTTAGTTTTCACTCCGCGTGCTATTATACTTTGAACTATTATAGATTGTGCCTTGGTCGAAGAAAAACTGATTGTTTACCAAGTCCGGGTTCTATATAAAGGCTCCTGCCTTCACCTGTACCATTGGTTTTCCGAGGGTGCTTTGTTATTTGAGGCGTTGCACTTTGCTTTATCTTACAGCCTTCGGATTTTTTATAACGTTACCATCAAAACTAGTGGTTGAATAGTAAGCGTGCGTTCATGTCAGTCTGCAATGTCTTGTGGAATTAATCGAAAGAATGTGTATCTTTCACAAAAGTAACACCAAATAAATCAAACAGAAAAACATTATACCTGGAGCTATCTTCCTCCTGGTACCATCTCACGAAATGCAGCTGGGGCTGGAACAACTTAACTGTACTACACTAGCACAAGCGCATTTTAAAAGCGCGACTTTGCAACGCACACAGGATGTTGTATAACAGAAATATCGTAGCAGTAAGTAGGAGAGCGAAGTCGAATAATTAAGAAAAGTCGAAATACGTAAGAGAGTCTTTTTTTAAAGTTGGAATTGTATTTATACAGCTTTGAAGACATAGAAGAAAAATATAAAACCATTCGCATCGATATTGGTGTAGAATATTCTGAGAAGGCAAGCCAAAATATGTTTTCAACGGCAGAAACCTTCGTAGTATGCAAGCTATTAAAGATAGCAATATACGATAATTAATTCCATTGAATTTCGTTGCCCAAATGGGAAAGTAAACTACATTTTAAAATATTCCTGCGATATAACGATATAGAACTTCACAGAACACGGGCAAATAACAAACACATTTAAGCACTTGATCTTTCCAAAGAACCTATTTAGAAGTAGTTTCAACGACCAGCAAATATGAGTAGCTGTTAGAATATTTTACGAAGAATTGCTATGGCGAGCTGCTAAGTTTTATTAGTGGTTTTACGATAGCCAAATACCTCCCATCTCCAAATCTATCACCTCACCAAGACCCGTAACGGCCCAGACTGAGATGTGCACAAAAATGACTAGGTCCGACGATACCCTTCTGCAAGACAGACCGCGAAAAAGGGAATATAGGAGTAGCACCACTCAAACTATCGATGACAGCTACGGGGAGACAGCCGCCAAGCACCTCCAAGTAGTCGTGATCGACACCAACAACCCTTTGGATAACATTGTCACGGTTCAAGTTGAGGTCTTGCAATTGAACACTGAGAAGGCGCTGGACAAACATTTGTTCTCCCTTCCCGAAAACAGTACTCAACCACCATTTAAGAGGTGGGCGTTCTTGGGTGAGATCTATCGGATCTAGTGCGAGGACGATGACCACTCCCTAAAGTGGTTAACAGACCCGGTCGGCAACGTCCCACTACCGTGGGAGGCTGCACATCTTACATTTATCCAGGTGGGGTTGGTACACAGGTTTTCGCAAGCGGCACTGTGGATTCCAGATCCTCCGGAAGACATAGAAGTCGTTCAAAGGCGCTTGCGGGTGCAAAACCCGTGGGTTGACACATGCAAGTGTGGGTTTTCCATACCGCCATTAGAGACCAACCTCAAGGGAAGTTGGTAGTCTTTTGTGTTGGCAAGGAGACGAGGGAGGTATTAGCACGGAAGGGAGGCAAGCTACACAAGCCCACCTCCTTGAACCTAAGAATCTAGAACCTCTGCAGAGACATTCCGATAGATTACTAGGCATCAAAAGCAGCAACCTACGCCTTCCGAACAGCACCAGTGAGCTCCACTTCAGCAGGCGGTTGCATTTTCACCATCAACCGCGCGATACAGTCAGATGGAAATAGCAGACTCCGACCCCCTTCTAGTAGAGGGAATGTCGGAAAAATGTAGCCAGGCACCACTGGAAAGTACAACCAGTTGTATTTAAAAATCAATCCCTTGCAGTCTCAATGGCCGGACTAAACATTATGCAGGTCAACTTACAACACTGCCGAGCGACTGCAGGAACTTTATGCAGACACCTGAGCGCAAAGCAGGATGCCGTCATACAGGAATCTTGGATAGTAAACTTCGGAGTTTCTGGTCTGGGCAACCTAAACGTAACCATCTTTGCTGTTACTAACAAGCTTAAACCTCGTATATTCCATTTTCTGCGGTCTGCCTTGCGGAGGGGTATCATCGGACCTAGTACTTTTGTGCACATCCCAGACTTGACTTTTATGGGTTTTGGTGAAGTGATAGATTTGAAGGTGGGAGGTGTTTGGCGAATATCAGACCTTGCGGTGGGTTGCTTGGCCATTGGGCCAGCCTTTTGCCTAGCTATAACTTGCGCTGTTAGATGAAGTTTCCCCATCTTTTGTTCAACCCCACTAATGCGCTTCTTCTGTGGGCGCTATTGTTATCGTTCGTAGGGCTGGTCCTTCCTAGATTGAGGATGCTGTTACACTTTTGATGATACCTGCAACATAACTTGAGGATATTTGAGGACGCACCTTCTGGATTGGTAACTACATTATGGTTTGAATTCATGATAGAAAAAGTCATCCATCTTCCTAGCTCCCCAGCCACCACGGCGCCTAAGTTGGAATGTCGAAGTTTTCTAAATTCTTAGAAATTGTACGTTCTTTCTGCGTTTGATTGTTTCTTTTCTTTTAATATCAACAACATATATTTAAATTTAAAATCTTTTAGTTTAATTTATTGTAACTGATGATAATTAACAGTTTAAAGAATTTCACATTTTTGTGTACGCTAATTCATTCATCTGAGGTCGCTAAATTATAAAGTGCCACGTCGGCAGCTCGCGGGAGCTCACGAAAAACGTTATTCCAGTGTTCAACATATACTGCTTCTTGCAGCACAAAAAAGCGTCCCTCTTTATATTTGCGAAAACTTTCAACCAAATTTCAGCTAGTTGTCGTACTACCATTTCAGGATTTGAGAACGTTTGAGTGAGCGAGAACAACTCCTATGCATTTGCATTTTCTTTCATCTGAAAGTTGGCAGATGGAAATTATAATTTATTAAATTGTTTTTTTTTTTAGTCAAACTTAAACAAATTTCGCTATATACGTAACCGTTCTTCTTTTAACGAATTCTGGGATAGATGAGAAAATATTTTCATAATTCATACGTCAGAAATTGAAAGGAGATGATTGAGATCTTGTAATAATGAAGCGTATCTGGATATCCTCTAGGGATATCCTTCGTCTTTGTAGACACAGCACGCTATTCCCTTTAATCCTATTCGCTTTAATCTAACCACCCATGCCACATTCAATATACTTAATGGAACGTCAGTGAAACGGCAATTCACGCTTTTATGCGATCAGAACAACTATAGTTTTACTTTAGGGTATGTTTAAGAGCGACCCGACGTGTATGTTTCTGACAGGTTTCATTAATTTGTAAAATCAACATGAAAATCACAGAAGGGTCATTAATTACAGCAGCAAGTAAAACCCTACGACTGAGAAGATTGATTATGTAATTATAGTTGTACTATGGGTGGTTGGTTACTCGTGGTTGGGCTGACATAATTAAAACAAATGAACGGAAACCTTATGTTTTCTGATGTTTAAGAGCTTCAACTTTTTGTAATTAAAAGAATCACGGTAGTATTCGTTAGTGGCGAAATATTTCAATGTTTTATATTGTAACAAAGGCGCGGAAGAGTTTAGAATCGAAATGGACAAAGCCATTAAACTTACAAGGGATTGATTGATTGACAGCTCCAAAGGTGCATTTAAAGAATGATATAGTAGTAACCCCACACGGCTCCACAAAGGGATCAGTGTCAGTTGAAGTATAAATTCGCGAGTATTATGATAAATCATTAAAATAAATACGTTCATTTGTTACGGGTAAAAGGAGCGATACGTTATAAATTTGGATATGCACTGAAGGCTAAGTACAGTGCTGCGGGAGCGGATTCCAAGAGAAAAAATTTAAATAATAAAAAATAAGCATTTGGAATGGCTGAAATACAATAACTACGTCACAATAAACAGTTACCTTAAAAGGTGTTGTCTATTGTCATAATTAAGGGGAACCAGACTGTCTTGTCTCAGCAATCCCTTTCGATTTCTGTCCATAGGGAAGACGGTGATTCCAAATAGGTCTCCTGTGCTTTTGGTTTCGCAAATTTATCACATAGTACTTTACTTTGTTCTACAACACCTTAAAAACACTTATTGAATTGATGAAATTAAAGAAAATTGTAGTATAAAGAGGCTATTTCCAAATACAACTTCATCACTTGGGTGGTTGTATATCCTTTCGCAAATTTATCTATGTCTACCTAGTTCATAAAGAAGCCCAAATAAAATTCAACATACACTTAACCTCTATTGACCTTAAATAATTGCCATAAGAATACAAATATTTTCCAAAATAACTTATTTTTCTAACATCAAACTGGCCAGGCACTACTAAAAAAAAGAAATCTTTAAAAAATTAATACTATTATCAAAGCGGTTTTCCTAGTTTTATGAATTTTGCTAAGTTACATTCTAAATTCTATTTCTGAAAATGTCAATTTAACAATAAACGGAAACGTCGGCCAATACAGTTTTTTGTGTCCGCAGTTTATAGTCCCTTCAAAGTACCAACTTGTTGTGCACTTCTCAACTGGTACTACATCACGTATAAAAACTACCTCTAAAAATTATAAAGCACATCGTTCAATGTTCTACACTAGCATACTTAAAGCTAAACAAGCTCTAGTTCTATGCACTTTTAACAAATCACTATTCAAAAAGTTCAAGAAAACAATTGAGTTAGTATATGTCAACTTCCTATGAATGAACGGATGTCATCTATTATTTGACATTACTTATTTCTACATCATTTAAAAATGTTTATTTACTCATAGTTTGTTTTACAGCTTCTGAAGACGTTTCCGAACGGGTAGAATCGCAAGTTTCAACTTTTACATTTATTCACGATTCTATAATTACGTTGGCGCGACAACAAAATTCACGAACACATGAAGGTGATTTGCCTTTCTCCAAATCAAACTCCACAGCCACGCGCGACAACTTCAATTGTGCATGGCCTACAACTTGCGATTACATTTCGATTTCTCTTTTTGAACTTGATTTCCAACTTGTGCTTAGTTTTTATATCTCATTTTTCCTTGTATCAATTTCGTTCTCACAATGTAACATATTTTATCTATGCTTAATAAAAGGTTATCGTCACGTCAACTACGTAAAATTCACGTACTTTGTTTTGTTGTAACGGCTTTGAACGTCTAGCCATTTTGGCGGTTCTTACGTTTCTCACGCATTAACTTATTTTATTGATGTATATTCTGCGGTTTTGTTTATTGCATGACGTCCCGCGTTTTATTTTAATCGTATTTTTTAGTTATACATATTTAGCATTCGTGCATTACAATATAACAACGTATTCAATACATTGTATGTTTTATGGAATCCTTTATTTTAGCGGTTTACAAATTTATGTGGTTTTAATTTTCTCGACGTTTATTCTATTTAATGCTATTGCGTTATTTTTTATTTTATTAAAATGTACCAATTTATTTGAAGAAAATTCATTTTTATTGCTTCAATTACACTAAATACCCTAACTGAAATTGTATTTGTTGAAAACAGAAGAATTAAATTATGCTCAATTACCGTTTATTGTTAGTATACATCTTAATATACAGGGTGAGTTCATCTTCATTTCCTCCGTCCAAAATTAAATATTTTTTTTTATGTGATGATATTTAAAGTAACGCGAGCACGACATCCCCTTCCCCTATATACAAAAATTTTTCCAAAAATCTTCTAGCCTAACATTCAAGTACTTCGTCCATCGTTAATACAAAAAATAAAAAATAATAAGTAAAAGGTGAAAATAAATAGTCCGTAGACAATACATTACACAACACTGCAAGTGAAGGGCCTTCTCTATTCTACAAAGAATAGAACACCCACAAGCTCTTCATTCCTTGGTGTTGAAATGTTTGAATAATTTTACTTGAGGAATAGAGCCAGCTTTATACTTTGTTCAAGTACTACCCCGACCCTATGGGCATAATTTACGATTGGACGATTGGCCAAAAAGTCCCTTCGCAAATCGACCCCATTCACCTCTTGTCTTATCTTACCCACGAAAACCTCTCCCCTCTCATTTAAAATGTAAATTCCTATTGTAAAAATAAAAAATAATACTGACTAAAGTTAAAACTACATTCTCCTACGGAACTCCTCCCGCCCCCCTCTTCAAAATAAGCAACTTTTTGTTCTAACCTACGTTTTAACTTAAAATGTTTTTAGTCTAAATTTCCATCTCTATTTTCCTTATATGTACCGTTCGGCTTTAAATTTTTCCTGTGCCAAATCCATCGGGATTAACCTAAAAAATCACTAATTCATAAATTTTTGTAAAAGCTTTGTCACGATTGTAAATAACCCTAGAAATTCAGGTAGCTATCCGTCCCTGAAGAAGCCCGTCGCGTCTGAGAGTAAGCATTTTTTCGCTACACTTTATTTCCTACTCAATAACTAACTTCATACTGTTGTAAGTCATAATTTTCTGATCTAGTAACTGTCAGATCGTTATTTTCTTTTGCCTCCTAACTCGTAATTCATAACTCAATTTGATTTTTCCTAAAAAAATCTATATACGCGTAAATTTCCATTTCTCATTTTCTCTGGTAACAATTAGTCAATTGTTTTTCCTAAAATCTCTCTCAAGATAGTTTTTCTAAAACAAAATCCTTCAGAAAAATTATGCTTTATCAACTGAATTTAGAAAAATGACAATTAAAAAAGATTCAAAACTTAAGAAACTCACATTGAAAAAAATCTATGGCTAAACAATTAAAAGCTGCCCCATGTTTAAAAAACTGCTTAGGTTGGGCGCCAAAAATTTATGTTAGGGGTGAATGAATTCTTAGACTTAAATTTTGAATTACCTAAAAAGGATGGGGATCCCGTAACAAATTGAGAGTGTACCGGCTAACTACAGTGATGCGGGAGTGGGTCCCTACATCAATAAATAAAAGAATAAAACCCCTAAATCTAAAGAGAAATGGTTGCTATTCCTAGACTACGTTACCACTAACGTTTACTTTAAAAACCTTTTTCTGTACTACATTGATGGACGCCAACTAATCTGGTCTAGAGATAATCCTCTGGAAGACGAGTTTTCTAAGGGGATCTTAATTAGGTTGGCCTCCTAGGGGAATAAAGGTTTATTTTACGATCAATCTATATTTTGAATAAAAAGAAAACACCTTCTTCTCATCATGTCATCTAAATCTATTTGATACCAGCACCACAATATTATTCCTGTAAACAGGTACGCACACAGATTTTTAAAATTGCATAAGTTAATTCACTTTTGATTAGTCGTATAATTACTATCCAATTATAATCATTGTATCACGTCTTCAATTTTTTAAAATTAAATTTCAACGTTTATGTTTGATTATCATCATCATTAAGTCTTCGATCTTTGAACTGGTTAAACGCGTACTTCCATTGTTTCCTATTCTGAGCTAACCTATACATTTCCACTAAATTCCCAGAGCCCACATCTTTCACTGTCTGTGTGAAGTAGTCTGAACTAGGTCTGTATCTGCCCGTCCTTTTCCTATATCTGCTTGTAATGTAGCCCGTACTATTCCCCAAAAATGCTTTAGAACGTATCCTGTCCAGTCTTCTATTTTTTTCCTTTTTCATAGATATGTTTATTTCCCTACTATTTCTATAACCTCATTGTTATTAACTTTGTCTGTCCATCATACATCTGAAGCATAATATTCCAAAAGGTTTCTTCCTTTTCCTGTCTGCTTCTACTACTGATTCTATTTCATAAACGTATAACGCTCTGCTCCAGACATTTGCTTTCAACAATTTTTTATTGTTTCTATGTTTGTTGTTTTCTAACATAGACGCTTCTCTTTTTTGTTAAATACAGCTCGGTTTCCCTTCTATTGTTTTGTAAATATATATCCTATTTCACCGATATTCAGTGGAATTCCTTATATGACTGAAACCAGACACTATTAAGTATTTTTATTACTGCTTGCGAAATATTTTTAAAATCTTCTTATAAACAAGCTGACGTCAGACACAATGCTTTTCTTTTACGCTTAATAATGAGTAAATTGGCTTATTATTAGGCGTAAAAGAAGGACATTGTGTTCGACGTCACTTTATTTATAAAAAGATTTTAAAAATGTCTCGCAAGCAGTAATGAAAATCATAATAGTACCTGGTTTCCGTAATATAATGGAATTGACTCGAGATAAAGTTTCATGTTTTCAGAATTTATTGTTTTAATAAATTAAGAGTTACTTTTCAGTCTAGTTTGTATTAAAGTTAAAGAATCACTTATCTCTACGTCTATTGTGTGTAATTATACTAACCTTGGTTATAATTACATCGGTTTCAGACTTCCGCTGAATAATTATTTCGTTAAATTGTTGCCATAATAAAGTACATAAAATGTGTTTAATTATAAACCTTTATAAATGTGATGAGAATCAAGTTCTGATTAAATTGTTTCATTAATAATCGCTGTAATAAAATGGTACAAAGAATTGTTTTATAATTATACAATAAAGCTCAGACTTTTGCTGAATAAATCGTTTCATTATTAAATCGTAATAAATTGTAATAAATTGAGCATGAATGTGTATATATAAAATTCTTTTTGTTTCTTACTAGCTGATATCAATATGCAATTAAAAATGTTTAGGAAAATGAACTTATGGTACTTACAATAATTTGATTGCCAGATCCATTAGCCTTCCTTCTTTTATTGGACTTTTGTACTTCGTCCAATTGGTTTTCTTCCAGACAAATAATTGGAATTTACGACCACCAGTACCTCGATTTTGGATTTGCTAGTGCCCTTCTGGAATATTACCGACTGCGCCAGATAGGTTTTGCGCCGCTTGGAGCTTCTTTTTAAAAAGACTATTTCCAAATCACTCTTATCAAATGTATTTTTATAATAATTACAATAATAATTTTTTACAACTGGGACGTTATGTTCATTAACGTCTTAATTAACAATAATCAAAGTTTAGTAATTACTAATTACTAATGAGTAGCTGAACAACCAGCAATGCTAAAGTTAAGAAGTTCGAGATTGACTGGCCATCTTGGGCTCCTGAGGGTATTTATGCTATCCTTGCTCTTACTTCTCTTGTGGGAGATGTAGATCTCATGTCTGCTATTTCTTGATACAATACAAAGTATTACATTTTAATAATCTTAATTCTATTAATTTCTGGTTTATAACCTATTGTGACCTGCACCTGCAGTATCATATTACGTCTGGAATACAAAGTACTGTTTCCGTTCTCATGTCTGGTTTGTAAAGTTTTATTAACCTTTTATAATCTGTCTTTCAATTATACAATGTAATAAGCTATTTCTTAAGATTTAATAGTTTCATTTAAATATACATATATATTAATTTGGGGGATATGTAACTCGCATAACAATGAAATCTGCTTTTTTTGCGGTTTTGAAATAAATTATTGACCTGAATTACGTTCAACTAGGTTTTGTACAAAAAATGAAACTATGGTTTTGTAGTTTAAGTTTCTTGCTTGAATTCTTTTTATAGAAACCAGAAACAATTAAAATGTCATGCTTAATTAACACTGCTCTTCCTGAAATCATAATATAAGGGAACATCCGTATTAATTCTGCCTGTTTAAAAGTAATGCTTTATTTCCTATCTGGTTTCTATCTAAAGTAAAGTGAACGCGTTACACGTTGTGGATATAAGTTAAGTATTTGTCTGAATAAATTGCATAGTCGAACTTTGTTGATCGTTGAAGTAAAAAGGAATTTAGTGTTAGTAAACATTGTTAAAAATCGTCATCAGTACATTGTTTGTTTATATTTGTGAGTAAATACACTTAAACTGGATAAAGAATAGTAAAATGAAGTTCATTACGATATACGTTTGTTTATATTTTCGTTATCGGTTTGATTATTTATTTCTTTTGTTTATTTACTTATGTATGTATGTATGATTCATACATGGTTACACGATTTCTTACTTTACGAATATTTACTGTTTCTAGTAGATGAAATTTAACACACCTAGAAATTAAAAATTTTGAAGAATCGTTGCTGTTTTGAGCAAAATGAAAAATCTTTAACGTGCTTGAAAATATACCCGAAGTTTCGATTTTGCCCCACAGAGTCTATGACATAGAATCGTGTTGTATATTATTTTTTAGGAGAGCTGTGGGTTACGATATAAAATAAAAACAGTCGATTATATGATATTTCTTATATGTTTGTTGTGGTTTGTTTTGTATTCTTCGTAATTTTCTTTGGGAATTAAACCACTCATAGTTGTTAAAATCGTCTTTACTTACGTTTCGATGCATGACATAGAATCGTTGCAAAATAATACAATTTTCAAGTTTGACATTTATGACATAAATTGAAGGCGACTTTGATTTATTAATGTTTGATATAATTGGCTTGAATACATTAGTTGAAAATTGCTACGTACCTAGACGTAGCCAGAAGAAAAGTAAATACTAGGCTAACTACCAAACGCTGAGAGTGGGAGGATTCACCTACATACCTAAAAAAACAACAAAAAAGCACGCCGCCCACAATTATCTATTAACAAATAAAAAATAAATAAAGGATTCTGTACAAACAAGCAAAAGCAATATATTAAGCGTTACTATTTCAAAGCAAACGATTATGTGATATGAACAATTTAATACTTTAGATACGAAGTGCGCATCTCGTATTTTACACAAAATAAAATTAATCAGTAGAAAATAAACATGTGAGAGCTTTTGTCAAGCGTTTTGTTGTTAAAATTGCACCTAATACTTTTTGTAAAATAAACTAATCAGTGGAAAAGAAATAGCGTGTGTCTGTCAAACATTTTTAACAATGGTACATCACACCTGTAGAGCGATAAAATCGATTTGCAGCAACAAACAATAATCCTACAGTGTCACGTTTCTTATTACGTTGATGCGGAATATGCTCTTGATATACACAAAGGAAAACAAGTTGTATACCTGTCTTAATACTTAGTTTGCAAGCCTTTGAAGGTGAGTCAGCACATCAAAGCCATGGTAGTCAGGATTCATTCGCCCTGCCACCGTAACTGCAGCAGCGATCTACGGACAAAAGCTGAGCTAAAAAGAGAATCGAATTAGAATGGGTAAGTGCGGGAAAACTCGCCAATAAACGCAGGATACCTCCTACTTGTCGAACAAAAAAACGTGCATTGCTTTTGAAGTATTGTGACGAAAAATGTAGTAAATATTTCAACGCACAAACTGAAGAATCAAATTCAAAATGGGTTCAAATAACACGAGTTCGAACTACAATCCTCGCGTTATCGAAAGGCGATTAGCAAACTGGAAAACACGCTATTAAATAATAGCAGGGTCTATTATTTCGACAAGTCTTAAATGGGAAACACGCAATGTTAAACAAATTAACGGATACCTAAAACAAGGTATTGACTATTTAATTTATCGAATAAATTTTCGTTTTAGAATGAATAAATTTGAAAGAAATGTTATGATTGCGAAGTAAAAATACAGGATGAGGTTTTGAATAGAAACAAAAGCTAGGTGAATGAAAAGGAATTACCACAAAAAGGATGTATTTGAATCTATCGTCGAAAATAAACGTAAGAAAATTTTAAAGTTTAGAAGAATAAGTGTCTTCAATTTGTGCTGCGCCCTGGGAGCGACTTTGAGGTAGCCAATACGCTTAACATAAAATCACCTGATTAATTTTTATATAGTTAAATTTCATATAAATTCAAAAACTTTATGATTGGAAAAACATTTTTAACATGTTTCTATTTTTACCAATGACAGGATGCTTATTAAAGAAGTTTGCGATTACGTTACCGTAAGCTTTTAATAGTTGGGGAGTGTTAATGTGTCTATTATTATGTATTACTTAATGTATGTATAAATAGAAATCATGTATATAGGTTGTATTTCATGTTAATATCGCAAGGAAAACCCAGGAAAAACTTGTAATGCTACCTAGATATTGGGGGCATTTGATTTTCATTTGTTATTTCTTTTGTTATTTCTTTTAGTAATGGAATCCATTGTTTACTGAAAGTCGCGGATTCGTTTGCTACGCAGTTATTTTTATGTAGGGTTATATAAGCAGCTACTTTGATTTTGTGTTTTTGGTGGTTTTCTTCTGTGTCGATAATTTTTGCGTCTTCTCATTTTATTTCATGACTGGAGCCCCATGCATGTTGGCAAATCATGGATTTTTCAAATTTTCTATTTTTTATAAATGATTTATATTCTTTTAATCGAACTTTAAATGGTCTGGAACTTTCCCTTATATATAACTCGTTACATTCGCACGGTGTTTTGTAGATGCAGTTTTTGAACTTTGCATTGCGTTTTTGAGTTTTGTTTTTGTTAATTGTGTTTTAGTGTAGTGTTGGTTTTAAATACTGTTTTGATTTAGAATTTGTTTCTTATTTTTTGGATTTTTTCGAAGAATGTATGGTATTGAGAGTATTTTTTATGCATATCGTTGTTTCTATTTTCTTCTTCTTTATTTCTTAGTACTTTATTCACTTCTTTTTCTATTATTCTTTTAGGAATCTTGTTTTTTATCAGTGAACATTTGATTAGGGCTTTCTCTTTCTTTAAAATTTCTTCGTTTGGTGATGTTAATTTTGCTCTATCATACATGGTTTTGATAATTCCTCGTTTGGCACAGTGTGGGTGGTTTGAATCGAAGTTTAAGTATCTGTTTTTGTGTGTTGGTTTTCTGTATACTGATGCATTATTTGTTGTATCGTTTTTGCTAACTAGAATATCTAAAACGGAAGTTTTCCATGTTGATATAATTCATATGCGAATTTCATAGTAGGTTCTATTTTGTTAATTGAATCTACAAAGTTTTTAATTAGTTCTGTATTATGAGGCCAAATAGTTTAAATATCATCTACGTATCTCTGCTAGTCTGGCATTCTTATTGGAGGAACGTCTTGATTGCCCGAAGTGATTCGGTTTAAGTTATTCGAAGATCCGATCCCTAGCGTTGTGAGAGTTCACTTCATTTTATCTCATTAGATTTGGTGATCACAATGAAATAATCTGAAAGAAAACCGTAAGTGCACGAGGAGCTTGATGATTTCCGTCTTGTCCTATTCTTAAATTCCGTCCAAAAGGTTTGGTGACTTTCTTAGAGAGAGAACAAATAAGAAATGGTTTTTCTAGCATTTGCAGCTTTTTATACAATGTGTGTTTGTATGGTATGTTCAGGCGATTTTGCTTTGTATGGGAGGGGATACATGCATGCTATTTATTTGCAGGTTACGTGCTTATTAGTCAGTTAGAAGTATGGTTTGGTTGCATACTCCCATATACCCCCTACTAGTAACTGCGTTAGATTCAGATGTAGATCGGATCAAGGTCACTTCGCCCTAGTAGACTTCATTAAAACGACTTCGGGAAGTAAATCGGATCAAGTTCCCTCCGCCCGAGTAGACCTTGTGAAACAGCTTTGGAAGTTGATCGGATGAGGGTTACTTTGCCCTAGTAGACTTCGTTAAAACGACTTTGGGGAGTAGATCAGATCAAAGCCACTTCGCACTAGTAGACTTCTTTGAAACGACTTCGTTGAAACAACTTCGGGGAGTAGTTCGGATCAAGATCACTTTGCCCTAGTAGACTTCGTTGGAATGACTGCGGGAGTTGATCGGATCAAGATCTCATGGCCCTAGTAGAATTCGTCGAAACAACTTCAAAGAGTTGTTCGCAGCAAGATGACTTCGCGCTAGTAGACTTTATTGAAACGACTCAAGATGTAGACCGGATCAATGTCACATTGAACTAGTATACTCCATAGAAACTACTTTGGGAAGTAGATCGGATGAAGGTTATTTTGACCTAGTAGACTCCGTTGAAACGACCTCGCGGAGTAGATTGCACCAAAGTCACTTCGTCCTAGTAGACTTTGTTAAAACGACTTCGGGGAGTAGAGCGGATCAAGTTTACTTCGCCCGATTTGTTGAAACGACTTCAGATAGTTGATTGGATGAAATTCATTTGACCCCAGTAGACTTCGGCGAGTAGATCGAATCAAGGTCACTTCATTCTACGACTTTGCTGAAACGAGTTCTGGGAATAGATCGGATTAAGATCACTTTACCCTAGTAGACTTTGTTGAAATGACTTCGGGAAGTTGTTCGCAACAATATAACTTCGCACTAGTAGACAGCGTTGAAACGACTTCAGTGTGTATACCGGATCAAGGTCACCTCGCCCTAGTAAACTCCGTTGAAACGACTTCGCGGAGTAAATCGGATCGAGGTCACTTCGCCCTAGTAGACTTTGTTGAAACGACTTCGGAGTTGTTCGCAGCAAGATGACTTCGTGCTAGTTCACTTTGTTGAAACGACTTCAGTGTGTAGACCTGATCAAGGACACCTCGCCCTAGTAAACTCCATTGAAACGACTTCACAGAGTAGATCGGAGCGACCTCACTTCGCCCTAGTAGACTTTGTAGAAACGATTTTGGACAGTGGTTCGCAGCAAGATGACTTCGCGCTAGTAGACTTCGTTGGAACAACTTCAGCGTGTAGACCGGATCAAGGTCACTTCGCTTTAGTAGACTTCGTTGAAACGGCTTCGGGGGGTAGATGGGATCAAGGTCACTTTGTTGTAGTAGAATTTGTTGAAACGACTCCGGGTAGTTGATTGTATGAAGTTCACTTGACCGCAGTATACTTCATCGAAACAACTTCGGCTAGTTGATCGGATCAAGATCATTTCGTCGTAGTGGGCTTTGTTGAAACGACTTTGGGAGTTGACCGAATCAGGTTCAATTCGCTTTAGTAGATTTCGTCGAAACAATTTCGGGGAGTTGATCAGATCAAGACCACTTTGCCTTAGTAGACTCGTTGAAACGAATTCGTGGAAACAACTTCGGGAAGTAGACCGGATCAAGGTGACTTTGCCATAGTAGACTTGATGAAACGACTTTGGGAAGTAAATCGGATCGACGTCACCTCGGCCTAATAGCCTCCGTTGAAACGACTTCGGGAAGTAGATCGGATCAAGGTAACTTTGTCTTAGTAGACTTCGTTAAAACGACTACGGGGAGTAAATCGGATCAAGTTTACTTCGCCCTAGTAGACTTTGTTGAAACGACTTCGGGTAGTTGATTGGATAAAGTTCATTTAACCCCAGTAGACTTCGTCGACACAACTTCGGCGAGTAGATCGGATCTAGGTCACTTCGCCCTAGTAGACTTTGTTGAAACGACTTCGAGGAGTTGTTTGCAGCAAGATAACTTTGCGTTAGTAAACTTCATTGAAACGACTTCAGAGTGTAGATCGGATCAAGTCATTTCGCCTTAGTAGACTCCGTTGAAACGACTTCGGGGATTAGGTCGAATCGAGCTCACTTCGCCGTAGTAGACTTTGTTGAAACGTCTTTGGAGAGTTGTTCGCAGCAAGACGTCTTCGCGTTAATAGACTTCGTTGAAACGACTTCAGGGTGTAAACCGGATCAAGTCACTTTGCTTTAGTAGACTCCGTTGAAACGGCTTCGGGGAGTAGATCGGATCAAGATCATTTCGCCGTAGTATACTTTGTTGAAACGACTTCGAGGAGTTATTTACAGCAAGATAACTTCGCGATAGTAGACTTCGTTGAAACGACTTTAGAGTGTAGACAGGATCAAGGTCACTTCGCTTTAGTAGATTCCGTTGAAACGACTTCAGGGAGTAGATCGGGTCAAAGTCACTTCGACTTAGTGAACTTTGTTAAAACGACTTTGGAGAGTTGTTTGCAGCAAGATAATTTCGTGCTAATATACTTCGTTGAAACGACTTCAGGGTGTAGACCGGATCAAGGTCACTTCGCTTTAGTAGATTCCGTCGAAGCGACTTCGGGCAGTAGATCGATTCGAGGACACCTCGCCTTAGTAGACTTTATTGAAATGACTTTGGAGAGTTGTTCGCAGCAAAATAACTTCGCGCTAGTAGACTTCGTTGAAATGACTTCAGGGTGTAGATCGGCTCAAGGTCACTTCGCTTTAGTGGACTCCGTTGAAACGGCTTCGGGGAGTAGATAGGATCAAGATAACTTTGCCTTAATATACTTTGTTAAAACGACTTCGGGTAGTTGATTGGATGAAGTTCACTTGACCCCAATAGACTTAGTCGAAACAACTTCGGCGAGTAGATCGGATTAAGCACTTCGCTCTAGTAGACTTTGTTGAAACGACTTCGGGTAGTTGACAGAATCAGGTTCATTTCGCTTTAGTAAATTTCGTCGAAACAACTTCGGGTAGTTGATCAGTTGAAGACCACTTCGCCGTAGTAGACTTCGTTGAAACGAATTCGTGGTAACAACTTTGGGGAGTGTACCGGATCAAGGTCACTTTGCTCTAGTAAGACTCCGTTGAAACTACTTCCGGGAGTAGATCGGATCAAGGTCACTTCTCCTTAGTAGATTTCGTCAAAACGACTTCGGGAGTAAAGAGGATCAAGTTTACTTCGCCCTAGTAGGCTTTGTTGAAACGAATTCGGGTAGTTGATTGGATGAATTTCACTTAACCCCCGTAGACTTCTCGAAACAACTTCGGCGAGTAGATCGGATCAAGCACTTCGCCCTAATAGACTTTGTTGAAACGACCTCGGTTAGTTGATTGGATGAAGTTCACTTGACCTCCTAGACTTCGTCAAAACAACTTCGGCGAGTAGATCGTGTCAAGCACTTTGACCTAGTAGACTTTGTTGAAGCGAGTTCGGGTAGTTGACCGAATCAGGTTCACTTCGCCTTAGTAGATTTCGTCGAAACAACTTCGGGGAGTTGAGCGGATCAAAACGACTTCGTTAGTAGGCTTCGCTGAAACGAATTCGTGGAAACAACTTTGGGGAGTATACCGGATTAAGGTCATTTTGTTCTAGTAGATTCCGTTGAAACGACTTTGGGGAGTAGATCGGATTAACGTCACCTCGGCCTAGCAGACGCCGTTGAAACGACTTCGGGGAGTAGATCGGATCAAGGTCACTTCGCCTTTGTAGATTTCATTAAACGACTTCGGGGAGTAAAGCGGATCAAGATTACTTCGCCCTAGTAGACTTTGTTGAAACGACTTCAGGTAGTTGACCGAATCAGATTCACTCGCCTTAGTAGATTTCGTCGAAACAACTTCGGGTAGTTGATCGGATCAAGACCACTTCGCCTTAGTAGACTTCGTTGAAACGATTTTGGGGAGTAGATCGGATGAAGGTCACTTCGCCTTAGTAGACTTCGTTAAAACGACTTCGGGGAATAGATAGGATCAAGATCACTTCGCCCTAATAGACTTTGTTGAAACGACTTCGAGGAGTTGTTCAAAGCAAGATAATTTCGCGTTGGTAGACTTTGTTGAAACGATTTCAGAGTGTAGAACGGATCAAGTCACTTCGTCCTAGTAGACTTTGTTAAAACGACTTCGGGTAGTTGACCAAATCAGGTTTAATTCGCCTTAGCAGATTTGGTCGAAACAACTTCGGGGAGTTGATCCGATCAAGACCACTTCGCCTTAGTCGACTTCGTTGAAACGAATTCGTAGAAACAACTTCGGAGAGTAGACCGGATCAAGATCACTTTGCCCTAGTAGACTCTGTTGAAACGACTTTGGAGTAGATCGGATCAAGGTCACTTCACCTTAGTAGGCCTCGTTAAAACGACTTCGGGGAGTAAAGTGGATCAAGTTTACTTATCCCTAGTAGACCTTGTTGAAACGACTTCGGGTAGTTGACCTAATCAGGTTCACTTCGCCTTAGTAGATTTGGTCGAAACAACTTCGCGAAGTTGATCGTATCAAGACCATTTCGCCTTAGTAGGCTTTGTTGAAACGAATTCGGTGAAACAACTTCGGGGAGTAGACCGAATCAAGGTCACTTTGTCCTAGTAGACTCCGTTGAAACGACTTTAGGAAGTAGATCGGATGAAGGTAAGTTTGACCTAGTAGACTTCGTTAAAACGACTTCGGGAGTAGAGCGGATCAAGTTTACTTTGCTTTAGTAGACTTTGTTGAAATGATTTCAGGTAGTTGATTGTATGAAGTTCATTTGACTCCAGTAGAGTTCGTCGAAACAACTTTGGGGAGTAGATCGGATCAAGGTCACTTCGCCCTAAGACTTCGTTGAAACAACTTCGAGAAATAGATCGAATCAAGATCACTTCGCCCTAGTATACTTTGTTGAAACGACTTCGAGTTGTTCGCAGCAAGATAACTTTGCGTTAGTAGACTTCGTTGAAACGACTTCAGAGTGTAGACCGGATCAAGTCACTTCGCACTAGTAGACTTTGTTGAAACGACTTCGGGGAGTGTTTCCAAATAAAAGAAATGCAATTTAAAATAAAAAACGAGATTGAACGGTACATCGAACCCCTGATAGCGCGTAATTGAAGCCTTTAATCTTGCGTCACTGTGGCCGACGTTTATCGAAATGATGTCCACTGCATACGCCACTGCAAAGGTATAGCTTTTTGTGAACAATTCACATTCGATTGTAATTGTTCGGTCGGACTCGTTCGTTTGCGTAAAATTAGATTGAATGTTTTTTTAAAAAATAGATCGCCTATATTGAAAAGCGGTACCTTTCAAGATTCCTAATAAATTTATGATACTAAAATATATATTAGCTATTTTATATGCTTTAATTAATAAAATTTGGAAAATAATTGTCACCAAAGGTTTTGATGGTACCCGTACCTTCACGTGCGGCCACGCCGGGCTTTGTAACCTGCTTTTGACATTTCTGGAAATAATTATACAAATTTCATTTAAAATTTTTAAAAAGGGTACGGTACCTGCGTGCAAACGGTCCAAAAGCCAGGTTGTACGATGACGACCGCGACTTTTTGTATATATTGGGCATTTTTTGGGACCCGATACAAATTTTGGAAACCAACTCGATTGTCCTCTCTCGCACCAACGCTATTCGACACGTTGTTGGCACAGCGCGTTCGGGTTTTTACTTCGGAAAAATTTAAGTGTTTTTTTAGTTTCTTAACACGTAAGCTGACGCTTTGCTGCAAACTGAACAATTCCCGAAAAACCGTTGTTTCTCCAGTATTATTCTCTTTTTTGCCACAAAAACTGTCCCATGCAACGTACATTTTAATTCCTAGCCCGACATAGAACCCGATCCCATTGGAAAAGATACGCGATCGATTTACATCCCAACTTTAGAGCGAAAGCCAACTACCACGTTGTAATTTGTGTAGATTTTAATTTTTTCCGTCTGTTACTTACACAATTACTTTCACCTTAACTTACAAAGATCGTATATTGTATGGAAAACGAATAAAATTTGAAATCTAGCTTTTATTCAGTACCGCGCGTGACTTTGTGGTCTTTGACGTAATAATACCGTATGGATTACAGTGACAGTATTCCATTAACTTGTAAAGTGAACAATTTAAATCTCTCTACTGCCATTGTAGAAGTCATCAAACTTAATTACTGCTGGATTCAGTCTGGTTATAGAAGTAGAAAATTCCTTTGTAAGTAATTGAAGTCGTTTCTTTGAATAATGGATAGGAAGGAACGAACAAGAGAAGTAAGTGGTTCAGAGAGAAAATTCTCTAGTGGTTTCCAGAGCTCAAAAAGCTTCAATTGTCTCGTATAATTTATAAGGCTGTGCCAGTATTAGCAACAAGCGGAATGCACTCTCGCGTTTCATATTATACACGAACAGATTATCTTTAAATGTGACTAAAATTAAATGAAAGAATAGTTAAATTAAAAACATCTAAAAACAGAAATAAATATATTCTAGTATAAATTCTATGGTTTAGTTTTTATCACACTTAAATTTTCTAATTTCTTACTTACATGATCGTCACTATTAATGCTATTTACCCTATATTCAATGCTGTAATCGAAGGTACTATATTGGCCAGGAGACGAACTTTTACCTGGAAATTTGGAATTTAGCCCAACTCTTACCTAACCAACGGTAGGGATCCTCGACGTGCGTCACGGAATACACACATGACCTACATTTAGCCTCTCATACGAACAAGGAATTTTTTGTGAAAGTTATTTGTCAATTAGACAGCTGTAAAGGTAATATAATTGATTGCGTGGTTGTACAAAGGGCGTAGTAATTTTACACAAATTTTGCAATACAAAAATATAATAATTAGCACCATGAAATAGCTTACTTTTATCCATATAAATATATTGCGGCAATTGTGCAGGAATGTTTACGTATTATTTCTTGAACACGTACATTCGCGTGGTATTAGTACAGTGGTCTCTACTCAGCAGATACAGTAAAGTTTGTTGATCACCTACCACATTAAAACTAGGAACAGACAAGTTTTAAGAGATACAGGGAAGGTAGAAATTCATAGGTAACAGGACTGCATTAAACGCACTCATTCGTCATTTAAACTTTTAGGTACGGTAGCTCAGAGTAGTCTAGCAATCGTGGACTTTTTCTTGTAAAATTAAGTAGATAGTGACGCATTTTAAATGTGGTTTTGAATTTCCAGCACTGGTCTTCAACCTGTCGTTCAACTTGTTTGCTATACTGGAATGTATGCAAACTGTGCAGTAAAAATGAGATACCTTGAATAGAAAGATTTCTACAATTTTTAATTGGAATTTAGAATGAGACAATTTACTCAAGACTCGCAACACGTCAGATTAAATGAACTAGCTAGTGTAGACGGTGTTGTTGACATACAAATGGATCGAGAATTCAAAATACAGCTGATTGCCGAAACATATAATATGTGGGTGATAAATAAATTTCAATATCAAAATTGGAACAATTTAAAAATTGAGAAAGATCAAAATATTACTGTTTTTTTTATAGTTCTCCGAACCCGGTGGAGTGGAAAGCTTTTATAGCCAAAGTGTGGGACTCTACTGTCGGCATACCCACTAAAACCACTCCTCCTGGCGGATGCGTCTGCCAAACGTCTCCGCCGCACTGCAACCTAAAAGACTTATTGTGCTGACCCTGGTTAAATATTATACCCAATCTGCAAAACCTGCACCTCGAATTATAGAGTACAGGTCTCTTGATGAAAAGGTATCGACTTTCTCCAGGTCTAACTTTGGTCGCCCGAATAGACACTGCCTCGTTCTACCCAACACCTCGCATTTGCATATTACATGCATTGCAGTCTCCGGTTCCTCTAAGCAGAGTCTGCATTCAAGGTCTCCGTTATATTTTTTCATCCTCTGGAGGTAAACCTTGACAGAAGTGTGTCCTGTCAGGAACCCCACAGTGATTCTAAGCTGTTCCCGGCTTAAGCTCAGCAGTTTCTGGGTTCTGTTTTTGCTAAGCCCCTTTACCAGCGCCTTGCTATGTGTTAGTTCTGGTCTGTTCTTCCAGTCTCTTTCATGTTGGTTGCACATCCATTCACTAATATAGCTGCGGATGGCTGCTTCTGTGACTCCCAAGGCAGGTTCGGGACCGATAAATGTCCTTGCGCCCCTTGTTTTGCAAATTCGTCTGCAATTTCATTTCCCTCGAGTCCTTGATGACCTGGCACCCACTGTAATGTAAGAGAGTTTTGTTGTGCCAGTCGATTAAGTGCTTCAATACATTCCAGTCTTGATGACACTTTCTGACTTGTTAGAGCTTTGAGTGCGGCTTGGGTATCAGACACTATATAGATGTGTCTTTTAGTAAAGGCACCTCTCATACTTTCCCGCACACTTTGCAGTATGGCGTATATTTCCGTTTGAAAACGGTATCGTTTGTCCCTAAGGGGATGCTTAAACATACCTCCGGTCTTTACCTGAAGAGTTCAGACCCGGACCCGGTCCCGCTCTTAGAGCCATCCGTGTACCAGACCATGCTGTCCAAAGGTAATCTACCCTTAATTTTTTTCCCACTCCACATCTTGAGTAACAGTCTTGAAGAGTGTATCCAGCGAATGCTGGGGAGTCATTTGATCCTAACGCATCTCGAACAGATGCCTCCAATTTCTCCCAAGCAATCTCATATGCTCCGTATCTTCAATAATACTAGACTGAAGGTTCTTAAGTCAGTATAGTCCAAACCTTGCCTCCCCCACCACCACCAAGTGTAGTAGGGGACGGCCAAGGAGAGTTTCCATAGCAGCAGTGGGCGTAGAACACATCGCCCCTGTAATGCTTAAACAGGCCAGTCTCTGGATCCTGCCCAACTTTATTCTGGTGTTTAATTATTTAGCCTTGGGCCACCATACAAAGCCTGCATATGTTATTGCTGGTCTGACCACCCTAGTGTACAACATATGTACCATGTTTGGTCTTATCCCCCAGGATTTGCAGCAAGTGCGTCTAACTATTTCTAAGGGGGTTTCCGCCTTGCGTACGATCTTATTGATCTGCAGGTTCCATGTGAGTTTGGAGTCCAAAGTGACTCCCAAGTACACCACTTTGCATGCCAGGCCGTTTTCGTTACCGTTAAGGAAGAGGGGTGTTATGCTCGCAATCTTCCTTCTTTGGGTGAAAGGTACTAAGGTGAACTTTTGGGTGTTGACTCGAAGGCCTTCCCCCGTTGCCCACCTCCCTATTATTTTCAGGGCTTCCTGCATTCGGTCCCTGGTAATATTGTTGTATTTACCCTCCACTAGGACTGCCAAAACATCAGCATATCCCAGGGGGGTTAACCCTTCTCTGCTCAACTCCCACAACAGTCCGTTTATGACTAGGTTCTACAACAGGGAAGATAAAATTCACCCCTGTGGACATCCCCTTGCCTCCCGGACTGCTATGGTATCACCAAGCAGATCTGTGACTGCCACCCTTCCACTTAACATGCAGTATATCCACCTGCAGCAAGTTTCCTCCATCCAAACTGATCTGGTGACCGTCGAGATGGAGCTGAAGGATGTGTTATCAAAGACTCTCGATGTCCAAAAAGACACATAGAAGAATGTTTTTGTTAGCTAGAGTCTTTTCAGCCCTGGAAACCAGGTGGTAAATAGCTGACTTTGTTGAAAGTTCTGCTCTAAAAGCAAACTAGTTCGGGTATAATGGGTTAGTTGCCAAAACACTCCCCTGATAGGTCTGTCAAGCAGTTTTTCCATCGTCTTAAGAAGAAAGGACATAAGACTGATGGGCCTGTAGAATTTTGCCTGTGAGTGGTCCGTACGACCAGGTTTAGCAATAAAGGCTGTTCTAATTAACTTGCAACTGCGCGGAATGTATTGCAATGCCAAGCTAGCCCTCAAAACTCTGCAGATCCAGCTCAGCAGAAGGTTTGATCCGTTTTGTAGCATGGTTGGGATAATCCTGTCAATGCCGGGAGTTTCATATGGTTTGAAAGTATTTATCGTCCATTTAATTTTTTGGAAGGTAATCACTTTTTTCGTTACTGCCCAGTCTTCCTGAGATTCCCTCCTTTCGGGGGCCTCAGGCCCCTGGGCTTGCCACTCAAAAGGTGATTGTTTCAATTCCGTCGAACCAGGAAAGTGAGTTTGGAGCAGAAGAGCCATTGTCTCCTTCTCAGTCCTGGTAAAGTTACTGTCTCTCATAGACAGTGAGCCAATAGATCTCTGGGTGTCCTTCGAGAGAATTCTTTGAAGTCTGGCACATTCAGGATATCCTTCAATATCTTCACAGTACCTCCTCCATGATTCTCTCTTGGCCTTCCTCAGAGTTTTGTTATACTCTTTAAGAGTCCGCTTGTACACCTCCCAATTTCCTGATTTTTTGCTTTATTAAATAAAGTTCTTACCTGCCCTGTCAGTTGTCTCAGTTTAGAGTTCCGCCACGGAACCCTGGTAGTTCTCCTATCCAGTTGAGGGCCGTTTTCGTTATATGCTTAAGTAACCGCGTTAGTAATATTCCTCGCGGCCATTTCAATATCCAGACAGCTTTGCACTGTTAAAACTTCGCTTGCAAGATACCGATCCATGTCCAACTTATAATTACCCCAGTCAGTTTTTCTTGGGTTGCGGTAAAATTCCTTCACCTGGTTGAGCCCGGTAAAGGAAAATCTGATGTATCTGTGGTCTGAGCAGCTCTCCTCATCAAACACATGCCAGTTCTTTACTAAGTTGCTTATGTATGGCAAATTAAAATTATATCAATAACTTCCATCCTACGTCTGTTTACGAAGGTTGGGGTATTACCTTTATTCAAAATGTCTAAATGATTTGTCATTACGAATTGCATTATTGCTACACCTCTAGGATTGGTTCCAGTACTACCCCATACTGTTGGTGAGCATTTGCGTCGCTACCGATGACGAGGTAAGATCTATCAGCTCTGCACCTAGCCACCAGTTCCTCTAGTTCCCTTGAGGGCGGAAGGTTAGGGGAGTCGAACGAAATATAGGTTGCTCCGAGTATTATCTCCTTCGGCCCACCTTCGTCTAGTCTCACCTTGATTGCCACACGGTCTTGTTGACAGAATTCTGTAAGCTGCAACCACTTAAGGTTGTTATTAGTATACAAGTCCTGGGTCTATCGGTGGATCTACTATATACAAGTGCCACACCGATTAAACCCAGTCCTAACACTTTTTCCTTACAAACCCAAGGTTCCTGGATAAGGGCTATGTCGCAGCCCCCCATCAGCTCACATATGGCTGCTGATGCTGCCCTACTGTGCCACAGGTTTACTTGGATCACCCTTATCATCAGGTGAATTACCCTTGATAGGCTTGAACAAGACCGTTCTCAGCCCGTAATAGGCCTTTAACTTGGGTTGTTCAAGTACCTCATAAGATTCCAGGTCGACTGAAAAAGCCATGATAGTTCCTTCTTTATCAGCTTTCCGGTAAAGCATACGCCAGCCACCCGTTTGCAGACTGGGATTCTGTTTCTGCAGTAGGATTCTGGCAACTTTCTCCTCGACGTCTCTGTCGGGAATCAATACTAGGACTTTGGGTCTCTTCGGGAGGTCCGCGCGTCCACTACTTTTAGACATGTACCCTCCCAAAGGTCACCCTTGGTCTCTACGTTGTGTATTACTCACTCTTTAGTTTCTAGGTTAGCACAGGTCAGCCAAAGGACACCTTCGGTAAACCTTGCGCCCTCGAACTGAGAGGGGTTGGTGCTTCCTAAGGGGTGTAGAATACAGCATCCAGAAGCATGTTCTGGACGCTCGTGGACTGCCCCTCAGTCATCACCGAGTCCTGGTGACGTCTGTTGATTATTGCCACTCGCAATACCCTACCAGCAGCACTATACGACCCAATATGCTCGTGGCTCTTGGGACGTTTAGTTTGCTGCTGGGGTTTAGATGGTGTCGGTGTGGAAGTCTCTGAACGAGGTCTTTTATTGTCCCCGCTCTCCTTCTGCACCGACATCTTCTTTGTAAACGGTTTTGACTCCGTCCAGGTCCCAGCTTAGACTTTGTTGGCTTTCCTCAGCTTCTTTCGCTGAGCATCCGAAAGCCTCTTTGTTTGCAGTCCAGTGCCTGCAAGCTTCTTTATTGTATTCTCCAAGTCTGGTGTATCGGATTCCGGTCTTGCAAGCGGACTTACATCCCGGGTCTGCTCCACCTCCATGGATAAGTTCTGGTTACTTGAGGGGCCCCCCATTGTTGATTCCACCTCTTTAGGTTCGGTTTTATTTTTGGTTCCAATTTTATTTATAATTGTTCCTACGAGTAAGGGGAATGTAAGTGGTCGCCCCTGTTGGCATGGAAGGCGTGAATAAAACGGGGTGCCGCCCTGTTCCCCGAGTTTTGAACCGATTGGGACCGATCAACTATCCAGCTACACATCCCTTGGGCTCGGTCTTACAGCACGGGATTTAAGATTTTTAACGGGGTTGTCTCCTCTTGGTCTGGGTGGTTAAGCCAAGACCCCCCACACTCTCTTGCCCGTGAGACATGACCACGACAGCAGGGAAGGCGCGGTGTGTCGGTGTTACAGAATTGCTCCACCGGCATCGTTTACCTCAGTGCAGGCCCATTAGCCACGAAACTATAGCTTGGGCTTAAGGCTTTGGTCCGCTGAATCGTTTTCACTTGGCTAGGGGGCGGTTTTTATCCTGTTTCAGCACAGTCTTTTGCTTTCCACCGTGTTGTGGATCTTATACCACTCAGGCACGGGGTCATTGAGAGAGATAAGCTTATCACGATCCTTCCCAGAGTAGATAGACAATCCCCTTGTCCATGTATCCTGGGATTTCTCGTATCCGCCACCTGGAGACGCGCCCAATGGGTAACCAACCGCATGGGAATATTATCGTTTTGGATGAGTATAAATGCTTCAGCTATTAAATTTGCGGGAACTAATGTTAAACAATGGAAAAATTACATTGTAGAGGTTTCTCAGATTTTTAGGAAAAATTTGCAGATGATATAACAAATATACCTGGAAATACAATAAATGAAGAGCAGATTAACATCGTTTTAGATAGCGAGACTCGTGTGAGTAATTATTTATTTAATGATAGCAGCAATGCGAATTATTTGATGTTAGTGGAAATAAATTTTTACCATACAAACCAATTCCTAGACGAAATGGGTGTGAGATAAGTGCTCACGCAATTATTTAGAAGATTGCAAATTTCCAATCCCGAATATCATAGTGAATGCTAGTACAAAATGTGTACATATTTAATAAAATTATAATATTACATTATAAAAATTGTTCACTTATTATCAAAGATGTTCATGGCACACTCAATAAATTTTAATAGTTTTATTACGTTTTTATTGATAGGTACTACATTAAAAAATTAAAAGTTAGGTATTTGAAAGATGACGTAGTAAAAAAGTGGTGTCGTGGCTTATTAACAGAAAATTATGTCAGTAATTAAATGAAGAATAGAAGTGCCGCAATTAAAAGAATGTTGAAGTTCAAATTGTCTGTTGACCGACGCAGACGTCTATAGCTTTAAAAACAGTGTCAATGGAAAAATGTAGAAGAAAGAATGTGGAAGGTAAGTTGTGGGAGACGTCATGTGGAAGGTAGAAAGTGGAAGTAAAATGTGGAAGGTAAAATGGGTAAGGTACAAAGAGGGATGTGGAATGTAATTTGTGGGAGGTAGAATATGGAAGGAAGGATGTGGAAGATAGAAGGAAAGTTATGAAAGGATGATATGGAAGGTGGAAGGTCTTACGATTTAAAAACGCGAATTCTAAGAAATAAAACGTCGATAATTACAGTTAAAAAGTCGATAAATACATCGCGCAAGCGCGATATAAAAAAGCGAGCAACGCCCCTGGCGGATGGTAGCGCTAAGCTTTTTACAGATTTTGCGCGCCCAACTGCCAATGACGTCACCAATGCACAAAATTATATCGCGCCATAATCGGAAAATTTACATAAACTTAAGACAATATATTATAATAGCGAACAAATTAGATAATGGACTACTTACATCAGAAATCCGAACGTCCTGCGGGGTTGAGCTGAAGTAGGCCTCTATTAAAGTCCATCAGGGCTCCATCCCGGAGGGATTAAAGATGGTACTGCTCCGGTGCTGTCGGCGAAACATGGACATCCGGCTCGTCTAAGGTCGTGGAGTACGGTTCGCCGAAGGTTGCAAATTTATTCCTACCTATGTAGGGATCGGATAAGGAAAAACCAGGTAAAGGGCGACAACAAAGATAATTAGGCAGGATATCTACATAGATAAAGATAAGTACGATACGATACCTAAAGCGTCCACTCCGCTCGATAGTTCAGGCAAAAAAGCTACGTTATAGAGAGCACAGGAAACTTGTCCCCACTTTCTGTCTTTTACACGTCGGCGCGTAGTTATTCGTCCAACCCTCTCGCGTCGCGCGATCTGGCGCAGACGCACTGTGACGTAACGGAAATACGCGCCTAGTCTTTTGAAATTGTGGCGCCAAACTTCCGCACATCAAAATTAAACTAATACATGTTTAAGGGCCAATTTGATTGGCACGTAACAAAGGTGGGGAGTGTAATGTGGGAGGTGGAAGAGAGGAGATGGAAGGTGAGAGGAGGTGCATCAAATATGACCAAAATCATCTACTAAAGTAGCTTAGCTTTTAATCGGAAGGCTTACTTTATTAAATTTTATGCCAAAACTTAAGGAACTATAAGTAACAATACATCGAGATTTGAAAAGATCAGTGGCGAATGTTAACTGTTTTCTCGTGAAAGGTTCATGTGGAATATGGTAGGATATGATCATCTAAATAATATTTATGGTCAGGGAAGAGACACAAAGACTCTGCAATCCATATAACTAATCAAAAACAGCTGCATTTATTTAGGAAATATCAGAGAATAGAATTTTCATTTCGTAATCAAATCAAGCTGGAAGTGGAAAACACAATGAAGTGGTTAGGCAAAACAGAGAAATAATGAGTAATTTAACTAAGGTTACTTGTCTTTTAGGAAAATTAGGTCTGGCATTTAGGGGTCACAACGAAAGCGATTCGTCATCTAATAGAAGAAATTTTATAGAATTTCTTGTTACAGTATTCCGTGTAGACAAGAAAGAAAGCAGTAAAGTAAGTAAAGAAAATCGCCCACATTTAATACCGCAACAAAACAGAAGAATTGGATGCCGTGCTAGCTTAAAACGTCGTAGAGTGAGGTGGGTCATACAGAAAGAAAAATTGGAAATGCCAGTAAGGAATTTATTTATTAACCGGTAGTTAAACATAGTATAAAATGAAATATTTACAGAGACCAAATCGAGCATTTACGTAATCGTCCTGTTGTAATGTGATGTAAATAAAAGTGTCACTTTGCATATAACACAAAAAATAAGTATACATGTAAGCAAATATGGACTATAAAATCTTAAAATTTAAATAACGTGTTCATATAATGTTTTAAACCCATATACAAGAAAAAAATTACAGTAACTTTATCTGCTCTGTGAAGTGCACTACCAAAAGAAATAACTTACCCTAACTGCGATAAATCCAGTGTTAACTTATAATTTGGTAAACAAGCTGTTGACGTTAGCATTAATTTACAATAAAAAGAAAACAATAAATAGTGCTCTAACGCGAACTTCTGTTTATGCTACTTGTAACTTATAGAATAATTGCATAATCACTTGTGCACTGCATAAGTAAATTTTGAACGTGCAGTCTGTAATCTATGGTGCAACCACTAGTAAGAACTACTAATTCACTTATGCGGTTAGCAGCCAGTAAAAGAAGCATCAAGAAAAGGAAAACAGAATAAATGTACCTTAAAACAATATGTTTGCCTACCACCTTAAAGGATTTGGAAAGGCGTGCTGCACTCGCCAACGGACTGGATACTAAATGAACCAATTTAACTAGACTGTAACACTAAGTAGAACAAATCAACTTATCACCACGATTTACAGCATTTTCTTTCGATAAAAGGACATTCTATAGAATAGATCTCTTTCAAAAACTCAATCTGTACTTATAAGAAACGTGTTTTCGTTTTCAAAACAATTCCTATCGATAATATGTGAAGTATTCTGCGAACACCACCTGCTAGATATTATACAACCCTGCCGAGTTCGTTGAAGTAAGCAAAAACAGCTGCTTCTCATTTCTAATAGTTTATTTTTTGAAACACGTTCTAAAAACCTGCAGCAAATACTTTATGGTTCTCTTTGAAAGATTAAAACTTTTCGCATCGTTAAACTACTTTTGATGGGTTGGTTTCTACTCTTTACTAAGAAATAATCAACGCGGTATTTCGCTATCAATGCAGGTGTTCAAACTCACTCAAGTTTATGGGCAGTATAATCATCATATCAAGCCATTCTCAGTCGATATAACAAATCGCTGTAGTTTTTATAACAGTTAGGCAACCTGTTATACATTTCGCTTCATAATACCATAACGAGGGTTGCAAACCTACCCGATCATTTAAAACATACGGCGTTTCTCATGCGTACAACAAAATTCAGTGGAAGTCATTATAGTATATGGAGACCTTTTGCTTTAAGTTAATTGGCTGTTGTTTGCTAGCCGCATTCTCGGAATATTTTAAGGAAATTTTTATAGGACGGTTTAAATAGCACTCATTTCCTTTGTAAGGTAAACGAACTTGTTGAATGATAGTTTGTATGATTTAGAAATAGCATGAAAAGTGTAAGGCCGTTTAGATTAGAAACCTTAGGAAGCGTTTATTAAAAAGAAGTAAAACAAAGTAATTAGGAAAATACAATTTATTTGCAGTATGCAGAGGTCAATTGATTTCGGAAATTTAATGTAACATTCTATATGAAATTGCAAAACAAGATGACATGCTAAAATAGCACTTGGAGAATTCAATTGTATTTCGTGGCATTTCTTCATCCATTCAAAACGAATTAATTTTATCAGTTGTAGTTGTTATGATGCGAAAAGTAAAGACTGAAATTTCAAGTGCTAATTTTGTTGCATTAATTTTGGATGAATCTTCTGACATAAGTATGAAGTCGCAGTTAGCAACAATACTACGTTATGTGATTCTAGATGGAAGAGTTAAAGAAAGATTTTTGCATTTCACTGATGTCAGTGTGGATAGGACAGCAAATGGACAGCTTTCATGTGTTAAAAACTTTAAATGAGTTTGGTTGGGATAAAGAATTAATTGCACGGACATATGATGGTGCGGCCGTTATGGCTGGAGAACGTACTGGATTACAATCAAGATTACGAGAACATTGTAAATCTGCAATACGTTAAATTTAATTCTGCTTTAGTCTGCTAGTTTTATAAGGTATGAAAGAATATTCTTAACAAGTCTTGTGAAATTTTCAAAACAAAATTTCTAAATGGGATCACGAATCTGTTGTGTGCGCGTGGGCTTTACAGTATCTTAAAGGTATTTGACTTCAACTTCATTCAACTGATTTTTTCTACAATTTTTCCCCACGCCGATATATTATTTCAAACTTTACCAAAAAAACAGTGGATGTTGAAAACTGTAACCAGAAAATTCAAAACGTTAAGCAGTACGTCCAGAATCTAAGAAACGATTTTCAAACCTTTTGGAATCGAATGACAGAATTTACGGCCGTTGATAATAAATCACAGACATCTAAGCAGCTACACTTGGACATAATTTCTGGAGAGGTCGAAACAAGCGTCTTATAGACGATTGTTTTATAAAATTCTGGAGGTCATTATTTAAAAATGTAGATCAGTGTTTTAAGGAAACATCGGATTTAAAATTTTTACGTCTCTTTGACCAGAGTCAGTATGACATCTTCAGCAATCAATTTTCTGAAAAAGCCTTTTTGTCGTTACAAAAGAATGGTGATTTTTTTACTTTTCGCGTTTGCGAAGCGAACTAATCGTTTTATTCAAAGATGCTGATATGAAAAAAAGTAGTGTAATATAGCAAAACGAATATGTATATATTATGCTGTGATAAGGGGTTGTTTAAGGGTGTACTTTATAGTAAAGGTTGTGCAGGAATTAGAAATTACCATAGGAAGCAGAAAACTGCATTTATTTAGTAAAGAATTGAGAAATGGAGATAGTTTGTAAATAGTAAGCAGTCAACACCCTGTATATAAAGTATAAATAGTTTTAAGCGACACATATAGACACACGAAGACGCATAGTTAGCGTAGAAATAAGGAATACATGCATTAGTTAAATAGTAAATATTTAACACCCTGTAGATAGAGTTTTAGTTAATTTAGGTAAAGCAAATAATGATATTTTTCAGTGGAAGCACGCGTATTTATAAGTAAACATAATAAAGTGTAATTAAACACGCATTAAAAAGAGTTCCAAACAATTAGGTTAATACAGAGATAGAAATAGAGCTTCAGGAAGCATAATATAAATGCGTACAAATAGTCAACCATTTTTAATAAGAAAGGAGATTAAAAATTGTGTAAATAACATGCATATATGAAAATTAAAAGTCGAATTGCATCAGTTGTTTATGGAAAAGCGATTAAATTCCTCAAAACACCGCATGTTTGATAACGAAGCACCTGCGAGCAGGCCACAATTATTTGAAGCATAGAAAATTACATCAGAAACTACTTTAAATGCAAATATTTGATTCGTTAAAAGGAGCGACGAGTTTGTAGACCATACCCACTGACGGAGTAGGAGATCAATGATATATTAACAGGTACAGTGATAACGAACTCAGTTTTAACTCAACAAAGGCCGAGGTGCGCCACTCAGAAATAAAGTGTGATACGTAATAATAATTAAAGTGAAAAATTGTATAAGTGCGAAGATGAAAATTATGATTGCCGATTAAACGCAAGTAGATTTTAGGGAATTTATTTTAAACTAAAACACAATAATAATAGGGTTTCGAGTCCGGGAAGAATAATACCACAATTTCAAGTTTGGGAAAAATAAGTGATATTCTGAGAATAGATGGCATTCTAAGTTTGGGGAAATTGATAAGAAGTAATAAGTCTGAATGAGATGACAAGAAATTGGGGTGCATAAGTATAAGTTAATAATGGTAGTCCAGAGGGCGATGGTAATAATTTAAAGGCAATGGTTCAAGCGTGTGGATAGACAATATTTCGAATGGGCATGTAATAATCCTGAATTGGTGGAAAATAATTTTTATTCAAATGGATGGCTTAATGCATGAGAAATATTAGCTGATTATGGATGCGCCAATGCGAAGAAAATAGACCAGGTTAGATTTTTAGTTATAAGACATTATTTTTTTTATTTTTATTATTTGAATATTGAATTTGCTTAATATAAATGAATGTGAAAAAGTCAACAAAACAGAGGACTTGCATACGTATAAAGTGCGTGATATGATAGGTGGTTTTGAACGTTCCACACTTCTTTTATAAAAATAATAGGTTTTTTTTGTGACTTTGGGTTTGATTAAAATGTATATGATTTTTGATCAATGAGATTTACAACATTAATTAATTGAAAAGTGTATTTCAAATAATTTACAACAACTGTACATAATATTTGTTTCATTATATAGAATCGAATTAACTGAATTTTATAATTCATAATAAATGCTAGTCGTGGTCATAAGATAAAGTTAATGGGAGTGATTTGATAATTTAAACAATCAAGGAGGAGCTATAAGTTGAATACGAAATTGATAACGAGTAAGGCGGTAACATATCAAATTTTGTTATTGGTCGACAAGGTAGGTTCAAGATAAAATCCAGTTAAGTTCCTGGAGGGAGTTTATAGCAATAGAAATAAGACAGCCCAACGTCGGAGATCGATAATCCCAATTCTTGTTTATACATAGCAATATATATATATATATATATATATATATATATATATTGATGTGAATAGCCTAAATTCGAGCCCCATCGTTGGCCCGTCCATAAGATTGCTGTGGATCCTCTAAAGAAATTCTCGCCCCACGGATTGGGTGCCATAAGATTGCTGTGGATCCTGGGGACAGTCTCTGGATCTCCCTAAAACCTATTCAAATTCTATCGTTGGGTCGTCATAAGATTGCTGTGAATCCGCGGATTAAAGTTTAAGAATCGAGAGTGAGTCATTAAATACTTTTCAAAATAAAAAGTTCACAACAAAAAAAAATTTTCTTACCCAGATTTCTGCTTCAAAATATCTTCAGCAGCTTCCCTGGCTAGCTCAGCTGTGCCTCTTCTCGGATACCTAAATTTACAATCATTCTTCCTACCCACTCACACACCATTCAATAAAATCACCAAATAATACAACAATCATACAATCTTCATTTACCGCTATTTACAAACAATTATTCACAGATATGTACAGTTTGGTACTCTAATTACAACTCAATAAGTGATATTTTTGTAAAGTCCTTGTTTTAAAATTTTAATTGCAAACACATTTAATACAATAAGAGTAAATGGGCCCCAAATAATACCCTATATTTATTGCACACTGGAGTATGGTGAGCTCATAATAACCCAGTTTATTAATGTATGCCTTTTACCTTGCATAAAATTATTATAAAACTAACAAACCCATGTACCCCTTAACAATCCAATTTAAATTCGTAATGAAATTTAGTAAGCTTTACATACACCTTTTTTTCAATATTTAAAATACCCTAATAATTGTCAAGTACACGTATCTATTTCACTACGTTAAATAACCATAAATAACCATAAATAACCCAAAGTTCACTCACACATCACAAATAATTCCAACAGTTTATCAAATAACAGCAAATTCAAATGAGTTACCTGGAAAATACTTAAAGTTTCCAACTCCTTCGATGATGCCCTATCCTCCAGAACCCCTTGGCTTCGTGATTATGCGTTCCGATCCTCCAGATAGATGATAACCTCAGTGTACGCCGAGCTCGTTGCTACCCATTACCATACCATCACAGCATACAAATTCACGTACATTATACTTTTGTTTATTGATTTATTATCTTGTTATGGTATTAGTTGGACCTCGGTTAATTTAATTCACTCGACACTACACACGTTAATAACTACAAGGTCTCGACTTACCAAGTTATAAGTGCTAATACTACTTTTATTGAATTATAAATTTTTTCAATACCCACAAGACTCTACCATAACGTCGGTTGATTATTATACGTAGTTTAAAGGGATGAAAATACAAAGAGAGCGATGCGAATATAAAGAGAGCCCTATTAATTTTCTTAGAGTATTTATACAATTCAAGCTGCTACCTCTCGGCCACTCTTCACGCGAAATACTTAATTTAAAATAATACTTCTTCCTCTATTTTTAAAAATTCCCTTGGATGTTCGTATTTGTACACAGTGATGTCTAGTGGTTTGTCCTAGTCTAAAAATCCTGTCCAGGCCTGGTCTCTCTACTCGGTTCCGGTCTTGCTACCACTTCAGCATATGTCCTAGGCGTTTCTACCCTGTTCGTGTTGTCACTTTCCCTATTTGTTGTTGATTTCCCCCTTATATCCGGTGAACTGTTCTGTCTAGTTACCCCCGGTCTAGGTGCAGGTCCCCTACCTACACTGTTGCTCCTGAAAAACGTGCGTCTAGGTTCCCAGTTCTATCTGTTGTATGTAAAATTGTCCCGTCTTTGATCAAATCTCACGGTATTTACTTCCGTATAGCATATTGCTCCCTACTTCCTGCAAACTCACCTTTAAATTTTCCTGTGATAAGATCGTCTCGTACCTGGTCCTGTCTGTGGTCACTCCAGTAATGTTTAAGAAATCTGTCCTCAAAGTCTTTGTACATGTCAATTTCTAGTCCTATTAAATTGTACCAAGCTTCAGCATGGTATTTTAGTAAAGCTTTCACAACATTAAGTTTCGCCTGTTCGTCATATAAATTATTTACAGGAAAAAAATTTTTTTTGTTGTGAACTTTTTAGTTTGAAAAGTATTTAATGACTCACTCTCGATTCTTAAACTTTAATCCGCGGATTCACAGCAATTTTATGACCACCCAACAATAGAATTTGAATAAGTTTTAGGGAGATCCAGAGGTTGTCCCCAGGATCCACAGGAATCTTATGGCACCCAATCCGTGGGGCGAGAATTTCTTTAGAGGATCCACAGCAATATATATATATATATATATTGTAGTGGATTTAAAGGGTTAAGTTTGGGGTAAACAATGCAATTTTTAACACCCTGTATAGAGAAAGGAACCATTTATATACGCGCAAAATTTATTTCATCTATTTAATTTAAATTAACAAGTATTGACATAATTTTATAATTAAGGATTAAAAAGTAATAAGTTCATAAAGAAAATCAGTTTTATAAGCCAATAGAAATCAATAATTAGTTTAATTTATTTTAATTTAACGGGTAATAACTTCAGAAAACGCATGTAAAATCAATAATCCCAAGCCGAAAAGCTTTCTTAACAAACAAACAACGTCGGTTATATAGAATACCGTAAAATGTAAGCTCCGAGAAGTGTTATTTTAAACGATCAATAATTGAGAACACCTGCATGTTGAAAAGGTCATCTTCTGCTTATTTGTGCACATATAATAGGGCGAGCTTCAGGGAAAATATTATTCAACCGTCGGTGGCTTCGCATAAACGCTAACAAAAGTTTCTTAAAGAGCAGACGGGATGCACAATCAATAATATGCTACAGAATGAAACGGGTATAAAAGCATTCGATTGGGTACGCACGTATTCGATCCACGTGGAGTCCATAAGACGCGGTCAGCAATATCGATTTTCTACAACGCAAGCAAGGTTAGAATGCGACATCAAATATGCATAAGACAGGAATAAAGATATTACAGGCGGAGTTTTATGACGTCACTAAACTGTATCATTGGTTGAAATAGATAGTTTTAGAACAAACCAACACGCCACAGGTGGATGCGATAGTTGGTATGATATAGCGTGTTGACGAGGGCATATTTCTGGAAGTTTTAAGACGGTTATACAAAATTTGCGAAAATATTATTTTCAATTAGGTATTTCACGTAAAGTGTGGCCAAAGGGGGCATGGTTTTATCGTATAAATACGGGAAGAAAATTAATAGGGCTCTCTTTAATTTCGCATCGCTTAACGACGTATAATAATCAACTGACGAGGCTTGTGAGTATTAAAAATTTGTAAAATTCAGTAAAATAGTATTATATTATTTTGGGCCTTATAGTTAGTAACGCGAGTAGTGGTGAGTGATTAAATTTAACTGAGGTCCAACGAATACTTTAACAAGCTTGTTAATTAATAATACAGTAATAAACAAGTGTAATGTACATGGATTTGGATGTTGGAATTGATATTAAAAGGGGTAGCACGAAGCTCAGCTTAGATTGTGTTTTCATCTATAAATATCTGGTGGAGCAGCGCGTATAATCACGAACCCGAGGGGTTCTGGAAGATAAAACATCAACGGAGATTGAGTCTTGAAGCTTTTGCCAGGTAACTCATTTGAATTTGCTGTTTTTCTTGATAAACTGTTGAAATTATTTGTGATGTGTGAGTGAACTTTGATGGTTATTATGGTTATTTAACGTATTGAAAAGATACGTATAACTGAATACTGTTATGGTATTTTGAATATAAAACAAAAGGTGTATGTAAAGCTTATTAAATTTCTTGATGAATTTAAATTTAATTGTTAAGAGTACATGGGTTTATTAAGTTTGTAGTAATAGTATGCAAAGTGGAAAGCATACACTAATAAACTGGGTTATCATGAGCTCACCATACTCCAGTGTGCAGTAATAAATAAAGATAAGGTATTATTTGGGGCCCACTTACTCCTGTTTGTATTTAATGTGTTTGAAATTACAATTTTAAAACAAGGAATTTACAAAGATAGCATTTATTGAGGTGTAACTAGAGCACCGAACTATAGATATCTATGAATTATTATTTGTAAATAGCGGTAAATAAATATTGTATGATTGTTGTATTATTTGGTGATCTTATTGAATGGTGTGTGAATGGTTAAGAGAATGGTAGTAAATTTTGGTATCCGAGAAGAGACACAGCTGAGCTAGCCAGGGGAGCTGCTGAAGAAATTAATTTGATGAAGCAGAATCTGGGTAAGAAAATTTTTGTGAAATTTTTATATTTTTGAAAATAAATTTTTTTTTGACTCTGGCGAGGTCCAGAGCTAAGTCACATTCCACGGCAATATATACATATATATATATATATATATATATATATATATATATATTGTTGTGATACTCGTTACTAGTGAATGGCCCCTCGTTCGGGTGCCAAGATTTGCTGTGATCCCCTCAAAATTAACTGGTCCGTTGACTTTCTTCTGCTAATCGCCTCTTGACTCTATCCGCCACGGCAGCTCACCTAGATAAAGCTTTTATCCTCATTCATAAAAAAAACACATTCCTACCACAAACATCAACGTTAATTCTATTTACACCAATATTCACAATACATTAAAATTTCAAAATTAAATTTCAGCATAAATTGCAGCATCATAAATTTTCCTTGTAGGATGTCCTTGTAGGATGCATACTAATTAAATAAACAATATTTGCAGACCTGAGTCTGAATAAAAGGGAGCATCTCCCACCCCTTTACGTTAATTTAACAGGTTAGTCTAATTGAGCTCAAAGACAGACCCAAATTTACATCATAATCAAAAACATAAACCTGATAAATACTCCTTTCTACTTATACAAGAAAATTTTACCTTAAAATTAAAAATTTGTTGTTTATACAAATTTACTACTGTCCATTTTTATCAAACAAATTATAAAGATATTCAACACACACCAAAACATCTAAGATCGAACAAAATGCATAATTTACCTGAAGGTTAATGCACTCGTGGCTTCAATGTACATCGGACTTGCTAATCACACCATTCCAGCTGGTTTATGTTTACTTATTCGTCTTTCTGGCCGCCTTTAAAATTTTTCTACACCACCATTCGTCTAAAAGGTTTCAGGGTTTCTCAGGAACTCATCTAAGTATATCGAAATCTTGTTTTGTGGATCCAATCACGTTTACGAAAAAACATTTGATTACTAACACTCCCGATACATAGCACTGAAATTCATAATTCTTTCACGCTATACCAAAAACTGCCTACTTCTATTTATTTATTTATCGTTATTAATTTGGATAATTGGTACAGTAATACCCGCAAATATAACTAGACTTTGTTACCTTTATTTATCTTCTCAAGTGTACTAATAACTTTTATTGTAGCACGTAATCACCACGTATACTACTTAAAGTATCGAATAATCAAAAAAATAAAGAGCAAAACTGTTTAAAGTATCGAATAAAATCAAAAATATAAGAGAGCGAAACTCCTATTAGCCCGGGTTTATATAATGGCTCGCTTGCAAGTCGAATTTGTCCCGCAACGGCCAATTTTCAGAAATTCGCATTCTATTTTCCCTTCCGATGTCTCGGTACAATGATTCTACTGAAATTTGCACTCGTCCGCGTTGAAAATCTAAGAAATTTCCACACGGCTTGCAACACGTCCGAGAACAACTAATTAATTTTACACACCAACCAATACGCCACCAATATGCCTTCCCCTCTCATGTTTGCATCTTATTTCAACCTTAATCGCCAATCTAGTCTGTTCGTTCTATCTAATACCTGTGCGCTTGTTTCACATTTTCCCCCTCATTTAACTGCTAATGCATTCCATCTCGCTTGTCTGTATACCACAAACTCGCTTTCTTACTTGCACTCATATAGCTTAAAGCTTATCAACTATCATATTCATCGTTATTCTTTGCAGGTGTTCCTGAGTTCTAATACGCCGAAGTCTTTTGCGTGCCTTTCCATGTCTTTATAATTTCTCGATAGTTTTAGTACTTGGAAAGATTAAATTTTATGCTCCACGGTTTTAATAACGCGTATTATCTAATGAAATCCTACATTACTTCTTTTTAAACGTTGATTATGATTATATACAAACCCTATATTCTAATTAAATGATTTAAATCTACACAGTAGGCCTTTAATTAAGCGTACTATTTTCCACTGCTTTAATATACACGGTGTTTAACATTATCTAAACAATATAAACCCTATGTTTAAAAGTAAATGACGAATTTATCCAATATACCTTTAAATGAAGCGTATTATTACCCAAAGCGTCCTTATACACGGTGATTAAAATTATTTGATGTCGTTAATTAATTTTCTACCCTGGTCTAAATTTCAGTAATATATACATTGAAATCGTGTTCAATTTTTTGAGAATTGTCCAAGCTTGTTAAGTTGTTTTTAACCTTCCCAGTTACCAGTTCTTCTGCTGAACGATCCTTCTTTAGTTTAAAACGAATAAAAAATTATCTAAGAAATACCCAACACCAAGTAGGCTTTTAGCGTTGGCATTAATGAACATAGAAGGTGCTCTTTTAGATCATTTAAAGTCCTCCCCACTCTTTGAGGAAGACGTTATTGACGATTTCAGTGAAAAACAGACGAATTCATTTGATTTTAAAAAAATAATTGCCAAGTTGCTTGTATATTTAGCTTTTTATTTTGTGTGGTTAGTAGATTATTATTATTTTTACCCTTTTTTTGGATTGCTAGATTTGTTTAATCAATCTGTACAAAATTACTTTAAATTCAACGCTTATACGTTTTTCTTGGAAATTACATACCTTAATGAAAAAGTCACACAACGCTACTGGAAAAGATCCATTTAGAGGGATGCGAAGAGTATGTGATTTCTTCAAATTAATGGTTGCATCTTTTTACTTTAAAAGTACTTTACGAGATAATACCCTGTGAATTTTAGAGGCGTTTGCTAATATTTTCTTTATAGAACAGACGATATATTTCGAAGTATTTACTTGATGTATAAAGCAATTTCTCACTATTTTTCCCTACTTGTAAGTTAAAAATAATTAATTATACAAAATCACGCGACTGCAAACACATAATCGATGTGGAAACTTGTATTCCATTTAAAAATTATGTAAAATTATTATGTTGATATTGCACGTGATAAATACATGTGTAACAACTTGTAGTTATAAATTAATTTAAATTTCATATTTGTCAAACAGAAATGACCATTAAATTCATTAATAAATCGCTACCTACGCAGTTCTTTTCATAAAACGATAAAATCAAAAAGCTTGAAATAGGTATTGGTTCGTCGATCAATTTTGAACAGTAATGACATTGCCCTTAGAGAATATCTCACGTCTCCATGGCTACAGCACGTTTCTCGTTTAAATTAGGCTCCTCTGAAACTTCTAATAAAATATATGAAATTCAATAAAAACTGTAACGATATTTTTATTCAAGAGCATTATATTAAATTGTATAGTTTACAGTACACATTTTAGTTGTTCTCTCGGATCATTGAATAAATAATAATAACTATGTGTTAATGGGGTTTATCTATTCCAAGTGGTGCAGAAAAAAATAATTGGTTGCCTAACTATCACCTAAAAAAATCCGTATTTTGTAGGTGTATTCCTTTATGTTTTGGCAGTTCAAAATTAATTTTTTGGAATTTTTGTTGTTCGAGTAAAAGAGGGCGGCTATTTTTATTTTAAGCCTTACGCTGTTTTTTGTATTTGTAGGCATTCAAGCTTTTCTAAATTACACGGTACCGAATTGTCTTATGTTTACCAAATAAAGTGCATTAGATTTATAATATTCCAGAGCACGCTGCACTTTGGCACACTGGAGCTAAAATGTTGATACGTTTTGAAGCGCACGGGTCAGACAGAAATAGAAAGGATACTTATAGTGAGGACCCGCACAAATCGCGATTACAAAACAGAGCACAAGAAACGGAGAGATACCAGGCTAACTACCAATACGGAGAGGAGGGATTCTCAGCAAAACAAAAAATATATATCGTCATCCATTTTCTATTTACATCATCATCATCATCATTGGGTCTTCAGCCCTAGAACTGGTTGGACGCGTACCCTCATTGTTTCCTAGTCTGAACTAACCTACACATTTCCCTGAAATTTGCACAGTCTGCATCTATCACTATCTGTGTGCGAAAGTCTGATCTCGGTCTACCTCTACCTCTCTTTTCCTATCTCTGCTTGTAGTATCCCGTACTATTCCCCAGAAATGCCTTAGAACGTATCCTGTTCTTCTATTTCTCCTATTTTTTCATTTTCCACAGATATCTTTATTTCTCTATTATTTGTACAACCTATTTGTTATTAACTTTGACTGACCATGCTACCATCCTCATATATCTGAAGCACAACGTTCCAGAAGGCTTCCATCTCTTTCTGTCTGCTTTTCCTAGTGCCCCTATTTCATAAATGCACTGTGCTGTGCTCCACACTATGCTTTCTTCTTGTATCTATGTTCGTTGTCTTTGAACATAGCTGCGGTTTTTCTTGTTTCATGCAGTTTGGTCACCTTCTTTTGTTTTACAGTTATGTACCCTATTACCCCGATATTCAGTGGTATTTGAAGAGGGTAAACAGCCTTCGGCTGCCAAATTCCCCCAGCACCTGACCTTTTGTCGAATTAATAGTTTTTCCAATTTATCCTTTCGCACAATCAACATTAGTTGAAAGTATTTCACAACTAACACCTGTAGTTGTTTATAATAATCATCAGATTTAAGAGCACTTATTTTTTTGTCATTGGGTTTTACATCTTGAAACTAGTCGGACTTGTACCTCAGCTTATTTATGTTCTGAGCTAGCCTACGCAGTTCCCTGCAATTCTCACAACAGCCGATATACATTATAATTTGAATTAGGGCCGTTATACTTGCGGCCACGTCCCCAATGCTCCACCCGGAGGTACTACATTGGGTTTAAACGCGAAAAATAAACGTGCTTCTTATTAATTCTAACTTCATAATTAATCCACCTTAAAAAAAATCTGCCCATACAGAAGCTGCGTACAGCATTGCCGGCTCAATTGCTCCGGCATAAACCGTCCTCAGCGATTCGCCCCTGAAGCCCCAGTTTATTTTAGCCGCCGCCATCATTTTATTTGATATTTCGCCGCCCTTACTTTTTACGTATTGTACGTGCGCTTTCCAATTTAATTTATCGTCGATCTTGACGCCGAGGTCGGTAATACAATCTTTAAACGGGATTTTCTCCCCTCCTAGCTCTAACCTAGGAGGTCTCTCTCCTGGTTTCGTGCCGAAATAAAGCGCCTCTGACTTTGCCGTGTTAAATTTTAATTTTACCGCCTGCGACCATTCGTGTAATTTATTAAGCGCCTCGTTCGGTTTTGTGCGCATATCTATTAACAATCTCGATCTTACAATTAAAAGCGTGTCATCCGCAAACCCAACGATTGAGCATCCTGCGGGCAACTTGACCCTAAAGATGCTCTCATACAACAACTTCCAAAATGTGGGACCAGAACATGACCCCTGCGGGCATCCCCTTTCCACCTCACGCGACAGAAATTCACCCGGAATTTCAACCTGTGCCAATCGCCCCGAGAAATAACTCTTGACCAAAGACATCAAGTTTCGCGAACAACCCCTACGATCTAACTCGCAAACGATTAATGGTTACCAGGCAGCATCAAATGCTCCTGAAATGTCCAAAGCAACAACGACACAGTACTCTTTAGCATCTCTCGCCTGCTTTATTTCCCCTACAACGAACTCTAACGCGTCGATAACCGACTTACCCTCCACGAAACCAAACTGTCGGTTATTAAAACCGCCGCTGTCTCGCACTAGGTGCTCAACACGCGTAGTCATAACGCGATCTAAAACTTTCCCCAGCACCGGTAGCAAGCTAATTGGACGATAACTGCCCGGATCTGACGCATCCGCCTTTTTAGGTTTGGGTATAAATTTCACGTTCTGGATTTTCCAGCAACGCGGAAAAACGCCCCTTTCTAAACAAAGATTAAACAACCCGACAAAGACACACGGGGCTAACAGGCACGCCTCCAGAGCTGCGTCTGAAGTGATTCCATCATGCCCCGGTGCCTTCTTAGAGTTCATCCTCCTAAGAGCCCTGACGACTTCGTGCACTAGGATTGCCTTATTGGCACCTGTTCCTTGCGCCTCTGCAGCTTCCCGACGTACTATATCGTGCGACCCTTCATCCCCCTTGGGATTATCCGATGGGAAAAATTTCTCTAGTAAATATTCCGCCGTGGTTTTAAAACCTTCCGTGTATTCGCCATTTGTTTTCTTTATATTACTGAGCGCGATTTTTTGTTGTTTTCCTCTAATTACGCGGTATGCGGTTCCCCAGGGTTCTTTCTCTGAGTTTCGCGTGCAGAATTCTTTAAATTTATTCGTTCGCGTTTCTTGTATTAATATTTTATATTCGCGGTAACTTTGATTATATTCTATTCTCCGTTGTTCTCTCATATCTCCCGAGCCGCGTTGATAGCGGCGCCTTAGGTTACGCGTTCTGTCCGCTTGGTGGTTAGTTCCCGGGTGCACAAGGGTACGCTGTCTTTAAATGTTCTCTTTTGTGGCATGGAATACGATGACGCGTCTACCACCGCGTCGTTTAATGTTTTCGCGAGTGTTTCTACTTCGTCTGCCTCTCGGCAGTGAAATAGCCCATTTTCGAGCAAAGGGATACTTTCGCCAAATTTTTGTTTAAATCGCCCCCAATTTGCTTTTTTATTACAGAACCGCGGAAATATAGTTAGCTGCTCGTTTGCGTTTGTTTTGGTTTCAACGTTCCATGTTATTAATTTATGGTCAGAGAGCGTTTCCTCGTCCGACCTTAATTTCCAATTACAAATCGTTTCTAACATTTTGTGCGAGACTGCAGTAATATCTATAAAACTGCTGCCTCTATGCCCCTCAAACGTAGGTGAATCATTAGTGTTTATCACACTAAGGTCCCATTCCGTAAAAAGATCAGCAACCTCCGAGCCTCTATCGTCATCGATGGGACTGTCCCATAGTGGCGACTTGGCATTAAAATCTCCCCCGATGATTAGATTTTTATTCTTGCCGATTTTACGAATAATATTATCTTCTTGATTTATCAAGTCTTCGGTTTGGGAATTTTCCCGTCAGGAATCGACCGGCGGGAGGTGCGCGCTTATTACGTAGAACGCATTTCCCCCTGATTTGATTTCGGCCGTCGTTAAAAATTCGTTCGATACATTATTTAATATAATTCCGGCGCACGTCCCATTATTTATTATTATTCCGCTACGCGGTCTTTCACCATTCGCGTTTAAGACGGTAATCCCCCTCACAAAACCTTTTATTTTGTGGCTATACAGGTGCGGTTCCTGTATAAGCTCGATGTCGATATTATTTTCGATGAATAACTTTACGAAGTTATTTGTTGCCCCTTTCCCGAGATTTAGTTGCGCGAATTTTATCTTCTTGCTTCTTATGGACTTTGTTTTATCTTCATAGTCCATAATCGATGTTTCGTGTGATTGCGTTCTTCAGACGCTGCATCGTGGGGCATCTACTCGACTTGGCGTCGTGGCGTGTATCGACCTTCACGTCACCGCCAGTTCTGTCGTTTGTCCTGGCGCAAACCACACAGCAAGGGACTGTCTTCCGGCAATTCTTGAATTCATGCTCGACCTCGGCAAAGTTACCGCACCAGTGTACCTTCTCCCTGCATTCCATCGATCGATGGCCGTACTCGTAGCACCGGTAACACTGGGTCAACGAGAAGTGCTCCCGGGCCCATACTCTTCGCCACCTGAGGTTAATAGCATCAGCTAATATACGCCTTCGAAGTGTGGGGGTCACTTCAAAGACTACGTTGGCGAAGGAACCCTAGGGCCCTTTCCGCCAAACCTGAATTTCTCTCTCAGGTGGTCTTCTAGCTTCAAATCACCGATTCTGGCTCGCAATCAACCGCACGAGCTCTTCAGCCTTCATCCCCGCTTCGATCCCCGGAAGAACGACCCGTGGACGTTTCTTCTCGATAGTCTTCGCTACGAGTTCTTTGCAGTTCCCGCCGATCTTCAACTGCAGCTTCTTGGCGTCGTGGCGACCTGCGCACTCCACAACGACACCGCCCCGGCGCGTCCTACGAGCCCCGGCAACAACAAACCCATCTCGAGCGGGATCGACCTTCTGCTTTAGGGTCGTCATCACGTCGTCCTTCTGGCCTGGCCTGGCGTCGACCCTGACAGCATACGTTGGGGCAGAACCTGAAGCCGCAGCGGCGTAGGAGACCTTGCGCTGCACCGACGCGCCCTGACTGGCCTCCTTAAACGACAGAATTCACCGCCGGACTTCCCCCAACAACACTTGCTCTCCCTGAACCATCTAAACAAAGACGTAGCACCCTAACCATACCTATCAGTTGGTTCGTCACGTCGCGGATATCATCCACGGCGTGCCGAACCATCTTCCTATCCTCTACGACGATAGTGGCGGAGGTCGTCGGCACCTTCCCATAGACGGCAGCGTGCGCCTTCCTCACCCTGAACTTCAAGAGTTCCAGCTCATCGAGGTCGCTAGCATCAACGCTACCGTTGCTGCTAGTCGACATCGCGCGCTGGACTCGAAGTAGAGGGCAATTCTGACGCCGCAACCACCACGGGAGGCAGCGGCTCCCCATCGCGGTGGACCACCATGCTGGCAAAACTAACAGCAAAGAATGACACCTAAAACGCAGCTCAAAAACGACCTGACCGTTACGACGCTAAAAAAACGACGCTAGAAGAACGCAAAGAGTTGGTCCAATAAAAATATTTTGGTTAAGGGTGAACCGTAAACAACCCTGTATTTATTTAAACTTCGAACCATCCAATTAAATTTCAAATTTAACAAAAATGCAATAAACACTAAGCGTCAAAATAACAACTAGAACCAAATAAAATCGCTAACCCAATAAAAATACCTCGATTAATAAATATACCCTAACAAACACTATTTATTTAGTTTAAATTTTTAAACCGCCAAATCAAATTTAAATAAGCTAATTACTTCAAAATATCTAATTTATAAATAACAACACTAATTTTAAATGTGTAATTAACAAATAAGGTAACGTCAAGCGCTATCGGATTGCGGTACCGGAAACGCACTTTCAACTGTTACACCGCTTAATTACACCAAGAATTGTTTTAAAGGAGTCTTTAAGTACGGGTGGACTTAAAATACGGAAAATTTATATAAAAATTGTTTTAAAATTTACAATTTTTGAATTATTTATTTGATTTAAAAGGGCCTAGATTTTTGTTTTTAGGTTATTATTTGATTACACGCGCACTATAAAAAATTCACACACTTTTTGGTTGTTTTGCCCGGTTTTTTAACTCGATTTACACGGTTTTTGTTTTAAATTTATTAAAAACGCCTTTTTAAGTTATTTCGAAATTATTTTTGAGTATTTGTTTAGTAGATTTTTGTCGAATAGACTTCGCCTGGGAATTCCAATTCTTACAATACAAACATTAAGTATAATGATTAAGGCGGCGAGCTTTCGTTTGTTGTTCGATATATATTGACAGACAATATCTTCTAATCTTCTGAGTTTAACCTTTTATTACGGTACACCAAAGCCAAAGGTTAAACCAGAAGTTTGTACGTCATGTACTAACATGGATACTCCACATCCTGCCGACAAGGTGCACCAAATCCTACCACCAGGGCCTGGACTTCCACCAAAGGAAGTTACTTCGTAAAACATTATGGTATCAGCATCTGCTGCTGAATGCAGTTCATCGAGACCTGAAGTCCAAGTCGTCCGTGACGTCCTTGTCTTCGCCGCTCACCATTACTGAACCGGACTTAGCTGCATGGACGTGCGAATACCATACCCCGCACCAGTTCCAACATCTTTTACGAAGAATCCGCCATCAGTATGTCGTTCCACGCCTCGTATCACCGATAAGGGAACTCGTACAGTACATGGCACCGGCGTTGATCGACCTGTCACGTAGAACACCGTATACCGACGTCCGATCCAACAAAACTGTTACCTGCAGATCCCAAGCGACAATGTATCTGTGAGTACTTACTCCTATGTTAATACATTTTAGCGTAGGTTTCTTTTTGAGCCGCGTTTCTTAACAGCAACACGCATCAAAGTTCAAAGTGAATCCAGTACGCGAATTTCATTTATTCTTGTGTACAAACATTACACGCATTCAAAGCCACACTATAAATTTTCTAACGCTAAAGGACATTTGCATTTCTAGCGTTAACAAATTTTGTTCACATTAAAAGCTCTATTCTCATGCATAAATTCAAGGATATTTGTATACTGCATATGCATGTAGAATCTCATGTAACTGTTATTTTCAATTTAATGTTATAGTATATACTTCTTGCAGCCATTATAAATAAATTATACACATTTGTTGTCTCTATGCATTAACCAAACAAAAGGTGATCCCACAAAAGTACAAAACGGTGACTGAACACCCACATCTGCATTGTGATTTTGAAATTGATCAAATGGTAAAAAGTAACCTTTATTCTGATTCTATATGAAAACATTCGCCTTTCTTGGATTCTGGAGGGTTGATGATGGTGGGCGGACGTCTTCGTAATGCCTTACGATTTTAAGCATCCTTTATTGCTGCCTAAACGTTCACAGCTTGTCGTCCTCGCACGTGATCACTATCACATTGTTTCCTTGCCTTCCGGTCCTTCGACAACTCAAACTCTGATTCAGCGCAAGTTTTGGATCGTCGGATTACGATCTTTAATTCGGCAACGAACTGGCAAGTGTTTGTCATGTTTTCGATTTGGCTCCAAACTTCAGCAATCAATTATGGTTGATTATGCTTGCGCCACGTGTTCTAATTAGTAGAGCGTTTACTAAAGTGGGTGTTGATTTCGCAGGTCCGTTTCTGATTAAAACTTCCAAACACCGAAATGCCTCAATTCAGAAGACCTATTTATATATATTTGTCTATCTATGTACCAAGGCCGTACAGTTTCTGAATTATCAACTGAAGTTTTTTGGCTTCATTTACTCGATTTACTTCCAGGCGCGGTTCGCTCGGACTACAGGAGAAATTTTATAGGTGCATCTCATGCTCTTAAGGAAGCTAATGATTTTCTATAGTAAAATCAACAATATTTTTGTTATGGCTTTTCGTGAGATTAGGTGGTTAATCAATCTTCCTTACGCCCCAAATTTTGGCGTAATTTGGGAAGCTGGTGTAAAGTCCACTAAAACTTTAATGTTGCGTACCTTGGGTAAGCAACCTCAGAATTTCGAGCAATTTTCAACTGTTTTCGTGGACATCGAGGCGCTGTTAAATAGCCGTCCCTTTGTTCCATCTTTCGATTCTAACGACGGCACTGACATCTCACTGCCGGACACTTTCCCATAGATGGTCCTATTCTTAACCAACCCGAAATTTCCTATTCTGAAGACCAAAATCTTAACTCTCGCTGAAAGCGGCTTTGTCAGTTGACTCAGTTATTTTGACGAAGATGGTGTAAAGAATATCTGAACACTTTGGTACAATGGAGTAAATGGCAGCCATGTGTTGGGGATCCCAAAGTGCGGAACTTAGTATATGTTAAGGGTTTGGAAACTTCACGCTTAACTTGGTCATTGGCAGTGTAATAGAGGAATTCCCTGGTTCCGATGGTGTTACCAGAATGGTTTCCGTAAAAACAACGCGTAATATAAATAAACTTATTTTTCGTCTGAAAAAAGAGTAATTTTCTTTCAACTTTTATTTATTCATCCTTCTTAATAATTCTAAAATTAATTAATATTTATTAGTTTCAGGTTTCCGCGTTTCGCGTCTTGTCTCGTATTTCATTTTGTTTTTAAAGATGTTTTTTGTGGTACCTTTTGTGTTCAAACTTCATTGTACGTTCCCGTACCGGGTATCCTTATTTCCGACTGGAAGGTCCGGTCCTAGTGTTCTTTAGTTATTTAGCTTAATATTTTGTTAATTTTAGGTGGGCAGTATGTGCGCGCCTTTTAATCCTTTCGTATTTGCGATTATACGCTTCGCGTCCTTAATCGCCTCCTAATATTTTACAACGACTGTCTTTCGTAAAAGTACTAATTTAACTCTAATAGTAGAATTCTTAAAGTCTATCGCTTACACTGTCGATTAAGGGATCTTGCTCCGCAGGACATATCAATCATCTTTTGTGTAAAAACACTTTGTTAATGCGACGGTAAACTTCGATAACTACAGATGGTGAGACCAGTGGACATGTATACTGTAGTAAGCGTAAGACTACGGATTCCAAGGTCCCGAGTTCAAATCCCGACACGGCCGACTGCTAGAAAAATGGCAGGCGAGCATTTTTCACAAATATTACGCCTTCGTTCGGATGAGAGGTTAAATGGAGGCCCCGTGTGTGAGTGTTGTCACGCACGTTAAAGATCCCTACCTTGCCTGGAAGGCAAGGGTTCGGCAAAATTCTAAATTTCCAGACAACAAAAAACTCGCCTCCTGGCCAATGTAGTACCTTCAAGTATTTACCTAAGTTATTAGATTTAGCGGTGTTCAAAAAACCAGAAGTAAAAAACGTCGACTTTTTGACAGGAGTTCGTATCTGTATAACAAAACACCATGGCAACGCACAGCACACTTTTAACTATGTTTTCGCAGTACATCAATAACACAGAGTAGCTTGAAGGCTGAATCGCGACAAATCTAATGACATTCAATGTCCACAGAGCGGATGCGAGTTTACTTGTAAGCTTCATCTTATGTTATAACTAACGTAAATTAACTATAAATACAAACGGAACACCCTGCGTTTACATTCTAATTTAATTATTTTGGTCGTACGCAGACCAATTGGCCTTACAAAATGTTTTCATAAATGTAATCTATAGTCTTGCGATGTTTAAATAATGTAAGAATATCGTATTAAACTTTAAGTACAATTAAAATTATAATTAAGTTATAAGTCCATCGTAATAAACAGCATTTAAAAGTAATATCAATTATGTGTGGATGAATATATTTTGCACGACTCGTCAACAGCCAATTATGAGTTAGCATTTGACCGGCAATTTTAAATCAGTTCTAATTAAAAGACAGAGAATAGGAGAACTTGATAGAATTAATCCCAATTCAAACATTATTGATGTACTTTTTGAATTTGCGTACACTATGGATGCGGCACGTCAATCGCTAATAAAGCACAACGTTAAAGAGTCTAACCAAATAATATAAATGAAATACAGTAAAAATTGATACTCTCCAATTGGCGTTACTTGTTACTTGTTAATGAAATTCACGTACGTCTTAAGCCTACGGGAAACTAGGTTCATTATCTTCTTAAACGAACAATAGAAGACTAATTATTAACCCTTAGAGAAGGAAGCATCGATAACAATAATTATACAGTTGAAGAGGTCGACTTTGTTAGAATCGTAACATGGTTAGTAAAGCGTATTTCTAGTGATGAATTCAGAGGCAAGAATAAATGGAATTGCTGGCTTAGACCTGCTCGCTCGTGGTTTCCGGAGCTTAAAAGCTTTAGCACTTCTGGGTTCGATCGTTTCAGCTTGTGTAACAAGCGGCACATTTTGATACCAATATTTGATATAGGTTCATGTAAAGCACTACAGCTTACAGAAGAGAACATAAGACCCCGAAAATATGTGAACTAAAACGCATCATCGACGTATGTAGCAAATAAAAGAAAAATGATAGAATTAAATATATATTACGCAACAGAAGTCGATTTTCCTCTTTTCTAGCGCGGAATAAATTAATATTCGAAGCGATGGTTTAAACGGTAAGATTTGTAATTGACAGTATTGTACTTTCTGTGTGTAATATACAATTAATATATATATATATATATATATATATATATATATATATATATTGCTGTGTTACATGGATTAAAAATCGAACCCCTCTAATTATCAATTTTATAACAAATCGAAAATTTGCACACAATAGAAAATTTTCAAAAAAAACATTAATTTCTTACCCAGATTCCTCTCTTCCTCGGTTGAATTGCTTTCTTCAACTGCTTCCCTGGCTAGCTCAGTTGGGCCTCCTCTGGGATACCTAGATTCACTCTCATATTCTCTATCGTTCACGCACACTCTCAATAAAACCACAAAATAATACAACAATTATACAATATCTATTTTCCACTATTTACAAATAAAACTTCAAAATTATATACATCTCAGTGGTCAAGTTACACCTCAATAAATTCTATTTAGTAAAGTCCAGAATTTTAACTAGCAATATCAAACACATTGAATGTAACCTGAGTAAATGGGCCCTGAATTAATACCTTATCTTTCTTTCTGTATTTATAATTAATTTCAATTAGGCAACTCTGGAGTATGGTGAGCTCATGATAACCCAGTTAATTATGATTAATGTATGCTCTTTACTTGGCATATTTTTATTACAACCACAACAAAAACCCATGTACTCATAACAAAAAAATATTTAAATTCCTGAGGAACATTAATCAGCTTTATATACACCTTTAGCTTTATAGTTAAATATCACAATAACAGTTAGTTATACGTATTACTTCCAATACTCCAAATAACGTAAAATACCATCATAGTTCACTCTCGCCCATCACAATAACCTTCATAGTTTATCAACAACAACAAATTCTAAAGCGTTACCTGGAATTTCTTGAAGATCCCTGCTTCGTTGATGATGCCATTAAGTTGTTTCGTGGTAATGCTCTGCTCCCGCCTCCAGATATTAGTAGTTGAACACCCTCTACGTCGTGCTGCAATGCTGTTCATACACGGTACATACAACTCCAAATCCAATTATTACTCTTCTTTGATAATTGTTTAATTTAATCCACGTTACATAACGTCACTACACGAGCTTGTTAAAAAAATGTATGTGGCACCTCAATAAAATTTAGACTCGGCACTATCCGCCTACAAATTATGAGACTAACAACGTACTATTTAATTAAAAATAATTTTCTATACTTACAAGCTCGTGGTAACTTCGGTACGTAGTCTGAAGCGATTAAAATACTAAGGGACTTTTATTCATTTTCAAAAAGTATTTATACCATTTACGATGCCACCTCTCGGCCGCCTTTCACCCGAAGTCCTTCATTCACAATAATATTTCTTAAAATTTTGGGTTCAACCGATTACTGAATCCTCGAAATTCAGCGCGTCGTTAACGATATTTTCTAAAAAATTAACATTCAATATTCCCGTGTTTGTCTGATGTACAAGTAACGATATTGACCAATAGTCTATGCATTGACGTCTTACAAATCCCTCCTACATTAACGCTGTCCTTTTCTTATGCATATCTACGTCTCTTTCTAACCTTGTTTGAGTGGTAGAAATCGATATTCCTGTCCATCTGCTATCTAACCCCACGTGGACTAGCATACGTGCTTTAAGTAACCCCTTATTAGCGTTTAATGCGAAAACATCCGATCGTTTGTACAATATACCTAGAATCTTGAGTTTTATCTACACAAAATAAGTGGAACCTGACATTTAGAAAACATGGAGGTGTTTAATTAACGCTCGTTTTAAAATAACATTTCTAGGATTTCGCTTTTCAAAGTATTTCATATCCAACAGCTGTTCGTTTGTTAGCAACGCGTTTCACCTTGGTATTATCGATTTTTCAAGCTCTTATGCGTTTTAAACGTTATATTCCTTTGATTTCAACTCAATTAAATTAAATAATTATTTCCATTGGCTTATGCAATTTATTTTCTTTACGCACCTATTAATTCTTAACCCCTAATTATAAAATAATGGTAATACTTGATACTTTAAATTGAATAAAATTAGATAAATTTCACACGTAAATTTTGGTTGTTTCCTTTATACAGGGTGTTTTGAAATTGCTTTGTTTATATTTACATTTAACCCTTTAAAACCACTACAATATATATATATATATATATATATATATATTATAGTGGTTTTAAAAGATCAAAAATAAATATAAACGAAGCAATTTCAATACACCCTGTATAAAGGAACAACCAGAAATTACGTACGAAAGTTATATTAGTTAATTCACTTTAAGTATCAGGTATTAACGAAATTTTACAAATAATGAATGAAATTTAAGTAGGTTTGCAAAGAAATTAAATGGTAAAAGCCAATGCAATTATTTTATTAATTTAATGGAATTTAATTAAACGGTTATTCACGTATAATATGCATAAAAGCGTTGCTAACAGACAAATATATCGGTGGGATTAAAATACGCTGAAATACAACTCCGAGAAATGTATTTAAAACGTTCGTTACGATTGAACACCTGCGTATTTTCTAAATGTCAAGTTCTTAATTTTTGTAGATAATAAACAATTTCAGAGAATATCGGGTAAACCGTCGCTTATATTCGCTAGAAATACTAATGAGGGGTTATTTAACTCACGTAGAAAGTCCACGTGTGGTAGACAGCGCACAAACAAGGATATCGATTTCCTACCACTCAAGCAAGGTTAGAAAGAGACGTAGAAAACGTATAAGCATGAGACCACTATAGTATAGGAGGGATTTGAGAAACGTCATTCGGTCTACGATTTGTCGATATGTTTAGTTTGACTTGATATAACCACGAGGATAGTGTAGCGTAATTTTCTTAAAATATTATAACGAGGTACTGAAATCCACGGATTTGAAAATGGGGTTGAGTGCAAAATTGTGAGAATGTGTTGTTGTGAGCAGGGGATTTCGGATAAATGTGGCCTGGAGAGGTTACATTGGAAGGATATAAATATTCTAGAGAGCTAGCACTAGCTCTCTTCTCTTTTAACTTCGTGCCTTATTATTTCGATCATCCCAAAAGCACGTATGAAAGTTAACACGAGTTGTAAGTATTATCAAATTATTTAAATTGTATTGCATAGTGGTAGCCTCTTAAATTAAAACGCGGTTAGTGTGCCGAGATTGCAATTTTTATTGAGGTATCACCTATAATTTTTTTATCAATACGTGTCGGGACATTAAGTAACGTAGATTACTGTGAAAGAAGTGTAATTGAAATGAAATTTGGAATTTGGTTATACCGAGAAGGCGGCGTTGGCGGATCAACTTAAATGGAGTTCGTCTAGTAATAGCGAGAAACGACCTGCCGACCAGATAGAAAAATACATGGCATTATCTACAGAGCGGAGATCTTCTAAAAATTTCCAGGTAACGATTTAAAATTCTGATTCCTATAAACTGTAAATATTGGGGTGGCGTATGAGAGTGTTTTTCAAGGTAGTGTGAATTATTTACGTATTGAACAGAATATGTGTAAATAACATTATTACGGTATTCAACTAGAAATTGAAGGTGTCTAGAAAGCTTTTAAACGTTCCATCAGAACGTGAAATTTTGTGAAGAGTACATGGCTTTGTTTTTTTTATTTTAAGAGTATGCAAAGTAGAAGGGCATACATTATGCAGAATTAGTTGGGTTATTATGAGCTCACCATACCCCACAGTTTACTTAGATTATTAAAATAAATAAATAAATTATAAAGAAGGAATTTTAGAGAAAGTATTATTCAAGGTCCATTTACTCCGAGTACATTTTATGTGTTTGATGATTTTAAAATTAAATACAGGACATTACAAAATAAGAGTTACTGAAGTGTAACGTGAACAATAAAATATGGACAATGTTAAATTGCATTTGTAAATAGGAATAAATAAAAGGTTGTATGTTGGTTGTATTTTGTGGTTTTATTGGAAGTGTGCGTGAATGATATAATATGAGAGTGAATATAGATATCCAAAAGGAGGTCCAAATGAGCTAGCCGGAAGCAGTTGAAGAAGGCCATTCAACCGAGGAAGAGAGGGAAACGGGTAAGAAATAATTTTTTTAAATTATTTAATTTTTGAATTTTCGAGTTTTGAAAAATATATAAAATTTTCGAATATATTTATGGTTGGTAAGGATCATACCCGAGTTCCACGGCAATATATATATATATATATATAAATTGCTATGATTATAGGGTTATTTAAGGTCATATAAGGTCACAAGGGACGTATACCTCATGTAAATATCATGAAACCCACAAAAACCAAACATTAAAACCTAAAAAAATTCATTCATCATAGAAAACCAAATACAAATCACCCTGTATAAAATCAATAACAAGCTACAATTAATGAAAGGAAGCCCATTCCGTAATACCTTTACTACATTCATTAAAATCCGCATATGACGTTTTTAGACGTCATGTGCACTGTCTATTTAATGTTACACTTTGGAGTTCAGGCCACCAACAGACGTCATGAGTTTTTGCATTTGATTTTGGACAAAATAATGGTATGGTAAAAAGGAAAATACTGTAATCCACATTCATATTACTAATAACAAAATTAAATATGTACACTCGGATAAAACAAACAGAAAAATATAAAAATAAATCAAATGTTGCTTACAAATACTGATTTTTCAAAAATAAAAGTCTTTGAATGCAATCACTGTAGCAAACACGAGTTCCAATTAAAACTCCAAAATCAATAGAAAATATAGTCTATACACCACATATAAAAAAAATATAGAAGAACAAAGTAAATTACAAAATTTTGAATTTATACACTTTTGTAGTACTCAGAAAAACATTTTCCACTAGCACACAATGCGGATCTTGGGCACGTAGAACAACAGTAGGCGGTTTCTTTACAGATTTTGTTTTTGTAGCATACCACACACCATCGGTGCAACACCTTCTTTGTTCAGTCGACAGATTCTTTTCTAAAATGTGTTACGCACATTTTCCTGGGACTGCTTCTCGAACAACATTTGATAATGCAAGCATCTGTCTTCTAATATGCAGACGAAAATCATACAGAGACATACGTGGTTGCGGCCCATATTTTTTAAAAATACGGTAGGAATTTAATAATAGCATATGAAAGATGTGCACGCCTAATTTGTTATACCACCTTATACAGTTCCTTTCTAAAGGGTAGTATGCCATCATATGATCCTTGTTATCTATTCCGCTCATGTATTTATTGTATTCGAACACAGCCCTGGGTTTCTGTTGAACTACGTGTGCCGGATTTTCAAATTCCACCATTTCGTTATTATATTGAGTGGATATGTATGCCACTTCTCGCTTATCACGCCATTTCCCTATCATCACACCATTTGCATATCGAGCTGTGGTTTCTCCTGTTTTAGGTTTGGCATTCTTTACATCCAATGATGTGTTTTTCCTATTGCATAGAAGAGTTCCTGAACAAACAGTTGTTCTTTCTATAGCTGGCCGGCCAAATCGTAACTATTATAATAGTTGTCCATAAACAAAGCATGCCCTACATCTAGCTTCTCATTCATCAGATGCAATACAACTTTGGTAGTGTGTCCCTTTCCGCCTTGATCATCAAGTACACCAGTGTACACGGAAAATTTGAGAACAGTCCCGTCAGGTTCGGTCACAGCATACAATTTGATCCCGTATTTATGTTTCTTATTTTTATATATTGGCGGAAAACAAGTCTACCTCGCCAAAGTAGCATTGATTCGTCCAAAGATAAATACCTACCTGGATAATATATCTCTTCCATTCTATTATTAAAATAATCAATAAGTGGACGTATCTTATAGAGCCTATCCGCTGAAGCACGTTCACTGTACACAGGATTTTTCGCAAAATGCAAACAACGAAAAATCAGTAAAAATCTATCGCGGCTCATTTTTGCAGAAAAAATTGGAATATCAAACAGGGGATCCTTGATTGATTGATTAAATTGGGAAGGGTGACTTAAAGCCACGCGCACTTAGGCCTCCTGGTGGGCCCATTGTGGTGCTGCCTTCCTTGCCCTAGGTTGGTCCTTCATAGCTCAACCACCCGACCTTGCAGGTGAATTTGAGGATGTCGGACCAGGGGGTGTCTCGAATTCCGGCCTTCTCGGGCCCAGAAGTCCCCCAGCATAGATCCTCGAAGTCGGGCGAGTACCGGACAGGTGCACAGAATGTGCTCCGCCGTCTCATCCTGCTGTTGACAGCCGCGACAGGTGGGGTTGTCTGACAGACCCATTCTGTGTAGGTGCTTCCTTAACGTGCAATGCCCGGACAGAATACCTACAAGTAGCCGTAGTTTCTGTCTCGGCAAGCGTATGACAAATTTTTCTATTTTGGTCATGGGAGACCTTATGAACATTTTTGCCTGCCGGCAGCTTAATGTACAATCCCACCTATCCTTGTGACGGCGGTGGGTTATTTGTCTTATCATGGAGAACAACACCGATGGCGCAATAGCAACCGATGGCTCAGGGCCGACAAAACCCCGAGCCGCTCCCTGCCTCGCCAAAGAATCGGCCTGTTCGTTACCATGTACTCCTGAGTGCCCTTTGATCCAAACGAGCTCAAGAGCGTTTGTATTAGAAGCGAGCTCGAGAACACGATGGCATTGGTATACCACCCCCGAGAGAAGCTTCTGCTTGTTTAAGCTCAGAAGAGCTGCTCTACTATCGCTCAAGATGCGTATAGCTTTGTTTTGGATTCCACGTTCCAATATGGCGTTAGCGCCATGCATGATGACTGTGACCTCCGCTTGGAAGTCAGTTACCAGCCTGCCCAACACAACACTTTCATGAAGGTCTAGGTCATTGGAGAAAATGCCTGCCCCGGTACCTTCATTTGTTTTGGAACCATCTGTGTAGATGGAGATCTCCGTTAAGGAGGCGTCCTCAGTGTTTAGGCAAACTCCAAAGCGCTTCCTGGAAATCATTATGGGTGCGATCAAATCAACCACTCCTCCCAAGATAGGGGTGTTCTGCACCGCCTCTCTTAGTATGTTGTGGTGTCTACCACCGCCTCCCTTATCGATCCATAGACCTTTGAACCGCAGCCTCATTGCCGCTCTCAAAGCCATCACCTCCACATGTAGGTCCAGCGGAGTGAGGCCTAGCATGGCTTCTAAAGCTGCAGTAGGTGTAGAACGCATTGCACCTGTAATGTTTAGGCAGGCCACTCTTTGGATATGAGTAAGATCTTTAACTGTATGGGCCAGTCTGGTCCTGGGCCACCAGACTACAGCGCCATAGCAGAGCATCGGCCTTACTACCATGATGTATAGCCACAGGGCAGCCTTTGGTAGAAGACCCCAAAGTTTGCCTATGGCACGTTTGCATTGCCAAAACACTTGGTTGGCTTTGCTAGTTTTCATTTGTAGGTGTTTGGCCTAGTTCAGCTTCTTATCAGGTATAATGCCCAGATACTTGACTTTTTCTGATAAGGGCAGAGAAGTTTGGAAGAGCATTGGCAATTTGGTTACCGTCAGCTTCCTTTTATTGGAAAACAACACCAGCGCCGTTTTGTTGGGGTTGATGGTTAAAAAGTTATCAGAGCACCAGAGCTCCGTGATCCTTAGTGCTGCTTGCATCAAATTACACAGCACTTGTTCGAATTTGCCGACTACTAGGATAGCTATGTCGTCGGCGTAACCTATCGTGTAGAAACCTACCTCATTAAGACGTTGGAGAAGGCTGTCCACAGGGGATCCTTTTTCCAATTATCTTGTATACGACTAAGTTGAATAGTTCCCATGTGTAATAGTAACACAAAGAATGTTTTTATTTCTTCTGGTGTTGCTGCTTTCCACCGACTAACTCATGAATGTTCCGCACTTCCCTCACGTAAAAACACTTCACTGGCATAATTATTAGTTTCCAGTGCAATTTGTTCATAGGAAATGTTATTGATTAAAAGACTAAAAAATCAATGTAAGTGTCTCCATTTGCTAAAATAAGCAGCTTCTGCGTTTTTGTAAAATCAAGCTGTAAAACTATTGCAGGAGGGTCATTTGTCCATGTAACAATAGGGTTGTTATCCCTCAGTGGGGCAGATGTAGGCAGATTTTGACTTGTTTGGGGCTGGGGGGCAATATAAAACCAGTCGGGCAAAAGTCGCGAAGGTATAATATTCTCTGTATTATCCTTCCTCATCTTCTTGTTCGACTTCTTCGTCCTCGTCTTCAGAATCCAGCCAACCCGCTTTGAGTGATTCATCTTCTAAGACGTATGTGATATCGTTTATATCAACATCTGAATTATATAACATTTCTAACAAGTCTTCATCCGTTAGCGGAATACTGTAATTGCATATTTTAGCTCTCTTAGAAGAGCAGACAGTATAATTTGAATAAGGGCCGCTATACTTGCGGCCACATCCCCAATGCTCCATCCGAAGATACTACATTGGGTTTAAACGCGAAAATATAACGTGCTTTAAATTAAACCTAACTTCAAAATTAATCCATCCTAAATAAAAATCTAATAACCTGAAACAAAAACTAAAAATAGGGTTTAAATAAAGGTATCCCTAGCGTTGATTTGGAGTGTGTCCGATCAACAAGAGACACGCGAAAGTAAAAGAGGAGGGATCCGTAATACCGGGTAGCAGTCGCCAGCTCTGCTTGCCAGTGCGACCTGAGGGGTCGACTTAAAACTATCCAAAGCTGGCTAACTAATTTTTAAAATGGATTCAAATTTCTAAGCATTCGCCAAATATTTTAATAGTGAATCCAGCTATTTTGACTGCTCTATATATTTACAAGTTCGTTCTCGCTGGTCTAAGTAATTTAGACTAAATCTGTCCCTAGCTTTCCCTATCATGCCCTAAATGATTTATATTATAATTACAATTAGAAGAGCAGACACCTGATGGCCCAGGTATACACGAATCCATTGTTTGAAACGATACTTGCGTAATAAATACAAACTATTATACTACTAGTAAGTGCTAAGATCAAAAACATTCACTTCCACTGCGTGCTTACTGAATACTAGCCTACCGAAACAAAGTTAACGCACGACATCTAAAAACGTCATGCGCATCTAGGTATAGTAGAATTATGACGTTCTTAGGCGTCATGAGCATTGAAAGAGTTAATATTATTCTATTCTGTTTTTACTTACTTAGTATCAGAAATTTTCCCGATGTCTTTCAGCAATTCATTTGACTTTTTTCAAACCTTTTGTGGATATCTTTATCTTTTATTTTCTCAAAATCAAAGTGCCTTTCTCCATCATCATCATCATTTTGTTTTCGACCTTACTTAAGGTCGGTTTGACGCAGCTCTAACTTCTTTTCTATTCTGTGCTAATCTAAAAAGCTCTACATACCCTTCACAACCTAAATTTCTAATAATTTGACTAATATAGTTTGGTCTAGGTCTTCCTATATCCTTCTATCTTTTTCCTATCCAGCTGGCTCTACATAGATATTAGCAACCTGATGGTTGTTAAAGAATTCTAACATGTTCTCCATATTTTCTCCATATTTCTCCATATTTTTTTCAAATTTTTTAATTTAAGCGTGGCTTCATAATTACGATGTTGTGGTCAATGTCTATATTTGCTTCTTGGTAGCGTTTACAGTTTTTTACTCAATTCCTAGCGTTGTCTAATAAGAATGTAATCTATTTGATATTAATTTTTTTATTTAATTTTATTTATTAATTACACTACAGAGTAACTCCAAATGGTACATAGAACATATTAGTAAATCAAACAACAGTCAACTCTGTTGTTTGACATTTAAAAATTATGAGATTTAAAAGTACTAATGCTATTGTGAAACACATCATATTCATTAAAATAACAATTGTAACATTTTAATAATCTGTCAATAAATGCCTTGGTGCCATAATTAGTACGATGGATGATGACTAATGTGAAACAAGGTGTCGCATCGGGTTTCTCTAGATGCAATTCTTAGCGTAATCCTTGCCAATAAACTCACACAATCAATATAAGTATGCACTACCTTGTATATAAAAACTGCCAAAGATACCAAACGTCTGCATTCAAGAGATTGAAGTCCCACCATTTGGAGCCTAATATCTCTTGCAATATTAGCATGTGGAATGCAGAATTTGAACAACAAGTATTTTACAAATTTAGCTTGAACATTTTCTAGTTTGAGAATTGCATATCTGTGAGTAGGAAACCAAATAATGCTGTTATACTCAAGAATGCTACGTACAAAGCTACAATAAAGCATAGTTATGGCTTTAGTATCATTCATATGTAATGTATGACGCTTTATAAAACCCAAATTTCTATAAGCTTTTAAACAAATGTTATCAACATGTTCCGTGAAAAACAAACGATTGTCAAAAATTACACCCAAGTCACTTATTGATTCAACACATTGCAATTGAGATTCGTTGATAACATATGACGAATTGATGGGACTTTGACATTTATAAAAGTGTATTAGGTTACATTTACTAAAGTTGATGTTCAAAAAATTTTGTGCACACTATGAAGAAAAGTTATTGATATCCTGTTGTAGGTTGTTGCAATCATCGATGCACGTTATAGCACTAAAAAGCTTTACATCATCTGCATACAATAAGCAAATAGAAGATGAGAGATAAGTGGTCATATCGTTGATAAATAGTGTAAATAATACTGGTCCAAGATGGGACCCTTGAGGTACTCTCGAAGTGACGCTGAATGTAGCAGACTTTGCACCTCTAAGTAGAACATATCGTTGTCTATTATTTAAATAAGAATCAATCCATTTGAGATAGGTTCCATGGATTCCTATGATATTAAGTTTCAATCTCAAAAGAGCAAGGCACACACTATCAAAAGCCTTCGAGATGTCAAAATATATAACATCTATCTGCATGCCCAATTCCAAGGTTGTAGTTAGAAACTGGTGAAAGACACCTAAATTTGTTGCAGTAGAGCGACCCCTGAAGAAGCCATGCTGTTCTGGTATTATGTAGTTCTTGTAAGTGATAAATAATTTATCAGTAATAATCGATTCGAATATCTTAGCAATGCATGACATTAAGGAAATGCCTCTATAATTAGCAATATCTGATTTGTGTCCTGACTTGAATATAGGAACTATCTTGGATATTTTCCAAATTTGAGGAAAAATTCCTTGATCAAAGGAGTTCTGGAATATCAATCTTAACAGTTTTATTAAAGCAGAGCACTGTTTAAAAACGATGGGTGGAATACCATCAGGACCAGCCTTTTTACTGGAATCAGTAAATACATGATTTGCTAGAGTTGAGAAAAATTTGATATTATTAGGAGCTTCCATATTTAAGATGTCATGGGTAGAATATGAAGCTTTAAAGTGCTCCGCAAATGCATCTGTTATATCTTCTAATGTATCATATTGTTTACCATACAGATACATGTTATTTGGGATAGCATTGTCATTTTTTAATAAATTTATGTATGACCAGAAATGTTTAACATTAGTAGGTATAATATGTTCAGTGTTAGTAACATATAGCATAAGTCAATAGATGCTTTACATTCTCTGCGCAACTGAGAAAAATTATTGTAATCTTCACAAGATCTAGTTTTCTTGTATTTGCGAAATGAGTTATTTTTGCGAGCTATAAGCTTTCTAAGATCATAAGAATACCATTTTGGAAATTTATTACTCCTAATTTTTCTTTTTGGAACAGACAAATAATTCAAACGCATCAAATAGTAGTTTATAGAATTTTTTTATAAGTACATCTAGCGGCTCGGTCCTATCAGTTAAGAAAGACCAGTTAATATTTTCAAGGTGAGCATTAAGTAATCCAAAATTAGCTCTGGTAAAGCAAAAATTAAGTGAACAATCGGATACTTTGACTCTTGGAATAATGGAAATGCTAAAAGAAAGTTCTAAACTGGGATGATGTTCATCTTCTTTTATTAAAACAATGTTGGGTTTCTTGACTGAATAATCCAATACATCGTCAGAAAAAATAAGATCAAGGATTTTTCCATTTTTGTTCGTAATCAGGTTTAATTCCTGAAGTTCAAGAAAGAATAGACTATTTAAAATAATTTCTGCTTCATCAGAGAACCTGTTTGTTGGCATGAGCTGGCCCTCCTCATCTGTATACCAACATACTTCAGGAAGATTAAAATCTCTAAGAATTAAAAATTTTGCATGCAACTATTTGTTTCTTAACGAGATACACGTATCGACAAATACCTTCCTATGTTCTATTGAACATTTTGGAGGAAAGTACACTGACCCAATTATATATGTAACATTATATATAGTAACACTGATCCACAGGTCTTCAAAATTAATATGTTGACTGTTGGGAATTTCTCGAGATATCAATTTACTATGCACTGCAATTAATGTGCCACCACCACGGTTGCATTTAAGCATATCATATTTTCTATCACATCTATAAACACTAAAATTATTAGGAAACAGTTCAGTAGACAGTATGCCCGTATGAAGCCAAGTTTCCGTAAACACAATTATATCATAATTGTTGGAAAGAACATTTAGACGTAGCTCTGTAACTTTAGATCTTAAGCCTCTCACATTTTGGTAATAACAACAAAAAATATTATTATTCAACTTATTGTCAAGTTTTGCTGAACACATGGAAAATTTTGCTCTGAAACTTTATTTAATTGATTCTGTTTGTGATCTTTCTCAAAGAATTTGCGCACAGCAATTCCTTTTGGCCAGAAATGAGGATTTAATACTTTAGTGAAATATTCAGAATTCTATAGTTAACTTAAAAGAGCTGCAGATGTTCGGAAATTTAGAGTTTAATTTATCTATTTGGATGATAGGTGGTATATTGTTAACAAGGTATTTAGTCAGCTGAGAGTTTGCATAATCCACAATTTTTTGTTCCTGTACTAGAGGGTTAATTCGTGTAACGTGTAATGAAGAGAAACGAACACGTTTTTTAACAGCTACAAACTCATCATCATGATCCATTACATCACTATTGGAAGGTGCAGTTCCAATGATCAATCTATTATAATTCAATTTAGATTTTTTACATATAACTGTGCTCCAGGGCTGTTTTTCTCCTGAAGTACGTGAAATCACATCTTGTGACTCATTTGCAGTCTGGTTGATGTCCTGTAAAGTAGATTTATCCTTTAGAGCATCATTTTTATTCCCTTTATTAGAGTTGTTTACATTTGATTTGTTTACATCCTCAGAAATCAGATCAACATTAAACATTGTAGATACATGTGGAAAATTTGTTTAATCACTCCAAGCAAGATTAGCAACAGGTTCAGATGTCCTATTCTTGTAATCAACATTATTTATGTCAGCTGTGTTATTAAAACCAAAGCTATGTTTAGCAATGATTTTATTGGAATGAATATTATGATTTTCGGGGGTACTGGGCCCCACAGTAAGTAGTCTTACTAAATCTATGTTAGAGTCACGTAAGTTCTTAACTTCTAACTTTAAGTCAGTAATTTCTTGAAATAAACCTTTTGTTTCCATTTCCACAACACATTTAATTACATCTTTAAATTTATTACTCAATATAAAATCAATTATGATATTGTCACCTGATGCTTGATCTTCATGCATATTAGATTGTACACCATCATTACTATCAGGTATAGCACTGTAACCATTATTATTATCTTTACATGTGATTTTCCAATGCTCCACCCAAAGGTACTACATTGGCCAGGAAGCGAGTTTTTTTTTACCTGGAAAATTTCGAATTTTTGCCGAATCCTTGCTGATCCAAGCAAGGTAGGGATCTTTAACGTGCGTGACAACACTCACACACGGGACCTCCATTTTACCTCTCATCCGAACGAGGGTGTATTTTTATGAAAAATGCTCGCTTAACATTTTTCAAGCGGACCGCGTCGGGATTCGAACCTGGGACCTAGGGCGTAGTAGTCACACACATGCCACTACGCCACGGAGCCGCCTCATTATTATTATTATCAGCATAAGCACAAGTATTACAAATATACTGCTTGACACCATCAGGAAGGGTTTTTATACTACCTTTTCTGCCACCACAGGAAGGATGAGCTCTTTCCTCACACTTGATACATTGTACAAACTTATTAAGCACATTTCCCTTGCAATATGAACAAAGTTTATGTAGCATTGTTTCAATGGACACTTCATTGGTAGCCATCATTAATGTATCCTAGCATTTTCCACGTGTACGTCTTCTACCATGATGTTGAAATAAAGTGTTTGTGATGGTTAAATTGTTTTTGTAGCAGTAGTTTGTTTTCAGTAGTTCTCGTACCTAAACCAAATAAGCCTACTATGAGTAATTATTAAATTTTCCGTCCTTTTACGAATCTTTGATATCTTTGTAGATCGCCTCTACCTCTTCCTCACTGTAGCTAGAAGTAGGCATGCATACTTGTATTATTACTGTATTTACCAGTTCAGATTCTAATCTAACCAGAGTACTCTTTCATTCTTTTGTAAATAGTTATTTACACGTCGTCCTATCTTTTTTCACATAAACATCCCCACACCCGAATTTCCTTCCTCTGTTTCTGTATGAAGTACTCGAAGTCTCCACTCCAAAAATGCCCCACCTCTGGTCAGCGGATTTTGCTGATCCCTACTGTACCTAGTGCTAAACTATCCATTTCGATTTTCGGATTCTGTAAATTACCTACATGCTTCATACTTCTGACATTCCCAGCTGCAATTCGCAGAATGTTCACGGATCTTTTTTTATACTTTCGGATTACATCCCCTGAGATCCTCCCGGAGATTTGAATGGGGGACTATTTTACCTCCGGAATTTTTTACCCCTTGTTGAACTTGTCGATCATATCCTCCAAAGTAATCCCCATCCGAAGATCCGAATGGGGTCTATTTCCTCTAGAATGTTTTACCCCAGAGGATGCCATCATTTTTTAAAACAATTTTAATACACTATGTACCTGGAAGGTAATGTGGTGATTTCCAGATGCCTTCCACATAGCAGTAGTGTGTCTTAGAATGCCATACCAACCCCTATGTCTCTGCCATTCTAAGTACCGAAAGAGCTGCTGTCCTCTTTCGAGAACCTGTCTTAGTATGGTTCCTCACTAAGAATCCCACTAATTTAGTTAAACCTACAGTTCAGCTTTTTAACTCATTGAAACACTCGATACATTACATCCGTTCTAGTATTCTAGAATTTCTTTAAAGTGAATGTAGGTTCAGAATAGAATGATAAATTTATATATTAACAACTATTTTTAGTGTTCTTGGATAAGTAAACTAATTTTAGATATTGTTACAGAAGTATTGAATGATGCAGTTTTTGATGAAGACCATGATGAAATGGTGGTCGTTAAGGACATCGAAATGTTTTCCATGTGTGAGCATCACTTAGTTCCATTCTATGGTAAAGTCTCAATTGGTTATTTGCCCTGTGGAAAAATTTTGGGACTTAGCAAACTGGCCCGCATTGTAGAAATATATTCCAGACGACTTACCGTTCAAGAGAGATTAACTAAGCAAATTGCAATTGCTGTTACCAAAGCTGTACAACCAGCTGGCGTTGCTGTTATTATTGAAGGAGTGTAAGTAATCTTTTGTAAAACTAATTGCTACCCTGTATAAATGCGACTAATCCTTCTTGGTTCCGTTGTTCCTTCCTCGTGTACTTGGTTAATTTCATTTTCGTTACTATTCTTACCTCGGTCTGTTTTGTTTGTCTCTTGCAATGGTCGGTTTCTCACATTCCAATCATATCTAGAATTACTGTTGTAATTGTTTCTAAAATTTCCCCTATAGTTGTGATTAGTTCTTTCATAGTTCACTCTGTTAATTGGCATTCTTTTCAGCATTCTCTCGAGTTTTACTGGTTGAGTATTCGCTCAATTTTCCTCCCTATGGTTCAGTCCCATTTCATCGTATCGCTGCAAGTATTCTAAAAATACATCACGATCCATGATGTTCGTAGCGCGACATACTGCCTCACCTCTACTTCAAAGTGTCCTGCTAGATATTTAATGATCTGTTTCTCTTCTAACGGAAGATCCAATTGTTTGGCTATACTAAATTTCTTGATCGCGTACTATTTCTTAGTTATACCTAAATTTCGACTGTGTCTCCCCATGATTAAATCATCTCTCACCTTATATAGTTGATTATCCCCTCAAAAATGTCTTAAGAATTTATTTTCAAAATCCTGGAATGTTCTTGCCTCGTCCTTGATTAGATCAAACCACGTTTGTGCATTTCCCTTTACCATAGACTTTACTAAATTCGATTTGTACTTCTCATCCTGTGTCAGTGTTTCTGACCCCACGTTGGTGGCGTCATAAATTACTTTGCTGTGATATCGTAGCAATAACCCGGTGCCCTTTTTTTGTGAAATAAAAAAGTTAAAAAATTTTCTTTTTGTCAATTAAAAATTTAATACCTCGGCTGGCTTAGTTTTAATCACGCACAGAGCTTGAGACAATACGACAACAAAGAATTTTTAAAATTTTCCTTTTACCTATGCCTTTTAAGCAAAACACAATTAACCACAATTACTATAATATTCTCAATGTGTACAATATGTACAAATGAATGGAGTCCCTTTTAAATAATTGAATTAATTTCTCTCAATAATTATAATTCCCTTTAAATTCTTTTTCTCTGCGTCTGCGCAATCTCGGAGCGCGACGCGACAATAAAAAGGGATGGAAATACATGCACACGACTTTTTAAATTATTGTCGCGAAATCACTTACAAATTAGGAACTTCAATTAGAAGTATTTACAGACCAACTTTTCGGCATGTAACACGTGTCGGGATTTGAACCCGGGACCTTGGGAATAGTAGTCACACGCATACCAACTACGCCACGGAGCTGCCAGTCATCAACACCACAGTACAAAAAACTACCGGGCATTCTCCATTTAAATTAATTTTTGAGCAAGAAGGGCAGACCCCACAAATTCGTACCATCCTCGAAGACTTGCCTACCTCTGGTAATACCACTATTCCAGTAGATCGCACACAAGTGGTATATAATCTGAGACGTAATGCTGAAAAGCAAGTAACCGCTGCAAATAAGAAACGAAGGGCAGGTTACACTTTCAAAATTGGCGATGCAGTAGAGGTTAGAGGCCTAAAAAATCAACTGTGAATTTGTTGGACCGTACATCATAAAAAATTTATTACCACACAACCGTTATGTACTTATTAAGGTTGGAACACGAAAAACTCTAAAGTGCGCAAGAGAGCAACTACACTTTTGGCCAGTCGATTGGACTCCTGAAGATTTCCAACGCTTACTAGAATCTGAGTCGTATCTCACGTGTGAGTATTTGTTTTTATAATCCTTCTTCACTGGCAATTACACGTTGCCCTGTTAGATAAAAGAAGTTACGAGACCCATCACAAATGCGTACGTTTTACGTGCGGCATTTCCATCGTGATTCTGTGTGAAAGACCCATTGCAAATACGCACACCTTGCAGTGTGGTATTTCCATCGTGTCTTTTTTAATTGTATTAGAAAGGCTGCTTGTATTTATACCGAAAGACCCATCGTAAATAACACACCTTGTAGTGTGTTATTTTCATCGTGTTTTTGCGGTGTATTTCTATTTATATGTTCATTATGTATAAAAGACCCATCGTAAATATGCACACCTTATAGTGTGGTATTTCCATCGTGTCTTTGTGTCTGTATTACTAGATATACTGTGTTTACAAAAGTACCCATCGTAAATACTTTTAGTATTTCCATTGTGTGTTTTTATGTGTGTAAGCCGATGTGAGACCTTCCGATAAAGATATCCTTTCTAAGGCCATGATGTCGTACCTGGTATGTAAAAGGCGTCTTTTCTTTTATTCTTCTTAACATACATAAATATCATTTTAGAATATAGCAAAATGCTTATCGAGAAAGCCTACTTGAATAACCCGTTCAAAATATTTATGAATGGTAAGCTGATTATAGATAAATTTTTAGACTGTTCCTCATGGCGTATTACAATATTTCGTTTTTGTTACACGTTTATTTTCTAGGGTCCTTGGATGGCATATCCTCCGGTGGCATATTCCTTGCTGAAGTATCTTCAGGTGATATATTCTCCTGTAAAATATTCTCTTATGGAGAATTTAATTATCTATGCTAGGCTATCTAAGCCTATGTATTAATTTTACTACCTACAAATATTATCTTTTATCGTACAAGAATTCATGTTGCCGTTATTTACCTTCTAAAATAAATTAAATGTTCCGTTAACAAAACATATGGTTGTGGTACAGAAGGATTGGCTCTGGCTCTTACAAATTAGAAGTTTGAGGTTAACAACCAAAATAAACAACGAGGGTGTTCGTCTCAATAAACCATAAGAAGATCCTATAGTTCTAAACAAGCCGTAAGCTCAATGTTTAAGTATACGTTTCCTTTCATATATATATCTGGAATACAGACATGAGTTTATCTTATTTACTTTTGTCATGGAACGATGTGCTTGCGTTACATTTTAGATCTCAATTTTCTAGAAAAATAATGCATGTAAAATATAGTCATAGCTTTATTTATCGATTACCTTAACTAATTTAATATTATCTTTGCTTTGCTATATAACCTTATGGTTTGTAAACAGAAAAGCTTTCATAAAACCTTTTTTTTTGTGGACTTCGAGGTTATGTTCAATTTATATGGTCAATTCAAATTCTCTTAACTAATGTTAAACACAACAAAGTGCATTTATGATTTCCTTTTATTCAGAACGTTAATTTGGAATTGTGTCTAAGTACAATAATAATTTTAGATTTTCTAGTATCTTATCTGGTAGACAAAATTTTTAAAATTATGAGAGTGTAAATATATAAACTACACTTACTGATTTTGTCGTATGAAAATTTGGTTGTAAGAAAATAACGGTATATATTTGGTTTTTTTATTAGTGTTATTAACTAAACGTCAATATATAAGTGGTATTAAGGTATTTTCTTTTGTCATGTTCTAAATTGCATCCCTATAACTTGTCTGGGTAAAATTTAACTTTGTTCTCTAAACCCCTGAGATATAGTCTTTTGCAATCTACCGCAGCCACAAACGGTTGATGCTAGTCCCGCCAGAGTTTTATTTAGACTCTGTTATATATTCATTCATACCTGTAAAAAGGAAGGGTGCATATTAAAGGATCTTAATTTACCCTTTAAACTTGAAGGTTTACATATTAAACTTACAAAGATTTTCTAAGGCATTTGTTACAAGAAATAAAGTTTAAAGAAGTTTTACAGTACTACTAAAAAATACTACGAAAGTCTAAAGAAAATGGGCAGTTTAAGCTGTTTGTATCTAAGGAAGGAACTCTTCGAATTGAGTAACAGGAAGTATGATAAAGTGAAGTGTTTCAACCTGTTTTGAATGTTTTCAATTGTGCAGGCGATTAGTTGCATTGGTTTCTCAATTTGTCTGGTCTGTGCTTTGTTCATCTACTTTCTTTGACTATGGCATAATGAAACAGTGGTCTTGAGTTGTGTTTTTGTTGCTTTTCTTGTTGTTTGGTTACAACATGCGTTTGTGAAGTTCTTTGTTGTGATATATTCCTCCTTGCGTGTTTATTAATTCGTCGATTGCTCCGCTTGTTGAATCGAACATTGTATTTCCAGGTGGTTGTATATTCATTGGGTTCAAAACGGATCAGTTTTGTAAATAATTGTAATGAATTCAGCATGAAAGAACATTTAACTAGTAAAAAATACTCTTGCACTTTAGAAAAATCAATTTGACAAAAGGAACCAATTTTTTAGAATCAATGAAAATAATAAAAATAAGGGAGAGCGCAAAGCTTAAGTGACCTTTACAAAATCTAATATTTAACTTTAACATATATTAGTATTGTAATTTAGTTTAAATACTATTTGTTTTACAGGGGATACATTATTTGTTTTGTATATTAGTGATAGTTTATTGATAGTTTTAGCGGATGAGTGTCCATGCCAAAATAAGCAAATAATATTTTCATTTGTTACAGACATATGTGCATGGTAATGCGAGGAGTACAAAAAATCAACAGCAAAACTGTTACCTCTACTATGTTAGGAGTATTTAGAGATGATCCAAAAACACGAGAAGAATTTCTTACTTTGGTCCAATCAAAATAAACATATTGTATGCTAGTTCTATAATTGTATCTAATATATTGCGGACCATTATCATGTTGATGACAAATAGTTAATTCGTTATTATAATTACGCTTTTTAATTTTCTTGTGTAATTGTAATGTAAACTAGATTTTTTATATTTCATCAATGAGTAAAATTGACCTGAAAAAATTCTGGTCTATTATCGTTTTAACAACATTTATTCTATTTACTTTTATTTGTTGTAGTGCACTTGTGGCTGATGCATGCTTTTAATATGATAACATTGTATGTGGTAATTAGTAGTAAATATAAACATTTCATGTGCTTCTAAACAATGTATACAAATATATGTATGAATATTTAATAACTTCTAAGTATATAACTTATCAGTATGGAACTATGATTAGATGTGCTAAGTATGAGTTAAATATATTTTTTAATATTTAAAAGCTATTTGATTATTCTATACTGTGATAAGTAATGCATTTATTATTACGTAACAGTGATAATCAAAATTTTATATTATTAAGCAGATTAAATACAAAAGAGGATTGATTCTATTAAAAAATTTATTATGTATAATGTATTTTTGTATACCTTTACACCTACTTTGAATTATGTTGATTTTTAAGGTAAGGCAACAATATGAAACCTAATTGTTGTGCTTTAAATTTAGAAATTGTAGTATTACAGAAGTAGTTAATGTTTAAAATTAGTAGTTGTTGTATTTGAAAAATAAAAAAAAAAGTTTATTCATAGAACATGTTTTTGTTTTGTTTAACGTTTGAAAATATGCAATGTGTTGTGGTGCTCAGCTTCTCTTTCCGTACCCTTGAGACTCGGATATGGGCTCTAAAATGAAATAAATACCTCCTCTGTTTATTGTTGTATATTTAATAAAAATAATTCTCAGGGCGTCGTAAGTTCAAACTGGTACATTGACTTGTTTAACCATACTAAACATACTAAAACTTAATTTACAATTTTAGTCCCGACAGAAACAATATATTTTCTGGAACGTATCTATACTTCAACTTCTTACAACCGACTTCCTCTCGCGCCAGCACACGTCTTGCTGTCCGTTTATCTCTCACCAACTACACATGTGCATGCACTAAATTTGAAATAACATTATATTTAATTATAATGTAGCCGCAGTACATCTACCCTCTCTTAAAATTTGAATATAGCATATATGAATATTTAAAACAATAAAGTGCACAAGACATACGACGCTTAATATAAGTGTTTAACTAAATCGTACTAACAGAACAAGGCCCTAGCAGCACCTACTCAACCTCGCTACCTCAGGCATTCAGAGAATCTAATTCAAGTACTGGATCGACAAACTTTTTAAATTTTTCACATTGTGTTGCCCCCTCGGGACACCCTTTTCGTCAACTAAATTATAAGCGTTGGCCCCAGCTATACCAGTAACTATGAAAGAACCCTCGTATAAAAATAAAGAATTTTGATATAGTACCTTCCAAAGCAGACGATATCGGGTGTGTTCTGACCAAAACAGAATCACTGACCTTGAAAACTGTTGGGCATCTGATTTGTTCCAATCTTAACTTTCGTTTCATCGCCTTCGACAAGACGCGTTCCTGAGCTAAATGTATTACTTGCTGCCTGGACGATTCAGGTAAGTTTTGTGAAGGATAGTCGATCAACTTGACAGCATCGTTAACGACAGACTTTCCAAATTGAAGATACACTGGTGCAAAACCCGTTACACCATGTACCGCTTGATTAATATATCCCTCGATTTCATGTAAATAATAAGCCCACTTCTTGTGCTTATTAAAACAAAAGGTCCTTAAAAGCCTTCCAATTTCTTTGTTGACTCTCTTAGTCTTATTCCCTTCAGGAAAATAAACAGACGTAAATTTCAATTTAACATTATATTGGAATAACGTATGTGCCCACAGCTTAGAACGGAATTGAGTCCCATTATCAGACAAAATAGCTTTAGGAATTTGAACTACTTGAAAATAATCGCTAACAAAAGGATTCAGTATCGCTCTTGTTGTAGCCCTCTTTAAAGCATACAACTTTACAAATCGAGTGAAAGAATCTACAATTGCTAAAATGTACATTACCCCACCTCTAGATATAAGCAATGGTCCCATCAAATCCAAGCAAGCGAGCTCACCAGGCTTGGTGGTCGTAACTGAGTTAACTTCCAACGCCGATTTTCCCAAATTTCGTTTTCTGACAACTTTCGCAGGACCTCACTATCTGCCGAATGTGTCTATACATTCTTGGCCACCAAAATACACCCTTCATTTGAGCATAAACCTTTTATACCCGAAATGCCCCATCGCCACGTGCTGCTGCCAAATCAATCCTTTAACTTGAGCACTAGGCACGCATAACTTCCATCCTGGGGAGTCACAACTACCCCTTCTGAATAAAAGCCGCCTCGTATGTCTCTGTTTCCAATATTTTCACCTTCTCACAAATCCAACCTTCCTTTTATTGATCCACCTGAAGAGTTTTAAAATTACTTTTTAAATTTTTAAACTCTTGTGTCAACCTAACACAATATATTGATAGTGGTTCCCCATTGCAGCTGGGAACTTGGACCTGGGATTTATCCGTAACCAGATATCGTGATAATGTATCAGCAAGGACATTGTCCTTACCCCGACAATACTCAATTTTAACATCAAACTCTTGAACATACAGTGCCCACCTGACAAGCCTCGCTGTAGTCAATTTCATACTGAGCACGAAAGTTAAGGCCCTGTGGTCGATTAGAATAGTTATGGGGCAACCCAAAATTAACGTCCGCCATTGCTTTAAGGCAAAGACAACTGCTAAAGCTTCCTTCTCCGTTATTTTATACCAAAGTTCTGGACCCTGTACGATCCGACTGGCAAAAGCAATTATTTGTTTATTATTATCTTTATCTAATTGGAACAATACTGCCCCAATCGCACGGTCTGAATATCAGACTGTACATAAAATTCTTAACTGAAGAAAGGGTGGACAACCGTAGTCAAACCCAGAAAGGCTAGCTTTATATTTTTGAATGCATTATCACATTCTGCGTCCCACACTCATTTGACTCCTTTCTTTAATAACTTAAGTATCGGATACGTTAACTCCGAAAATTTTTCGCAGAAGCGTTTGTTATAATTAATAAAACCCAAGAAACTTCTCATCATCATCATCATTAGGTCTTCAGTCCTAGAACTGGTTAGACACGTACCATTATTGTTCCCTATTCTGAACTAACCTACAGATTTCCCTGAAATATGCACAGTTTGCATCTAAAACTGTCTGATCTAGGTCTACATCTACCTCTTTTTCCTATCTCTGCTTGTAATATATCACATACTATTCCCCAAAAATGCCTTAGAACGTATTCCGCCCTACTATTTCTCTTTTTCCCCAGATATTCTTGTTCCCATACTATTTCTGTAACTTATTTGTTATTATCTTTGTCTGTCCATGCAATCGTACTCATACATCTGGAGCATTTCAAAAGACTGCTACCGTTTTTGTGTCTGCATTTCAGCCAACATTTTTTAACATGTTTTTATCTATACAATTGAGAGGATGGTTATTAAAGAAGTGTGCGATTGCATTATTGAAAGGCTTAAGTAGTCGTTTTTTTTTAATATTTTTTTTGAGGGGGAAAATTCATTATGATTTAAGTTACCTCTTTGGTAGATTTTAACATGGTTCTGAGGCGACTCTATGGCGAGTTTACACTTGTCAGATACCAATGTTGTTCTATGAAGATTGTATATGGATCTGAGGCGACCCTATGGCGGGTTTACACTTGTCAGATACCAATACTGTTCAACGGAGATTGTATATGGTTTTGAGGTAACCTTATTGTGGATTTATACTTGTCAGATATCAATGCTGTTTTACAAGGATTGTTAATATGCTTATTTTTATGTAATTAGTTATTTTATGTATAAATAGAAATTATGTATGTAGGCTGTATTTCATGTTAATATTGCAAGGAAAACCCAGGAAAAACTTGCAATGCTACCTAGATATTATGGGCATTTGATTTTCATTTGTTATTTCTTTTAGTAATGGAATCCATTGTTTACTGAAAGTCACGGATTCGTTTGCAACGCAGTTATTTTTATGTAGGGTTATATAGGCAGCTTCTTTGATTTTGCGTTTTGGTGGTTTTCTTCTTTTCTTTTTTCTTCTTTTCAGGAGTATGTGTATTCAGCTCGATCCCTTTCTATTGTTTTCTAATTTTATACCCTATTTTACCGAGATTCAGTGAAGGAGGTTAAGCAACCTGTGGCTACCAAGATCCCCAACACTTAGACATTTGCCGAAATAATGGTTTTCCAGTATATCCTTTCACACACTTAACATTATTCGAGAATATTGCCCAACCAATTCTTGTAGTTACTTATAATAATCATCATGTTTACGCACAGTTATCTTTTCGTCATTAGTTTATCCATCTTGGGATTGGTTGGATGCGTACCTCCATTGATTTCTATTCTGGGCTAGCTCACATCTCCCTGAAACCTCTACAGCCTACATCTTTTACTATCTGTGTGCAGTAGTCTAATCTAGGTCTGCCTCTTCTTCTTTTTCCTATCTCTGCTTCTAAAATATTCCGCACTATTCCCTCATGCCGTAGTATGTGGCCTATCATCCTATCTCTCCTATTTTTACCGTTTTCCACATATTTCTTTCTTCCCTACCATTTTTAGTACCTCTTCGTTCTTAACTTTGTCTGTCCATGATATCTTCATCATACGCCTGTAACACCACATTTCAAAGGCTTCTACCTTTTCTTGTCTGCTTCTCCTACTGTCCAGGCTTCACAGCCAGACAGTGCTGTGCTCCACACATATGTTTTAAGCAATCTTTTCCTTGTTTCTATGTTTGTGGTCTTTGAGCACAATAGTTGCTTTTCTTGTTAAATGTAGCACGACCTTGTGCTAATCTTTGTTTTATATCTTTTGTGCTTTTCCCATCTTGCGTTATTTGGCTTCCTAGGTAGCAGAAATCCTTAACCTCTTGTAAGTTCGTGTTAAATACTTGTATTCTTGTTTTAGATTTATTTTCCCCACCTTTGCAAACTAGAACTTTAGTTTTAGTTTTGTTAATTTTCATACCGTATCTCTCTGTTAGAACCGTTTCCATTTCATTAAGAGCCGCTTCTAACTCTTCCTTGCTAGACGCTAATACCGCTATATCATCTGCAAATCTAAGCATATCAATTTTTTGTCCCTGCATAGTAATTCCAAATGTCTTTCTGCATTTGACAGTATTCATTGCCTCTTCTATGTACAAGTTAAAATCAATGGGGATAGGGCACATCCCTGTCTCACCCCTTTCCTAATGTTTACTTCTCACGTTCCTGCTCTAATTCTATTACTGCTGTTTGCTCTTTGTATAAGCTATGTACTATTCGTCTATCCCTATAGCTCATTCCAATCTTTTGAGTATTTCAAACATTTTTTCCAATTTACATTGTCGAATGCTTTTTACAAATCTACAAACCCTATATACATGCTTTCCCTTTTTCTATTGTTTTCTCCATTATCACTCTCAGAGCTAAAATAGCCTCCCGTGTTCCCCTGTTTCGCCTAAACCCAAATTGGTCTTCTCCTAGTATTTCTTCAGCTCGTTTTTCCATTCGTCTTTGCACAATTCTAGTTAATATTTTTGACACGTGTGCTGTCAAACTTATTGTTCGAAAATTTTCACATCTATCCGTGCCTTTCATTTTTGGTATAGTTACTATGATGCTACGTTTGAAATCTTTGGGTATCTCGCCTGTCTCATACATATAGCTTACAAGTTGGAAGAGACGATCTGTTACTGCTTGTCCAGCGGCTTTTAGAGTTTCTGCTTGCACCTTATCTGTACCCGGCGCCTTCCCATTTTTCAGACTCTTTAATGCTAATTCAAACTCGTCTCGAAGTATAGGATATCCCAAGTCATCATTTTCAATGTCTGATTCCTGTTCTAATGCAGTTAGTTCCTCTCCTGCATATAAATTTCCTATATATTCTTGCCATCTACCCACTTTCTCTACGTTTTCTATAATGACGTTTCCTTGAGCGTCCCTTATATTTTTGCTATACGGTTTTATATCCCTAAAATTCATTCTAATTAATTTGTATGCTTCGTCTGTCTTTCCTATTTCCATCTTAGTTTGTACTTCTTTGCACTTTTCATCAATCCATTGTTCTTTAGCTTTCCTGCATTTTCGAATAATTTCCCATTTTATGGCTTTGTATCTCTGTTTTCCTGTTTCGTCTGATTTATTTTTGTATTTTCGTCTTTCTTCTATTAAATTCACGATATCCTTTGTTATCCATGGTTTCTTATTTTCTTTTTGTGTATACCCCAAAATATCTCTGACCGCCACGTCTAGGCTGGATTTAATGTTATTCCATTCTGTTTCTACTTCCTTAGTTTCAGATATTTTCGCGATATCATTCAGCAATTCATTTGACTTTTTTTCGAATCTTACTTGAATATCTTTGTCTTTTAGTTTATCTAAGTCCAAGTGCCTTTTTCCGTTCCTCTTTTTCAGATTTTTAAATTTAAGTGCGGCCTTCATAATTACGATGTTGTGGTCAGTATCTATATCTGCTTCTGGGTAGCTTCTACAGTCTTTTACTTGATTCCTAAACCGTTGTCTAACAAGAATGTAATCTATTTGATATCGTCCTATATCTCCTGGCATCTTCCACGTATATCGTCTTCTAGCATGATGTTGAAATAATGTGTTTGTGATGATTAAATTGTTCTTGTCGCAAAATTCTACCAGCCTATTTCCCCTGTCGTTTCTCATGCCTAAACCAAATAAACCTACTACCGCTCCTTCCCTACCCTCGCCTACCACAGCATTAAAATCCCCCGTAATTATTAAATTTTCATGTCCTTTTACGTATCTTAATATGTCTTCGATATCTTTGTAGATGGCTTCTACCTCTTCGTCACTGTAGCTAGAGGTGGGCATGTATACTTGTATTATTACTGTGTTTACCGGTTTGGATTCTAATCTAACCATGAGTACTCTTTCGTTCTTTTGTAAGTAATTTTCTACACAGTTTCCTATCTTTTCCCGCATAACTATCCCCACACCAAATTTCCTTCCTCTGCTCCTGTATGAATTACCCTGAAGTCTCCACTCCAAAAATCCCCCGCCTCTGGCCACCGAACTTCGCTGATCCCTACTATGTCTAGTGATAACCTATAACCTATAAGAAACTTCTCAGCTCCCTTATATTCCGAGGGACCGGCAAATTTTGCACGCATTCGCACGAGTCGGATTCACTCATACCCCAGCATTCGAAACAATATGCCCCAAAAATTCAGCTTCCTTTCTGTCCAAATGCGATTTTTTAAATTTTATGGTAAGATTACATTGAACAAATCTTTGAAACACTTTTTTCAGATGACCTAAATGTTGTTCAGGCGATTGGGAAAACACCAAAATGTCATCGACATAGGTTAATACAAAGTTTTCAAATTCTGGGCCCAACACTTTATTGAGGCACCGAATAAAGCTAGCAACTGATGTCGCTAAACCGAAAGGAAGAACGTTGAAACAATATGTACTATTTTCGTAAAGAAAACCAGTATATTTACAATGTTCTCGCTTGATCGGAATTTGCCAATAGCTGGCGGTCATGTCCAAAGTCCTGTCCTTGCTTAAATTTTGTTAGTAACTCCTCTGGAGAAGACGATAAAACATTGTCCTTTTCTATTTTTGAATTTAAGAAGCTAGCATCTAAACAGACGCGAATTGTCTGATCCTTCTTTACCACTGCAACGAGTGGTGAAACATACTCGGTTCGGCATTGGAAAATAATCCCACACTCTAACATATTATTGACTTGATTCCTCACTTAGTTTCTGAATGCAAAGGGTATTGGATACGATTTCTTAAAAAACAGAATCTCATTTTTCATCACTATTGTATGTTCATAAATTTCTGTCCTACCTGGCGAATCAGAAAATACCGTACTATAATAGCACAAGTTTTGCAGTTGCTCTTTTTCCATATCATTAAAAGTTTCAGCAGCCTGAGCTGCTGCTCGTAAGTCGGCATCGGAATATTCATGCTTACCATAACTTTGGTGATGATTTATTAAATTTATCGATACCAAATTTTCAACTAACTGCGCTTCGCAAAATTTTAACTTCAAATTTAAATTTGGGAGCTTAACCCATTCATTTTGAAAATCGATTTCCGCTTTATGCAGGGCTAACCAATCGCTACTTAGAATTAGCTTTAGGTTTAACTTAGGTACAATAATGCATGAAACCTCAACATTTTGCTTACCGAACTTAATAGGTAACAACACCTGCTCTGATACTTTATATAATTTTTTCCTACAGCTTCTGAAATTAACAGGTTCGCGACCGGGAAAATTGGTAATTTTATTTCACTTTTCAATGTATTGATATACGATTCTGATACTGCCGAAATTTGACTCCCTGAATCTACTAAAATATCTATTCTCTCGCCCTGAATAACCCCTTAAATAATAGACGCTCCGTCCGGCAGAGCGGAAACCTCTTCTTCTTCACTTAATAATTCGCCGGCTTCCATTATACAAGTAGAAAACAACCTAATTTCTCGTTTAAAATTACATTAGTCGCAACATTTTCATTCCTATCCGCTGTCCGCCAATTTTCATGTTTATAATTTGATTGGGACTCTCTTGATCCCCTTCCGTAATTATTATTACTGTTTTCATAATTCTGATTCGAATTAAAACGACTAGCTCTTTCTACCTTACGCTCGTTAGTATGACCCTGTAACGGTTCATTAGTCCTACCATCCCTACTGTATGTTTGGTCAAATTTTTTTAAAAAGGATTCTAAAACTTCAATGCTTTCCACTCCTTGTAATAGAATACCCCTCTGGATTTCTGAACTAAAATGTTTGGCTAACCATCCTACTAAAATTCTTTCATTGACCTTTCAGACAGAAAATCTGCCTCCATTGCTAATTTCAGAACATAATCTGCCCTACTACTAACTCTAAATTCCCCATATTTTAATTGGAAAAATAATTCGCGCTCATGGTCTGCATTCCAATATCGTTCTTTGAACTGTTTTTCAAAATTTTCAAAATTTACAAATGAACTCTCACGTGCTGATGCCCATTCCATTGCAGATAATTTTAAACATCCTAATGCAAGGTTTAACTGTGCAGATTGTAGTACTCCCACTTCAACAAACAACCTCTTAATCTTATGCAGAAATTGCATCGGGTAAACATTTCCATTGGGACGATACTGTAATTCAGATCCACCCAATTCCCGGAACAAACTAATGTACTTTTTATTTTCAGAGGGCATAATAACATCTGAGGGTACCAACTGTACACTCGCAGGATTCTTAGTTTCAGAATTCTCATGGACTAATTCTGCTAATTGGGAAATACTATTTTGCATATGAAGCATGTTTGTGGTTAAATGCAACATCATTTTTTGCAATTCAGACATGCCAGTAATTTCCTCAGATTCTCCAATCATTTTTTCTCCATTCATTCTCAATTTAACAATACAAATAGTACCTCTTACTTAACTTAAACTTGCAAGCTATTCTAACCTATAACATACAATAATAAGTTTTTTTTTTAGTTTAAACATTACATTTAACGGTCACTGTTAACCTGTTAACCCTCGATTCCACTGAAACTGCATAACAATTGTTAATTTAATACCTGTACCTGTCTTTTAACCATAAATAATAAAAACTTTTTTTTTTTAAATCCCCGCGAATGAATTGGATTTTCGGGTTGCATCCATTTAACAGCTGCAACATGTCCTTCATATTATTTACCCGCTACAGAATAAAATATTCCACTTTGATGATGCAAGATGGTAGTTCAGTCTTTTCTGAACTAAAACGAGCAATATTATTGTGGCAAAACTGTTATAGCGTTGAGTATACAGCTGGGCCACTTTTAGGCTATAAACAAGCTTTCTTTCTACTGCACTTTCTTGGTAATTTTCATAATATTTGAGCATTGGAACTGATTAATACAAATCGCCTCTGTAACCAGCGCCACGTTGGGGGTCATTTAATGTGGTGCTCAGCTTCTCTTTCCGTACCCTTGAGACTCGGATGTGGGCTCTAAAATGAAATAAATACCTCCTCTGTTTATTGTTGTATATTTAATAAAAATAATTCTCAGGGCGTCGTAAGTTCAAACTGGTACATTGACTTGTTTAACCATAAAATGCACATACTAAAACTTAATTTACAATTTTAGTCCCGACAGAAACAATATATTTTCTGGAACGTATCTATACTTCAACTTCTTACAACCGACTTCCTCTCGCGCCAGCACAGGTCTTGCTGTCCGTTTATCTGTATGCAATGTAGTACCTCCGGGTGGAGCATTGGGGACGTGGCCGCAAGTATAGCGGCCCTAATTCAAATTATAACGTCCATTTATCTCTCACCAACTACACATGTGCATGCACTAAATTTGAAATAACATATTTAATTATAATGTAGCCGCACTACAGTGTTAATTGTAACTCTGGTAAAACTCCGTACACTTCAGCTATAAACCAAAACGACGAAAAAGGTTTATATAAAAGTATGTCCAAAACTAGTGCCTAAAAAAGTTATATGTATTTCAAGTTTTAACAATTTTGTTTAAATTGAATATTACAAGAAACAGTATGAAAATGACAATTGTCCTGATATCGTAATCAATATTGTTTGATAATGTATCTAGTGTGTTATTAGACTTAAGATGTAAATCAAAAACTGGAATACAAATGTTCACAAACACTGAACCTAGAGCGAACCATGGCGGGTTAAACATCGTGGTTACATCGCTCCTGCAAACTATTTTATTTCATATAAACAGTATTGATTATTAATTAATTAAACCAAATACAATAGTGCTAGTGAACTTTGTAGTGCCAATTATCTAAAAGGTACGTGATAAATACTAGTTTTATATATCAATATTGAATGTTTTAAAACTCCAGATCGTGTTTGTAAAAGGTGACACTTTAACAAACTATTCCAGTTATTTATCGTGTTCTGTACACACTGCGACGTTATTCTGTGCTAGTACGTGTATTTTAAGTCGAGCATTTACTTCTTTAATATTTGAGTTAAATGGATTCTGCTATCAATTCGTTGGAACAGAGTTTCCTGAATAGAATGACGGTGTTTGAAAAATCTCTGCAAGGAGTTGCTAGTGGCAATAGCACGAAGAGTGTAACCACACTTGAGGCACTTTCCAGTGATTTCTGTTTATTTAAAACTGAAATAATGGAACTTCCTTCTGATTTAAAGCTTCATATTAATAACTTATCCGACAAGGTTGAATCACTGGAGGTGTTGAGAATTCATTTGACTTTTCTTTATTCTAATATTTCTCAAACCCTCCCTGGCTTCATATTAATTCAAATTCTGTTTGATATGTTCTTTGAGCGCGCCCCACTTAAGAGTTGCTCTTGTTTTCAGATAACGGGCGCTATAATAGTACAAGTTGTCTGTTCGTTCGTGTGTGTGGTTCAAACTAGAACCTTCGAATGTTCTAATCCTTAAATTCAAATATTCAAACTGAAATGCTTAAATTCAGTTCCCTAATGCAATAATTATTGTATTTTATCCAAGTATAAATTATGTAGTGTGTGTGAGCAGAAATTTACATGCAATTTTAAAAGCAGATACCAGGTATCGTAGTTGTAAGAATTAAACTGTCACCGTGTGGTCTCAATCAACCTTATTTATCTTATTAGAACATAGAAATAATAAAAAACATTTACGCGGATTTTACTGCATATTTTTTTGTCATCTGTTTATAATTATTATGTATTGATTAAATAGTTCATTTCGAATGGGGCTGGACCTTGCCGGAGTTCTAAATTACTAGAACAGATGAAATGGTTTGCATGTTCTAATGATCTAAAGAGCCAAACACTACCGGTCCAACCAAAGTAGTAGGGTCGTTAGTGAGGAACCAGACTAAGACAAGTCGCCGAAAGAGGGCAGCGGCTCTTTCGGTACTTAGATTGGCAGAGACCATAGGGGTCGTATGGCAGTCTAAGACAAACTACCGCGATGTGGAAGGCAACGGGAAACCACCACATTATCTCCCAAGTACACAGCGTACTTAAATTGTAACAAACATGATGGCATTCTCTGGGGTAAAAAATTCCGGAGTTAAAATAGTCCCCCATTCGGATCTCTGGGAGGGGACTACTTCGGAGAATGCGATCGGAAAGTTAAAAATAAGAGTCGGGAACACTCTGCGAGTCGGAGCGTGGAATGTTAGACATCACTAGACATAGTAGGGATCAGCAAAGTTCGGTGACCACAGGCAGGGGATTTTTGGAGTGGAGACTTCAGGGTAATTCATACAGGAGCAGAGGAAGGAAATTTGGGTGTGGGGATAGTTATGTGGAAAAGATAGGATACTGTGTAGAAAATTACTTACAAAAGAACGAAAGAGTACTCATGGTTAGATTAGAATCTAAACCGGTAAACACAGTAATAATACAAGTATACATGCCCACCTCTAGCTACAGTGACGAAGAGGTAGAATCCATCTACAAAGATATCGAAGACATATTAAGATACGTAAAAGGACATGAAAACTTAATAATTACGGGGGATTTTAATGCAGTGGTAGGTGAAGGTAGAGAAGGAGCGGTAGTAGGTTTATTTGGTTTAGGCACGAGAAACGACAGGAGGAAATAGGCTGGTAGAATTTTGCAACAAGAACAATTTAATCATCACAAACACATTATTTCAACATCATGCTAGAAGACGATATACGTGGAAGATGCCAGCAGATATAGGACGATATCAAATAGATACATTCTTGTTAGACAACGGTTTAGGAATCAAGTAGGAGCTACCCAGAAGCAGATATAGATACTGACCACAACATCGTAATTATGAAGGCCGCACTTAAATTTAAGAATGTGAAAAAAAGAAACGGAAAAAGGCTCTTGGACTTAGGAGAAACTAAAACATAAAGATATTCAAGAAAAATTCGAAAAAAAGTCAAATGAATTGCTAAAAGATATCGGGAAAATATCTGATACTAAGGAAGTAGAAACAGAATGCCTAGACATGGCGGCCAGAGATATTCTGGGGTATACACAAAAAGAAAATAAGAAACCATGGATAACAAAGGATATCATGAAATTAATAGAAGAAAGACGAAAATACAAAAATAAATCAGAGGAAACAGGAAAACAGAGATACAAAGCCATAAAATGGGAAATTATTTGCAAATGCAAGAAAACTAAAGAACAATGGATTGATGAAAAGTGCAACAAGGTACAAACTAAGATGGAAATAAGAATGACAGACAAAGCATACAAACTAATTAGAATCAATTTTAGGGATATAAAACCGTATAGCAAAAATATAAGGGACACAGGAGAAAATTTCAATATAGAAAATGTAAAGAAAGTGGTTAGATGGCAAGAGTATATAAAGAATTTATATGCAGAAGAGGAATCAGGCATTGAAAATGATGACTTAGGATATCCTATACTTAGAGATGAGTTAGAATTAGCATTAAAGGGTCTAAAAAATGGTAAGGCGCTGGGTTCAGATAAGGCGTAAGCAGAAATTCTAAAAGCTAAAGAACAATGGATTGATGAAAAGTGCAAAAAGGTACAAACGAAGATGGAAATAGGAAAGACAGACGAATCATACAAATTAATTAGAATGAATTTTAGGGATATAAAACCGTATAGCAAAAATATAAGGGACACACAAGGAAACGTCATCATAGAAAACGCATAGAAAGTGGGTAGATGGCAAGAATATATAGGGAATTTATATGCAGGAGAAGAACTAACTGCATTAGAACAGGAATCAGACATTGAAAATGATGACTTGGGATATCCTATACTTCGAGACGAGTTTGAATTAGCATTAAAGAGTCTGAAAAATGGTAAAGCGCCGGGTACAGATAATGTGCAAGCAGAAACTCTAAAAGCCGCTGACAAGCAGTAACAGAACGTCTCTTCTAACTTGTAAGCTATATGTATGAGACAGGCAAGATACCCAAAGATTTGAAACGTAGCATCATAGTAACTATACCAAAAAAGAAAGGCACGAATAGATGTGCAAATTTTCGAACAATAAAACTTTGACAGCACACGTGACAAAAATATTAACTAGAATTGTGCAAAGACGAATGCAAAAACGAGCGGAAGAAGTACTAGGAGAAGACCAATTTGGGTTTAGGCGAAAAGGGGAACACGGGAGGCTATTTTAGCTCTGAGAGTGATAATGGAGAAAACAATAGAAAAAGGGGAAAGCGTGTATATAGGGTTTGCAGATCTGGAAAAAGCATTCGACAATGTAAAATGGAAAAAAATGTTTGAAATACTCAAAAAGATTGGAATGAGTTATAGGGATAGACGAATAGTACATAGCTTATACAAAGAGCAAACAGCAGTAATAGAATTAGAGCAGGAACGTAGAGAAGTAAACATTAGGAAAGGGGTGAGACAGGGATGTGCCCTATCCCCATTGATTTTTAACTTGTACATAGAAGAGGCAATAAATACTCAAATGCAGGAAGACATTTGGAATTACTATGCAGGGACAAAAAATTGATATGCTGAAATTTGCAGATGATATAGCGGTATTAGCGTCTAGCAAGGAAGAGTTAGAAGCTGCTCTTAATGAAATAGAAACGGTTCTAACAGAGAGATACGGTTTGAAAATTAACAAAACTAAAGTTCTAGTATGCAAAGGTGGGGAAAATAAATCAAAAACAAGAATACAAGTATGTAACAGGAACTTACAAGAGGTTAAGGATTTCTGCTACCTAGGAAGCCAAATAACGCAAGATGGGAAAAGCACAAAAGATATAAAACAAAGATTAGCACAAGGTCGTGCTACATTTAACAAGAAAAAGCAACTACTGTGCTCAAAGACCACAAACATAGAAACAAGGAAAAGATTGCTTAAAACATATGTGTGGAGCACAGCACTGTATGGCTGTGAAGCCTAGACAGTAGGAGAAGCGGACAAGAAAAAGGTAGGAGCCTTTGAAATGTGATGCTACAGACGTATGATAAAGATATCATGGACCGACAAAGTTAAGAACGAAGAGGTACTAAAAATGGTAGGGGAAGAAAGAAATATGTCGAAAACGGTAAAAAATAGGAGAGATAGGATGATAGGCCACATACTACGGCATGAGGGAATAGTGCGGAATATATTAGAAGCAGAGATAGAAAAAAAGAGAAGAAGAGGCAGACCTAGGTTAGACTAATGCACACAGATAGTAAAAGATGTAGGCTGCAGGAATTTCAGGGAGATGTGTAGGCTAACCCAGAATAGAAATCAATGGAAGTATGCATCCTACCAATCCCAAGATGGATAAACGTGTCCAACCAGTTTTGAGACGGAAAACCTAATGACGAAAAAATAAGCGCAGATAAATCTGATGATTCGTATAAACAACTAGTTGTTGATTACGAATTATCTGCAACTAATGTTGACTGTGCGAAAAGATATATTGGAAAATATATTAAATCGGTAAATGGTTAAGTGTTTGGGGAACTTGGCAGTCACAGGCTGCTTACCTCCCTTCACAACCACTGAAAGTCGGAAAAATAAGGTATATAATTGTAAAACAATAGAAGGTGACCGAACGGCATCTAACAAGAAAGAACAGCGCCTATGAGGAAAGACAACAAACATAGAACAAGAAGAAAATTGTTGAAAGCATATGTGTGGAGCACAGCATAGTATACCCATGAAGTATGGGCAGTCTGAAACGCCGACAGAAAAACGGTAGCAGTCTTTTGAAATGTTGTGCTTCAGATGTATGAGGACGATAGCATGGACAGACAAAGATAATAACAAATAGGTTATGGAAATAGTAGCGGGACAATGATATCTGGGGAAAGAGATAAGAGAAATAGAAGGACAGAATACGTTCTAAGGGATTTTTGGGTAATAGTATGGGATATATTACAAGCAGAGATAGAAAAAAGAGGTAGATGTTGACCTAGATCAGATAGTAATAGATGCAGACTGTGCAAATTTCAAGGAAATTTGTAGGTTAGTTCAGAATAGGAAACAATGATGGTACGCGTCTAGCCAGTTCCAGGACTGAAGACCTAATGACGATATTAATTAGGTGATATTCATTTTAGGTACCACCAAGCAAATGGAAGTATCGATAAAACTCAAACTATCGGATAACTTTTATTTGTTCATTTATTTATTCACCACCATGGTTTCACCAAGTATTTTGAGGTAATTTAATCGTAATGTTATATTAGAAAGTCAACTTATTTCTATTTAAATACTAAAATCCAATAAAATTTAAATACAAATCCTAATGTATAATATACAGCATATCCCACATTAAGTAGGATACCATGGGTATCTTTCTTACTGTTAACGATAAAGACCTGCTTAAATGGACAAAATTATATCTTTTGGATTACTTATTTAAATTTCATTTAGAAACATGAAAATCGTCGATATCTATGAAGTCAAATTAAAAGATACGAAAAGTTGTTTACTTCAATTGTGTAGGCTTAAAAGTGATATTAAAAATAAATTCAAAATGACAGTCATTGAAATATTGGTAGTAACTTTAATATTTGACGCCATGTTAGATTTTTAGATGACTAGATAGCATTTTTTATTTTCTTCAACTATGTATTATTGTTGAAATATTGGATGCAAACATATGGTATAGTAGTAGTAGTACCAGGCCATGCTGATAGATATAATAATAATTGAACCAATTACCTTTATTAGTTTTATATTTCATAATAATCTATGCTTAAGGGTTTGTAACATAAAATTTAAGATAAGTTTTCATTTACATTGCGCTTCAAAAATTATAACAAGAGGGGACGAACGTAGGGTGCATGATAAACTGGGGTTATGTCTAAGAAAGACGTAGTTTGTAGTTGGTTGCAGTTAGATGTATAAATTAGCAGCTGCGATGTAAAATACTGTTAAGTGTCTGCCCTTAAATGGATGTTTTAAGGTAGGATCTAATATAATTATACTTACAAGCTTGCTGTTATTGGTTTGAGGAATTTATCCGAACGTTCAACATATTATTAACTATTATAACGTAATATCATTACGATTGATAATCGTGAAGGGTGCAATAAAATCCACTGTGGTTATCATACTATAAATTTTATACTACATCGACAAAGTAGCAAGTGTGATGCGTTGTCTTCGTTAGAAACATTGGGTTTTACCATGCGTTTTGATTTATGAACGCCGTTGAAGTAATTAGTGCATTAACTTTTTTTTGGTTTGTTTGAATAATCAAACTTAACGGTTACGTTACCTGCCGTCAGTAATATAATTTAGGTTATCCGCGTAAATTTGTTTTAGAAGGACGTTGTTTCTCTGTTTACACATTATGTTTAAGGATCTTAATTACTTTTAGTATTTCCACTTTATATAAAAGGGATTTGGTATAGAATTAAGTTTAATTAGGGCATTGGTCAAAATTAACTGGGCGTTTCGTGAAATGGATCGGCTGCATTGTGTGTAAAGAATATTAAATTTATTTATTAAAGTTAGTTAAGTTCTCAAGGCCTTTTTATTGTAGTTTAGATTTCAAATACCCCTCCGACCCGAACCCCTCATGAGAAAGAGCTTATTTATTGGCAGTGTTCACTGGCGCCCAAAATACATGGGGCGAAAATATTTGAAATTTTGAATTGCAATAGAAGTGGTATTATATTGATGCGAAAGATTTATGTTGTAGTGGAATAGGACATATAATTCAATGATGTCGGGGTGTAAGATAAAATGAATAAAAGAAATGAAGGAGATTCTTAAGAGGAACGCGATGATTCATTGGTGATTTTGATGAAATTAATGAAAAAAATTAGCAGTAGTTTACAAGAAAATAGTAGGGTGTTGAGTGATAATTTTGCCACTTTATCTCAAAATGGAGCACAAGTGGTTCAGAAAATGAGTGAAGTTAAAGGATGTTTAATGAGTAGGGATGATTTTTCTTTAAAACCGGAAAAAGTATACAAAAATGAGTACAAAAAAGATAACCAGTGGTATCGAGTAATGTGGAGAACCTTCATTACTTAGCTATGTGGAAGAAACTGGGGGTGGTACGATTCAATTTAGACCGAATGAAGGAATGAATCTCGTGATGTTTATAAATAAATTAATGTAAATATTCAAAGAGGAGGATGTGCCCAAAGGGAAACAGTGTTAGCCGTTACTACTTTAAGGGGTTCGGTGGCTCATCGGGGTGAAATTAAGCAGGGATCGTGCAGCAATTTTTCAGCTTTTAAGAACATGTTTTTAGAAAGGTACTGGGACAGACAGAAACAAAGAGAAGCGTTAAGAAAATTATAATATGGGGTATTTGATTATGGCTCTAGAACAGATTATTTTCTTAGGTAGGTATGTGAGGCTAATTATTTGGATTATTCCTTAAGTGAGGATGAGATTATTGAAATGTTGGAGGGTCATTTTGATGGTAACGTGGGCTGTTCAACGGGTTAACACTAATAGGGTTGGTAGAAACGACGATGGGGACACTAACTTTAATGAGGATCGAGGAAGACCAAATGGCTCATATCATACAAGAGATAACTGGGGGGGATGACGAAAATGTTCGGCAATCTGGAGACGGTGGAAATGGTTTAGAAAATCGTGGAGACTAGGATAAGGAGCATCGAATCGTCGCTACAGTAGTGCAACAATATATGTTATTTAATGATAGTTATTCAGGTCTGTTAGAAGAAACTCAAACGTTAACATGGGAGGATGTTGTATCAATTGTTTCAGCTTAGATGGAAAATGTAAAAGAGGTTTTAGTAGATAGTGGAGCCATAATGAGCTGTATAAGTCCAAAATTGTTGAAGAAAATTGTAGAACGGAGTGATAAAATACCAATATTGCGGTAAATGGAGTAACTGTGGTAGGTGCGTGTGAGAAAAAAGGTCAGCCAATTAGGAACAGGTTTGCTTAAATTTTGCAGTTAATGGAGTAAGTTGGGAGATGAGTTGTATGGTTGAGCCAAAATTGATGAGATGTGATTTTGGGTTGCAATTTCTTAACTAAATTTTCAATAATAGTAGATTTTGATCAGGGTAAAATGATAGAAAAGTTTAATAAAACTGAAAAGATTTTTAAATTTCGAAGCTATGATAGGGAAACATCCACTAAGGAAGTACACGAGCTGGGGATACGATCGGAACCGTTGGAAAAAATTAAAATTGTTACAATCGAAGATCATTATTCAGAGTAAGGGAGCAAAATGCTGATATTAAGAAAATTGTCGCCGATTCTGATAAGTTAGACGAAGAGGAGAAGGTGGGTTTAAACCAGTTACTGCTAAGTGATTCCGATATTTTTTCAGAGAGGCCAGGTTTAACGGGGTTATATCAGCACGAGAGATTTTTAAAGAACGAAACCATGTTTTTTCAAAAGAGCTACTCTGTAGTGTAAGTATATAAAGTGAAAGTCAAAAGTCAACTACGAAAGATGGATCCAACGCAAGTGATAGCGATTCAAGAGTTTCGGGTGCCTCGAAATATACAAGAGTTGAGGTCATTTTTAGGTATGGTCAATTACGACCGCCGATTTTATAAGGATTTAGCTCAACTCACAATACCAATATTAGGTCTACTTAGGAAGGATATGCATTGGAAATGGGGAATTATTAAACAGAAGGTTTTTAATAAAATTAAGGCTGCGTTTTTACAGGTTGCGATTCAAAAGCATCTTGACTCTATCCTGCGTTTTTATATAAGGACGGATAGTTCACATTACGGGTTAGGTGCGTATCTTTATCAGATTAATAAGGATAGTGAGGAAGTTCAAGTTATAGCATACTTTAGTCGAAAGCTAAAGGGGTGGAGCTAAGGTATGCCGTAACTGAAAAGGAGATGTTAGCTGTAGTTGTGGCATTGAGACAGTGGAGGACCTTGGTGTTCGGGAGGGAATTAACATTGGTTACGGACCACAAAGCCCTGTCTTTTATGATGAATAGTAAATTATTGAGTTCTCGGTTGACCAAGTAGATTTTATTCGTTCAGGAATATTCTTTTGAGATAGAACACTCCCGTGGAACAGATAATATAGTTATGGATACTCTTTCACGTTTTCCGGTTGGAGAGGAAAGTGAGAAGGACATTGTTGAAGTTTTGGATAGGTCGCGAAGTGCTCATTTTTGTAGTTAAGAAAGGGGAATGGGCAAAGATATTAAGAAAACAGTTTAAAAATATTTTTCAACAATAGGAGAATGACGAGTGGTGTCAAAAAGTTAACAACAAGTTGGAAAAGGGGACCAGTGGAAAAGGTAGGTTTCGGATTGGTTTGTAATATATAAGAGATTATTATTTCGCAAAGGTTCTGTGTAAACCCACAATATAAACTGTGTATGCCGAAAAACATGGTGGTGTCATTGGTATTGGACCAACATGAGGAGCATGGTCATTTTGGTGCGGGAAAATGCTTACCGTACCTATCTAAATATAATTATTTTCCAAAAATGCGGATAATTGTTAGGAAATTGATTGATGGGTGGGATTTATGTCGAAAGGGAGTGTCAGGTATTACGAGGATGCAATTGGGTTGTCCGTTGGAATTCAAAACATATTCAATTTAAAACCTTATTTAATGCCAAGTCATGACATATAAATGACTTTTGGAGTTAAATTCGTATCTGTGTATTCAAATTTAAGTGGGGGGTGATGTACCAAGCCGTGCTGATAGATATAATAATAATTACACCAATTCCCTTTATTTGTTCTATATTTCATAATAATCTACGCCTAAGGGTTTCTAGCATAAAATTTAAGATAAGTATTCATTTACGTTGCGCTTCGAAAATTATAACGAGGGAGATGAACGTAGGGTGCGTGATAAACTAGGGTTATGTCTAAGAGAGACGTAGTTCGGAGTTGGTTGCAGTTAGACGTATAAATTAGCAGCTACGATGTAAAATACTGCTGTGTCTGTCCTTAAATAGAGATTTTAAGATAGGATCTAATATAATTATACTTGCAAGCCTGATGTTATTGGTTTGAGGAATTATCCGAACATTCAACATATTATTAACTATTATAACGTAGAATTGTGGTGCGTTGTCTTCATTGGAAACATTGGGTTTTACTGTGCATTCCGATTTATGAACGCCGTCGAAGGGATTCGTGCATTAACATTTTTTTGGTTCGTTTGAATAATCGAACTTAACAGTTACGTTACCTGCCGTCGGTAATATAATTTAGGGTATCCACGTAAATTAGTTTTAGAAGGACGTTGTTTCTCCGTTTACACATTATGTTTAAGGATCTTAATTACTTTTAGTAATTCCACTTTATATAAAAGGGATTCGGTATACAATTAAGTTTAGTTAGAGCATTGGTCATAATTTACCAGGCGTTTCTTGAAATAGATCTGCTGCATTGTGTGTAAAGAATATTAAATTCATTTATTAAAGTTGGTTAAGTTCTCAAGGCCTTTTTATTGTAGTTTAGATTTCAAATACCCCTCCGACCCGAACCCCTCATGAAAAGTAGCCTATTTATTAATTAGTTAATTTAATTATTGGCAGTGTTCATAGTTTTACATGCCGAAATTCGGCCTGTAAGCATTCCTATAAAGTTTTAATTTGTAAGGATTTCGCGCCAATAATTTTAAAAGACTTGTGCGTGTATTTCCGTCACTTCAGACAGTGCGTTTGCGTAAAGGATTACGCAGACGCGGAGTGTGGAAAAGAAGGGGGGGGTAACCTCGGACAGTCGGAACTGGTGAACGAGACGTGGACGAGTGTAGTTATCTTTGTGCCTTATCGTGTCTTCTTTTTTTGGTATGTAGGTTTCCTGCCTTATATCTGATTATCGTACCTTTCCCAGTATTGCTGTCGCTTTCTACAAATAGGAAGAAGACAAATTTTGAATCTGACTACAACCGGGGGCGGAAAGAATACTCACGCTCGAAAGGCTCAACGAAGTCCAGCTGCCGTTATACTAGCGTAATGCTGTAAGGAGTGCTACAGTTACGTAAGTACTTTTCTCGTTTTTATTTGCATGTGATGTAGTAATTTTGAACATTTATGTGACGTAATATCTTATTTGCGCATCATTTTTGCAGTTACTTATCATTGCTAATAACCTACTGTAGTGGCTCGAGTACCTCACCGTCGGGGGTATAATAAGTTAACTGTAGTAGGCAAGTAAAAGAGGAAGTCAGTTTATGCCAGAATAAAAATGTAATTTACTAATAAAAAAGAAATAAATACATATTAAAAAGCAGTTCTGTTTAAGTGTGATAAACAACAAATCAGAAAACAGTTTTTACATGATAGTGAAGGTCTTGGTTTAAACCACAAAAAAAATAAATAAAAAATAAGTATTGAAATGACAACTGCTCAGATAGATGGAGCTTGTATACAAATACCAAAGTTTAATCCAGACTGCGAAAACAATGACAAGTGGAGATATCGTTTCATGCTGTTATTGAAACTTAAAAATTATAATTAAGTAATAGAAAATGAAGTTCGTCCTGAAAATGTAACAGAAGCTGATAGGAACGCAAAGGAAGTTTGTACCAAAAATTATTTAGCCCACACAATTGATGTGGATTTAATTATGAAATGCAAAACTGCTTGGTAATTTATATCAGAAGAAATCGCAAAGTAGACAAATCATGATGGAAAAAAAACTTAGCCATTTATTTTATGATGAATCAAAAGACTTAGGTTTTTAATATGTTTGAACGGTTAATTAAGGATTTAAGCAATGCAGATGGTATTGTGGTAGCAAAAGAAAGTTGAGTTACTGATACGTTTTTACCCTAATCTCTGAAACTTAGAGAATTTAATGTCTGCCTTACAAAGGCCAACAAACTGGGGGCTGTAAGCGAGAATAAAATGCCAATTTACTCCTTCGTTATTGATGGAATTAGAAATGGAAATTTCTTGTTTATTTAAAAATGTACCTCATTCTTTAAGTTCAGAATTCGCTCCAACAAAATTATTTCCGTTGTTGGAGTAGATATGGTAAGGTTTACCTCGACGAACAACAAATGGTGTGAAAAGCCAACAAAAAGGTCAGTGACCAACTCGAGGTGCACCACCTTGGCAGTAAAATAATCAAACAGACACAAGTAAGGCTTAGCGTCTTAAGAGCTTCGGTCCTTGTGATCCTTGATCAAAAAGGGATCACCATAATCCACACGTCGTATAAAATGTAGGACATGGTTGGATATTACTTGTTACGTGCAAACCGAATTTGCACTTTAACATTGTTTAGGTTAGTTTTCTTGATGTGCGGAAGTTCCCGCCATAATTTTAAATACGCAAGAAGCGGGAACAATTTAAATAGACGGGCGGGGCTTCCGGTACGTCACAATAGTGCAATTGGCAAGTGTGAATTATCCCTATAGGGGTATAGCAATGCTACAAAAGAGTAGGGAGTTCCGCGGTTCTCGCGCGGAAACGTGGCTTTTTTACGCCGAACTTTGAAGTGAACAGTCGTGCGGGGTGTCGTGTTATCTTATTATGTAGATTTCCTTATCTTGATTATCTTTCCTTAATTACCTATTCCCGTCTTCCACTGCATATAGGAACGGAGATGACCCTGGAGCATCCCATGACCCCGAGATAATTTGGATGTCCAACTCTACCAGCAGCAGCGATGCCGAGGCTACCGTGGCGTGATTTCCTGCCGGTTATCGGATCCTTCACGTGAGTAGACTCTCTAATTTTTATTGTTTTAATTTTATGTAACTTCGCTTAATTATGGCGCAATATAAATTATCAGTGACGTCATGGTGTATCTTATGAACTTTGGTAATTGTATTACCGGCTTTTAAGAGCCATCTATCGCCATTTCAATGTACCAGAATCTAAGTGTAACATTTTGTTAACTGCATTACCGACCAGATAAAACGTAAACGAAGTGTAACAGATGGCGCCTTCAACCTGTTCAGGCTATGAACTTCAGGGGTTTCTTCTTTGTTTTTAGGTTATGTTAATTTCAGTTACAACCAAGCAATGTTTTAACAGATGTTATTGAAACAGTTTTTTCACTTAAGGAAACATATTTTTATTCATGTAAGTATTTACCTTACCTTATGTCTTTAAATACAGTATTATAGAATTACCTATTAAAATATCTTTAGTTGCTTTCCTTAACTTTGAAAGGCCGTTTTTTGAAACTTAAATACATTGTTCTTTATGTTACATTCTAAAATTGCATTATGGTTTATCCTTTACATGAAAATTTTGTGTTTAATAAACACTTGAGTGAAATAAATTGCTAGTATACCTTTTAAGAAGTGTTTGACTATACGTTGTTGCCTTATAGGTTAAATAACATATCCTCTGCGTCCATTTTCCATCTTGGAAGGCTTGTCTGTCATTATCTATAAAATATGTATTTAACTGAACATTGATTTCGTTTCCATATACCTTAAATGTGTTTCTTTGGTGTTATCGGTGACGTTCTAACAAGCTCTTACCTCTAAATATCGTATCGTATTACCTTAAAGTAGCTGTAACGTGTTTTTTTACCTTCTAATCTGCGTCAAAACCGCATATTTTTTATATCGTGTCTTGAATATTGTATTCATAATGAACGTATCACATCTAAAATCCCTTGAATTAATCTACGAGCTGGAATGTAGAAGTATCATAGCTGCGAGCAATCAGAATGATAGGCGATCTCAACTTAGGGCTGTTTTGTCACAGGAAACCAAAGGCGTTGCTATCTTAAAGAACCCTGTTGGCGATTGGCCACTCAACGTATCAGAAATTAAATTAACTTTAGATGATATATCGGGTATAATAAACAAAACAGATCCTGCGGCTACTAATATCGAATTAGGAGATTGACTTCAAGAATAACCCACGTCAAACATCGTATCGAATCATTATCTTTATATAACGATGACCAAGCGACTCAAGCTAAACAAAGTTTGTTGTCCGAGGTGTTATTGCTTGAAGGAATTCTTTTAGAAAGACTTAATCCTAACGCAGACGTAGATATATCGTTACCTTTTTCAAATCTTGCGCTTGCCGAACCTAAACCATTAGGAAAACCTATACCTGTATACAAATGGGGTCTCACCTTTGAAGGGTTTGATTCGAAGGTTTCTTTATCATCCTTTCTTGACCGGATTAACGATTTTAAAATTTCTCGGGTGTACCGACCAGGACCTATTTATCTCAGCTGGTGATTTGTTCGCAGGCTCAGCATTAATATGGTACAGAAACATACGACACCAAATTTCTACCTGGAATGAGTTAGTTGCCTGTTTAAAACGAGATTTCCTACCTTATGGCTACATTAACGATCTTTGGAACGAAATTCGTAACCGAACTCAAGGTCCCGACGAAAATGTTGTTTCTTTTATTACCTCATTAGAAGCTTTATATAGCAGACTCGACAAAAACCTTCCGAATCCGAAATTATCGATCAATTGCTTAGAAATTTAAACCCCCATTTCTCAGAACGTTTGGGATTACAGCCCATATCTTCGCTAGCTCATTTTAAAGACCTATGTCGTTCTCTTCAAGAAGTGAGGTCAAGAATTGACAAATATCGACCACCACCCGAGGAATTATCTGGTCTTCGAACCTGATTTAGCTTGCCAAGTTCGAGCTTCCCGTAAAGTATCTACACTTAACGTTCCTTCTACCGTCACTAACAACGCACTTACCTGTTGGAACTGCAAACGAAGTGGACATAGCTATACTGTCTGCACTTACCCTAGAAATATTTTTGTTATGGTTGTGGTCGCTCAAATATCTACAAATCTAACTGCACCAACTGTAATCCTAACGTATCGGAAACTCCCGTCGAGATATTTTAAATCAGGGTGTGAATATCTCGAGAAACCAAAATCGCCCTCAACACCAATCATCCAACGGACACAGACGCCAATAAATTTAAATTATAAAACCACTTCTAACGTTGTACCGTCATTAAATTTATCTAATAATAATACCGCTACTATTAATGTACAAAATACCTTACCTTCATTAGAGGAATTATGCTATACTACTCCAGCCGAGTGGTCTAAGTGGTTACAAACCGTCAATTCCTTTTATCATAAAAGACTGCTACCGTTTCACAACTTGTTAAAAACCCTTCGATAACCGTCCACACTTATCTATCTCAATTGGTTCCTTAAATGTAATTGATTTACTGGATACAGGTTCTTCATGTTCTCTTATAAATAACGAAGGTTTACATCAATTATCTCAACAAAATATCAAAATTCAAATTATTCCCGAAAAAACTTCCATAAATTTAGCTGACGATAATCAAATACATGTAACCGGTTCCCTTAAGTTAAAAATTCGTGTAGAGTCTCTTGAACGTGACGTTTTATTTTGATTGTCCCTGCATTAGCGTATCCATTTCTACTGGGCGTTGATTTCTGTAAACTTTTTAATCTGTCACTTTACTTTCAGGATTTTTCATGGCAAACCTCCATTAAAACAAACTCCTGTGCATCTACAGGAATATCTAACAAAATCTCTCTTACTGATTCCCAAGATGTAACTCTTAACGCTACAATCGACAAATTTCGCAAACTTAATACCTCTGAACTTGGTTGTGTTACAACGGCAACACACGTTATCTCTACAGGTGATGCCCTTCCTTTAAGCAACGTCAATATCCCTTATCGCCTGCCTTACAAAAGCATTTACATGCGGAAATAGACAAAATGTTAGTATCTGGTGTTATCTCTCCTTCAAATTCACCGTGGACCTCTCCGTATTACTAGTTCGGAAAAAGAATGACGAATGGCGTGTCTGTTTTGATGGCAGGAAGCTAAATTCTGTTACTGTTCCAGACGCTTACCCTCTACCTAGAACTGACTCAATTTTGAGCAGGCTTCGTAATGCAAAATTTATCTCATCTATCGACCTAAGACAAGCTTTTTATCAGATACCTCTTGACTTATCTTCTCGTCAAAAAACTGCTTTTTGTGTCCCAGGCCGAGGTCTTTTCGAATATAATTTTTTGCCATTTGGTCTCTGTAACGCTCCACAAACTTTACAACGTACTATGGATCAAACGTTAGGTCCTATCTTACATCAAGAACGTGCCTTTGTGTTTTAGATGATATCTTAGTTATCTCAAGTTCTTTCGATGAACATATCGCCACATTAGATGAAGTTGCAGAACGTTTAAATGCAGCAGGTTTTAAGATAAACTGGGAAAAGTCTCAATTTTGTCGTTCATCCCTTACATTTCTTGGTTTTATTGTCGATGGGACAGGCTTACGAGCAGATCCCGCTAAAGTTGATGCTATTACTAAATTTAAAACACCAAAACTGTTACCGAAATCAAACGTTTGATAGGAATGATTAGCTACTATCGCATTTTTCTACCTAACCTTTCAACTATATCTGCACCCATTACCGCTTTAATTAAAAATAAAAGAAATCCCAAACTATCGAGTGGAATTTAGAATCCCAACAGGCTTTCGAACAAATTAAAACACTAATCACTTCAGCACCTATCTTAATCTCTCCAAATTTCGATGATAAGTTTTATATACAAACCGATGCCTCACTTACTGGGTTAGGTGCAATGTTGTTCCAGGTAAACAATGGTTTAGAACATCCAATCGCTTATGCGAGCCGTGCCTTAACTTCTGCCGAACAAAAATACTCTGCTACCGAACGAGAACTATTGGGCGTTATCTTTGGCATCGAGAAATTTAGAGGATATGTCGAAGGTACACACTTTACCGTAATCACTGATTGTGCAGCACTCACTTGGCTTAATAACTTGAAACAACCCGCAGGTCGTTTGGCAAGATGGAACTTGCGTATATCTCAATTTACTTTCGATGTTAGGCATAGGCCTGGCAAATTAAATATCGTACCTGATGCGTTATCTCGAGATGTTTTTCTCTTAACCTTCCAAATTTAATTCTGGATACCTGGTACCTCAATATGATAAAAAGTTTCCGATAATCCCGACAAATTTCCTACCTTCGTGTAACTAATAATAGACTGTATAAATTTGTATCCTCGTCCCCACATAAAATATCGAATATACCTGAATGGAAACTCGTTGTGCCCACTGCAAATCGCAGTGAGGTGCTCAAATTATGTCACGACGATCCCTTAGCTGCACACCTTGGTGTTACAAAAACTCTCGCCAAAATATCTGAATTGTATTACTGGCCCACACTTAAGCAATCTGTTTGTCGCTACATTAAAAGCTGCAAAATTTGTGGTTCCCATAAGAGTTCGCAAGATGCTCGCCCTGGTTTAATGGGTAACTTTAAGCGTGTATCTTATCCCTTTCAATTAATATCGCTTGACTTATTAGGACCTCTCCCTCGATCGAAAAGAGGCAATCAATATCTTTTGGTTGTTACCGATTGGTTTTCTAAATTTGTTATGGTGCAACCCTTACGTAAAGCTACCTCCGCTGCAATAATTAAATTCCTAGAACAGAATGTCTTTCTTATCTTTGGTGTCCCCACAGATTATTCTTTGTGACAATGGTGCACAATTTATCTCTAAAGATTTTCAGAATTTCGTTAAAAGTTACAAAGTACAAAAATTTGGTTTAACGCAAAATATCACCCCAAGTAAACCCTACCGAAAGGGTAAATCGAGTGTTAATTACCGCTATCTCTTCTTATATTAATTCAGACCATACTACATGGGATGAACATATCTTTGAAATTGCTCAAGCTTTGCGTACATCTAAGCACGAAGCAACCCAATTCACTCCGTCTTTTCTTGTTTTTGGAAGATATACCCCAATCGATGGGAGTTACTATGGTTTAGTGCCTGACGATACTAACGTAATCGAATTTGACGATAAAGTACGTTGGGACAAGGACCAACAGTCATTACCTTCTATCTTTAACGACGTTAGAAAACATTTGTTAAAAGCTTACGAAAAGAGCAAGGACCATTATAACTTGCGTAGGCGAAATATTTCCTTTGCCTTAGGCGAACAAGTGTTGGAAAAGAACTATGTCTTATCGGATGCATCTAAGAAATTTTCTTCAAAATTGGCCCCTAAATTCATTCTTTGTAAAGTCACACGTGTTATTAGTCCCCTTATCTATGAACTTCAGGATACTGAAGGAAAACGCCAAGGCAGGTGGCATATTAAAGACCTTAAGCCATTCTCTGCCGACCCAAATGCTAATTAAGTTTTTCATGTCCCATTCTCCTCACGATTTACCTAATATTTTTTGTTCTCACCATCAATTACTATCTTTAATTACTTATTCCTTCTCTCATATAGTATATAATTTCTTACACGTTTAACTTTACCTACCCTAATTTAGCTATCTTTTTCTTTTCGTTGACTTTCCTTCACCATACCGTTAGATATATATCACTTCATCCTCTACACCCCCAATATAACTTTGTCGTTTCATTTAATTAACCCTTGAAATTTTCCTACTACATATTGTTCGGTCTTTAGTATTTCTTTTATATGGTTTAATTGTATGGTAATTGTCGTAACTTTGGTTGAAATAACCCATTGAATTTTTATGACTGGTTTTGGCTGATGTTGAGTGAATGCTTTCTTCTTTGGGCTCACATAGAACATGCGCAGTCTATGCCATTGAAAGAAATAGTTCATATTCGCAGTTGCAAAAGCTAGGATTGTCTATTCCGTGTGTTTTTTTTCCTCTGAATTATTGCAATCGCCCACATTATACTACATCATTGTACTACAACATTATTCCTTCCTTTTTCTACTAAATCTACATAACTTATATACTTTTTTCGTTATTTTTATTGAACTTTGTGGTGAGACGCTATCGCTTCTTATTGTTATTTTATTAAATTCTCGGTTGTTTTAGCATATGGGGACAGTGTATCTGTATTTAACTGCTTAATTGGGCATTTTGTGTGTTTAGGGTGCTACCGATTTAAAAAACTACCTTAAAACAGTTTGTTTTTGTGTGTTTGTATCTGTGAGGATACTTTTAAGTTGTCGTGTCTATCTTTGTCTGATTTTCTTATCGTAGTCGAAGCACTCGTTAGGAAAATTATCGTACTAGTTCTCTTAGGAGTCTAGTGAATTTTAAAATGTGTATATCTTATCTTGTCGGATTAATATTGCAGGTGGTCCTTCAGACTACGCTGTGTTTTATAGGGACAACTCTCTACCTTCTCTCGGACGCTTGTCCAAAAACTATACTTTTTCTTAACCCGCTATCTCCGCTATGCCTTATTCTTCTCTCGGTGGACCTGTTCTTGTCCCGGAACACCCGTCTGCCTCATAAGAATGATGTTCCCTCATTCCGAGCTACTGACCACACTTGCTGGTTGAGTAGCGCTTTGCTATCCACCTTTCCCTCTGTCGCTTTTGCTCAATGCGAGCCCTTCCTCTACTTTCTTCTACCTGGAGGTGCCTCTTATGCACTCCAAAAAACCAACCTCCTTCTTTTTTACCTTTCCTATCTCTACTGCCTTTTCTTTTCTGTTAGTCACCGTGTGGTTGTGCGGGAGGTTTTCACAGACACTTGGACCATGTCTCTGCGAATCTTTCGTGGGGTCATGCGGTGCCGCTGTCAGTGCATAGGCTCTGGCAGTGAAGGTATGTATGAGTGTGTGAATGTGTGAGTGAATGTGTATATAGAATATACCGCATGGATATCGGGTGAATAGTTTCACCGATATCGATCAACACTGGGTGCAGGAATGCACCCAAAGGTCTTTGCCGGTCCCCCGTGCTGTTCTTACGAACGGACCTGCCTCACAGGTTTCTCTTTTTGGAGGGCACGGGTCAATCCCATTTCAACGGCTCTACTGGAGCCACTCTTTTGTTGTTATCATTGTCTTGGGTAATAACTAGGCCAATATCTTTGTCTTCTTTATTATCTTCGATAATACCTTTAGGTTTAATATCGTTATCTTATTGATTACCTTTAATAATAACCTTAGTTTATTATCGTTATCTTACCGATTACCGTTAGTAATAATTTTGGTTTAATTTATCGTTATCTTACCGACTACCGTTAGAAATGACTTCGAGTTATTTCGCTTTATCTTATCGGTTATCTTTAGTAATAACTTCTGTTTAAATTCATGTTACCTACTATCTCTTATAATCACTTTAACTTAATATCGTTTTATCTTATCGAGTATCTCAAATAATAACTAAAGCTTAATACCGTTATCTTATTCATTACCTTTGAGGATAACAACTTAAGCTTAATATCTTTACCTTATCTATTATCTTTAACATCAATTTGAGATCTTATCTTATCTTTTTATCGTCCTAACGTGTGGTATATATGACCAGACGTGGGAATTATTTTTTTGCCTGAAATTTAAGTGAAAAAGCTAACCCAATTTAGAAATGTAATTTGTCAGGTTAGCATATAAGGATTTAGTAGGTGGTACTTTTGGTAAATTTGTGATTCACAACTGTGTCACGGACAAGTTTTAAATGTGCATCGTAGGAAACCAAAGTACCGGTAACAAAATTTGCTAGAGTGCAAGTGACGCACTCCATGAACATTTTTTTAAATTTGGGCACTTCTTGCCAAAAAAAAGAAGAATAGTTTGATGCGACACTCATGTGTGTTTGCATATAAGAACTTTATGTTAGCTTTAGTTAGATAAGTTTAGATAGGTTTAGATAGGTTAGGCGACTTGTCGCACCCGTGTTAGCTTAAGTAGTGTTTCATGCTCCCCGACAAATTTGTGCTGTCGGTAATTAGTGTAGTCACAGACTATCGGGCTACCTATTCCGTTTCCTGGTACTTCGGTAGACGTGTTATCGGTCCAAAAACCAGGTGGCGCCTTATATAAACATTTTGTAGGTTTTAAGTTAGGGTTTATGTAGGGTAATTAGGACTTAGATTTTAAGCTGTTACTGTGCTAACAGACTTTTTCTTTTTTTTAGTTTTTTCTTTTGTGGCTTTGTCGCGATTGTTACGTGCAAACCGAATTTGCACTTTAACATTGTTTAGGTTAGTTTTCTTGATGTGCGGAAGTTCCCGCCATAATTTTAAATACGCAAGAAGCGGGAACAATTTAAATAGACGGGCGGGGCTTCCGGTACGTCACAATAGTGCAATTGGCAAGTGTGAATTATCCCTATAGGGTATAGCAATGCTACAAAAGAGTAGGGAGTTCCGCGGTTCTCGCGCGGAAACGTGGCTTTTTTACGCCGAACTTTGAAGTGAACAGTCGTGCGGGGTGTCGTGTTATCTTATTATGTAGATTTCCTTATCTTGATTATCTTTCCTTAATTACCTATTCCCGTCTTCCACTGCATATAGGAACGGAGATGACCCTGGAGCATCCCATGACCCCGAGATAATTTGGATGTCCAACTCTACCAGCAGCAGCGATGCCGAGGCTACCGTGGCGTGATTTCCTGCCGGTTATCGGATCCTTCACGTGAGTAGACTCTCTAATTTTATTGTTTTAATTTTATGTAACTTCGCTTAATTATGGCGCAATATAAATTATCAGTGACGTCATGGTGTATCTTATGAACTTTGGTAATTGTATTACCGGCTTTTAAGAGCCATCTATCGCCATTTCAATGTACCAGAATCTAAGTGTAACATTTTGTTAACTGCATTACCGACCAGATAAAACGTTAAACGGAGTGTAACATACTAGTGAGGAAATTACCCATTATTGGTTCGGTGGGTTTCAAAGAAAAACTAAAGCATCGCAAACATTGATGTACTGCTTATTTTGCGAGTTTTACATGAAGTAATCCAATATCTGTCTCTGAGACTCGACAACAGCATCAGAGGACCCGCATGCAAAAACCATGAATGCTCATTGAGAATAAGAAGTTTTGCGATTGGGTGTTACCTTGAAATTAACAAAGAAAGTTTCTTATCATAAGAAAATTGAGAATTGTGAAGTATCCCACCAACTCTCATCATATCCTTGGAATCCAGTAAAGGATAGAGGCAGCAATTTTGAGGATTTAAAAGATGTACCTTAAAGTAACATTATCAGATCATCAGAGAAACGTTCCTGCTGTGAAAGTTTTATCCGGACACGAAGAGATTCTTAAAACTCAACAGAAGATAGAGGATCAAAACAACAATATGCCTTGGAATTCAAACAATTGTTACGAAAACGAAAGCAATATGCAGTTACTCTAACTGCACGAATCAAGCTTGAATAATGGTTAAATGGAAACGATTCCGTGATAATCAGATTGCAGTGAGACTCCCCTTTCATTTCGGCAAGACCAGCTGTTGATAATTTGAATTAGGCCACAAAGCCTCGTCTTCATGCAGCCATGATGCACCCTGCCACCAAAGATCAGAATGTTGCACACAAAAGTTTTTAATAGATTAGGATTAGTCTTCAACCATCCTAGATCAAAAAATAGAACGAGTAACTTGCAAGGCTAATGTCTTTAGAACTTGCTTCGCTAACACAACAGTCCTGCAAAGGTCCAACATAGGAATTGTTAAGGGCTTCAAAAGACAAATTTGGAACAAAGAAGACCAATGTGAAACGAGCCTTTGCTGTCCCTGGACTGGAGTAGAATGCATGCCCCACGCCCATGCAAGAACGCATCGCAAAAACCATGAAACTCAATCTCAGTGTATTGTTTGCACACAACATGTCTAGGAACCTTCAGATCATTAAGATTGATTAGTTAATTACGATAGCAATGCCACTTTTTCTGAATGCTAACAGGAACAGAATCGTTTCAATCTAGCTTTTCCAACCAAAGCTGCTATATGAGAATTTTAGCTCTAAGGTGCATGAACAAAGACCCAAAGAATCAAAGATTTGTGCAATCTTTGAAAGCATGTTCCGTTTTGTGATCTTGAGCGTGGAAGCGTTTGCAATTGAAAACCTAAAGTGATCAGATTGAAAAGACCAAATCAAACATAACGTCCGCTTATGCTCGTGAGAGTCGAACTTAGGATGAATATCTGAACTTAGAAGCCCTTCCAGAACCTGTGTATCAATAGAAATCGATTTACGTAGTTTGAAACAACCCCAGTTCAGCACTTGATTCAACTTAGGAACACAGATTACAAGCACCCTCAGACAGGCTAGCACCTGTGAATAAGTCATCGATGTAGAAGTCTTACGTAATTACCTTAGAGATGTCAGGTAATAAAGCTGCATGATCGTAACCAAGCGGTGTAAGGCTACGAACAGCAAGAAAAGATGCAGAAACAGTAGCATAAGTAACAGTATTTAAATTGTAGGTGAGAAATGAATCTGCAGGAGAAAATTGCCACAAAATCCATTGTATAGACCTTTAACCAGTTCCACCTGAACCTGTTTGTACATTTTCTCAATATCGCCAGCAATAGAAAATGCCCGCTTGAAAACGTATTAATATAGAAAATAAATCTTGTTAGACCAACCATTTGAATGCTGTTCAAAGAGTACCCAGAAATGGTCTCTTGTGAACTACAAAGTTTAGTTATAAGGCTATCCTTTATGACACCATAATCAGGTAGATAGAAAGAAACTTAAGATGACCGGTGAGTAGCAAGTGATGTGTCCGAAATCGATGTATTGTTAGATGAATTGATTATAGAGCGCAGTCAACTCAGAATTGGCCCGTAGTCGTTCAAATGCAAAGATCCTTTTTTGAGTAATTTGGAAGGAATCTCCTAAAATCTCAAAATGAGCTCTTAAGAAGAATGGCTACTATAAACCTGCCATCGGAATCCCGTGTGCCTCACATGCATTTTCTTTTGCTGTAAGAACTCTTTTAACAGGATAATGCTCAATTTCCCAGAATCTACAGAGTGCATCTGTAAGACTCTCGAATGTAAAATTGCACTGAACCGTATGTGCAAAAGTAGTTGTAGGACCTTACACAACCCATCCAAATCGTGTCTTTTGTAGAATTGGGAGGTTTGGGCCTAATTAAATTTGTCCTATTCATAAGAGCTGCCAAAATGTTAGCGAGCCTATTAGAATGTTGATAGTACTAGATTGATAGAAAGTAGGGTCCAATAATTTAATGTTGCTTGGAATTATGATACTGCCACATTCAATACTGAAACTAGAAGAAACACCAGTGATTTCATTCAAAACTAAGCATAAAACATTGAATTTGAAGTTGGCGTAGAGCGCATGAAGTTCGACGTCACATCTTGTACGTAGATGCGAAGTGACCTTGCCTAGGCCAAAAACAGTAATGTTAGTACTGCGAGTTTCTAACCCTACCTGAGTACATACATCTGAACATATGAAATTAAACTGAGAACCAGAATCTAGCAAGATCCTAACCTTGCGACATCTTCCGTCACTAGAAAACGTTTGCCATTGCAGTGGACAATAAGACTTCTACACCAGTTGAACAAAATGCAGAGATTCTTTGGTTCGGCTCAACAAGAGATATCGCAGAACTTGCAGGACCTGGTTGACCTTCAGATCTACCTTGCTTTTCGTCATGAAGAAGCGTATTATATTTAGTGTTGCATTTCCTGCAAATAAATTTAGAAGTGCATTGATTTACAAAATGCCCCGTGGAAAGTTCAGACAAACTTGAAATAATTTTGTCTTCGAAAATCTATTGTGGTGGACAACAGAAAATTGAGTGCATCTGCACAAGGCATAAGCACCTTTGCACCTAGGGCAAGAAGGCCCATTAGAAACAAATAACTATGAGTGCGATTTTGAAAGCTTTAATGACCTTCGGAAATGTAATTTTAACCTGCTTTGATTAGAGAGTTTCCAACAGATTGGTTGTGTTTTTTAAGAACTCAATCCAACAAGGTTAGCAACTGTGACCCAGCAGAATTTATTAAAACCACCCACTCCCACTCCTTATTAAGTGGCTCAAGTTCAAGTATTGCCGTAAAATGGTTATATACCAACATGTGTGGGTCATTGAAGCACTCATAAAATGCTGTCCAAGCAGTTGAGTAGCTGCTTGGGCTGAAATCTAGCAAACCGAGGATCTGGGCTGAACCGCCGCATAAACTTCAAGTAATGAAGACGTTGAATGCCCGATAAGGCATTGTTCTCATGAATGAAATTTTTAAAAATCTCATAAAATTCTAACCATAATGAAGGATCTTTTCCATTGAATTTCGGAATAGATATAACGGTAAGCAAATTTAGGGATTCGAATTATGCAAACAGGATGCAATACTTGAATTTGGTGAAACGGCTCGATGGTCTGTCTCATTACTGTAGCGCTGAAGTAAATCCTCAGCACAAGATATTACAGAGAAATAGCTACTTTCAAATTCAGAGTCAGCTTCTGCCGGTGTGGGATCAGACTCCAAAATCTTAAAATCTAGCTTATAAAATTCAGTAAGCAAATGTGAGATAACATTCAACCTCTAACGCACTTCGACAATTTATGCACAAGTAATTGTTTTATCAGAACTCGTGTGAATTCCTTCTAACGATGTAATGTAATTTGTAAAACGTGTGAGTTGCACCCTAATATAATAATAATAATATTACTTTATTGTGCACTATAAATACATGTGACAACCAGGTGGGAGATCAGATTACCTCTGGTCTTTCTCTCCAACCTACTAAGATATGGATACATAAGCTAATTATAATGAAGTCATAATGAAGTGTGTTAAAGTTAGACTTTTTGTGCTTGTATCTATAACAAACAGTTTCTAAAATTATTTTTGTAGGTAGCCTTAGTAGTACTGGTGTTAAACAATATTATGTATTTATTTAGCATTGCAGTAGCAACATACGAGAAGGAGCTTTCAAACTTCTTCGTATTATGTGCTGGTATACTATTATGTTCTTTAGCACCCGATATGTAACAGATATATATATATATATATATATATATATATATATATATATATATATTCCATTTTCAAAATATCTAAACTAATGTACAACGGAGTTACGTGGGTACCTCTGTCAATATTGTATGTAAAACGAAAGCATGCATTTTGTAGCTTTTGAATTTTAGATTTAAATACATTGGTTAGATGTGGATAATATACTGACATACAGTACCGTATTGTAGATAATATGATAACCTGTACTATTTTCCATTTAACCGATGAGCTAAGGGAGTTTTTAAAACCATATATACATATTTTAACTTTGCGTATGTCATAGATATAAGAGATATTACGTGTTTTTCAAAACTTAAATAAGAGTCTAACCACACTCCTAGATTTCTAGCCAATTTTAATACTTTGATTTATGGAATTTACACTTTCTCACATAGTCTCTTGGAGCCAATGCACATACATATTGATTTTTTAGGATTGAGCAGCAAACCATTTTCTATTGACCATGCACTAATGCTCTGTAAGTCTTCATTAAGTAATAAGATTACTTGATTAATATCGGATGGAACACAAGCTATATACAATTGTGTGTCGTCAGCATATTGATGTATTTGACAATTTTTAACCACATTTGGCAAATCTGCAACAAATAATGTGAACAATAAGGGTCCCAAGATACTGCCCTGCGGTACACCCTGCATGATTGTTACTTTCTTCGATTCTTTACTACCTATTTTCACTCTTTGCGTTCTACCTGATAGGTAGCTATAAAACCATTTCATCACATAATCATTCATCCCGTAGTAATGTAGCTTCCCTAGTAGTAATTTATGATTCACTGATTCAAAAGCCTTACTGTAATCGAACATCATAAGCATCATTACCTGGGTTTTATTGATGGCTTTTGAGATATCATTACTAATTTTCAACAGTGCAGTGTTTGTGCTGTAATGATTCCTGAATCCTGATTGCAGGTTCGTCGATACATATTTATCAATGTGCTCTTGTATCTGGATAAATACTACTTTTTCGAGTATTTTTGAAAGTGTAGGTAAAATGCTTAACGGACGAAGATTATAAGGTGTTTGTGGTTTAGATGTTTTGGGATAATCGCTTGTTTTCATATAGTAGGTTCTGTTGCTATCTCCAGAGAGCAATTTATTATATGTGTCAAGGCAGATATACAATAAGGTAGAACCAATTTAAGCATCTTGGCATTAATTAAATCAACACCCATGGCATTGGATTCAAGTGACATGACGATGTTAGATATATCTAATTCTGCCACTAACTTATTAAAGTCAAACTGTGGAATTCCGTTTTTTATAATATTTACATATTTATTACAAAGTTCCTCTTTTACAACAGCTAATCCAACTCATTCAATCAGCAATCTATTTAGATCCGAGGGCTCGACGAAGTCAGCTGGTATTTCAATATTACTCTTATGAATTCGCAACTTCCGCAAGCTTTCCCACATAAGTTTTGGATTATTGGCTTTATCATTGATACTGTATTGTATATAAGTCCCTTTTTCCTTTTCGAAAGCTGAGGTTACATAATTTCGTATACTTTTATAGTAATTATAATCTGCGACTGATTTACTTTTAGTGTATTTAGACAATGCTTTATTTCTTAACCTGATTATCTGTATAATGTTCCACGTGATGTATGGGTGCCGTTTCTTTCTTGTTGCATACATTTTATAAGGTGCATGTAAGTCAAACAATTGTACAATCATTGAATTAGGAAACTTGTTTTTTCATCTATAGAATAAAGATTGTAGATTCCGTTCCAGTTTAAATCACTAGCATTACTTGCAAATGAAGATAGATCAAAATTAGCAAAGTTCCTTAACCAAGAGGAACCTGTAACATTAGGAATGACAGTAGCACATATATCTAGCTTGGTGAGGAAATGATCTGACATATTAACCATATCAACCACCTTACAGTTATCGAATACAATATCAACACTTAAGATAATAACATCTATTAGAGACTGAGAGTACTTAGTAAACTCTTCTTGCAGTTTGTACTATTTGCTTAAGTTTATATATGTCTAAAATGTTTATAATCTCATGTTTATATTTATTTTCTTTATGAAAGTCCACATTCAAATCCCCAACAATTATAAGATTATCTGAACTTAGATTAATTTCAAAAGATTTTCTTCCAACTGCTCTGCAAAACTATTCCAATGCCCCATCGGTGGCCGATAAATGACACCACATGTGTACACGAGTTTATTAAGAAACACCTTAATCCATAGCTGTTCAGTTTTACTATCACTAAAACGTTCAGTTTCCCTTGTAGCTAGAATTTTATAGCATACGGAGCTGTGAATGTACCAACTTACCCCACCACCACGTGTATTTCTATCGCATCTTATTAAACTATAGTTTGGTATTGCAATTAAACTATCAGGTATAGTTGCAGACAACCAAGTTTCGGTTAGTCCCACTAAATGATACTGTTGACGTATAATATGTAGGCTTAAATCATGGAAGCAATTATTAAGAGATCGCACATTTAAATGACAGATAGTTAATTTTGTTGCTTTACCTTGCATAGATTTAGAATTGCATAACAGAGTACTATTAATGTTGCTTAACTTGGCTGTTTTCGTCTTGTTAGTCTGAATAAAAAAAGGATTTATTCTAGTACCAACAGGCCATAAATTAGGCTGTTTAATTCCATCCAGCTGGTTAAGCTGTACAGATACCTTAAATGAGGTATACTCATCAGGGTGCTTTGATCGCATCCTTTTGCATTGTACCATATCAAAATTGTTTTGTTTAAGATGAGATATTATGTCATCCTCTGTAGTTTCGGGAGTCAAATTTGATAAATGTATGTGTCCAAAGCGAACACATGCTTTCAAAGTTGTGTTTTCTTTAGTACCAAAAATTGGTGGAACATGCACCCTTTTTCTGGAAGCTTGTTTTCTAGTTTTTACTTCAACGCCATCTAGATTTATATCCTCTTCTTTTTCACTAATAGTAATAATGGGGTTTGATAACTTATTATTTATATTATGTGCAACAACTGTAGAATATGCATCTTGTACTGCATGACTAACTTGTTGAGCTGTAATAATATGTTTACCTGGTCCAGCACCTGATGAAGTTTCCATATAATTGTACTCAATATTTTTATCATTACAACTTTTAGTAGTTGATTTAATGTTATTATTATTGCAAGTGGTGGTGATAGCCCACACATCTGTGTTTTGTTGTAGTTGATTATTATTTATGGATTGAAGGACATTTTGTTTATTATCTTTAAAAGAAACATTGCATAATTCCAGCTTTTGTTCAAATTTACTTAGAGCTTGTATAGTTGTAGTGCCCATTTCATTTATAGTATTAGTGAATTCATTAAATTTAGCTTTCAAATATAAAACTTCCTTCTGGAGTTCAGCTATTTGAAGGTTAGAAACTTCATTACAGCATATTGCCTTATTTTCTTCCAAAATAACAATGGATTTAAATCTCTCAGAGCAACTGAGGTGGTAAATATTGTAGCAGTTGATACACACTACACATTGACACTTTTTTCCACAGCATTTAAAGCATTTTTGATCACTTTGTTTACTGACATTTTCATCATCAGCAGCCATATTTGGATCTCGCGATTTAGTAAGGGACTTCATAACGTAAACCAGATTATTTTAAAAAATAGAATAAAAATTATTGCACTATGCCACTGGTGGTGAGCTGTGTTTATTCCACGCCACTGGTGGGTAAAGCAGCAAGATAAGGAACAAACTCGTTTGTGATATGAAAGCGCATGCCTATGTACTTTCTAAACTAATTTCGTAGTATTGTAAACAAAATGGCTACCAGTGGAAATGTTATTGAAACTGAGCAGCTATTATTGTGCAATTACTGTAAGAAAAAAGTTGCGAATAAATACATTATGTGTAACAAGTGCAATATGAAGGTTCATGTATCATGCAGTGAAAGAGTAGGTACTCATCAGCAGCAGACTAATGGAGATTCCGCCTTTATCCGAAAGATGTGTACTAGCATTGCAGATGTTCCTAGAAATAGTGGTCTTGTCCATGAATTTGACTAGTGTTTAAGAAGTGATGGGTTTGTACCTTGTTTAAGGGAGTTAATCTGCCAAGAAACAAGTAAATTAAGCCTTGAAATCAAAGAGTTAAAAACTGAAATAGCAAATTTAAAAGAAAGCAACATTAATTTGATAAGATTATTAACAAAGCAACATGTTCCTTCAATTCCAGTACCAAAACAACATCTGGCAAATGTAAATAAATGCCAGAATGATTTTAATTTCAATAGTGGTCATAGTTCTTCGGGTGACTCCAACTTGAACTTACCTAAGCAAGCTATTAAATTAGTTGATGAATATGAAACTCAATCAGCATCCAACAATTACATTACACAAAATTCTAACAAAATTGAGGTTCCATCCAAGGTGAACTGGGATCCTGTTTTACATTCTAAATATTTAGGATCAAGAGTACACCAATCAAATAGTGCAGTTAAGGAAATGCAAAATGGTGATCAAGCTAAGGATGTCTGGAAAACCGTAAAAATTAGGAGAAGAGTTAGAGCTGCAAAAGTAGAGGGGAATTTCCTAGGTTAATGAGTTAAAAGGTATTGAAAAGCTTAATCACTTTCTGTTACATGCCAAAAAACGGCTATGTATCACCTATAGATTAAGTATAAATATGTGAGTAAACTCCCGTAAATATTTTCAAATAAACTTGTTAATTGCCGTCATTACGGACAGTTGCGTTTGTGCAAAAGAATGTGCAGGCGCGGAGTGTATGGCGCAAGTGAGCGGTGTGTGATACGACACCATTAGACTACGAGGCCTGAAGCCGAAAACAGCTACCTGTGTCGTGGTTTGTCTTTTCTCCTTTTTTTCAGGATGTAGGTTCCTCTATCTTATCTTGCCTTATCGTACCTCTACCTGGTTATCCTTGACCCACCCCCCCACCCGCCCTCCAACAACAAACATTAATGATGGACGAATAAAGCTGAAATTAACAATGGCAGAGCCGACCCACCCTGAAACAACAAAGGCCCTGAGATGTAAAAGAAGTACAAGTGAGTACATTGCTTTATTTATATTATAAACTGAGAATGGTATCACTTTTAACGTGTTTGGTATTTGATATTAATGTCGCGTAATTTGCCACGAAATCATGTCATATTAAACGATTGCACAATATTATAAAATGCGGAAGCATACCAGTGACGCCCAATACGTGTGTTGAAAATTAAGTTCGTCATTTAACTTTTAAGAAATAGCTTGAATATATTTATATCGGTATAGGAAAATTAGGTTTTTCACTCAAATATCTAATAATTAATAATTTTTTTAATTTTTAGTGACTTTTGGGTAGAAAAAATACAACTTGGCAACATCGCATTTAGTGACTTTTATCTTCGTGATGGATGACAAAACGGCTTGGTGAGCCAAGGAATTCTATGCTATATCTTTAATGCATGTACTCGTAGCGTGCCTTAGCATGCTGGGGCGGTTCGGATCCATCTATTGTAATCTAATTTATCTTAATATCTTTATCCTACCTATTATCTTTGATAATAACTTGAGACTTTGTCTTACTTTCTTTTGTTTTCCTGACGTTTGGTATTTATGATCAGACGTAGGAATTTTTTTGAGTATTGACTGAAGAAGCTAACCTGATGGTAGAAATGTAATTTGTTAGGTTAGCAACGTAAGGAATTAGTAAGGTGGTACTTTTGGTAAATTTGTTGATTCACAACCATGGCATGAAAAAGTTTTGATGTGTATGGTTTATTAAACCAGAGTACCAATACATAAAAATTTGCTAAAATGTATAATAACTTGCTCTCTTGGGCATTTTGAAATTTGGGTATTTTCTTGCTAAAGAAAAAAAAACAGTTCAAATGCAATGCTTATATGTGTGTGCACTTAGAAACTGTAATGTTACCTTTAGTTATTGTATATATGCTAGGCGACTTGTCGCATTTGTTTTAGTTGTAATAGTGTTTCGTGCTCTCTGACAAATTTGCGCTGTGGTATATAACTGCGCCACATCAAAGACTCGTGTGTGCATTTATTGATGTAGTTCAAAAACAATGGCGCTACACATTCCGTTTCCTGGTTACACGTAAGAAGCGTTATCGGTTGAAAAACCAGGTGGCGCCTAAAATAAACATTTACTAGAATGTAAGTTAGGGTATATGTAAGTTAATCAGGCTTAAGATTTTAAGTTTTTACCGTGCTAACAGTCTTTTTTTTTTAAGATTTTTTTTCTTTTATGGCTTTGTCGCGATTGTTACATGCCAAAAATCAGCTATGTATCACCTTTAGATTAAGTATAAATATGTGAGTAAATTCCCGCGGTGTGATATACGACGCCATTAGACTACAAGGCCTGAAGCCGAAAACAGCTACCTGTGTCGTGGTGTCTTTTCTCCTTTTTTTAGGACGTAGGTTCCTCTATCTTATCTTGCCTTATCGTACCTCTACCTGGTTATCCCCCCACTCCCCCACCCACCCACCCTCCAACAACAACAAACATAGAGGATGAACGAATAAAGATGGAATCAACAATGGCGTAGCCGACCCACCCTGAAACAACAAGGGCCCTGAGATGTAAAAGAAGTACAAGTGAGTACATTGCTTTATTTATATTATAAACTGAGAATGGTATCACTTTTAACGTGTTTGGTATTTGATATTAATGTCGCGTAATTTGCCACGAAATCATGTCATATTAAACGATTGTGCAATATTATGAAACGCGGAAGCGTATCAGTGATGCCCAATACGTGTGTTGAAAATTAAGTTCGTCATTTAACTTTTAAGAAATAGCTTGAATATACTCATATCGGTGTAGGAAAATTAGGTTTTTCACTCAAATATCTAATAATTAATAATTTTTTAAATTTTTAGTGGCTTTTGGGTAGAAAAAATACAACTTGGCAACATCACATTTAGTGGCTTTTATCTTCGTGATGGATGACAAAACGGCTTGGTGAGCTGAGGAATTCTACGCTATATCTTTAATGTATGTAGTCGTCGTGTGCTGGGACGTTTCGGATCCATCTAGTTTTATCTTAATATCTTTATCTTACCTATTATCTTTAGTAATAACTTGAGACTTTGTCTTACTTTCTTTTGTTTTCCTGACATTTGGTATTTATGATGACGTAGGAATTTTTTTTGAGTGTAGAAGCTAACCTGATGGTAGCAATGTATTTTGTTAGGTTAGTAACGTATGAAATTAGTAAGATGGTACTGTTGGTAAATTTGTTGATTCACAACCATGGCATGAAAAAGTTTTGATGTGTATTGTTTATTAAGCCAGAGAACCAATACATAAAAATTTGCTAAAATGTATAGTAACTTGCTCTCTTGGGCATTTTGAAATTTGGGCATTTTCTTACTAAAGAAAAAAAACAGTTTAAATGCAATGCTTATGTGCGTGTGCACTTAAAAACTGTAATGTTAGCTTTAGTTATTGTATATATGTTAGGCGACTTGTCGCATTTGTTTTAGTTGTAGTGTTTCGTACTCTATGACAAATTTGTGCTGTCGAATATAACTGAGCCACATCAAAGACTCGTGTGTGCATTTATTGATGTAGTTCAAAAACAATGGGGCTACACATTCCGTTTCCTGGTTACTCGTAAGACGCGTTATCTATTGAAAAATCAGGTGGCGCCTAAAATTAATATTTACTAGAATGTAAGTTAAGGTATATGTAAGTTAGTCAGGCTTTAGATTTTAAGTTTTTACTGTGCTAACAGTCTTTTTCTTTTTTTAAAATTTTTTTCTTTTATGGCTCTGTCGCGATTGTTACATGCCAAAAAACGGCTATGTATCACCTTTAGATTAAGTATAAATATGTGAGTAAACTCCCGTAAATATTTTCAAATAAACTTGTTAATTGCCGTCATTACGGACAGTTGCGTTTGTGCAAAAGAATGTGCAGGCGCGGAGTGTATGGCGCAAGTGAGCGGTGTGTGATACGACACCATTAGACTACGAGGCCTGAAGCCGAAAACAGCTACCTGTGTCGTTGTTTTTTTTTCTCCTTTTTTTTAGGATGTAGGTTCCTCTATCTTATCTTGCCTTATCGTACTTCTACCTGGTTATCTCTCCCCCCCCCACGCCCCAACAAACCGAGGATGAACGAATAATGGAATCAACAATGGCGTAGCCGACCCACCCTGAAACAACAAGGGCCCTGAAATGTAAAAGAAGTACAAGTGAGTACATTGCTTTATTTATATTATAAACTGAGAATGGTATCACTTTTAACGTGTTTGGTATTTGATATTAATGTCGCGTAATTTGCCACGAAATCATGTCATATTAAACGATTGCGCAATATTATGAAACGTGTAAGCGTATCATTTCATGTCTACAGGTTTGCACCAGAAACTACAACCAAGGCGGTTATAAACTATTTGCATTCAAGACATCAATATTGTTGATGTAATAAAAATTAATGCAAAATATCCCACACAATATACTTCATTTAAAATTTCAGTTCCGGAAGGGTTTGCTGATATTCTGCATAGCAGAAAAATGTGGGTATTCAAATTCAGTTGCACCGCAACTTCAATATAACTTACAAAACATCTTACAAAATAATCTAAAAGATTCAGATGGTAAAGGCATTTTCTGTTTTTACCAGAATGTTCGCAGTATTGGAGGTAAAGTTAATAAATCTACAAGAAACATATGTATTTGTAATTATGATCTAGTTGCCCCGAGTGAAACACGCTGAGTTTTTTGCTTTTACTAACTACATTGTGTATAGATGTGATCGCAACTTTGCCGTTACCAGTGCTAAGCATGGTGGAGGTACACTCTTAGCAATTAAAAATAATGTAATAACTGAACAGCTGAATTTATGTATACTCCTCGATACACTACCAACATTTGATGTAGTAGGTAGTAAATGTACATTGATTGGGTGTTGTTTGTACGTGTTTGTTGTTAATATCCCGTGCACGCCGTCAATCGATCACCTTAATTTACTATTTGATTACTTGGTGCAACATTACTTAATTGTTGACAAATTAGTGGTTCTTGGTGATTTTAATATTCCAAACTTCCTGTATGTTTGTTGTGGTTTGTTTAGCATTCTTCTTAATCTTCTTTGGGAATGAAACCACTCATAGTTTTTAAAATCTATTTTATTTACGTTTCGATCCATGACCTAGGATCGTTGTCAAAATTATATAAAATAGATTTTAAAAACTATGAGTGGTTTCATTCCCAAAGAAGATTAAGAAGAATTCCAAACTTCTGTAGTATGAATGTAGAGGACATGTTATGTTCCTCATTGACTAATTTCACTAATTTAATGGACCTACAACAATATAACAAAATTTATAATGAAAAGGATAATATTCTCGATTTAGTATTTGCTACTTTCAATTACATAATTGCTCAGGATAATGTGCCTCTGATTAGTGAGGATGTTCATCATCCAGTATTAATGATCTACTTTGATCTTGTATTCTCTACTCAACCCAATTTTCCACATTTTCGTAGTAATGCAAAGTACAATTTCAAAAAAGCAAATTTTATTGGATTATATAATGCCTTGAATGGTTTAGATTGGTCTACCTTCAATAGTTGTACTAACATTGATGAGTCGTGCAGTATTTTTTATGGTCGTCAACCAATATGTGCCCCACTATAAAAATAAAAACAACGCCAGCAATATGAAGTATCCGCCTTGGTTTAACAGTGAAATCATACGATATATCAGGTTAAAGGAGAAACTATTTCGAAAGTACAAAGTTGGTAACTCTCAGTACTACTTTGCTAAATTTAAGAAGATACGCTTGATGGTTAAAAGTCTAACCAGGGCTGCATATGCTAATTACCTACATGAACCTCCATTAACACTGATAGTAAGAATTTTTGGTCTTTTATTAAGTCCAAAAAAGGTATATCCAGAATACCTGGAAGAATGCGCAGTGATGGTGTTTATTGTAACAATCCCCAAGACATTGTGAATAAGTTTGCGGAACACTTTTCAGCTGTTTTTGAAGACCCAGATTGTCCTACTATGGGTAGTGGAAATGTACCTGCTATGCACTGTAATAATTTTGATCTTCAATTCGTATCGGAAAGCGATGTCAGGCATGCTATTCAAAAACTGAAAAATAAGCCAACAGCGAGTATTGACCAGGTACCATTCTCTTTAATTAAAGCTTGTGAAACTGTATTTGTATCCCCGCTTCTAACTATTATAAATTTATCTTTGAAAACTGGAACCTTTCCCAGTGTGTGGAAGATTTCACGGGTCTGCCCTGTCCACAAAGCAAATGATATTAGTGATGTTAGCAACTACAGACAGATTACTATACTGTCAAACTTCTCTAAAATCTTTAAGATGGTTGTTTATGTCATTATATATAATGCAGTTAAAAGTGCAATTTCTCATTATCACCATGGCTGTGTTGAGAAGCGTTCAACAGTTACTAACTTGTGAAGTTTCGTTCAGTTTGTGGCTGAAGTTCTTGATTGTCAAGGCCAGGTAGACACTCTGTATACTGAAATTTCTAAGGGCTTTGACCGTCTCAACCATAACATTTTACTCAACAAACTAGGCGGTTACAACTTCTTGTATCCTAGTATTAAATGGTTGACTTCATATTTATCCAATCGTACTCAGATTGTTAAACATGGCAGTTTCTGCTCCTTTCCCTATAAACCCATTTCTGGTGTACCACAGGGGTCCAATCTTGGGTCGTTGCTCTTTCTACTTTTTATAAATGACTTAGTCTCAGTGTTAACCTGTGAAGTGTTAGTATTTGCCGATGATGTTGAAATTTCTGTAGCCGTGGAAACATTAACCGATTGTATTAAATTATAGGATAACATAAACCTTGTGAATGATTGGTGCATAAATAACAAGCTAAGCTTGAATGTTACCAAATGTACAGTGGTAATTTACTTGCAGAAAATTCAATCTTTAGTGTTCAACTACTCAGTGGTTTCTTTTATGTTGATTCGATGTAGCAGTATTACTGACCTATGTGTCGTGTTTGATTCAGATCTGTAATTTAACTCACATATTTTATATATAATCACATGTGCTAATAAAACACTCGGCTGCATTTTACGCAACTGTAGTCAGTTTAATATTAATACGCTAAAGTGACTTTTTGTTTGCTTTGGTGAGATCGCGTCTGGAATATTGTCTAGTAGTATGGTATCCCTTTTACGAGCAATATAAATTACTTTTGGAAGGTCCTCAAAGTAGATTTTTAAAGTACTTATGGTATAGAAAACATCATTTTTATCCACCCAGGGGGTTTCCAAATCAGGCATTACTTGATGAATTCAGCATGAGTTCTCTTAATACCAGGCATCTGTTAGCTGCCATTACATTCCTCCATAAGCTGTTACGCAATAATATTGACTGTATGTATATATTATCTAAAATTAAGTTCCATATACCATGTAGTGGTAGTAGAGGAAAACATATGTTTTATGTTGCTTCTGTCCATACAAACTTGCTGCTTAAAACACCCATAACTGTTATGTGCTCTTTGTGTAACAGTTTCTGTACCAATGGCGATATTTTCAATGATGAGTTAAACCATTTCAATGGTACTATAACTTCTAGCTAGGTTCATAGGCTTAGTTAGATTTATTAGTCTACGTTTTAATTCATTCTCATTTATTCTACTTACTGTATAGCAACTGTACCAAAATGTTATGTTTATAACTGTAATTTTTTTTTGTTGTGTTGTTTGTCCTGTAATTGGCATTTGCTGTTGGACAATAAACACATTATTATTATTATTAAAAAATATATAATAAAATATGCGATTCATTATAAATAATAATATTACGAAGAACTAAGTAAGTTACTGAAAATTCATAAATTGGCAAATATAAATACCAAACAAAACAGATTCTTCATTTAGAAATAGACACATGTCTAAAATGAACTATTGGCTGGGAAAGGAAAACAAAGGATTTAACACTGACCTACCTGAATCCTGTGTAAACTAGCATGTGTACAGCAAATGAAATAAATGCAATACAATCACTCGTTGTCTTATGTATGTAGAGTAAACCATTTGAGATTGAGCTTTGGAATTCCTGTTTGAAGGTTGTTCAGTACAGCCGCTTCATTAAATTTGCTTTCAATTTAGGTGCTTTCCGTCTTCTAACAATGCAGCTATAACATACAAGATATGTACTGACCTTGTTTCTAGGAGTGATGCGATTTTGTATCTTTCCTTTAATGAAAATGATTGAAGTACATTATTTCAAATTGTTCGATAATATTCAAACTGCTTAAAACCATTTAATTAATTATTATCGTGCTCGAAGACCCATGTTTTGGAAAGTATAATAAGGTCGTGATAGGTAAATATAACGTGATGATCGATCCCCTGGCTATTGTTATTATTGGGGACTGTACCAATAGGAGTTTGATTGATGTTGAATAATAATTACTATCGAATATTATAATATGTATTAACATATTTCACTACAAAAGGTGTTTATAAATATCTCAACTACAACTTTATGGTGTCATGTTCCGATGCAAGGTACCCCACATCAACAGATTTGTAGCCTACCAATATCAAGAACATATCTACTAACAAAATCACCTGTATACGTTATGTGTTCACTTTATAACTTAGTGTGCTGCTACTGTGATATCAACCATGATAATTTAAAATTAATAATATTGAATGTTTCCCAATATATCTGTTTTTTAATGTTGATTTGTTATCCATTTTTGTTAATTGTATTAGTTCTTTCTTCAGTAATTGGGTTTTAAACATATGGAAGATTTAAATAAATAAATTAAAAAAAATCATCTACAAATGCACACATGCTCTTCTTCCTACTGTAAAACATCAAGATGGTCATTAAAGCAGTCTAAAAAAAAAAGTCACCCCAATATTCTGCTCTGCCGCATTCCACATGTTACAAGTAAGAGACCATTAAGTTTATTGTTTATTTTAACATGCTGTTGTCTGTCAGATAATTTGACACCTTAAGGACCATACCATGTAACCTGTAACCATTGTTTGAAATTTGCCATTAGGACAACTTTAAGGTTAAGTAATTCATTAATCGCCAAATTTAGTTCCCGTAAAAAAATTTAAGTTTTTATATTTCTCTGAACATGAATTTCATTAAAAAATTATTCACATGTTTTTTGTTACATCAATGCCACGTGTTTCTGATACATTAACATTTCTGTTATCTACTCCAAAATATATAGAATTTTTCTATGGTGTGTTATGATACCTTACATGTGATTTTCCAATCTCCACCCGAAGATACTACATTGTCCAGGAAGCGAGTTTTTTTAACCTGGAAAATTTGGAATTTTGCTATACCTTTGATGTTCCAAGCAAGGTAGAGATCTTTAACGTGTGTGACAACACTCACACATGGGACCCCATTTTACCTCTCATCCAAACAAAGGTGTATTTTTGTGAAAAATGCCCGTCTAACATTTTTCAAGCGGACCGTGTTGGAATTCGAACCCAGGACCTTGGGCGTGTGTTATGATACCGTTATTTGTCACCAATATAAAGACACTGTTGGAAGTCGACGTGTGACAGTAATAATTAACTTGTATCGTACAGGAGATTATCGTGGACTAACTGTTGCTAGTCCTATCTACTCCAGCACGCACTGGTTTGTCTATACCAATGGGATTTGAATTGTTAATAATAATTAAGTCCATATAGTATGTAAGTCAGAATATAAGGATATTGACGGAGTGCATAACGTTTCTATATCAAAGTGCTATAAGTCAGGAGCATGACACACAGGTTTGCACAAGAGTACAAGAATGTCGATAATAAGCACATCGTATTTACACCATAGCGTAATCTAATAAAAGAGGAACTAGGATATTAGAGAACTGACAGTGAGCTTAGTGTACTTGTGTCGGCTATGGACATTTATTTATACATTCATATATCTTACAGAAATTAATCCACGTACAAGATAGAGCTACAAACGAAGAAGATAAATAAAAGATAACTATTGTAGTGAGGGAAGTGAGTGGCATTGTGAATACAATTCATTTAGCTAATATAACTTCTTTAATATTCTTGATTGAGGTGCAGAAAATGTCTAACTGTGTTTGAATTTTTGAGTAATTAGAACAAATCACATGTAATGGGAAGAATCTAAGAACATTATTACGCGGTGTGACACAATGAAACGTGATAGGGTTGCGAGAATTTGGATGGGGTATAGCAAATTGAATCTGATGGAGAATTGTAGGGCAGTGAGATAGTGAAAGGATATTATTCAGAAATATTATGGAGTGCAGAAGACGATGGTTTTGTAACAAATGAACATTAAATGCAGTAGTAAAATGTTATGTGGATAGGAAGGTAAATATCTTGAAGGTTTAAGAATGCTAGCTATGCATGCAGCAGTAAAAGAGTACTGAACTAGTCATAGCAAATTGAGAAAACAGACAGGTGCATGCTGAAGACGCTTGCTCTTATACCCTTGCTTGACCGACTCGATTATTTATTGTAACATAAAAATATATCCGCACAAAAAATGTAGTCAACAAACAATTAATAAACGACAGATTGACTGTTATACAAAAACAATGTTATTACAAATGTAGGCACATAGAAATATAGTAGGCGGACAATTAACAAACATCAGAAGGATGTTTATACAAAAATAATGTCATTCAGAATTTTGAAATATCTTGTGCTGTGAAACTGAATAGGCGGGAAATCATCGAATCATTTGAGTTAGTAAATAAATTCCAAATGTAGGACATATGGGTTTCTTCCAAAAGATGAGACTTCATTTTCTCCCAGCTTGTGAAGTCACAAAGAAAAGTTTATACAGTGCATATTCTCAGTGTTAAAAACCGATGCTTGTTTGTAATAAGTTAAAGTCAGAAAGAAAGCCAGATACCTGCCAGTTTAAAAAAAACTTTTGTTCAACCAAGATGTCTAGTTTTTTTAAACGGAAAATATATTTTTAAGAATACAACAAACAAAGCAAGATATAGATCCAGTAAATCGAGACCGAAAAGTTTATGGTGAATGTCACATTTATTTCTTTCATTAAAACAACATGAACAATGCTTTTAACAGTATATGAGAATGATCCTTGAGACATTCGCCTACATTTTCGAAAGAATTTGAATGTGGCTAACAAAAACGGTGTGCAATTGGCACAAATGACCAATCCTTCCAGAATAAGACTTGTGGTTTCCATTAGATAAGTAGAATTGCATTTATGTTTATTAAGCACAAAAAATAATGACATGATTATAACTGAATGAAAACTTTACCAAAAGTTAAATTTTGTAAAACTGCATCAGCAACTTCAACTTCTTAAATATTTAGCACATTGTGAAACTCTAGTTCTACAAATGTATCAATATTCTAATTGTAATGTTAAAATCTGAATGTCCAAATGTTTCAGGAACCAAAGCTGAGAAATGGAACGATGAAAAATACGCACTACCACAGTAGGGGGAAACCTGTGAAGAGGATATAAAAGCCGAGCTTTGTCCATATGCAAATTCATCTGCGATTTGCTGCATTCGTCCATGAAATGGAAGTATTCTGTTAACTGGAATTCTACGAGCGTGAGGCAGCAAACTTTTAAGAAAATTGCTGTGTCAACTTTGTCTGCAACACGTGTGGGCGTTTATTAGACTTTTCTTGCAAAAATATTAATTTTTGTAGCTCAATCTTTCATTTCTTTGTTCCAGGTTGAGAATTGTGTATTGTTTTAATTGATTTTGTATTCTTATTTATTCCTTGCAAAAAATGCTTATTTTCCAACCTCCATAATTTCAGTTTTATCAGAACTTATCACACAATTAGAGTCGTCACTTTGCAATGTACCTATATCTAAATCTGTATCTTTATTGGAAATCTCAATATCCGTTTCATTATTAGTCTGGCTTTTTTTCGATCAATTCTGGTATTGTCATATAATTTCCACCAGAAACTCGGGTTTTCATTATATCTTTTAAGAATAAAAGTGATTGAAAATATTACCATTTTACCATGTAATCGAGTGCCGGATCCCCTGATCGAGCATTTGGTATTTTCCCAAACTCTACTGTAAACTGGTCATGCAAATACTTCCATTTTTTTCTTACAACAGTTTTTGAAAAAAAAATCAAAAACAAAAGTATATTAATGTTATTTGTTACAGGTATTTGGCAACAAGCTGCTCGTTAAAGACGCATGCTTTCTCATTGCGAATGGGAGCCTCAACCGTGGAAATATTATATCCAAAACTAGAGCGGTTATTATGGGAAGAATTACAGCCCAAACATATGCATATTCCAACAACTGACACTTTTAAAAGAATATCTGAAGATTTTTGCAACATAATCAGAACCATTGATGGAAAACATGTGTGCATACTCCCCCCCATCTGGGTCAATATCTTTTAATTTTAAAAAATATTTTCCTGTTTTACTGCAAGGGGTAGTTGATGCTAATTATAAACTAATTACCGTAGAAGTAGTTGAATATGGAAACCAGAGTGACAGATGGATTTTCCAATCATTAGATTTTTACAAACTACTGACCACAAAGCAAATAAAAATTCCTGAAGCTACTTATCGCCTAGAACAAATATTAAGACCTGCATGTTTTCATAGGGGATGATGCACATCTACTTTCAGATTTTTTACTTAAACCGCATGGAGGATAAAACTTGCTTATCAAAGAAGAATACTTCAACAGCAGACTCCCCAGAGCACAAAAACCATTGGATAACTTTTGGGATTCTGTATTCAAAGTGGTATATCTTGTCTAAATCCAACGAAACTGATTTACTTGTTACAGACTTTATTAAACGTGTTTGTGTTTTACAAAACACAATTTTTGACAGGGAAAGCTTAGAGAAACATCTAACTGATGTAGAAATTGTTGCAAGAAAACAAAGCAATCACGCTACTGGAAGACAGTCAAATTCAGTAAAATCCATTAGAGAATATTTAAAAATGTTTTTAGTAATAATTCTTTAAATTATCAAAATTAACTACTTAATTAAATTAAGGTAATTGTACAAGTAAACTGATTTTGATTTGCATACCTAGACAAGCTGATCATTACATAAACATTCTAAAATAGCTTGTCCCACAACGCGTTCCTTTTGAGAACAGCGGCAATTAATAATTCGATGTCAATAATTATATTTACTTGTTCATTTGCAAAAGCGCATACAAGGCTGCCAACAAGCAACCAAGAACTAAAAATTCATTCCAGTAAATATTAGGTGCTTATCAGTGCTTGCAATAAGTTTCAACCTACTTTGTCTGTGTGTGGGAACATTTAAAAGTGCCCTTAATTATTGGACTGGTCAGTGCCGACTACTAGGAGGTAGCCGGCTTTCTTCTTGTTCGTACCTCAACACATATCATTTTGCCACTTACAACAAACACCTTAGAATACATAGAACCTGATGGATGGTTCAGATTAATAGCATGTATGGTTACTTACTTTTAGCACAAATTAAATAGGATGACAATTATATCAGAAGGACAGAATTACTTTCATTGTTGAAGTTAACTTCATCGACCTGTGTGAATGTTATACCTACAAATATCAGACTTTAATTCCTTAGTACATCTGGTGGCTTTAAAAATTCAGTTAATATACTTGTTCTTTATACTATACAGATGTTTGGCTAGGTCAATAAAGAATAATTATCAGTTCTGGATAATGGTAATTGTAATAGAAATATTGTGCGGTGCAGTAAATTCAAAATAATGCTTTTATTTTCGATAACGGGAATCCAAGTTCTACATACTTACATTAAGCTAACGTAAAACTTCGTTTAATTCACTACAAATTACTTGTGATTTAATAGGTTAATATTTTATATTAAATTTCCTAGACTGGTATTGTATGATTTAGTTGGGCTAAGCAAGTCCTATATATAAATTAAAGGTGTCTACGATTGTTTCTTCAAAAACAGCAGAGCACTGTGAAAGTCACTTTCCTGATTTTGTATCCTGATAACTTTCCCCTTCAGGTGAGGCTGTTACCGCATAAGGTCCAAAATGAATCAAAATTCAGTGGCACTCTACAAAATTGCCAATTTAGAAAGATATGACACAATAATAAGACTTACCTGATCCACTTCCAGAGTTAATCGGCAGACATTTACCTTATTGGTTGCAGTCGATGACTATTTAAATTATACAATTTTTAGTAAGACACTTCATCGGACTCTCTGAAGTATCTACCTGATTCTACGAACCAAAAATATACATAACAAGGTTTTATAAATTTATAAATGGACACAAAATATCTGCTCTAGTCTATTTCAAGAATAATACACAATACCAGAACAACTCGTAACTGTGTAAAAATTGATCAGAATAAAGATGAACAATATGCTTTAAACATTGCAAACCATATAGGATATAAAAATTACCCACAAAAGTTTCTATTAAATACTCCTTTATACAAAAATATATTATGAACATTCATATAATACTATGATCCATTGTAAAAGAAAAATTTATTCTAATGCCTGTATAATCAGTAGGGTTGCATAAAGTATAAATACCATACATAGGTACAGACACAAATTAGCATCGTAAAAATGCAGCTATATGTTAGTATCAGTGGCAAAAAGGTTATGCAAAACACCTGTTGGTATAACCATAAAGCAGTGTCTCACTAAAAAAAGAATGCATAATCAATACAAGTTGTTACGTACAGTTTTTAGCCCTGAGAATATCTAGCCGGTAATTCACAGAAAATTTAGTGAATTATTCGCTAAAAATTCCGTGTCGATAAAATACCTAAAACCTTGATTGTACGAACAAAATAAGTTGTTTGTTCCACCGACTAACTCGGTGAAACGGGTGGTATAAGAGTTTGACGAGGGTTCCAGAATGCTATTGGATATGAAATGTAGTCTCGTTCGAGAAATTTCTGAGACGCCACCTATTCTCGCAGGGAAAAAAGCCCTACAGTGAATAACAAAAGCGGATGCCAAAATCTTGAAGTCAGGAGAGTGATCCTTACAAATATACCTGAAAATTCATTCACACAAACATTATTTTAAATCTAACCCAAAGCTAACCACGTAGATCTTTTTATGACTGCTATCTACCAAGAATATTTCTGAAAGTAAATGTTAAATAATATCTGAAATATTTAATCGCACTTCAAACAAAATTCACAAGTTAATTAATTTTGGCAAAACTGATACTATACTGTTTACAATAATGAACAGAATAAATATAAACTCTATACAAAAATTACTATAACCTTATTAATTCTATGACATGCATTCACACAGTTCCAACTTGCACAAATATGAAAAGTTCCATATGTCCTAAATCTACTGATTAAAAACGGAAACCTATTAGCTAAAACTTAATCTCATCACAGATGTACTTGTAAGTACGTTAGTCAATAATGCATTCAAGTACCACCCTTTTCACCTGTATAATCTCAAGTTTTTTCTCATGGATTTGATTTTTAAATGACCATCGGGAGATGTTTTCTTTCCCTCCGTTAACGCTTGGATATCTCAATTTTCACTCATTTGGAACCAATCTGCTCTTAAAAAAGGTAGCCAAGAGCGAGGCGAGTTCGCACTATTAGGGTTCCGTATATTCCGTATATTTAAATCTTATCCAAATTTGATTGTGATAACTGAAAAATGAATATATTGTCCCACATTGTACTGGCACATTAGTAAATACGTTGTCTATTACTGTGTTTAAAAAAAATCCCAGCAACTATTACACTGCCAAAAAACCTGCAGTTTTCCGATAATCTATGACTCAATGGTTACTATCCCTATCAAAATCAAAATTTTAGCTTTGGAAATGTAGAAAAAGAGGGGGTGGCATTTTTGGCACATTTTGAGCTATATCATGAAGACTACTGGATCGAAAATTATAAACAAATATTTTTAGAAGCCTTTTAGAATCCTCTTTTAAATGATACGTCACACGATATATTCGTTAAAACTTTTTTCTTTTAACCGAATTAACCCTCGCCATTTTAATCTAAAAATATTTTTTTTCTATTTTCGGACTGTCGATATATGTGCGTGCCACAAAGACCTAGCATTGTGCCAAATTTCAAATTCCTACGTTGCATAGTTTTCGAGAAAGGCCTCTGTGACAAACAGCCGGACGGACTCGAGAGTGATCTTATAAAGGTTCCGTTATACCTTATAAGGTACGGAACCCTAAAAAAGGACCTGAGCCGCTTGGTAGGGGATTATCCGAACATACAAAGCCACTTGACTTAGATCGCGACCTTCTACTCAAGGTATTTACCCTACTGAAGCGATCGGTTGAGCATCAGGATGTTAGAAACAGAGTCTTACTTTCAACAAAGAAACCGCTTTATTTAAAACTACTGAGGTCTTCTCGGCAAACTTCGGGTGGATGAATGAAAATTGGATTTCCTTTAATGTTGCTTTGTCTATTTATGCTTTATATCATTTTAACTTAATTTCGAATTGTATATGAAATCTAAATCGGCACAAAACTGCACATGTTCAGTTTATTTATTTATGAAACATTTAGTAACAAAATAATTCAGTTGTAAATGTTAGAAATATGGCGAATCATTACATAGATAGCGCAGAAATTTCTAATTAATTGCTAATAGGTCAGCAAAGCTGGTTTTCACATATACCAAAACTACGAGTTTCCTAATAAGCGAGTAGATAGTCTAGATTTAAAAATGTGCATGGAGTCTAAACTTACAAACAGATCTGCATGTCTATTGAAAACTTTAACACATTGATATTCAAATGAACTTTTAAATTTTGATGTGTGGTGTATAGGTAAAGTTAATGTGTTGTTGATTCTTAAATTAAGGTTATGGTTAGTACTTCTAAATTTAAATATTTTGAACAAATAGCGAGGTTCTCGAGACATAGATATTAGGGAGACAAACTGCAAGTAGTATTTCGCATCTAGATTTCATTTTTAACTCGTAAATCAGAGTAACATGTTCTCTATAATTAATATTATATGAAAATCAAAGACACGCATTTTGAAGCACTTGCAGTTTGTTCTTATTCAATTCTGTTAGGAAGTTAAAATATACAGTACCACAATAATAAACATGGCTTAAAACTAGGCACTGAGACGCCATTTTGTAGAAGAAGTCAGCAATATTTTATATTTATAGAGGGACCTAAGTTTGTAATAGCCAGTTCTGCAAATTTTATTGACGTGGCTATTGAATAAGAGACTAGCGTCGCAAATAACACCCAGATTTTTATGTTTATTACTAAAACTGATTTTAGAATTGCTTAAAACAACATCTAACGAACGGCGATTTCGAAACACTGCACAATAGTGAGGAGTACCTATGCATTGTACAACTGTTTTTTTTGGGTTTAATACTAGGCCATTATTCAAATTCCAAGTCAGCACTGCTGGTAAGTTATTATTGATCACTGTGATTGCCTGATTAGGATAGTAAGGATCGCAAGGCACATATATGTGTATCGTCCGCACACAATTTTTCATAATTATAATAAAAGAATTCTTGATATCAAGGTTCTCATTAACAATATCGAAATAAACAAAGTTATTAATGTCAAGTTTTTGGGAGTAATTATAAATGAACATCTAAATTGGAAAGCACACTGTTACAGTGTTTGCTCTAAACTAAAGTCCTTGTGTTTCTAATCAGAAATTTAAGAAGTGTACTGTCTATCGATCAACTATTACCAGTTTATCATTCGTACTGTTCTTCAAGATTGACATATGGTATTAGTTTCTGGGGTACATCTTCAGCTGCATATGATGTGTTTATATGTCAAAAAAGAATAATCAGATGCATTGCAGGTGTTTCGCAACTTGTGTCATGCAGAAGATTTTTCAAAGAATATGGAATTTTGACCTTAACATCTATACTTATATTGAAACTTGCCACTTTAATATATAAAAAAAAAGGATAAACATCGATCCAGTAGTAGTTACCATGACTACAATATCCGTAATAATGCTCTAAGATTACCTAACTTCAAATATAGAATTGGGAGGTTATCGCCAACCTTTTTAGGGCTTCAAATTTTCAATAAAATTCCGAGGGACATTAAATCTACACACAATTTAAAAACTTTTAGGCACAAATTGAAAATGTTTCTTTTGGACCAGTGTTTTTATGACTTGCATGAATTTTTTTTAATGATTTTAGTAATATTGACACATGTTTTATATGTAGTTTTATATGGCTTACTGTTTGCCAATTTCATTTTCCTAACATGTTAATCATGTATTATATTATATATAGACTTATTATATGTAATATTATGTGTAATGTAAAATGCCTGACTTTTTCCACAATGCTCGCCATTCTATAGAATTTAAATAAATTTTATTTTTTATTTTATTAATCTCACAGTTGCTAGAAATTACCGAAGACAGATCAGCCGTGAAAATGGCATATAGCAAAGGGCCAAGGATGCTTCCCTGGGGAACGCCTCGAAAAATAGGTAATTCATCAGACATTAAACCAACAAACAAAACTTGAGATCTCCCAGTAAAGTAACTAAACATCAATTTTTGAGCAGACAAACTCCAACCATAATAGTGAAATTTTACTTGGATTAATGCGTGATTGACGAAATCAAAAGCCTTACTGTTATCTAAATAGACAATTAACGCAGTTTTAGATGCATCAATGTTCTGAACGGCATCGTTAGTTATTTTGCACAGTGCAGTTGCTGTACTATGTTTTATTCTAAATCCTGACTGTACCTCAGGTAATATTTCATAAGCTTCAATATGATTACGAATTTGCTTGTACATTAAGTATTCCAAGATCTTCGAGAGAGTTGGTAATATGCTAATTGGGCGTAGTTCATCGTAGGTGGTGACTACTGTAATTTTTGCTAACGGTTTAACGATTGACTTCTTCCAGATATCTGGAATGGAGGATGTTTGAATGATATGATTTAATAGATAAGTAAGATCATCTACACAAAAAAATAGTATTAGCTTTAACATTTTCAAGGAAATCCCATCCACTCCAACTGCATTTGACCTTTGCATATTGATAGCTGAGATCACATCTTCACTGCTAAGAGTAGTAAAAACTAATTCTTTTTTATGGATGGAAATTTCTTGTTTATAAAATAAGTCAGTAAATCTTTGTTAAAATTTGTTGCAGGAATGTTTTTAACAAAAAAATTGTTAATCAGAGAAGGATCGTTGTTAGATTACATTAATAGTGTTGAATGGTTTCCTGTGTATGTAAGTTTCTTCAAAAAACTTCCATAATTTAATCGTTTTGTTCCTGAGTAAGAAAATATGTGATTTGAAATAAGCTTCTCATTTTTGATGGCAAGAGTGACGTAATTTCGTAAGTTTTTAAAATATAAGAAGTCTGATGCCTTCCTCAATCTATTATACTTTTTTAAAGCCATATTCTTTAATTTTATCATTTTCTTTATCGGTCCGGTCAACCAACCTGGCGTTTTGCGGTAACTTGTGAAGGTTTCAATAGGAGCGTGTACATTAAATAGTGTAGTGATAGCTTCGTTAAAATATGCTATCTTTTCATTGATATTTTCTTGAACATAACATTGAGACCAATCAATATTTGTTGCATCTTGTGAAAAAACATTTGCATTTAAGTTTTTGAAGTTACGATAAGAACATCGTTGTGGTTGCAAATGGATATTTATGTTCTCTATGCTGCAGTGTACTAATAAATGATCAGAGGTGTTGCCTAGAACACACGACCCCACATCTGTGTATTGTATATTGTGACACACAGATAAGAACAAGAATAGTAGCAGTTGTTGGGGTGATTTTGGTAGGATGCTTAATTGTATAAGGTTGTACGAATTGAAGATAGATGCTAAATATTTTGAATTGCTGTTATCTTTTATAAGATCAATATTAAGATCTCCATTAATATAATATGATCATGTTACAGATATAGCACAGAAAGTACATTTTGTAAATCCTCGAGGCATGATATAGGGCTTTGAGGAGGTCTATATATTGTTCCTATGGCATATATGATTTTCTTAAATGTGATTTTTAGCCATAGTTGGAACAAGATCAATTATTTTGCAGGTAATATTGTTATCCACGTAGCAGCCAACACCTCCACCACGATTTAATCTATCATTTCAAAATACAGAATATCCAGGGATTGCAATATGCAAAGATGGTTGGTCTAGATGTAACCATGTTTCAAAAACAGATACTATTGCAAATTTGTAATGTATAATGAAAGCACAAAATTCATCAAAATTGGTTAATAGTGACCTACTGCTAAAATTACCGACTGTGAAGTTGTTTCTAGAGTTAATTAATTGCTATCTCACATAATCAATCTTAGAGCTAAGTAATTCAATAGCTTTTATATAACATGGACACTGTCGATCTGTAGCACTATGATCTAATTGAAGATTAAGCTTCAAGTTCTCATTTGCTTTTTTATAATTCACACATGATTTTTTGGTGAAACTGCAATCAGAGCTGATGTGGTTGTTAGAGCAGTTGGAGCAGCATATATCAGACTTGCAGTCCTTTGCATGATGATGAAATCCCATGCATTTGTAGCATTATACTATGTTTAAGTGATTTGACACTTTACCTTTGGACCATCCTAATGCAACTTTACCTCGATTAATAAGTGTCGTGCGAGTTAATGGATCTCCTTCCAAAACAACTGTAAATTTATTTAGGATTTTACTTTTTAGCAATGTAATTACTTTCATACTGAAACTTGTTGATGTAGGGTCTAAATCATTCTGTACTATAACCTTATTAATAATGGTTTCATTATCTGTTAGATCATCTTTGTCAATAAACGAAATTCTAAGTGGTGGTGCGACAATTTTGTACTTATCTCCTAGTTTTGTTGCTGTATCATCTTTAAGCATGTTTTGCTCATCTTTGGTGCTAACTTTAATTATCACTCCACCATTTGAGATTTCTTTGACTTTTGAGACATTAACACCGATGGTGGATAGATCGACTGCTTTCTTAATATCAGATTTCGTGATTTTACTTTCCTGATTAAAAGTTGGCTTAATCACCAAAACAGGATCAGAAGTGCTTTTTACTACATTGGCATAATCAAGCGGTTTAGTTGGATGGGTTTGCATATTTTGTTTAATAACACTAACATAATTTTTATTTCAGTAATAATATTGATCAGTGATGGTAGAGACTTAATAAATCCATCACAGGAGTTGCAAATTAATTTCAGCAATCTTTTTTGTAAAGACATGCATTTGATTTCAGAGGCAGTCATGGTGTAGCATTTTTTATGCAAGAATCTATGACAAACATCACAATTATAAAGTTCATCACAGTCAGGATTTACTGGAAGGCTACATTTCACACATTCATAGTTCATCAATTCCATTATTACATAGGGTTTTAAATGATAAAATTTGAATGAGATAAGTAGCTTGAGCTGACTTACATCCAGATGTTGGTGGGTTTTATTAATTTTAATATTATTATTTTGATATACCTTGTTAAACAAGTGTTATCTAGTTTGAATAAAGGCCACTGATAACACTATGCAGAAAAATGCCTACATGGCTATTGAATTATTAATTTACAGATGGTATGTTGCAGATCACTTTTTAAAAAATATTACAAATGAAAACTTCACTATTCACTTTGCTGCTAGGCAGGTTTCAAAATTTTAATCAAAATATTTCTGTAAGAAAAACACTATTTGTACAGAGCACAATAAACCTCGAATTTGCCCATCAGTATTCGAAGTTTCATTCTTAGACAGAGGAGAACATCGACGCAATTCTATATTCTATAGACAAAACAAATAAAGCTGTATTAATTACCAAGATGATTTCATGCGTAACCTTTTTAAAAAACTGACGTATGAATTTTTATAACCTTTGACTATGAATTAAATATGATGTCAAATAGTTCTTCCTTAAATTAGAATTTATAGAAGCCTAAAATTTATTAGAGGACTTTACTTATACAGAAACTACTAAAATGAAATGTGATTATTATTATTTCTAAGGAAATGTCACACAGTACATAAAAGGTATTGGTGCTAACCTAAATGTAACCACTAAGCAGAGTACAAAATGCATTTTGAACCAGGCTATACATTTGTACCGGTTTGTTACCCTCAACTCGCAACACTCTTAATTTACTACTAAAGTTTAATCGTGCAAATTTTAGTACTTCCTAGCAAGTTAAGAAAGTTGCACATGATGAAATAAATGAATAGAATGACTCAAAATCTCCCCATGTGTCAATTTAATAAAATAAATAAATTATTATGGTACAAAAAGTTTATCTACATGTTTCAGGCTTATAATTCTTAGCCCATCTTCAGGCGCTTGAAAGTATCAAAAAAATATTTTTATATATGAAGTACAAAATAACGATTAGGTTTATAAATCGAACATGAGGATAGTTTTAATCTTTGTGTATATGTTTGTTTAATGTGTTATGATGTCTATTTTTTGAATTTACAACCTACCATGAGGTCAAACCCCATGATTTTTTATCATGATTTATTTATCATGATTTTTTATCATGGGGTTTGACCTCATGGTAGGTTGTAAATTCAAAAAATAGACATCATAACACATTAAACAAACATATACACAAAGATTAAAACTATCCTCATGTTCGATTTATAAACCTAATCGTTATTTTGTACTTCATATATAAAAATATTTTTGATACTCAGCGCCTGAAGATGGGCTACAATTATAAGCCTGAAACATGTAGTAACTTTTGTACCATAATAATTTATTTATTTTATTAAATTGACACATGGGGAGATTTTGAGTCATTCTATTCATTTATTTCATCATATAAGAACCCCATTTGGAGTAATAATTCTTTTCTCACATTATGGAAAGTTGCACATCATTTTCCCAAAAGCGATAAATTCCCCGAAGAATATTTTAATGTATTTATGCCTGTCAAACCCATTTTATTTTTACAATGTAATTAATAATTTTACAATATGGACCGGGTTTAGCAAACAAAGCGAAATGCTTTACTTTTATCCAGACATGAGACGGAACTTGAATATTCAGTAATTGAAAAGTATGATAGGAGTTAATTCACTTAACACGTAACAAAGCTCATAATGCAAGAAAACCTGTTTTGAATATATTAGAAACCACTTCTAATAGCACCTAATAATTTTTATATCTATCACCTACCATCACATCTCATGTGGTGAGGTTAATATTACTACTATACCCTATTTGCGATAAATATAAGATAATGTGATAAACAGTAATAAAGTCTACAAGTGTTTAAGATATTACAATTTACTATGTTACAGATGGCAGTTTTGTTCAGTGCGACTTGTTTTTCTTTGACAATTCTCATTGTATTTTTTTTTAGATTTGTAATAAGTAGTTATGCTTTATATTTGCTAAGTAAAATAGATCTTTTCAGAACTCAAACACTTTATATATTGCAAGTTTTGAGTATTTAACATCAACAATGACTAAACATTTGGATTCAAGCACACATGAAATGGTTGTTTCTCTAATTTCATATGTTGAGGAGTGAGATAGCCGTGAGCCATTTCCCCCTTTAAAAATTAGAAGCCTGGTCATTAAATATGCATAAAATAAATCAACCATGACAACACAGCATTTATTTGAATTATGACTTTTCATATTTATTGCGAACAGGGTATAATACGTTCAAACTTATATATTTTAAAGAAAATTATATTAAATGTAACAACCTTTTTAGAAGAAATACCTTTTTGTATCGGGGCAGCGAATAAGTCCTCTAGTCTGGTATCATCGTTAAGTTGATAACTTGAAAGTCAACTTTTGGTAAGACCTTTAAAAACATATCCACTAGCCATTAAATTAGCAACAGGAGCAGCACTAAAAATAATACAACGCTGAATAAGTAACAAAAGAATTATTTAAGAACAATGCATGTGCTAAATTTTTCACGAGTTCAATATCGGGGAAGTCTGGCAACATGGAAGTGAAAAGTCATAAGTGTATTCCTTTATTCTTCAACCATGTCTACTCTGCTACTACAAAAATAAATTTGTTTTTATATTTTATTTTTTATTTTATAAACAAGTATGAGAATTCAGTACTTTGAAGTGCCTCGCAATTATGACCCACATCTATCTAGTGCTGATCGGTAAAAACAGAAATTTGAAAATTATTATAAGAACAGATTATACACAAATATCGATAAAGAAACATTTTACAATCAATACAGTCTTAAGTTACACAATGTATAAATGCTGTATTCATTTTACATTCCTATATTTATTGAACCTCTTGCAAAATTTTCTAAAATTTTTCAAATGACGTCGACTACCATAATTACTTTCTGTAACTAGTCGATAATAATTTTCTAACAAAGCAAAATCCTTATCGAAATTAAAACTTTTGCAAAGTCGTGTGCTACTTTCCATAATTTCATCAATTTCTGCTTTATATAATTGAAATGATTTATCTCTTTTAGGAGATAGATTTGGTATTAAGTTTTTATAATCAATGTCAGTGCTTGTATTATTCAGAAAAACATATTTATAAGCCTCCTGAACAGCTAAATCTGCAAAATTACCCTGCCTTTGTCTCCATTCTTTCAACAACTTCAAATATTTTTGATCACCTGCTTTAAATTTACAAATTAAAACTGCATTTAATGCCATGTAATATACTCCACATTTGTTTTTCTTTTCCTGTAGCTGTAGTCTGCTTGAAGAACCATTTCCAATTTGTTTTTCTAACATTAATATTTTATTGTATGTATTTTTAACCAATTGCGTCCAAGGAAGTACGGTTTGTAACGTAGAAAAGTTGTTTACGAGTCTATTCTTAGTAAATTTCTTTTTACTCAACAAGCCTGAAAGATTACTTAGGCAAACTGCAGTTGAACAAAATTGTTTGATACTCTCTGTAGCTCTACCCTTGTAACCTTCAGATCCATCAATAACACATACATACGTCTTCAAATTGCCATGTCCATGTGTTAGAACTTTAATTTGTAAATCTGTGTCGATACTAATCCGTTTTAAGAATGTAACTCCACTATGACTCAATAAACGCAGAGCTTCAGAGTCTTTTAGAATTAAGAGAGTTGCTTTAGAGTTGTTTTGCGTGGAAGTTTCATTTCTATCTATTTCTAAGTCTAACGAACTTGGTATTTCACGTTGAGCAGGTTTATTCAGTACGTTTTGATTTTGAGAACAATTAGAATCGGCATATACATCTTCATAACTATGTACAAATGGAATTGTTTTAAGGTATGTTCTAATAACATAATTACATTCGTGCTCATAATGACCCTGAGATGCACAACCGCAGCACCAGCGGTCCTGAGGTAATTTAAATAAGCGAGTTTTAGGACAAACAACAGGACCTTCTGAAACCTATCCAAACATCAATTCAAAACACCTCTAATAAAAACATATACTTACAGTCAGATGATATCGACGCCATAAATCAGAACAGTGAGCAGCCTTATGTCCTCGCATCAAACATATTCTACACACAGTGTAACGAAAATTTGCACACCGATTACAATAAATTGTCCAATATGGAATTTTAACTCCGCACTAAAACAAAGTACTATACATTTTTCAATACAAAAATAATAAACCTACACCACTACACAATCTATTAGGACACCTTGCCTCATAATGGCCATTAGTTGCACAAAGTATACATTTGGGAATGTTAGATTTGTTAGGACACCGAATTGCTTTATGTCCAAACTGACGGCAACGATGACATCTTGTTCCTTTTGGTGTTGCAAATATGTTGGAACGATCTTTATCAATTATTTTCCACATTTTTGGATCATCTAATAAAACAGAAAAACTTGAATATTTCAAAACATATTAACAATAAATTGAAAATCTTCACATAAATCAACAAGGAAAACTACACACACACACACACACACGCGCACGCACGCCCGCACGCACCCGCGCACGCACACCCACACACACACACGCACACACGCACACACATAAAATAAATATAAGATTTTATTTCATCTAAACAGTGTCAACGATTGTAACAGGCTTATATTTATTTTATTTTATTAAATCACTACTAACCTTAAGTTTTAAGATAATGCCTTTAGTTTGACAAATGTCAAAATTTTAATGTGAATAATAATACTAGTTTTAAGTCTTGTAGATATGTGTAGAAACGATTAATAATGCCTGTAATTTACTAACATCTTGTTATATATAATGTGTATGTGTATTTATTGTATGAATGGATACAAATGTTCCAAGTGAAATCGTCCGCGACATTCACCCCTTTCATTTTCAAGCTCAAAAGTATTGCCATTGGCGAAAATTTTTCTTATTTGATAGGGCCCTTCATACGGAAATAATAATTTTGCACAAATGTTCCTACTCCAGTTCGAAACTCCTAACCTTTTAACGATAACTAAATCCCCAATTTGAAAATTTGTCTGTTTTTTAATACGTCTGCATCGTTTTTCGACCTCCCTACGTTGTCTAGTCTCTGCCCTAGCTCTTGCCTGTTCTAGTATACTGTCAATGTCCTCCACCTCATTCTGATCTCGCCAGGGTCTTGCTGGCACTATCCCTTTCATTAACGTCACTGGACAAACCTTCGTCACTGAACTCGACACATAATTTAAATAATTTTTTATTCGCGGTAAATTTCGGACCCAACTATTATGCTGTCCCTCAACAGATATTCTCAAGTACTTTATAACTTCCCTAATGTAACGTTCACAGGGATTTGCTTGTGGATGTCGTATACTACAGAACCTAACTTTTATACCTTCCCCCTCTTAATTTATCAATCGCCCTTTTATTATTGAAATAAGTGGCGTTGTCCATCAATATCTTTTTCATCACCCCTGTCTGTTCAGTGTACTTTCTTATGCTGGTCAAAACATGTCTCATGTTGCAGTTTCTGCCAGGGTATAATTTTACGTACTTCGAAAAAATGTCCACCATCACCAAAATGTGTTTATATCCGTTAGGTCCTGGTATCAAGTTAATTATAAAATATAATATATATATATATATATATATATATATATATATATATATATATTGCTGTGTACTCTTGGATCAAATCGTCAGAGTAAGAAAAAAACATTCGAAAATTTTATTATTTTACCCAAAATCGTCATAAATTTCACACAATAGAAAAATTTTCAAAAAAAAAATAATTTCTTACCCAGATTCCTCTCTTCATCACCTTAATTCTTCAACCGCTTCCCTGGCTAGCTCAGTTCGGCCTCCTCTTGGATACCTAGATTCACTATCATACTCTTTATCGTTCACGCACACTCTCAATAAAACCACAAAATAATACAACAATCATACAGTATTTATTTACCACTATTTACAAATAAAACTTCAAGATTATTTACATTTCGGTGCTCAAGTTACACCTCAATAAATTCTATTTTTGTAAAGTCCAGAATTTTAACTAGAAATATCAAACACATTGAATGTAACCGGAGTAAATGGGCCCTGAATAATACCTTATTGTTCGTTCTTTATATATAATTAATTTTAATTAGAACACTCTGGAGTATGGTGAGCTCATGATAACCCAGTTTTTTTTATGATTAATGTATGCTTTTTACTTAGCATACGCTTACTGCAAACAAAAAAACAAACCCATGTACTCTTAACAAAAAAAATTTTAATTCCTGAGGAACGTTAATAAGCTTTATATACACCTTTAGATTTATATTTAAATACCATAATAAAAGTTAGTTATACGTATTATTTTTAATACGCAAAATAATGGAAGATACCTTCATAGTTCACTCTCACACATCACAATAATTTTCATAGTTTATCACAAACAACAAATTCTAAAGCGTTACCTGGAATTTCTTGAAGATCCCTAATCCGTTGACGATGCCGTTAAGTTGTTTCGCTCTCGGTTTCGTGGTTCTGCTCTGCTCGCCGCCGCCAGCTATTTGTAGATGAACACCCTCTAACTTGTGCTGCCTGCTCTGCATTCACGATGCATCCAAATCCAAATCCACGTATATTACACTTCTTTTATAATTGCTTAATTTAATTTACGTTACATTACGTCACTTCACGAGCTTGTTAAAAATATATGTTGCATCGCAATAAAATTAAACTCGACACTCTCCGCGTATCAAATTATGAGGCCAACACTGTACTATTTAATTTAAACAAATTTTATATACTTACAAGCTCGTGGTAACTTTCTGTACGTAGTCTGAAGCGATGAAAATACTAAGAGCAAAGTTAAAAGAGAGCGATGCTAATTCTTTTAGAGTATGTATATAATTCGAAATGCCACCTCTCGGCCACTCTTCACGCGAACTACCTTCATTTAAAATAATACTTCTTAAAATTTTGGTTCAACCGTTTTCGAAATCTTCGAAATTTAGCTCGTCATTATATTTTCCGAAAAACCTGCATTCAAATTTTCCCGTGTTTGTCTGTTGTACAACTAACTATATAGACCAATAATATATTCAATGACGTCTTAAAACCCCGCCTGCATTAACGCTATTCCTCTCTTAAGCATATTCTATATTTCCTTCTAACCTTGTTTGAGTGGAAGAAATCGATATTACTGTCCGCGTTTCAAACTAACCCATGTGGACTGAATACGTGCGTTTTGAAGTAAACTGTTATTATGCCCGTCTCATTCCGAAGCATTTCATTGATCTTCTATCCCTTCTGCGCTTTAAGGAAACTTTTAGTTAACATTTACGCGAACCGTCCGACCGTTTACCCGATATACCTCGGATTCTGTCTTTTATCTACACAAATAAGGGGAACCTGACATTTCCAAAACCTGCAGGCGTTCAATTAACAAACGTTTTAACACAACATTTCTAGGAGGTTGCGTTTCAAGGTATTTTATATTCAACGGCTGTTCGTTTGTTAGCAAGGCGTTACACCTTGGTATTATCGATTTTTCACGCTCTTATGCGTTTTAGATGTTATATCCCATTGACTTAAACTCAATTAAATTAATTAATAACTTCCATTGGCTTATACAATTTATTTTCTTTACGAACCTAACTAAATTTTAATCACTACTTGTAAAATTTTGTTAATACTTGTTACTTTAAATTCACTAAATGAAATAAACCACTACAATATATTGTTATTTTTTTCAAAGCCTGCATGATTTCCTGCTTGAACATTTTCTATAAAATGCATATTGTTGATCTGGCAGAATTCTGTTGATAGCGTATTATTGTAGGTTGTTATATCTTTAGTGAAAATTGTTATTGGACAAGTGTAGTTAATTGTTAATCAAAATGTATCAATTGTTTTACAATATTCTTCAATAGTAAGTTATTTTTAGTTATGTAAATTAAAAACATTCTTAAAATTTGAAGAAAATCAAAAATATCTCAGAAAATACTGGATTTAGGTATAGGGAATGCTTAACAAAAATGAAAGAACACTTAATGAACTATCCGTTGTAGCAATAAAATTGGTAGGGTACTACCATTTAAAAAAAGTTTTAAAAATTGCATTTTGCGAAAACTGACACACCCTGTATACTGAGAAGAAATTTCAAAAAAGTGATAATTACAAATATACTATGGTATATAGTAAAATTTTCTCCATCTTGAAAATTAACATAAGTTGTGTATTAGTGCAGTGGCAATGTATCAAATCTGGGTCATTATTTCTAAAAACAGTTGAATATCTCAAAAACTAAAAGGAATAGATAGATACAATTTGATATCAAATTAAAGCTCTTTTTATGGGCTTTCCAAAAATGTAATAATATATAGGGTGTTCCATTTAAAAAATAGAAGTTTAATATGGCCTGGAATTATGAAACACCCTGTATGCTTCCAAAAATTTTTAAAATGCGCACTTTAGGCATGCCAAATACGCCTCCAAATTTGGTTTACGTAGCTTTTATAATAACGGAGTTATCGACCGTTGCCACACTAAAAACTCACCCTGTATATATATATATATATATATATATATATACAGGGTGTCTGGAAAATACGTGTACAACGTAAGAACAGAGATTCTTTGGCTCGAAATAGATCGATTTGAGCCAACTTACTTATTATACAAGTTGCTTCATTTAGTCGCTAGAGGGCTTCAAAAATCGTGAAAAATATTTGATATTTTAAAATAACTCGAAAACGCGTCGATAGATTTTGACCATTTTTGGGGTGCGAGTTTCTACTTTCAATTGACATCTTTTGGTGTTGTACGCAATAATTTTAAAAGCATACGAGTGTCCCAAAAATGTTGTATTGTATAAATATCCAACCATTACCTTTTTCCTGTTTATGCAATGACAACCAATTTTTTTATATGAGTAGCCAACTTAATTTGGAAACGTTTTTGTCTCTTGTAAAATTTTGATTGGACGAGCGGTTTGACAGAAAAAAATAATTTCAAATGTCTGCATACTTTCGTCATCATTGTTGCATTAACTGTAAAACGGGGCAAATAAAAGAACATAGTATAGTAGTAGGTTTTGCTTTTGATTTGTCATTTAATTTGAATATTATTTAACCTCAGTTTGCCTGTCAAGTCGTGAATTTCTGCTTAATTCAATACAAGTTTGCATCTTTCATCTTACATTATGAGTACTTACACAAACAACGAACAGGTGGATATGCTTTTGGTTTTCGGATTTTGTCAAGGCAATGGTCGTGAAAGCGTCAGAGTCTATAGGGAAAGATTTCCTAATCGCCGAATGCCAAACCACCAAACATTCGCAAATATTGAAAGACGTCTTCGTGAAAATGGTAACTTTCAGTCAAGAAATGCGGAACCAGGACGTGAACGTACCACAAGAGCTGCGGATCTGGAGGAACAAATTTTGGATAGAGTTGAAGAAGACCCACAGGTACAAGACCTTTTGCCTATCGATCCTGAGAGGCATCTAGCTTTCTGTCAATTTATTCAAGATCAGAGAATTCAATATGCAAATTTCAGTCGCAAAATTTTATTTACAGACGAAGCTTCTTTTACAAGATCTGATATTACTAACATACATAATGAATATGTTTACCCTGTAGAAAATCCTCATGCAACTAAAGTGACTCACTATCAACATGAATTTAAGATTAATGTCTGGGCTGGAGTTATTGATAATTTTATTATCAGTCCTGTTGTGATACCAAATCGATTAAACGGAGACAATTACTTCAACTTTCTACAACAAACATTGCCGAATTTATTAGAAGATCTGCCATTGTTACTTCGCCAAGACATGTGGTTCATGCACGATGGTGCTCCTCTCCACTTTACTCTAGCTGTTCGACAACATTTACACGAAAAATATCCGGATCGATGGATCGGAAGGGGATATGATGCTCCTACAAATTGGCCAGCACGATCGCCGGACTTGACGCCCTGTGATTATTTTTTGTGGGGTACCTTAAAATCTAAGGTTTATTCGTCTCCACTTGATAGCGAAGAAGAATTGTATAGACGAATTTTAAATGCAGCCAACTCTTTAAAAAATAATGCACAAACAATGCAGAGGATTCCATTAAACTTCTTACGAAGAGTTAATTTGTGCATTGAAGAAAATGGCGGCCATTTTGAAAATTTATTGTAATGGTCCAACACTTGTACCGTGCTGTTAATTTTCAATGATAGTAATAAAAAATAAAAAAAACAATGAAATAAAAATTAAAAAAACAGACATTTGAAATTATTATTTTTTGTCAAACCGCTCGTCTAATCAAAATTTTACAAGAGACAAAAAAGTTTCCAAATTAAGTCGGCTACTCATAAAAAAAATTGGTAGTCATTGCATAAACAGGAAAAAGGTAATGGTCGGATATTTATACAATACATCATTTTTGGGACACTCGTATGCTTTTAAAATTATTGCGTACACCACCAAAAGATGTCAATTGAAAGTAGAAACTCGCACACCAAAAATGGTCAAAATCTATCGACGCGTTTTCGAGTTATTTTAAAATATCAAATATTTATCACGATTTTTGAAGCCCTTTAGCGGCTAAATGAAGCAACTTGTATAATAGGTAAGTTGGCTCAAATTGATCTATTTCGAGCCAAAGAATCTCTGTTCTTACATTGTACACGTATTTTCCGGACACCCTGTATATATATTACTCATATTTAGACCAGGGTAGAAAATTAATGGATTACATCAAATAATTTTAATCACCGTGTATAAGGAAGTTTATTAGATAATACGCTTTATTAAAAACCCGTGGAGAATAAAAATTCATTCGTTTTATTAAAAATAAGAGATTAAAATTATTTACAAGACGCTTCATATAAAAATAAGCAGTTTTAAAATGCTCAACGTGTAATTTAATTATTCCAAAGTAAAGAATCAAATGGAAATTACGTGCAAGATTTATATGAATTGATTCAAGTTTGGGCAACGAGTATTAAACGAAACGTACAGATAATAATTGAATATTTAATTAGGATTCACTAAAATTAAAGAGTATTAATTTTAATTGAAGTTAATTGAACCGTTAGTAACAGATAATATCTATAGAAACTTGTAAAACCCAAGATTATAATACCAGAAAATAAAGCTCTGAGAATTAATATTATTTTGAAAACCTGCGTAGTTTAAATATCACATACGGCGTAAATTTTGTAGATAATTAATAGTTTCAAAGAATCTTGGAGAAACCGGGGCTTAATATTCACGAGAATGTGCGATACGGGGTTATTAAACCCAGATAACAGTCCACATGGACTAAAATATAATCGATAATAAAGAATATCAATTTGCACCAATACGAACAGGTTAGAAAAGGAAAGAGAAAATGCGTCAAGCAAAGACACATATAGTAAAAGGCGGGATTTAAGCAACGTCACGAGGGTCACAATTGGTTGAAAATAGGATGCAAATATCAGAGGTAGAAACAACAATTTCGGTATAAAAGTCAATTAGTTATTTCTCGGACATGCTTGCGTGCCGTGTGTTGAAATTTCTGAGATTTAAATGGGACGAGTGAAAATTCGTAAAATCGACGCGCGAGCGACAGACTGGGAACATAGAATGAGGAATTCTTTAGAATTACCCGTTTTGAGGACAAAAGCGACGTGCGGCTTTTTGCTATATATACCGAGATGAATATAAACAAGCTCTCTTAGACTTTTGACTATTCGATGCGTTAAAAGCTCTTACATCCGCAACTTGATTGAAGATGTTAAACAGTGCATTTTAGTTTGAGAAAATAATTTAAAATTTTGCTAGTATATTTTAGTGATTCAAAATAGTTGGTTATTTACGTGCTAACATGAATGTACTTCAGTGCACTTAGATACAAGGTAATAAAATTTAGTTTCACTGTACCAATTAGCAAAATTTACGACAAATGTATACACAAAAGTAGGCAGTTTTGGCGTATATTGGTGAAAGAAGTATGAAGTTATTTGCTATTTTTCGGGGGTGTTAATAATTAAATGGTTCAAATACGTGTCTGGATCCACGAAACAAGGGTCAGATATACATAGATGAGTTCCGGAAAAGCCCAGAAACAACTGGTGATGGAGAAAATTTTAAAAGCGTTGAGAATTAGAAGCCGTAAATATAATCCTGTTGGAATGGTGTGATTAACTAAAGGGACGATGTACTTTGAAGCTACGAGGACGGTGACCTTCAGGTAAATTATACTATTTTGTTTGACATTTTGTGTGTGTTGAATAACTTTATAATTGATTTACTTTAAATGGACATTAGTGAAATTGTACTAACCATAAAATTTTAATTTTAAGATGAAATTTGCTTGTTGAAGTAGAAAGGGTATTTAGTTTTGATGTTCGGTAATATGATGAAAATTTGGGTATGTCTTTGAGCTCAATTAGACGAACCTGGTTAATTAACGTAAAGGGGTGGTAGATGCTCCTTTATACCCAGACTCGGTCTGCTTATATTGTTATATTAATTAGTAGGCATCCAACAAGGACTTTAATTTTGGATGCACATTAAAATGATAATAAAATTAATCTTGAAATTCTTTTAAAACTGAAATTTATGCTGAGTTTTAATTTTGAAATTTTAATGTATTCTGAATATTGATGTAAATAGAGTTAACGTTGATGTTTTTGGTAGGAATGTGTTGTTTTTTTTTATGAATGAGGAGGTTTATAACATTAGGTGAGCAGCCGAGGCGAAAAGAGGATCACAGCCGTTTATGACGCCCAATCTGTGGGACTAGAATTTTTTTGTTGAAAGGACCCAGTTCCCGCATTCAAAGGAGAATATCACAGCAAATTTATGACGCCCAATCTGTGGGACTAGAATTTTTTTGTTGAAAGGACCCAGTTCCCGCATTCAAAGGGCCAGTACCTGCGGACATGAGAGGTATCACAGCAATATATATATATATATATATATATATATATATATATATATATATACAGGGTGAGTTTTTAGTGTGGCAACGGTCGATAACTCCGTTATTATAAAAGCTACGTAAACCAAATTTGGAGGCGTATTGGGCATGCCTAAAGTGCGCATTTTAAAAATTTTTGGAAGCATACAGGGTGTTTCATAATTCCAGGCCATATTAAACTTCTATTTTTTAAATGGAACACCCTATATATTATTACATTTTTGGAATCCCATAAAAAGAGCTTTAATTTGATATCAAATTGTATCTATCTATTCCTTTTAGTTTTTGAGATATTCAACTATTTACTCGAGTCCCCATTGGGACGCCATATATAACACGAAGTTCAAACAGGACCAGTCGTGCCCCACAATTTGGGTGCCATAATTATTGTGAAGTTCAGCTCCTTGGACTCATAAAGCTTACCTCGGCTGCTCCGCTACGTTCCTACAATGCTTATGAAACTAACAAAAAGGTTTACCTGGCCTCCTGGATCTCAAACTATTCCTAACTGCCACTATGCTGTAATCTAAAAGACAAATACTTCCCTATAATCCTATCCAAAATAACACAACTACCAAAATACATCACACTCTATTTACACGAAATAAAATTTACATCTTCCAAAACTCTTTTCATTACAACTGTTCACTGACATACAATAATACATCTTTGATAAGAAACAATTCATTTCCAAAAATATGTTTAGATTAAATATTTTCATCATACATATACCCTATTAAAATAAGTGGGCTAACCTTATACCTGACTTTAACACTTGTCTTAATATGAACTCACAGTAAAACTCTTTAAGCCTGTGTGCAAAATTATAGCACTGCAATAATAAAAAGTCCCCTTTACTTTGTACAAAACAGCCTTGTTATTCTTACATTAATTTTCCCTGTTTTCATTTACATATAATGTTCAATAAAATTTTAAGTCCCTCAAATTCATAAAAATAATCACTCAAAAGCACAAAGAGTTAAAGCAGTTCAAATAAACATCAGAACAAAGTTTTATAAAAAGCAGTTACCTGGTAACTATTATACTGCATGCATCTGCAAACCAGCTCTCGATGATGTTACCGTCTAGAATGACTCTAGACTATGGAACTGCTCCCCAAGTTAAGTTACACCATTCTCCTTGGCACGCTGGTATCCAAATCTCTCATAATTTACTATTGAAAGTGTATCTAAACCTCCGAAATTTCCCATTACGATTCCATTTACAATCAACAAATCAATACTCGATGCATTCACCATTACCATTCCATCTTAGAACGCCTTGTATGCCCCCACAACCACAATAGCAATAGTTTATTCTTACATACTTTATAAAAGCTTCGCTTTTAATTCAGTATTTACTTAAGATTTTCAAAAACGCCAATTAATTACCAGGACACACCAACTTGTATGTAATTACAACTAACAATATTTGTTATAAAATCACTGAATAATATTCACTACTACTTGAGTTAACCTCGATGATGAACGAACAAAGTAAAAGAGCCTCACCCTATCTCTAAGGTGTTTATATAGAGCCAAAAGTACCCCCCCCCCCGTTTCCAAGTTTCGCAAAATTCCCGTACGAATAAACAAACATTTTCGATATTCTGCCAACCGTCGGTTTGCTTCTTGAAATTCAAATCATTACAATCACAAAATTCTACCTAATCTTGTCAACAAACACCAACGGTTTTCACCCTGCATGAATTTTAACGTACGAACACAGAAAAATACCGAGAAAATCGTTCCTACCCTTCCAACGGTCGGTGTCTTCGCCGAAAAACTAGCCTCGACAGAAATCGATTCTTACTATATTCTCACCTCACAATTGAAACGAACCTAGTCTTTTCTCTCTTTCTCTCATCTACAGCAATTTTCTTTCTCATGCTTCGTTATGACAGATCCCACTCGGATATGTGCCCTCTCTAACTTTTAAACTGTTATGCGTATACTTGTAAAGTCCAATTATATCTCTTAATTTCTCTCCCTATTTTAAATCGATACAAACATCTTCTATCGTACTCGTGCTTATAGCTTCTAGTTTATCCTTGCCCTCTTGTTCGTTACGAAGTCTAACTGATATTTGACCTTTGCATCTCCCTCCTTTATATGCTGTAACAAAGTCTGTCTTTGTTTATGATATCAATCCGTGTCTGCCTTAACGTTTATTTGTATTCGTAGAAAATATTTTCTTTCCTATCCATAACAAGCTCGTGTTTTTAAATGCTATCTTGTGCTAAACCGCTAAACGATATTGAAATGCTTCCGATTTACTAAAAGATGCTCTTAAAATTATCGATCCTACGCTAAAAGAAATTGAAAAAGCTTTTTAACCATTGTACGCTGTAACATCTTTTAATTCAAATTTAAAGTAAATACTATAAGGACATGTGGTCCAACCACACGGCACCACACGGCAATGTGGGCGCTTATGATTTATAGTCACCGTCAATAAATATGCTGAGGCATCGCCAGATTGGAATAGCCCGCCATCTTTTTATCAAAACATAGGGGTTTTACCACTTAATTAAATAACTAATCAAAATTCTATTCAGGAAGTTTTGTAAATCACGATTTTTAGAGTAATTTGATAACAAGTCCGTGTGAGGGGGAGTTAAATTACGTTAGTTAATAGTAATAAATATTTTCATAAACTTATTGCCAGCACGTTTAAGTAGGTCAAATTTAAACGTAGTTTGTAAATAAGGAAATAATAGGATATTATGTAGGAAACTGGACCTTAACACATCAATAAGGGTGCTTTCAAAAGGAAATTGATAGGTTAAGAGTACCCCGAAGTTCTTTATGAACACTTTAAAGCTCCAGAAATCATAACAAAGAACCGAAAATTGATAAATACCAGCGTGCATTCAGTTTAAGAAGATTATTATTTTGAGTCTCAGATAGAGTAGTGAGAAACCATTCGCTAATCGTTGATTATTAGAATATTAGAAAAAAAAGAAGCTTTTATCTCGAGGGGACCCTCGAGTGAATACAAAGGGTGATTAATATTTTGTTGACCGCATCGAGAGCGGTTCAATTTCATTTTTAAGTGATTTATCATCCCTAGTGTTACTGATTAAATAAATTGTGGGCGCGATTAACGGTCCAGATAAACTGATTTCACTAAATCAGATTGGGGGAGCGAGCACGTATTGTAAAACATCAGGTGCCCCGTCATTTTCACTTTCAATGTACGAAAGTGAAGATATTTGTAAACTTAAATAAATACCGTTAGCCCGACAAAGCAACCCTGTGGTGTGAATTAGCAGATAGTTGTTGGTATAGCCACTATACACATTATTAGAATAGAAAGTGAAAGTGTTTTGTGCGAGGACCATAAACTACACAAACACCGCGAGTATATTACAAACAATGGTGCCACACGTCAACCAGGACACTGACCCAGGCTCTGGAGTTTGCACCTGATCTTATACGCAACGCTGGTGGTGAAAAGCAGCACACGTAATGTAAGTAATTTTAATGTTAAATTAACCATTAAGGCGATTTATGACATACTTGTCTGTAGTATACAAAATAACTAGGTTGAGTATTTAGTTAGGGGATTAGGTATTCATAGAAATAGATCCGTGATGTATTTTGTTTTTACATCCGAGTAAAGTAGTTGCTTGTAACGTGTTATTTTGTTCTAAATAAGTTTGAATACAGTTAGGTAAAAGCTTGTAAGTGGCTCACAAACAAGTACTGAAACTCAGGATAAAGCTTTTTTAAAAATTTAAATTCTGAAAAATTTAAGGGGTTAGAAGCATCCCCTACCGTGTTTAATAAGGGATAATGATTACCTTTTAGAAATACTCTGTTGCAGGGTTGTTATAAAAGAAAGACTAATAGGCTCAAGAGCTTATTTTTATATTAAAACTGTAGGTACCCGTTTTAGGTGGTTATTTGTCATCGATACTAATAAAACAAACCAATATTAAACAAAGGGAGACGTTACAACACTATTTATATTATAATTAAAGCTGCGTTTTCATCTTGTACACTTAGTAATCGACCCTTCTTGATAGATGTTTAACATTTATCGTTCTAAATATAAATAATATGACATTTCCTTACAAATAAGTGTAAAACTGAAACTAAAATAAAATTAACTCTAAAATTCCTTCAAATCATTACCTTAGATTTTTAAAACACCTAATTAACTTTTGAATACGCGTTATCTACATGTTAATTATGCTTGTTGTATAATCTAATTAAGCTAGACATAGACTGCCTTTATTAAAAGTAAAATAACATGCCATACATGCAATAAGATTAGTGAGGATGTTAGGCAACCCAACTCACAGAAGGTAACAACTGTGTTGTTTACCTAACATTTCCCCAATTAAATAAAACAAACAATTATGGTTTTTGTTTTTAACTAAATAATCTCTTGCTATTCTGTAATTTTCGAAGTAGTTTTAGTTTACGTTTGTAGGGTACTTCACCTTTACAAGTTTCTTCAGGATGCACGTGACACTGTCGTTATTCACCTCATTTGGACCAATGATATGATCTGCTATATAGGTAAGTGAAAAGTGCATGTCATGGTTACTACTGTTTCTAATTTTTATGTATTATCTCTGATTTTCTCTACTATTTTACCTTTTTGCCATGTACTTTTTGAAAACATTTGAAACCATACCAAATCATTTTTGAAAAATTTTGTTCTGAAACCTACACCTTTTATGATAGTTATTTTTAGCAATGGTTTGTTGAATGTCTAGTTGTTTGTTATAAATTTTTTTGTTTATTGGCTTTGGTGCGAGGTTTTTATTTTTTATTTATTTATTTATTTTTATTTATATAAATTAATTAATTACTTACAGGTAACATCCAAATAGTAATAATATACATGAGGAAATATGAAACATAGTTAACACTTTACAAAATGGATAAAGATGTCTTCAAATATTTACACGTAACATTGAAAACATCGATATCAGATGGTATAGAAGCATTGTAAACTCCCATTAACTTATCACTAAATGCACTAGCCCCATAGTACGATGACTACCGATGTAGAATAAATCATTACTCCTGGTGACTTTAACTGGTATCCGAAACTGCAGCATGCTTAGTAATTCCGGACAGTCAACTATGTCATGTAGCAATTTATAAAGAAATATTATAAACGCTGCAGTACGTCGAGCTAACAGTGATTGATAACCGACCAACTGACGCCGAATGTCATGTGAACTTTCGGCATACGGATATCTAAGCTTCCAGAGAATGAAATTAATGAACTTGTTTTGTACACGCTCAATTTTCTGGATGTGAGTGGCATAATAAGGTGACCAAATGATGCAATTGTATTCTAAAATACTACGAACTAAAGAATTGTATAATGATTTCAAAGCTTGGACATCGTTGATGTGTATACAGTTTCTTTTAATGAATCCCAACATCCTAAATGCTTTAGAGACAACTGAATTAATATGATTAATAAAATTTAAACCAACATCAAAACAACCCCTAAATCAGAGATGGTTACCACAGTTTCGAGTTTAGAACATCCAATGCAGTAATCAAACAAAATCAAGTCTTTACATTTTGTGAACCTCATAATTTTGCACTTCCCAATATTTAGTTTGAGTTTATTATGAGCCAAGTAGATTACTAAATTGTCAATATCTTTTTGCACTTTAAGACAGTCATGTATAGAACTAATACACCCAAAAAACTTTAAGTCGTCGGCATATAGTACCTCCATTAAGTTAGACCCCCCACCAGCGATAAATAAATTAATACCTATAAAAAAATTAGGTGCTAATTAGGTGCTAATTAGGTGCTACATTCCAAAATTAGGTGCTCGAATAGTTTGGCAGGAAATTAAATTTGAAATGGGGGCTGACTTAACGTTAAGCTGGACCCCCCCAAATGAAAAAACTAATTTGCAACATGCAAACTGAAAAATTAGATATACCAGAATTAAGTGCTAATTAGGTGCTCTTAAAATCAACAAAAACATATCACTAAAATAACCTTTTATCTTAATAATTAACTATATCATGTATAAGTATATGATTCGACAAGAGTAAATGATCTTACATGCTCAATTGATGCATCAAATATTGTTTATCTATTATTTCTAGACTTCAGTAAGGCGTTTGACTTAATCAATCATAACCTGCTTGTTGCTAAGCTTCGTTTCTATGGGTGCGATAATATTGCAACAGAATGGTTTAAAGACTATTTGAGTAACAGACAGCAATCAGTTAAACTACATGGACAACAGTCCCAGTTCCGCTGTGTTTCACGAGGTGTTCCACAGGGTAGTATCTTGGGCCCTCTACTCTTTGCTATTTTTACGTCAGATTTTCCAGAAATACTATCACCAGAATGCAAATATCATATGTATGCAGATGATATCCTACTTTATGTTTCTAGTAATGTTTCACTTGTCGATGATGCAATAGTAAAACTGAATGAAAATCTTGTTGTAGTGGATAAATGGGTACACGACAATGGTCTTATCCTTAATGCTAACAAAACACTTGCATTACTCGTTGGTTCACAGGTAAACCATGTTAAATCTGAAGTGCAAAGATCTCTAGATATCAAAATAAACAATAAGGTAGTGACATTTGCTGACTGTGTTAAATATTTAGGCCTTTCTCTCGACAAGCATCTTACGTTTGAAAAACATATCAACAAAAGAATAGGTTTGTGTTATAGTAAAATGTGGACCCTTTACAGATACAAATTTCTGTTAAGCTCAAACATTAAATGGAACTTATGTAATAGTGTTGTGTTGTGTCATATAGATTACTGTAGTGTAGTTTACTATAAATTTTGGCAGGCTACTTAAGGCAAAGAATACAAGTACTTCAGAATGTATGTTTTAGATATTCATATAATATTGAGCGTAAGCAACATATAACACCATACTATAATTCTAAGAGTATACTTAAATATGATAAACGTGCAGAACTCCTTTTCGCTGTGTACATATATGCTATATTAACCAAATGTAGACCAAACTACCTGTTAGAAGCTATACAAATCAGAGCTACTCAGCATAGTATTAACCTACGAAATACAAATGATTTCAGTATTCGCAACACTCAACAAAGAAATTTGAATCATGTTATGCTTATGTAGCACCTGTTTTAATAAACAAATATAGAACACTATTTGACGAGACTAATAATAAAAATATATTTAGGCTAAAATTTTATGATGTATTAATAAGGGAGCAGCGACTGTCTTAGACTATCCTAGATGTTTATTGTATTATGTATATAATCGTATATTTTGTATTTTATATTTAAGGGTGGAATCTAAAATCAGCAGTGCTGAATTCTATCCCTTTTGGTATAAAACCAATAAAGTGATTTGATTGATTGATTGAAAGTCCCATTAAATAATTAGGTGCTCTTACGACTGTGGTCTCAAAATACTCGTCTAGTAGCGTCATCGTCGATATATCCAGTCGCCGAATTAAGTGCTCGTAAGGTTTCGCAAAAATTTTGCACTATAACGTGGTCCGCGTCACACGCGTACAAGAGTAAAGTCCCATTAAATAATTAGGTGCTCTTACGACTGTGGTCTCAAAATACTCGTCTAGTAGCGCACTGTCGATATATCCAGTCGCGAATTAAGTGCTCGTAGGTTTCGCAAAATTTTGCACTATAACGTGGTCCGCGTCACACGCGTGCAAAGAGTAAAGTCCCATTAAATAATTATGGAATTAAACAAATTCATCATTCTTAATTACAGAACAAGCAAATATAGAAATAACTTCACAAGCATTGTGAAGAAAGCTATATAGTAAGCATTGATAATGTTTAAAAGTATTATTAATATTTTGATTATAATTTCCAACATTATTTATTCATATATATTAATAATTATAAAATTCGTAAATCATATTTAATAATTCCTAAATATCTTTTAAACATTAGTCGCGCACAAGAGCGTGAACTGCTATTCATACTATATATGAAGATATGAAGATTCCAACATTGGAATATAAATGAAAACGATAGAGGGAACGGACGAGCACGCGGATGGGGATGCGGACGTGGACGAGGACGTGGACGTGGACGTGAACGTGGACGTGGAGGACAATGGCGAGGAAGAGAACGCGGACGAGGACAAGCAAACGTCCATATTTATAAAGGAAACGTGTATATATATAATTAAGAAAATATTTTTATATGTTTATATTAGAATTGTTTTATATGTTTATTTTTTTATATGTTTATATTAAGAAAATATTTTTATATGTTTATATTTTTTAAAAAATGTATAAATTTTTATAAGATTAAATATAAAATATCTGTAAAAAATAACAAAAAATAATTAATATAAATCCTTTAACTTTCCTAAAATAAATTATCCTTACATTATTACATTAAAAATTATCATTAAAAATATTAATATAATAATACTAAATATCAAGTGGCGGCTTTGATTACTTCACCTAATACATGACGCGATGATAAAAAAGAAGAAATATTACACGCAGAGTACAATGTACGTAAAATATTGAATGATATGCAGTTAAATACATTGAAAAAATAAGCAAAATACATACCGAAAACCGATTAAAATTAAACAATAATGAATTTGTTTAATTCCATAATTATTTAATGGGACTTTACTCTTGTACGCGTGTAACGCGGACCACGTTATAGTGCAAAATTTTGCGAAACCTTACGAGCACTTAATTCGGCGACTGGATATATCGACAGTACGCTACTAGACGAGTATTTTGAGACCACAGTCGTAAGAGCACCTAATTATTTAATGGGACTTTACTCTTATGCGCGTGTGACGCGGACCACATTATAGTGCAAAATTTTGCGAAACCTTACGAGCACTTAATTCGGCGACTGGATATATCGACAGTACGCTACTAGACGAGTATTTTGAGACCACAGTCGTAAGAGCACCTAATTATTTAATGGGACTTTACTCTTGTGCGCGTGTGGACGCGGACCACGTTATAGTGCAAAATTTTTGCGAAACCTTACGAGCACTTAATTCGGCGACTGGATATATCGACAGTACGCTACTAGACGAGTATTTTGAGACCACAGTCGTAAGAGCACCTAATTATTTAATGGGACTTTACTCTTGTACGCGTGTGACGCGGACCACGTTATAGTGCAAAATTTTGCGAAACCTTACGAGCACTTAATTCGGCGACTGGATATATCGACAGTACGCTACTAGACGAGTATTTTGAGACCACAGTCGTAAGAGCACCTAATTATTTAATGGGACTTTACTCTTATGCGCGTGTGACGCGGACCACGTTATAGTGCAAAATTTTGCGAAACCTTACGAGCACTTAATTCGGCGACTGGATATATCGACAGTACGCTACTAGACGAGTATTTTGAGACCACAGTCGTAAGAGCACCTAATTATTTAATGGGACTTTACTCTTGTCGCGCGTGTGGCGGACCACGTTATAGTGCAAAATTTTTGCGAAACCTTACGAGCACTTAATTCGGCGACTGGCTATATCGACAGTACGCTACTAGACGAGTATTTTGAGACCACAGTCGTAAGAGCACCTAATTATTTAATGGGACTTTACTCTTGTGCAGCGTGTGGACGCGGACCACGTTATAGTGCAAAATTTTTGCGAAACCTTACGAGCACTTAATTCGGCGACTGGATATATCGACAGTACGCTACTAGACGAGTATTTTGAGACCACAGTCGTAAGAGCACCTAATTATTTAATGGGACTTTACTCTTGTCGCGTGTGCGCGGACCACGTTATAGTGCAAAATTTTTGCGAAACCTTACGAGCACTTAATTCGGCGACTGGATATATCGACAGTACGCTACTAGACGAGTATTTTGAGACCACAGTCGTAAGAGCACCTAATTATTTAATGGGACTTTACTCTTGTCGCGTGTGGACGCGGACCACGTTATAGTGCAAAATTTTGCGAAACCTTACGAGCACTTAATTCGGCGACTGGCTATATCGACAGTACGCTACTAGACGAGTATTTTGAGACCACAGTCGTAAGAGCACCTAATTATTTAATGGGACTTTACTCTTGTACTGCGTGTGACGCGGACCACGTTATAGTGCAAAATTTTTGCGAAACCTTACGAGCACTTAATTCGGCGACTGGATATATCGACAGTACGCTACTAGACGAGTATTTTGAGACCACAGTCGTAAGAGCACCTAATTATTTAATGGGACTTTACTCTTGTCGAATCATATACTTATACATGATATAGTTAATTATTAAGATAAAAGGTTATTTTAGTGATATGTTTTTGTTGATTTTAAGAGCACCTAATTAGCACTTAATTCTGGTATATCTAATTTTTCAGTTTGCATGTTGCAAATTAGTTTTTTCATATGGGGGGGTCCAGCTTAACGTTAAGTCAGCCCCCCCCCTTTTCAAATTTAATTTCCTACCAAACTATTCGAGCACCTAATTTTGGAATGTAGCACCTAACTAGCACCTAATTAGCACCTAATTTTTTTATAGGTATTAATTTATTTATCGCTGGTGGGGGGTCTAACTTAATGGAGGTGCATATAGTAAGCATTTCGTATTTTTAAATGCAGAAACAACGTCATTAATTAAGAGAATAAAAAGAATTGGGCCAAGGTGTGACCCTTGAGGCACACCTGACGAAACACTGATGCTTCTGGATATTATGCCTGCAATTTTCACACATTGGGTGCAATTCACTAAGTAGGAATATATCCATTTCAAATATGAACCTGTTATACCAAGAAAACGAAGTTTATCAATGAGTAACGTGTGACAAACATTGTTGAAAGCTTTCAAAACATCGGCGTATACTGTATCAACTTGTAATCCACTTTCCAAACTATTTATAACAAAATCATGATACATGGCAAGGTTAGTGACAGTGGAGCCATGCTATTCAATAGCAATACAATTTTTAAATACACTGAATAACTCATCGCATATGATGGACTCAAACAGCTTAGCAATAGAGGATAAAATTGATATGCCACGATAATTCTCGATTTTAGCACGGTCACCTGATTTAAATACTGGGATTAAAAATGATCTTTTCCAAGCTAGGGGAAATGTTCCACTATTAAAGCTTTTATTAAAAAGAATCACTAAAGATTGCGATAGACTATCACAGCATTGGTGTAGGAATAAGGAAGGAATGCCGTCAGATCCCGCACACTTAAATGAATCTAAGGCATGAATTTTTCTTTTTACTTCATCTTCAGTAAAGATATGTGAAACAAGAGTAGTGCTATGTAAGAATATGAACATTTGCTAGAAGAGGAAGGATCATTCAAGTGATTAACATAGCAAGATTCAAACATTGAGGCAAAAGCATTGGCTAGACTACGGCCATCACTTAGAATTTTGCCATTGTATGACATCCGTTTTGGAATGCCTGAATCTCTCTTTAATGACTTAATGAAAGACCAAAAATGTTTTGTGTTGTCGGAAATCATTAGCTCACTATCACAGATGAATTTTAAATAACAAAAGTCAATCAAACGTTTTGGTTCCTTACGAGCCGAGGAATATCTAACATAGTCGGTTTCCGATCTAGAATGCTGATACCTATTATATAGTTTATTTTTTAATTGAATGAGTTTAATCAAAGAATTACTATACCAACACGGATATTTTCCAGACTTTCTTTTTAATATGGCAACAAATCTATTAATACCTTCAAAAACAGTTGAATAGAAATAATTTGTGGCTTCATCTATACTCTGAAAGTTGTCTAAAACTGACCAATCAATTGACTTATACATTCTGTTAAGTTCATCATAGTTTGCTTTTTTGTAAGCAAAGACATGGACATTCTCACAAAACCTAATACAAGAAATAAAATTACTCTTGATAGAAATAAGCAAGGGAGGATGGTGACCGTCAACGGTAGTTAAAGCAACATCAGATTCACGCACCATTTCAAATATTAGGTGATCTCTTAGATATCTAGACATCAGAATTTGTGCAGGCGAGAAACTACTGTTTAAAACAGGACTATTACGGTATGCAAGAAGCGCAAGGTATATGTCTTCATCATTGTCTAAGCATTCTTAAGCAATTTTTTAATGGTTTGTATAGTTCGTTCTGCGAATCCATTGGATTGTTGATGATGCGGGGAACTATTGATAATATTGAAATTCCAAATGTTTGAAAATTCATGAAGTTTTTCACTTTGACATTGAGTTGCACTGTCACTTACGATTATTTTGAGAATCCCATGTCTTGACAAAACCGATTTTAACTTGTTAATTATATTTTCTGATGTTAAATTGCTATTCAAATCTATAACTTCAGGACATTTTGAATAATAATCAACTATTATTGAATAACTCTTACCATGAGTTTCAATTATATCTATTACTAATTTTTGCCAAGGTTTCTTTATTATGTTGTGTGGTGTCATGAGCAAGTTTCTTTTTGAGTTTGCGTATTTATTGCACATTTCACATAAGTACTGAATATCATTACTAATTTTTGGCCAATAAACTGTATTTTTTGCTCTTGCTATATACTTTCGAACTCCTAAATGACCTCTGTGTATATCCGATAAAATTTTGTTTCTCCAAATATTTGGAATAATTAATCTGTTACCAACATGTATCAACCCTTGTGCAGATTAAGTAATAGTTTCTTTTAATTTATAAAATGGTTTTAGACTACTAGATACTTGTTTAATTTTTGTGGCCAATTATTCTGTATGTACATTTTAATTTGGCATAACTCTTCATCATTTTGTGTTGCTTTTATTAATTGCTTTTATCTTTCGTCAGTCACCTTTATCTTAATTTGTATTAGGCAAACCTGCAATTCTAAATCTAAATTATCATTTGGTTCTTTGCTCATATTTAGTTTTGAAAGAGTATCTGCGACTAACAGATCCTTTCCACTTTTGTAAATTAGTTTGATATTATATTTTTGAAGAGATAATCTCATTCATTGTAGTCTGGGCGGACAAAGATTTAATGATTTTTTAAAAATAGAAATTAGAGGTTTGTGATCTGTTTCTACATAGAAATCTCGACCGTACACGTATGGTAAAATTTATTAACACCAAAGCAAATTGCTAGGAGTTCTTTTTCTATTTGTGCATAGTTCTTTTGACTTGTCTGTTAAAGAACATGAAGCATATGCACATGGTTTATTATTTTGTAACAAAACAGCTCCCAATGCGTGATGTGAAGCATCTACTGAAATTGTTACGGTTTCTTTTGGATTGAAATTTACAATTGGTTCAGAAGTGACCATTTCTTTTAATGTTTTGAATGCATTAGCTTGATGCTCATTCCATTGAAACATAACCTTTTGTTTTAATAAATCTCTGAGGGGATTGGTTATTTGAGATAAGTTATTTATAAATCTAACTAAATATGTAATCATACCTAAAAACCATTGGAGATCATTTATATTTTGGGGCTCTGGCATATATTTTACAGCTTCGATTTTATTTTCGTCTATACATATACATATACCTTCTCCCTAAATATGATACTTCTTGTAAACCAAACTGACATTTAGATAGTCTAAATTTTATATTGTTTTGTAATGCAATTTCAAATACTTTGCATAGCCGTTAATCGTGTTCCTTTTTTGTGTTACCATGAATTAAAATATCGTCTATATAGATTTCAACACCTTCAGGTTAAAATATTTCAGTAAAATATTCTTGAAATACTTCGCTAGCTATTTTTATACCAAGTAGCATACGTAAGAATTTAAATCGACCAAATGGAGTACCAAATGTGCATAATTTGCTAAATTCTTCATCTAATGGAACGTTCCAAAACCCACTAGTGGCATCTAATCTAGTAAAAATAGTTGATCTGTTTAGTCTGGATGTAATTTCATCAATGTTTGGTAATTTGTATTTTCTATCTTGCATAATAACATTTAAATATTTAGGATCTAAGCAAATTCTTAGAGAACCATCACTTTTTAAGTTAAAGCATATGAATTGACCCACTCTGTACTTCCTTGTACTCTTTCAATAATTTTTAGTGTAACTAATTCATCAAGACAACTTTTGAATTTTTTGAGTAATGCAAATGGTACATTTCTGACTGGATTTACTACTGGAATTGACACTTTCTTTTAATTGGTTGTGATATGGTTTGCAAATCTCTCCAATTCCGTTAAAAATTTTACTATACTTATTAATTAATTGGTTATAATAATTGTCAGTAATAGAATTGATTGTTCTGAGATTTACTTCCGAATGTAATTTAATAATTCCTAAATCTGAACATTTACATAAACCTAAAATCGGTTCAGATTTACTTTCTGTGACATAAAATTCTACATTTTTAATAAATATGTCATTGAATTTTAAATCTAAATAACATTTACCAATAATTGGAATATTTTCACCTGTATAGGTTGATAAAGTTTGATGTGTTCTAACAATTTTCGTTTTTGTATCTAACTCTAGCTCTCTTAAATTAAATAAAGAAATTAAATTTGTACAAGAACCCGAGTCTACTTTAAACCTAGTATGTACATTGATATTTGAGGTTATGGAAATATTAATTGTACAATGTTGGTGCACATTTGATGAACCGATACTATCAATTACCAAATCACTTTCTAAATTAATTTCATTGACATTATATCTATTAGTTTTATTTCTCCAAACATTTGCAAAATGATTTGCTTTTTTACAAATATTGCAGAGTTTTCCATATGCGTAACGTTTACTAATTCTATGAGTATGACCACATTTTGTACAATTTTTGATAATTTTACCTGTATTAATTACGTTCGGTACATTTCTTACGGCTGAAGGAAACCGATTGTTTGACCTTGACCTCGTGCAATAAATTTTATTGCTCGTTCTGTTAGAATGCCCTGCATGTATGTTGTTTTGTCTAATAGCGTCTATTTCGTGTCCTTGTTCTCTATATGTGGTTGATATGCTTTCCTTGTCTTGCATAGTTGAAGATTTTTTTTAGAACTTTCCATTATAATACAAAATTCTATTACCAGAGTTAGCTCCTTATTTTCATATTCCAGCAGTTTTTCCCTTATGATGTCATCTTTGATACCTATAATGTCCATAGTTTTTATGAGATCATCGCTTAATTCATCGTTTCAGAATTCACATTGATTTTCTTAATTCTGTTACAAATTAAAAGTGCCAATTTATACAACGAAAAATAGCCGTTTTGATTTTAAAACGTAAGGTAAACTATTAATTGAATTTTATTTTAATATTTAAGAATTTAAGGACTCTGAAGATACTTCTGAAAATACCTATAAAGGTACCTCTAAATAAAACTTCAGATATACTTCGAAATAAAATGTACCACTAAACAAACTTCAAGAATATTATAAAAATACTTCTAAATAAGCCTACAAGGAAACATAATAAACATCAAGATACTCAAATTAAACTGCAAGCAAGCTCCAAGTCATTCCAAAGTCCGAAGGAAAAATTCAAGCAACAATTAATTAATTCTGGTCAACAAGTGTAACAAATCAAGCTGTAACGATTCAGGAGTGCTGACTATCGATATTCAGAGGCAGAAACAAGCAAGGAAAATACAAGTAAGAGATTTATTTATCATTAGTATAAGACTATTTTTCAATTTTTAACATTTAATATTTGCTATATTAAATATCTATAAGGGTCATCAAAAAAATCGTTTGAGAATTTGAAAAATAGAGAAAGAATCATTTGAACGTTCAGAAGTTACTTAGGAGTAATTACAGTGATATTGTTGCTGGCTTTCAGGAAATATAAATTTGGTGGAAACAGATAAATGTTAATATTTTATTCAGGGGCTAAATTTTGAATGTTGAAGAAATTAACAAGTTATTGATATAAAAGTGTACATATTATCGATTATTATATTGTATAATTTTGGATTGCTTCATTTACATTATTTTAACAGATGGGTAATAGAAAGAAAAGGGGTAAACAATCTTTATTGTTATGACGTAGGGCACTCTGTGTTTAATAGATTGGGCTAGTCGAGGCATACAAAAATAAGAACTATAGAATTTAGAGACGCAGAGTAAAAAGGGCGAAATACGAACACAACAGTAAAGTTTAAAAAGGTGACGGCAATGTTAGGGGGTTGTTAAATAGTAAAGTTATATATCAAAGAAATAAAGGGGCTAAAGAAGAGATCACAGCAAATAAAAATATACCAACGTTAGGAGATTTTCACAGCAATATTCATAACGTACAATCGTAAGGTGATTTCATAGCAATAATTATAACGCCCAATCGTAGGGGCTAGTTCACAGCAATATTATAGGCATACCAATGTGGAGTGATTCATAGCAATATTAATGACGCTCAACAGTGGGGCTTCAAAGGGGCGATATCACAGCAATATATATCCATTTCTAATGGGCCTTCACCTTGCCGAAGTTCTAGATTACTAGAACAGGTGAAATGGCTTGCGTGTTCTAATGAGTTAAAGAGCCAAACTACAGGCCCAACCAAAGTAGTAGGGTCGTTAGTGAAGAACCAGACTAAGACAGGTCCCCAAAAGAGGACAGTCACTTTTACGGTACTTAGATTGGCAGAGACTATAGGGGTCGGTATGGCAGTCTAAGACACACTACCGCGATGTGCAACGCAATGGGAAACCACCAAATTACCTCCCAAGTACACAGCGTACTTAAATTGTAATAAAATCGACGGCATTCTCTGGGGTAAAAGATTCCGGAGTTAAAATAGTCCCCAATTCTGATCTCCGGGAGGGGACTACTTCGGAGGATGCAATCGGAAAGTACAGAATAAGAGTCGGGAACATTTTGCGAGTCGGAGCGTAGAATGTTACAAGTATGAGGCATGTAGGTAAGCTGGAAAACATAAAAATTGAAATGAATAAGTTAGCACTAGACATAGTAGGGATCGGCAAAGTTCGGTAACCAGAGGTGGGAGATTTTTGGAGTGGAGACTTCAGGGTAATTCATACAGGAGCAGAGGAAGAAAATTTGGGTGTGGGGGATAGCTATGCGAAAAAAGATAGGATACTGTGTAGAAAAATTACTTACAAAAGAACAAAAGGGTACTCATGTTTAGATTAGAATCTAAACTGGTAAACACAGTAATAATACAAATATACATGCCCACCTCTAACTACAGTAACAAAGATGTAGAAGTGATCTACAAAGATTTTGAAGACATATTAAGATATGTAAAAGGATATGAAAATTTAATCATTACAGGGGATTTTAATGCAGTGGTAGGTGAGGATAGTTAAGATATGTAAAAGGATATAAAAATTTAATCATTACAGGGGATTTTAATGCAGTGGTAGGTGAGGATAGGGAAGGAGTGGTAGTAGGTTTATTTGGTTTAGGCACGAGAAACAACATGGGAAGGTATTCTGTGACAAGAACAATTTAACCATCACAAAAATATTATTTCAACACTATGCTAGAAGACGATACACGTGGAAGATGCCGGGAGCTATAGGAAAATATCAAATAGATTACATTCTTGTTAGACAACAGATTAGGAATCAAGTAAAAGACTGTGGAAGCTACCCAGAAGCAGATATAGACACTGACCACATCATAATTATGAAGGCTGCACTTAAATTTAAAAATTTGGAAAAAAATAACGGAAAAAGGCACTTTGACTTTGAGAAACTAAAAGATAAAGATATTCAAGAAAGATTCGAAAAAAAGTCAAATGAATTGCTGAAAGATATCAGGAAAATATCTGATACTAAGGAAGTAGAAACAGAATGGATTAACATTAAATCCAGCCTATGGCGGTCAGAGATATTCTGGGGTTTACACAAAAGGAAAATAAGAAAACATGGATAACAAAGGATATCCTGAATTTAATAGAAGAAAGACAAAAATACAAAAATAAATCAGACAAAACCGAAAAACAGAGATACAAAGCCATAAAATGGAAATTACTTGCAAATGCAGAAAAGCTAAAGAACAATGGAACAAAGAACAAAGCTAAAGAACAGGAATCAGACATTGAAAATGATGACTTGGGATATCCTACACTTAGAGAATTAGTATTAAAGAGTCTGAAAAATGGTAAGCCGTCGGGTACAGATAAGGTGCAACCAGAAACTCTAAAAGCAGCTGGACAAGCATTAACAGAACGTCTCTTCCAACTTGTAAGCTATACGTATGAGACAGGAGAGCTAACCAAAGATTTCAAGAGTAACATCATAGTAACTATACAAAAAAAAAGCAATGGATAGATGTGAAAATTTTCAAACAATAAATCTGACAGCACACGTGTCAAAAATATTAACTAGAATTGTACAAAGACGAATGGAGAAACGAGTTATAGGGATAGACAAATAGTACATAGCTTATGCAAAGAACAAACAGCAGTAATAGAATTAGAGCGGGAATGTAGGAAAGGAATGTAAGGAAAGAAAGGAAAGGGGTGACACAGGGTTGTACCCTCTCCCCATTAATTTTTAACTTGTACATGAAGAGGCAATGAACACCGTCAAATGCAGGAAGACATTTGGAATTACTATGCAGGGACAAAAGATTGATATACTTAGATTTGCTGATGATATAGCGGTATTAGCATCTAATAAGGAAGAGTTAGAAGCTACTCTTAATGAAATGGAAACGGTTCTAAAAGAGAGATACGGTATGAAAATTAACAAAAATAAAACTAAAGTATTATTATGCACAGGAGGGGAAAATAAATGAAAAACAAGAATACAAATATGTAACAAGAACTTACAAGAGGTTAAGGATTTTTGCTACCTAGGAAGCCAAATAACGCAAGATGGGAAAAGCGCAAAAGATATAAAAACATTTAACAAGACAAAGTAATTACTATGTTCAAAGACAACAAACATAGAAACAAGGAAAAGATTGCTTAAAACGTATATGTGGAGCACAGCACTGTACGGCTGTGAGACCTGGACAAGAAAAAGGTGAAAGCCTTTGAAATGTGGTGCTACAGACGTATGATGAAGATATCATGGACAGACAAAGTTAAAAACGAAGAGGTACTAAAAATAGTAGGGGAAGAAAGAAATATGTGGAAAACGATAAAAAATAGAAGAGATAGGATGATAGGCCACATACTACTACATAAGGAAATAGTGCGGAATATATTAGAAGCAGAGATAGGAAAAAAGAGAAGTAGAGGTAGACCTAGGTTAGACTACTGCACACAGATATTAAAAGATGTAGACTGTAGGAATTTCAGGGAAATATGTAGGCTAACTCAGAATAGAAATCAATGGAGGTATGCATTCAACCAGTCCCAAGATGGATAAACTAATGACGAAAAAAGTAACTGTACTTAAACATGATGATTATTATAAGCAACTACAAGTATTGGTTGGGCAATATTCTCAAATAACGTTAATTGTGTGAAAGGATTTACTGGAAAACTATTAATTCGGCAAATGTCTAAGTGTTGGGGGATCTTGGCAGCCAGACGCTGCTTAACCCCCTACACTGGTAGCCACAGGTTGCTTAACCCCCTTCACTGAATCTCAGTTAAATAGGGCATAAAATTAGAAAACAATAGAAGGGGAACCGAGTTGTATATAGGCTGTGTGTGAATTTCAGGGAACTGTGTAGGCTAGCTCAAAATATAGATAAGTGCAGGTACATGTCTAACCAGTATTGAGACAAAAACCTAATAACGAAAAAATAAGCGGAGATAAATCTGATGTTTATTATAAACACCTAGGTGTTGGTTGTGAAATATCTGCAACTAATGTTGACTGTGAAAAAAGATATATTGGAAAAAATATTAAATCGGCAAATGTTCAAGTGCTGGGGGACCTTGGCAGTCACAGGCTGCTTACCCCCCTTCACAGCCACTGAATGTCGGAGAAATAAGGTATATAATTGTAAAACAATAGAAGGGGACCGAACTGCATCTAACAAGAAAGAACAGTGCCTATGATGAAAGACAACAAACATAGAAACAAGAAGAAATTTGTTGAAAGCATATTTGTGGAGCACAGCACAGCACAATATGGGCACTAGGTAGCTGCCTTTTGGAATGTTGTGCTTCAGATGTATGAGGATGATAGCATGAACAAACAAAGTTAGTAACAAATAGATTATAGAAATAACAGGGGAACAAGGATATCTGTGGAAAAAAATAGAAGAAATAGAAGGGCAGAATACGTTCTAAGGCATTTTTGGGGAATAGTATGGGATATATTACAAGCAGAGATAGGAACAGGGAGATAGGTGTAGACCTGTGCAAATTTCTGGGAAATCTGTAGGTTAGTTCAGAATAGGAAACAATGAGGGTACGCGCCTAACCATTCCAGGACTGAAGACCTAATGATGATGAATTATCAATGCAGTTTTGATAAAAAAATACTTTTCATTTGCTGTAAATAACATAGAATAGCAGTAGGTTTGTGCAGTTTGCTTAAGAAACTACATTCAACGTGTATTTTAAACCCCAATAAATTTTGTGTATGGAAACACGAAAGCAAATATTCTTATAAAATGCACCACCCCCTTTTGCATTAAAAAGCAATTAAAGTTTAAATTAATTACACCGTGGATTACAGAAACTTATTGTAAATAAAGAATTTTCTAGACTATTAAGAATATAAAAGGATGAGTCATCGGTATTCAGAATTACATAAATATCTAATTAATAAATGAAACATTTTATTCCAAGAAGCGACCCGATCATTGAAAACCGCACAAAATCTAAGAAATATCCGAAGAAGTTTGATTACGTTTCGCAATAGTATGCGACACCACAATAATAGTATGTGTTAAACATGAAGAGGCAGCGTGCGTCATAAATAACTGGAACCAAATAACAAGGTAATAAAGCTCGACAAATTTGAACGCTGAGGATTTCCAAGAAAATTATGTAAGATAGGCGTTTATTATTTAGAAGAAAATCGCGCTAATTCTACGACATTCTGGAAACAGATAAAATCGTGTACATAAGGAAGCGTTTATTAAAAACGGGGATTCATTCATTAGATGGATTCGATTCATAAAGTTGATCGTGAAATGTTATTTTGATGGCAGGTTGTGAGTTGATGCTTTGCGAAGATGATATTTGAAGTATGCAGTAGGCATGCTGTAATTTAATAATTATTTTTACAACGAATATGGAAGTGATGTTGTAAATGCAAATTACATAACGAAAAAATGGAATTTATTATGTACAATAAAGAAGGAAAATTCTTTAACATAACGAAAGGAAGATTTAACAAAAAAATGTACTTTATTAACTGCTGTTTGGAATAAGAATTTTAAATATGGAAAATCTTGTAAACTGATTTAGACATCAATTTAAAATAAGTAGATATTAATTACGAAGAGCGTTTTTGGAGATTCTGCAAGTATTACTTTTAGATTTATTTTTAAATAATATTGGAGTATTTGTATCTAGTTTAAGATGGTCCTAATAATTTTTTGTAAGGGATTTTTACCAGGGAAATTTGTGATCGAAGCTTGAAACACTCTGACCTTTTAATAGATTATCTGCCAAAGATTTTGTGGCAATAAAAATAACCAGGTAAACCCTCCATAAGAAAAAGGAATTTAGTTCTGTAAAGTTAAAATAAGGTAAGAAACAATTTTTTTTATAACAAGTACTTCTTGGAAATTATTTTATGCTTGAAAGAAATGATGTTGTAAATGCTTTTGTATGAGAGAAAATATTTCATACTGTATAAATGCTTTGTGATATTGCTGTTTTATTTCAATTTGAAAACTCCGTAAATTCTTGTGAGCTTGTCAGGCAATGTTAAAACGGAAGGTAAGTGAACAACGTATCCTTATCACATCACTCTTTTAGTGACGCACAACGCGAGCCTTACCACATCAATATATATATATATATATATATATATATATATATTGCTGTGTTTCCCGGTCTTTGAATCGAGCCTCACGAATTGGGCGTCAAAGAATGTTGTGAAACCACCAAAATCCGGGTACTCCGCTTTTCGAATCGAGCCCCTACGAATTGGATGTCAAGAATGCTGTGAAACCTACAAAAAGCTATTCATTACCTTAACTGTGTTGGTCCATTGACTTTCTTCTGTTCATCGCCTCGGCTGCTCCTCTAGATATCTTTCATCCTCATACATAAAAAAAACAAACACATTCCTACCATAAACATCAACGTTAACTCTATTTACATCAATATTCACAATACATTAAAATTTCAAAATTAATATTCAGCATAAATTTTAATATCGGAAAATTTCAAAATTAAATTTATTATCATTTTAATGTGCATCCAGAATTAAAGTCCTTGTAGGATGCCTACTAATTACTATAACAATATATGCAGAGTACAAAGGAGCATCTACCACCCCTTCGTTAATTAACCAGGTTCGTCTAATTGAGCTCAAAGACATACCCATATTTTTATCATAATCCAGAACATCAATACTAAATACCCTTTCTACTTAAACAAGCAAATTTCACCTTAAAATTAAAATATTATTGTTAGTACAATTCCACTACTGTCCATTTTAAATAAACAAATTAGAAAGTTATTCAACACACCAACATCTCAAAGTTCAAACAAAATAGTATAATTTACCTTAAGGTTACTTGCACTCGTAGCTTCAATGTACATCGTCCCTTTTGTTAATCACACCATTCCAACTGGCTTATATTTACGGCTTCTGATTCTCAACGCTTTAAAAATTTTTCTCCATCACCATTTATTTAAAGTTGTTTCTGGGCTTTTCCGGAACTCATCTGTGTATATCTGACCCAGGTTTTGTGGATCCAGACACGTATTTGAACCATTTAATTATTAACACCCCCGAAAAATAGCAAAGAAATTCATGCGTCTTTCACCAATATACGCCAAAACTGCCTACTTTTGTGTATACATTTGTCGTTGTAAATTTTGCTAATTGGTACAGTGATACTAAATTTTATTACCTTGTATCTAAGTGCACTGAAGTACATTCATGTTAGCACCTAAATAACAAACTATTTTGAATCACTAAAATATACGAGCAAAATTTTAAATTATTTTATCAAACTAAAATGCACTGTTTAACATCTTGAATCAAGTCGCGGATGTAAGAGCTTTTAACGCATCGAATAGTCAAAAGTCTAAGAGGCCGAAATTCATATTACCACCGGTATATATAGCAAAAAGCCTGTCTGTCGGTCTGTTCCCCAAAACGGGTAATTCTAAAGAATTTCTCATTCTCTGTTCCCAGTCCGTCGCTCGCGCGTCGGTTTTACGAATTTTCACTCGCCCCATTTAAATCTCAGAAATTCACGCACGCAAACATGTCCGAGAAAAACTAATTAATTTTGTACAGAAATTGTTGTTTCTACCTCTGATATTTGCATCCTATTTTCAACCAATTGTGACCCTCGTGACGTTGCTTAAATCACGCCTTTTACTATATGTGTCTTTGCTTGACGCATTTTCTCTTTCCTTTTCTAACCTGTTCGTATTGGTGCAAATTGATATTCTTTATTATCGATTATATTTTAGTCCATGTGGACTATCTGGGTTAAATAACCCCGTATCGCACATTCTCGTGAATATTAAGCCCCGGTTTCTCCAAGATTCTTTGAAACCATTTGTTATCTACACAATTTTCGCCGTACGTGATATTTAAACTACGCAGGTGTTCAAAATAATATTAATTCTCAGAGCTTTTAAATAAACCCTGTTTTGTATTTCGTGCTAAAGCATCTGACCGTTTCCAATATCCTTAGAATCGACATGTTTATCTAAACAAATTAAACTGAAATTGCCTTTTAAAATACGCAGGTGTGTTCAAACATCCTACTTCTAACTAACACTTCTAGGATTTGCATTTTATTGGGTTTTACAAGTTTCTATAGATATCTGTTACTAACGATTCAATTAAAATAATACCCTTTAATTTTTAGTGAATCCTAATTAAATATTCAATTACTATCTGTACACTTTGTCTACTACTTGTTACCCAGAACTTAAATCAATTAATGTAAATTTTGCACGTAATTGGTCTTTGTTTCTTTACTAGGGATAATTAAATTACCCGTAAAGTTTTCTAATACTGCTTCCTTTTATATAAAGCGTCTTATAAATAATTTAAATCTCTTAATTTTAATAAAACGAATGAATTTTTATGCTTCACGCTGTTATTTAATAACGCGAGTTATGTATCTTTTCCCAAAGCTTCTACACGGTGATTAAAATTATTTGATGTGATTATTTAATTTTCTACCCTGGTCTAAATATGAGTATATATATATATATATATATATATATATATATATATTTCATTAAATAATACGCGTTATTAAAACCTTGAAGCATAAATAAACTCGGTCGTTTCAGTAAAAATAAGAAATTTAAATTATTTATAAGACGCTTTATATCAAAAGAAGCAGTATTGAAAAGCTCTGCGTGTAATGTAATTATTCTAAACAAAGAGAAATTACGTGCAAAATTTATCTTAATTAACTCTATTTGGAGTAACCGGTATTAAACAAAGTGTACACATAATAATTAATATTTAAGTTGTATTCGCTAAAAATGAAAGGATAGAAATCAATTTAATTGGAGTTAATTAAACCGTTAGTAACATATAATACCTATAAAAACTTGTGAAAATCCAAGATTAAAATACCACGGAATAAGGCTCTGAGAATTAATATTATATTTGAACACCTGCGTAGTTTAAATGTCACATTCGGCGTAAAGTTTGCAGATAATTAATGTTTCAAAGAATCTTGGGAAATCGTCGCATAATAGTTACGAGAATTGCTAAAGCTGGGTTATTTCACACTCCATGTGGACTAAAATAATCGATAATAAAGAATATCAATTTGCACCAATACGAACAGGTTAGAGAAGGAAAGAGAAAATGCGTCAAGCAAAGACACATATTGTAAAAGGCGGGATTTAAGCAACGTCACGAGGGTCACAATTGGTTGAAAATAGGATGCAAATATCAGAGGTAGAACAACAATTTCTGTACAAAATTAATTAGTTTTTCTCGGACATGCTTGTGCGTGTGGAAATTTTCTGAGATTTAAATGGGGCGAGTGGAAATTCGTAAAATCGACGCGCGAGCAACGGACTGGGAACATAGAATGAGGAATTCTTTAGAATTACCCGTTTTGGGGAACAGACCGACAGACAGGCTTTGCTATATATACCGAGATGAATATAAACAAGCCCTCTTAGACTTTGGACGATTGGATGCGTTAAAAGCTCGTACATACGCGACTTGATTGAAGATGTTAAACAGTGCATTTTAGTTTGATTAAATAATTTAAAGTTTGCTTGTATATTTTGTGATTCAAAATAGTTTGTTATTTACGTGCTAACATGAATGTACTTCAGTGCACTTAGATACAAGGTAATAAAATATAGTTTCACTGTACCAATTAGCAAAATTTACAACGACAAATGTATACACAAAAGTAGGCAGTTTTGGCGTATATTGGTGAAAGAAGTATGAAGTTATTTGCTATTTTTCGGGGGTGTTAATAATTAAATGGTTCAAATACGTGTCTGGATCCACGAAACAAGGGTCAGATATACATAGATGAGTTCCGGAAAAGCCCAGAAACAACTGGTGATGGAGAAAATTTTAAAAGCGTTGAGAATTAGAAGCGTAAATATAATCCTGTTGAATGGTGTGATTAACTAAAGAAACGATACTTTGAAGCTACGAGGACAGTAACCTTCAGGTAAATTATACTATTTTGTTTGACATTTTGTGTGTATTGAATGACTTTATAATTGATTTACTTTAAATGGACATTAGTGAAATTGTACTAACCATAAAAATTTAATTTTAAGATGAAATTTGCTTGTTGAAGTAGAAAGGGTATTTAGTTTGATGTTCGGTAATATGATGAAAATTTGGGTATGTCTTTGAGCTCAATTAGACGAACCTGGTTAATTAACGTAAAGGGGTGGTAGATGCTCCTTTATACTCAGACTCGGTCTGCTTATATTGTTATATTAATTACTAGGCATCCAACAAGGACTTTAATTTTGGATGCACATTAAAATGATAATAAAATTAATCTTGAAATTCTTTTAAAACTGAAATTTATGCTGAGTTTTAATTTTGAAATTTTAATGTATTCTGAATATTGATGTAAATAGAGTTAACGTTGATGTTTTGGTAGGAATGTGTTGTTTTTATGAATGAGGAGGTTTATAACATTAGGTGAGCAGCCGAGGCGAAAAGAGGACCACAGCTGTTTATGACGCCCAATCTGTGGGACTAGAATTTTTTTGTTGAAAGGACCCAGTTCCCGCATTCAAAGGGAAATATCACAGCAATATATATATATATATATATATATATATATATATATTGCTGTGGAACTTCTTTTATAAGGTTTTAACATCGAGCCCTCACGAATTGAGCGTCATAAAAGTTGCCGTGGAACCTCAGTAAAATTGGGACCCCTCCAGGGCCAACATAAAATTTTCCCAAAAAAAAATTTTATAAAAAAAAAATTTCATACCCTTTTGTATTTGGACGCCTTGGCATTCCTCTGCTTCCCAGGCTAGCTTAGCAATCGGCCTTTTTTTGAATACCTATTTTTACGTACACACCTCTTTCACACTCACACACCATCCAATGAAATTTCCAAAATAATACAACAACCATACAACCTTTTATTTACACATATTAACAGATAAAATATATTTACACATGTGTACCAACAGTTTGGTACAATAATTACCAGCTCAATTTATTGAATGTTTTAAAGTCCTTGATTTTTAAAATGATTTTAATCAAATTCGAGTAGATGTGAGTAGATGGGCCCCACATGTAACCCTAATTTGACTTCACACTGGTGTATTGTGAGCTCATTATAACCCAGTTTTGTTTGTATATGCTTTATTAAGCCTTGCATTAATGAAAAAAAATTTACAGACCCGTTTACTCCTTACAACACAATTTATAGCCTGAATAAATTTTTATATATCTTAAATAAACCCTTTTTCAATGCTCAAAATTATTACATATAATAGCTGGACCTTTTATTTAACTAAGCACTAACTCGTGCACTCACTTTAATAACTTGAGGTCAGCTACTACAGTTTTATACTTTCCAATCAGATATTAAATGTAACTTTACTACATACACAAATTCTAACCGAAAGCTTTACTATTATGTTGGTCTGAACCCGTATTCAGAACTTGATGGAAGTAAAAAGAAAAGAGAGCTTTAATATCTTCGCTCGGGTATTCATATTATTATCCGATCCCCCTATTGGACCCGTTTCATTTGAAAAGCTTATTTTCAAAGCGGCTTCTTAAAATTTTGAATGTAACCGTCTCTAAATTCTGCAAAATTTCTCCCGTCCTATGTGCTGTTTACATAGAATTCGTTTTTTACCTTACCGTGTGCTCTCTTTTCGAAAACTGTTGGCTTTCAACCAATGACAAAATTCTTTGTTGTCACAATGCTCCATCTAACCGCTGTTCATCTTTGTTCTATGTATGTTTGTTGTTTCCTTTCAAACCCCACTTGAGTTACAGAAAATCGATATTGTCGACGTCCTTCATCAACTCCACGTGTATATCTTAAGTGACTTTCAATCCAACGCTTCATTTATATTTGTCTCTATCTGTTGTATATTATCGATTGTTCATTCCACTCCCTCCTTAAAATGTTTGTTACTATAACTGCTTATACAAATTGACAGTTGAAAACAATTTCTATGGAATTCTATATTAACGTCCATCCAATATTCTCTGAAAGTAACATTTAACAAACAGGTGTTTCTTGTAATTATCGACCGTTTGAAAATAACAATTCCTCGATTCTCTACTTCGTAGTATCTGTGTAAATGAACGTTGGCTTTTAAAACGAATATATTTGCGTTAGAAATTATTGATTTTCTTATGCAAGCACGCTTCCTTTTTGCTTTCATGCGTTTGATTAAAAGAAATTCTGATTAATTATGCGTATCCTTAAGCTTGCTTCTCTGTACTTTAAAGCTTTTCTTCCCTTATGTAATTTTCTCATTCAAATTTTAAATATAAAAATACCTTAATACTCGTCCGTTTTCACTATATGAATTAAATTAATTTGGCGCGTAAATAATTTGCTTTTTTCTATATACACGGTTACTAAAATTTTATTGTCTACACCTATTTACCCCTTTAAATCCACAACAATATATATATATATATATATATATATATATATATATATATATATTCCTAAGATGTACACCAGATGGCGGCATGAATGTAGTCGTTCAAAATACGGTCTGTTTCTTTTTATTATTTATTGTAATATTTAATATTCATTTTATATAGACAAGAGTTATTATTTAATGAGGAGTTTTCTATAATTGTGATGGAAAACACAAATCTAAGTGCTAACTGTTTTAAATGTGCCTCTGCGTCACCGCCGGATGACGTAATTGACAAGCGTATGTTAAAGTGTGATGGTCATGGCTGTAATCGGTACGTGCATTTATACTGTTCAGGTATTTCTGCTACGGAAGTGAAATGCATAGAATTACGTAAAAGATATCTGAAATTTTTATGTGATACCTGAAGTAAGCCTCTGTGCCACGATCAACTCCATTACCAAATTATATAACTAACATAAAGTAAACATGAGTGATTTAATTACGTCACAAAATCTACTCATTGATTCACTACGATGAAAAATAAAGTTATTACATGAAAATAACATACTTCTGAAAGACAAATTATCTTTATTTCAAACAAAAGAATGAAGTTCTGCTAATTACATAACGTCAAATGTTCCAACGGCGACACATGTTAACGAATGTAAACAAACTTTAACGGATGTGAATAAGGTTAATGTACTCAATTCCAATGATGACCTATCTTTTTTCGCATAACTATCCCCACAGCCAAATTTCCTTCCTCTAATCCTGTATGAATTACCCTGAAGTCTCCACTCCAAAAATCCCCCACCTCTGGCCAGCGGACTTCGCTAATTCCTACTATGTCTAGTGCTAACCTATCCATTTCGAGTTTCAGGTTCTCTAGCTTACCTACTTGTTTCATACTTCTGACATTCCACGCTCCGACTCGCAGAATGTTCACGGATCTTTTTCTATTCTTTCGGATCGCATCCCCCGAAGTAGGCCTCTCCCGGAGATCCGAATGGGGGACTATTTTACCTCCTGAATTTTTGACCCCAGAGGATGCCATCATGTTTACTGACAGTTTCTGTATGCAGTATACTTGGGTGGCAATGTGGTGGTTTCCCGTTGCGTTCCACATCGCAATAGTGTGTCTTAGAATATCATACCGACCCTTATGGTCTCTGCCACTCTAAGCTCCGAAAAATCTGCTGCCCTCTTTCGGGGACCTGTCTTAGTCTGGTTCCTCACTAAAGACCACCCCTAATTTGGTTAAACCTATAGTTCGGCTCTTTAGCTCTTTAAAACGTGCAAGCCATTTTACTTGTTCCAGTATTTTAGAATGTCGTCACGGTGCAGGTCCGTTCAGAATGGTCCAAAGGATTAAAGGTAATAAATTTTGAGAATTGATAAGCCAGTTGCAAAATCTTATTCTCCTATCTGAAGCACCAAGTATCAAACCGTGCACTGTTTTAATTTTATAAGCATTCATTTTATGACATTTAAGAATAGAAAATATTTTGTTATGATTAATATTAAATCTACTGCCGCTTCACGTATCGAATTTCGTGGATATGGTCTAAAATATGCCAATACAAAAACATATTCATCATTACCTCCACCATGTTGATTTCGTGTCCTTTTTACTTTGTTATTAAAATGTTCATATCTTCTTAAATTACCTTCAAGTCGTCAAAAAGTTCGAGAATGTGGCTGTGCTCTATCTAGATACATTTCTCGATAAACTTCTGAGGCTTATCTCGCGTTATCATTACATCTAATGTACACCCTTAGCATATCCATTTCTTCATCATTGGTATAATAATGTTCCATTGCAAAAGTCTTAAGATGAAGGTCAACAATGCGAAATTAAATTATCAAAAAACAACTGTCAAGAAACGCTATCAATTGTTTCGCCGCCCACTGTTTTGTGTGAGAGATTTTACACAATGGAGTTATTGATGGAGAAAAATAGTAATTACATCTGAAATTATTTATTTATATTTAAGTATTAACAGCAAGAATTATACCGGGTGTTCCATTAAGCGTATCGTGCGGCTGTATATCATAAAGTATAAGGTCTAGAGCTTTGCGGAAAAAAATTTATTAAGTAAAGTGGGCAAGAGAAATTGCTGGAAATTATTTTTAAGTTTCAATTTCTACCGCAAGGGGGAGTATTTGCTAAGGTCAACAACAAAATTCAATTTTTCTCCCAAAATTTAAGCACAAGGTATTATGCTCAAAACGCGAATAGGCAGTTATGTTTATTATTCACAACTTTTATTTGAAACTTTTTTCTGTAGATCGCACAAGAAGAGCTGCAGGACCTGGTGAATTGGTTTACATGTAAATAAGGCTATCTCACAATGCCCATGTTGGAATTTAATAATCTTAGAATCGTTTGAAAAAGAATTTCTCAGGGATCAAGAAAAACGACTAAATTGATTTTTCTAATGTTTTCTAAATATGCTAGAGGGCGCTTTTTCCAATCATGCCAGTTTTTGTTCACTTACTTAAAAAAATTAAATGGAAAGACATATTTATCAAAGAGAAATTGAATGGAGGGTAAAAAACAAAGATTTTAGTGAAAATCGTACCTCGATATCTTTAATGGTTCTTAAGTTATTGCAAAAAGTATGTGCATTTTAGAGATCTATCCTAGTACTAATTAGAATTTTCCTGAATTTTCGGATCAAATATTTGATATTATTTAGTCATAAATATTATTATAGCAGATGTTCAAAAGTGCCTTTCATTTAGTGACGATGTTTATAAACATTAATAATATGTCGCTAATAGATCCCTTTAAAATGCATCAAGTAGGCGATGAAAACAAAAACATCCATATCTGTCATACTAACTATTGTTATAGTAGTTAAATCGTGTATGCTCTGTGTGTAAGTTTGTTTGTTAATTTTGAACTACAGAAATGTCTTTCTCTAATGCTGAAGCTTATGACATGCTTAGAATTTACTTTCAAAGTTTTGAAAACGCAGCTATTGCTGAGCCTGAATATGCAATGACATATCCTGAAAGAAAACATTATACCAAAATGGTATTTACACGATTGGCAAAACGTTTAAGAGAAACAGGGCGTGTGCATCCACTTAAAATGCCCACAAGAAAACGTACAATTACAAATGAAAACAGTGTTATAAATATACTTGCGTGCGTTGAAGCAGGCAACTTTCTGCAAATTTAGGAATACATACAACATTGGTGCATCGTATTCTAATAAACCACAAATTGCATCCATATCATGCAGTTTTGCACCAGAACCGTTTAGATATCAATACCGGCAGAAAATTGAATCATTGCCATTGGTTGAAAGATATGTGCACCGAATATCCCTTATTCTTGTCCCGCATATTATGGACAGATGAAGCTACCTTTAGTAGCAATGGAGGAGTAAATTTACATAATATGCATTATTGGTCTGAAACTAATCCTCACTGGATGCTACAAGTTGATCACCAACACAGGTGGAGTGTAAATGTTTGGTGCGGCATTATTGAAAACAGAATTTTAGGCCCATTTGTTATTAATGGAAATTTGAATGGAGCAACATACTTGCATTTTGGGTCAACAATCTACCTGAACTTTTGGAGGCTGTTTTACTGGATACTAGGCAGAACATGTGGTTTCAGCATGACGGTTGCCCAGCACATTATTCCGTGGAAGTTAGAAATTATTTAGAAACGACCTTCCCAAATCGCTGGATGGGAAGAGGAAGTTTATTTCCTTGGCCGGCTAGATCACCAGATCTTACTGTTTTAGACTTTTATTTATGGGGAAGGCTAAAAGATATGGTTTTCCAAACACGACCTACCACACGCGAGGATATGATTGCTCTGATTCAAAACGCCATAACAAGCATTTCAAGAGCCGAAATTGAAATTGCAGTGTCAAGCATCCATTGAAAATTAGAAAAATGTATTTTTAATGATGGAAGGCACTTTGAACATGTGTTGTAATAATGTTAGTTGTTTATTGTTTGTTTTAGTTGTTCTGTTTGCGTGCGTTAAGTATGTATTTAATTTTACCAGTTGACTAAAGCTGGTAACCAAAAACGACCTTTTCGTAGGGCTACAACATTAGCTATTGAAAATACAACATTTTCATAGACAATCATGCTAAAGTAATCCCACCCGCATTTTCCTCAGATTTATTATTATTATTATTAATGTTTAATCGACTACAAGGAAAGACAACGTTGTTTGTAATTGTTTTTGAAACTCTGTTAGCGTAATAATGTATGTAAGCAAAAATCACAATGCTGTATTTCCTTTTCTTTAAAATGAAGAATAAGTAAATAATTCAAAACGCTATTTAATCCAAAATTCAAGGAAGTACATATACTATAACAGTAACTAGTATGACAGAGTTATACCTGTTGACAGATATGGATGTTTTTGTTTTCATCATCGCCTACTTGATGCATTTTAAAGGGATCTATTAGCGACATATTATTAATGTTTATAAACATCGTCATTAAAGGAAAGGCACTTTTGAACATCTGCTATAATAATTTTATGACTAAATAATTTCAAATATTTTATCCGAAAATTCAGGAAAATTCTAATTAGTACTGGGATAGATCTCTAAAATGCACATACTTTTTGCAATAACTTAAGAACCATTAAAGATATCGAGGTGCGATTTTCACTAAAATCTTTGTTTTTACCCTCTTTGATAAATATGTCTTTTCATTTAATTTTTTTAAGTAAGTGAACAAAAACTGGCATGATTGGAAAAAGCGCCCTCTAGCATATTTAGAAAACATTAGAAAAATCAATTTAGTCGTTTTTCTTGATCCCTGAGAAATTATCTTTCAAACGATTCTAAGATTATTAAATCCCAACATGGGCATTGTGAGATAACCCTATTTACATGTAAACCAATTCACCAGGTCCTGCAGCTGTCCTTGTGCGATCTACAGAAAAAAGTTTCATATAAAAGTTGTGAATAATAAAGATAACTGCCTATTCGCGTTTTGAGCTAATACCTTGTGCTTAAATTTTGGGAGAAAAATTGAAATTTGTTGTTGACCTAAGCAAATACTCCCACTTGCGGTAGAAATGAAACTTAAAAATAATTTCCAGCAATTTCTCTTGGCCACTTTACTTAATAATTTTTTTCCGCAAATCTCTAGGCTTTATACTTTATGATATACAACCGCGCGATATGCTTAATGGAACACCCGGTATACTTGTAACATTATACGGCCATCACATACAACATTGACAATTGACCTTGTAACCAACCACCAATCAGATTATATCAAATCGGGGAGCAGGAAACGAACGAAGTTTGAAAATTATACATTTTGAATACATATTTCACATTTTGAATGCTTATTTCAAATAGACGCTGATGTTAAGCGCTATTTAATAATCGATTTCTGCGTTTAATTGATAAGATAATTATTATTGAGTGATATATCGTTGGAAAGAAAATTTTAAACACTTTCAGAATATACAATAAAAATGCGTAAATTCCATTTAAAATTTTGAATAGATTTGCTGTATCTCAAAAATTTGATGCTCCATTGTTTTTTATTTGGACATATTATTGCATAGAATAGACCTTACGGAATAGAAGGAAATTATCCATTATCAAAATTAGAACCTTAATACTAACTTGCCATCTATGAGACGATGCTGCTACTAACAAAAAACGATTTCTGTAATTGTGCTGTTTACACTACTAACGTGCCAATTTATACAAAAAAAATACAACGACACGCGATGTTTCCCAAGCGGTCACCCATCCAAGTACTGACCGCGCCAAACGCTGCTTAACTTCGGAGTTCGGACATGAACCAACACTGAAGAGTAAACCACCACGGCTACGGGAACTTTTGTTATATCGCAAAATTTGAATCATTGTACGGAATTTAGTTGTACGTGATATTTTTCATGCTTGAGATTGTTATGTACATTCCACTAAGGTAAATTTTTTTAATATATTTTGATTTAATTTGGTGCTTTTCAACGTGGTATAGTCGTTGTCTATATTAAAAGTCACGTTCCGGGTATGTAAAGTGATGCGAATGCACCTAGCAAATATTCGAACTCTACGTTTTCTGAAAATTACTCGAAAATTTAATAAACAACGGCCGAGAAGTGGACCGAAAAGCGAGGAGATAGTCGTATAATCATTACATCATAGCAAGCACCCTCTTCTGCAAATGCAATTTCACCTGCATAAGATGTACCATCCTTTGCAAAAATCATACGCAACACCGAAGCTTGTATCAAACTCGCATACTGGATTGTTAAAAATTATATACCTCCATGTCGAGATGTGCTAAACGGCCCTGCAACTGCTATATGTATATGTACGCTACTAAAAAAAAAACAGGGTCCACCCACCCAAGTACTGACCAGAGCGAGAGGGTGCTTAAATCTGGAAACGTGCGATCTCCAATAGACATAAATGTATGCAAAATACGTGTATTAAACATATTGGAAATTTATAAATACAGTAATGTAAGACAGTTTATGAAAAAAATATCAATACAATGCAAAACTCCTCTTATATGAAAATACAATTTATATAGTGCTTATATAGTGCTCGCATAAGCTAACATAACTAAAAGGACTTCCCTAAATTAACAATAATGAATTAAAAAGCTATTTACCTTAAGTGTTAATTATTTGAATTGCTATTTTTATTTATTTTATTTAATTAGCCCAATGCTATTAGCAGTATACATAAATGAATTAAAAATGAATTGAAAATTCAAGGTTCATGAACATCCGTAAATTAAGTTTTGTGGTTATGTTATGTTGAATTATTGTTTCCGTAGCTTTCAATTTTTATTGCCGACTTCTTTATACGTGCTGCCATCTTACAGGCGAGGAAAGAAAGCATTATTTGAACCAAATATGGGCTATTCAGTTTCCGCCCCTCGTATTATTGCAAATAAAAAGTTACACAACTTTTGTATATAACATTTCTCTGAATTTCTTACAATAGCCGAGATATTCACTGTGACACGAAAAAACAGACACACTGTATTTATGCCGATAGCATCTCAGATTAGTTATATACTAATGTCGATAATACAATTTAATCAGATTTTCCAAAGTTCATTTTACTTCTGTGCAATGTAACCTTAACAATATCTATTCATACCATTTCCAAAACTTTTTCTATTAAAGTAAACCATGTGCAAAAACTTAAAAATACAAAATAATTTGAACCATACAAACTACTATCTTACCTGACATTTTCTTTTGTTCCTCTTCACAACTAAAGTTTTCCTGGTTCCAACTTTCATTATAAAACTTTTTCATATCGTCACTCCAATACGTTGTGATCCAATATGGTTTGATATTATTTGTGCTACATGCTGGATCATCTTGTTTTGGGAACACATTAGGGCCCTCGATATTTAACAACTCTATGCTCTTTTCCGCCTCAATATCTAAATCAGATAATTCGTCGCTTGAACTAATACAAATAACACTTGTAATAGTTTCAGATGTTTTCTTAAGGCTCTGAACAACTTTACATTTACCGTTGTTAATTTCCATAATGGTATCGTCAAACTTGCTAATCATAAATTCAGTGTCCGATACCATAGGCGATAAAGTAGGTAGAACTTTGTTTGGTGTTTGATCGGGAACACTTACACTCAAGTCAAAATCATAATCACTTTCTGAACTTGAATCTGAACTATTACGGTTATTTCTACCTACGCAATGCTCATTAGCTTTAGCTGATGAATTATTAGTGTTGCTACTACATGGTGTTGACGACGGATCTTCAAACCGTATATCAGGTGTGGTAATATAATTTTCAAAATCATTTAAATTTAAACTTGATATATCTTTGCTAGTTGTTTCAAATGTAGGTTCCTTAAAAATATGATTTTGTGAATCGCTAGTAACACTAGTTTCTGAATCGGAAACATCCACATTCAAATTTGTCTCTTGCATGTCTGATGGATTTGTAAGATCCAAATCATCAACATACAAAATAGCATTTTCTTCTACAGCATCATCAAGAAAATCATCCGCATTCAAATTTGCCTCTTGCGTGTCCGATGGATTTGTATGATCTAAATCATCAACATACAAAATAGCATTTTCTTCTACAGCATCATCAAGAAAATCATCCGCATTCAAATTTGTCTCTTGCATGTCTGATGGATTTGTAAGATCTAAATCATCAACGAACAAAATAACATTTTCTTCTACAGCATCGTCACAAAACTCATTTTGCTCCGTACAAACGACTGAAGTGGCACAATCATTTACATTGGTTTCATCATCACAATCAATGTTGATAATTTCATTAGGTGTTGTTTCCACAAATATAACATCATCGACATCTTCAGTCTGATTCTGTATTTGAGTAGTATCAGTTTCATCCACGATTTTACTTTCATCTTGTACAACCACGTCCTCATTTTTAATCGGATCTGATATTTTAGGCGTCTCTGTCTTATTACTAATTTGATCCTCCTCATTGTCGTTTGCATTACATTGTTCATCTTCTGAACTGACAACAACAATTTCTACCCTTGCTTCTGTTGAGCCACTTGAACCACGAGCGTTCAAATTAAAATTGGAATTTTGATCCCGATTGTATGTATCACTTGAATGACGTTTATCTAAATGATGCTGTTTAAAATATGATAAATTGCGTGTCCCAAAATATCGCTTCCTGTTTCTACGGCGTTGATTTTTAGCACGACGGGCTGCTATTCCAGTTTCAAAATCATTATTATTATTATTAAATATTTGTGTTGGAGGCTGCTGAACAACTACTATATTGTTAAAAGCAGCAGGATTAAACATTAAACCTAATTGACCATAAAAATTATTATCTATAAGAGAAGGAGGGGTGTAAGGGTTGTATGATTGAAAAACATGAGGTGCCGCTGGAATATTTGTAAAATATCGGTTTTGTGGATTCGAATAGGGAGTATTATAATATCCACTATTTGCTTCTAAACCGGCAGCTTCTTCAGCGCGGTCGCCGTGATGAACCTGGCCATACAGGCGCGCCTCTAGATCTTCCATATCGATATCCAGATCATTCTACAATGTAAACCAAATAAAATACCTAACCTTACTTAAAGCTTCCGTATGCACTTACAAACATGGTTTTAAAACTTTTTTACACGGTATTTCACAATTAATTTAGGAATTGCGAACTCTTTTGATATTGAAAATACTCTAGCAAAAACAATAATACCATCTTTTTTCATATAGAAATCTGGCTACAGCAAAACACTAATTATTTGTTCTTTGCTGAATATTCTTTTACAAAAAGGAATTCCTGCCAGCGTTGCCACAAGTAAAAATTTACGGTATTTGACAATAATTAAACAAAGAACAACCAAATAAAACAAATAATTCAATTCCTTAAAAATATACTAATTTTCATCGCTTGTTATAAAATTGACTAAAGAAATTATATTTTTCTCTGAGAGAAAATTAATCACTAATAAATATAAAATTTTTTTATGTTTGGAATGAATCAACTTCTAGCAAGTTCAGTGGTTTTCCCGCTTTATTCATAGCAACTAATGGTCATATTCTCCATATTTGATATCAACGGAGTTTAGTTATATACACTTAAAAAATTAAACCAAACTTTACGTCTGCTACAATATATCTTTCAACGTGGAGGTTAAATAAATTTGACAATGCTGCAACATATGATAAAATTTAATCTAAATTGTAAACTGAAAGATTATATTAGGTCAAGGACTCAATCGCCAAATTGGTTCTGGCGGAAAAAAAGTTCCCTATCATAGAAAAATCGTACCAAAGACAATTTAGGGAGCGATCTCCAGAACTTCAGGCATTAAATGAATTTATTAAAGTTGTAAAATGCGAAACAAAAATGAGATCCTAAGACGGCCAGAACCCTAGACGAAAGAAAGTCATAAAGATTCATATCTATAGGACAAAAATGGGACATGAGAGGCACTGATAACACTTAGCAAAGAAAGACATAAAGATGGATGGTTTACAATGCACCAAATAAAAGGATTGACTTCAATGCGTTTAAAAAAATAACAAAATAGTGTTGCGAGCTACTATTAGGCAACCCGTCAAACACACAAGTAGGCTCTGCATTTTCTCCAGGGTTCGAGATTTCTTCTAGCAATTACTGGAGGATGAGTCATCCTTTTTAATTCAGAGTATATATAAGACTGCTAATAAATGCAAGAGGTAGTAGTTGTTGCCCAGACGCCGACGAGGCAGCAACTCGTGTATCGACCACCGCCTCCGGGCGAGCAAAGGTGAGCAGCGGAACGGTGACGTCCTGAGGGAGTTCTCCGACTATGCGGGGTACCGAGGAATGGGTACACAAGTGAAGTCGTTGGGGACGCACATCCGTCTGTCCTGTTTAGACGAACTACCTGACGATGGAGCGGCCTGTGGCGAGTAGCCATCCTGTCGGTCGAAAACCACAGGCCAGTAAACCCAGGATCCGGAATACTGTGTAGTTGGTGGACAACCAAAGGAAAGATCCGGGAAACTGCGCACTGCATCAAATCAAGAGTATTCCAGGACCAGGTCTCTTGGAATCCAGACCTACATATATATTTAGCACCAACTACCACCACAACAACTCACCAGAAAACATCTACAAGCCGAAAAACTTTCGAGTTAAAAGGCACTATAGCGATGCTGACAGCGTCGCGTCCAGCTAATGCACGGCAAGAGGAGTCTATACCAGTATGCTCTAGTATGTTCTAACTTTATTTAACCTATTGAGTATGTCGAATGTAAAATTATATCGTGTATACAAAAAGTAGTTGAGCTTTTGGAAGTCCACGAGCATAGATTATTAATCTATGTCCACGAGTATACAAAAATGTTATGTGATGTGTCTAATGTACATACAGCTTGTAGTATACATAAATAGATAGAAGTGTAATAAAAAAAGTTGTGTTAGTGTTATTAATGGACCTATGGTAAAGAAGTTAGTTTAAGAAGATATTAGTGCTTGTAAATTCATTAGTGTAATAGTGCTTCATTGTTAAGTGGACTGAAAACATCTATAAATAAGGCATATACTGTTAATTAGATTTGTGAACAGTGAGTAATAAAGACTCTGGTTATGACTTGTTTTAAATTAAAGAAACGCGGTAGCAGTAGCCAGTTACAACTGGTGTCAGTTGTGGGGTATATAATGATTAATTTAAAACACAAGTCTACAAATATTTAAGTAGTTTGTATATGCCTGTAACAAGAAGTCAAAGTAAGATGTACGCAGAAACTTTAATGCATTTCCTTAAGGATTTTAAATCCTGTATGGAAGAAAAGTTAAGTGAAAATACTGCGAAAATGCAAGAAAAGTTAAGCGAAAAAACTGCGAAATTAGAAGAAAAGTTAAGTGAAAACGCAGGGAGATCAGTTGAACTGGAATCAACCCTTAAAGAGTTTAAATACGGTATGGAAGTGACACTAAATGAAAACGTAGTAAGGTCAGTTGAACTGGAATCAAACCTTACCGAAAGGTTAAGTGAAAATGCTAAGGAAATGGAAGAAAAATTTAGTGAAAATGCTGAAAAAATGGAAAGTTAAGTGAAAATGCTGCTAAAGTGAAAGAAAAGTTGAAAAAAATACAGCCACGTTAGAACAAAGATTAATGGAAATTTCCATTGTATTGAAAAAAGATTTTACGAACAGGTAAAAACAGTTGAGCAAAAGTTGGATATTAAATTGGTAAAAATGGAGGAAGATGTGATGAGACTACCAGAACAGGTGATTTCACTAACAATGCGGCCACTTGAATTAGTAAATCAAGTGGTAAATCAGAACATTCCAGAAATAAGAAGCATGGTAGAAAGGGAGCCAATACCGTCAAAATTTAAAGTAAAACCACTCACATTTGATGGCAAAACACCTTGGCCCACATATTCAAAACAATTTGAAGCTGCGGCAATAGCCAACGGTTGGTGCAACAAAGAGAAGGCTATCTCCTTAATAGTGGCCCTACAGGGGGAAGCTCTTAACATCTTACAAACGATTCTCGATCACCAGCTGAATGATTACGGCCTCTCAACATCGAAGCTTGAGATGAGATATGGAGATGCTCACCTTCAACAGGTTTACCACGCACAAGTTAAGAACGGCTCGCAAAAGACAAGTGAAAGCCTGCAAGAATTCGAAGCTGACATTGCCAGATTAGTTAGATTGGCATACCCAACGACACCAGATAACTTCCTCGAACAACTTGCTGTTCAAACATTTGTGGATGGCGTTAAAGATAGCGAAATACAGCAAGCGCTAAAACTAGCACGGCCAAAAATGTTAAATGACGCACTGGCTCATGCGCTTGATTTTGAAGCAGCTAAGCAGACGACACACAGGATAAGTCACAAAGTTTGGTCTGCATTAGAAGAACCTGAGCAATCGCAGAACAGCATAGAAGAAATAATCAACCGTGTATTTGAAAAGCAAAAAGCAGACAGACTGGAAAGACAACGACCGCGGAGATGGGGTCTGCGATGCTGAAACTGCGGTGAAGTTGGTCATATACAGAGACGCTGTACTCAACCAAAAAGAAAACAGGTTGAGTAGCAGGAAAACTAAAGCAAGTCGACATAAGGGGCAAACGTCGACAGCACAACGTAGTGCCCCGGAGATTATAATCCGTGCTGCATCGTCGATGGGAAGTCTGGACAGCATTTATATCGATGGTAGAATTAATGATAGGGTTGTTCGATCGTGGATACAGGAGCTACAAGAACTATTGTGAGACCAGATTTGGTTGGTCGTGGAAAAGTGCTACCTGTATCGGTGAGTCTCCAAACGGCAAGTTTTGAGAAAATTTGTACTCACGGAGAGACTGCCGTTAGGTTAGCAATTGGGGACAAACTAATTAATCATCGAATGTTGGTAGCTGAAATTACAGAAGAAGTGATCTTGGGAATCGATCTCATGAGAGAATATGGGTTTCATGTAAACATGAAAGAAAATGTGCTTCGGATAGATGATGATGAAATTCCATTTCAAGGTACGAGTAACCAGACGATGCAAGTTCGAATGATTTGCGTATGAAAATACCCAAGAAGGCGGAAATGTTAGTAATGGGACGCCCGGATGGTATGCTCCGGGAAGGACAAGTATGCATGATGGAAGCAACTAAATCGGGAATGGGTCAGGAGGGATTACTGATTGGAAGAACGCTGGTAAAGTTTCAAAATATGATACCAGTAAGGGTGCTGAACATTAATCCGCATACGGTGACCCTGAAGAAAAACATGATTGTGGGTGGTTGCATTCCAGTGTGCCATATTAAACATTATGTGGACGACACGAAAGATAAACCAGCCAACCGTTAATTGCTGGATATGTTGATACCTTCGTGTCAAAGATTAAACGGCGAGCAACTGGGCAAGGTAAAAGAACTGGTCGGACGATATCGAGGTGTGTTTGCACTGGATGAGAAAGGGAGGACGAATGTTGTACAACATAAGATCAATACTGGAGATGCGCAATCGATAAGACAACACCCCAGGCGGCTTCCTTTGGCAAAACGTAAGGAAGCCGAGCAAATTATCACCGACATGGAAGAACAAGAAGTGATTGAACCCTCGAATAGCATGGGCATCTACGGTAGTGCTTGTCAAGAAAAAGGATGGCTCGCCAAGGTTTTGTGTAGACTACCGGCGTTTAAACAATGTGACAAAGAAAGACAGCTATCCTTTGCCCAGAATTGATGACACCTTGGATACTCTATCCGGATCTAAATGGTTTTCGACCTTGGACTTGAAAAGCGGATACTGGCAGGTAGGCTTGGAGCCAAACGATAAAGAAAAGACTGCGTTTACAATTGGAACCGAATTATGGCAGTTCAAGGTCACGCCATTTGGATTATGCAATGCCCCTGCTACTTTTGAACAATTGATGGAGTCAATACTGCGTGAACTGTCTTGGAAGACTTGTCTGGTGTACCTAGACGACGTGATAGTGTTAGACCGGTTTTTTGAAGAACACCTTAAGAACCTAGAAGAGATATTCCAAAGATTACGGAGGGCAAACCTTATATTGCGCCCCAAGAAGTGGCACCTACTTGGAAAACAAGTGAAACACCTAGGACATATCGTTTCGGAGACCGGAATAAGAGCTGACCCTGACAAAATAAAAACGGTACAAGAGTGGCCTACACCAAGCAGATATACACCAACTACGCAGTTTTCTAGGATTGTGCACATATTACCGACGTTTTATACTTGGGTTTGCGAACATTGCCAAACCGTTAACGAAATTAACCGAAGAAGGACAAGAATATGATTGGAATGACGACTGCCACAGTGCATTTGAACAACTGAGACGGCTACTAGTTACCGCACCACTTTTGAGTTATCCACGGATGGAGGGGAAATTTGTGTTGGATACCGATGCCAGTAACACAGCTATAGGAAGCGTTCTTCCTCAAGTGCAAGACGGACAAGAAAAAGTTATTGGATATTTCAGCAAGGTCTTGTCGCGGCCAGAAAGAAACTATTGTGTGACAAGAAGGGAGCTGTTGGCCGTCGTCAAATCCGTAGAGCACTTTTACAAGTACTTATACGGCCATAAATTTCTGTTGAGAACAGACCATGCTGCACTAAAATGGTTACCGCAGTTTCGAAATCCTAAAGGGCAAGTTGCAAAGTGGATAGAGCGGTTGCAGGATCTTACATTTACATGTGGTTCTTACATAACCGTCGACGCGGTATATGCGACGCAAAGGCTGTTGGTAACGCTAATCCAATAAGTGGAAATTAACGCGCCCATCTGTCAATGACGTCACTCAATATGCAAATTATTACGCGTAATGACGAAATATATCAAATTCATAAAACAATTCATAAAAATCGAATACTCACATGAATATATAAGCGTCTCACAGGATAGCTTCCTTCAGGGTTGCTAGGAACCCCTTTCCGGATTATTTACAAATGGTGCGCATTAGCGTCCTTCGGGATTGCTCCGGCTAGCTACTTCAGGGCTCCCTGGACTCGTTCGTTCTAGGGTCGTGGACTGCTGCCAGGTTGCTTTCAAATTATCTTCTTTCTGTGTGTAGAGAACGGCAGGATCAGGTTTATAGGAACGAATAATCAAAGGTAAGGGAATCTACATAGTAAGATAAAGATACGATACCAGACACGACCACTCCACTCGAGGTTCAAAGGCAAAAAGCCACATTTCAGCGTCTCCCGAAAACTTCCCCACTTTTTCTTCCCCCACACGCGTCGGCGCGAAGTTCGTCCAATGCACTTCTGACGTGACGGAAATACACGCCAAGTCTTTCAAATTTAAGGCGCGAAACTCCTGCACATCAAAATTAAATTAAGGAATGTCTAGTGCCAAATCTTTGGCACGTAACAAAGAATATGACTTTGACACAGAAGATCGTGTAAGAACTAGCCATCGGAATGCACATGCTTTGTCAAGAAGACCTTGTCCGGTAGACTGCAATCATTGCTCCAAGATGGAAGAGAAAATAAGTGTCATCCATAGAATGACGGTAACCGATGATACTTGGCAACCCGAAAGAATACAAGAAGACCAGGAGAATGACGCCGAATTGGGACGTATTATTGAGTAGAAAAATAGAGGACAACGACCAGCTTGGGAAGAAATTAGTATTTTAAGTAGAAGTCTGAAGGCATACTGTGCACAGTGGGACTCCTTGATGATTGAAAATAGAATCTTGAAACGACGCCTGGAATGTGAAGATGGCACTGAGCGACTTCAAGTGATAGTGCCAAGAAGCAGAGTCACGGAAATGTTGCAGCACTTGCACGATGGTATTTCCGGAGGGCACTTTGGCGTGAAAAGAACTCTCGAAAGAGTGAGAGAAAGATTCTATTGGGTGAACTTCAAAGAAGATATGAAGGAGTTGTGCCGGAAATGTAAATTGTGTGCCTCTGCAAATGGCCCGGTCACAAAACGGAAAGCCCCAATGAGACAGTATAACGTGGGGAATTCTTTTGAGAGGGTAGCCACTGATATAGCTGGTCCGTTTCCTGAATCAGAAAAAGGAAATAAATACATCTTGGTTGCGATGGAATATTTTACCAAATGGCCGGAGGCATATTCTATACCTAACCAAGAAACCGAAACGGTTGCAGATGTACTAGTGAGGAGTTGTTTTGTCGCTTTGGAGTTCCGTTGGAATTACACTCCGATCAAGGTCGGAACTTCGAATCAGCGTTGTTTCAAAACGTCTGCAAGTATCTTGGAATCAGGAAGACTAGAACCACGCCACTTCATCCTCAATCGGATGGAATGGTTGAAAGAATGAACAAAACGTTAGGAAAGTACCTGGCCAAAGTAGCCTCTGAACATCAACGAGACTGAGACCAATATTTACATTTGTTCCTACTGGCGTACCGATATTCGGTACATGACAGCACAGGATACTCCCCCGCTTGCGTAATGCTAGGACGTGAATTGCGGCTACCATGCGATCTTCAGTTTAGATTTAAACCTGGAGAAGAGATCGCAGGTGAAGATTACGTTAGTAAGCTTCGTGAAAGATCAAATAGCATTCACGAAAACGTCCGAAAGAATATCCAGGCAGCAAGCGATCGAATGAAATTACAATATGACACGAGAGCACAAGAAGGTGGTTATCAACCAGGAGATTTGGTGTGGTTGTATAATCCACAAATAAAACGTGGGTTTTTGCCAAAATTACAAAGACAATGGGAAAGCCCGTACGAAGTGATGAAAAGGATTAATGATGTAGTGTACCGGATCAGAAGATCTTCCCGTGGTAAACCAAAAGTGGTACACTTTGATCGCTTAACATCCTACGCGGGTAGCAACCAGGAAGGCTCGAATAATGAGAATGGTGTTCGACAAGTTATTAATTATGAGTAAAATGTAGATTTTGAGAGTTTTATGGCGGCGTATAGTGCTTCCGCTAAGGCGAGATTTGGCGTTGTTGTTGAGAAACAGCAAGATCTGTTTAGAGCACCAGAAGAGTATTCCCTTGCACATTGCGTAGCTCATTATCTAGAAATGTCAAGGGGAATAGCTGTTGTTTTCAAGAAAAAGCTTGGATGTGTGGATGAATTAGTACAACAGCAGCCAACTGTAGGAAAAGCTTTGGTTCTTCAGGATAAAAATCGTTATGTTTACTATCTGGTCACCAAAAATTCATCATGGCAGAGACCTAGTTATGGACATCTATGGCAGGGTTTGTTAAATCTTAAGGCTCAAATGATGGAAAATGGAGTAACGAAACTAGCGGTGCCTAAGCTAGGCTGTGGACTATATCGCTTAGATTGGAGGATAGTCCGAAATATGCTAGAAGTAGTTTTCCAGAAAGCCAACGTCCAGGTCCTTGTTTGTTGTTATCAACCGGTTGCCTACCAAGACCAAGAAAAGAGTGTTGACTGTTATTTCCAACGACGCGGTGGATGCACCAGAGGAGATAGCTGCCGATACCGTCATCATTTATCGAATTGGCGTCAAAATGCATTTTCAGTTACGAGACGTAACGGTTTTAAAGGGGGGGTAGTGTTGTGAGCTACTATTAGGCAACTCGTCAAACACATAAGCGCCGTAAGCTCTGCATATTCTCCAGGGTTCGAGAATTCTTCTAGCAATTACTAGAGGATGAGTCATCCTTTTTAATTCAGAGTATATATAAGACCGCTAATAAATGCAAGAAGGAGTCTATACCAGTATGTCGAATGTAAAATTATATTGTGTATAGTAAAAGTAGTTGAGTTTTTAGAAGTCCACGAGTATACATAAATGTTATATGATGTGTCTAATGTACATACAGCTTGTAGTATACATAAATAGATAGAAGTGTAATAAAAATAGTTGTGTTAGTGTTATTAATGGACCTATGGTAAAGAAGTTAGTTTAAGAAGATATTAGTGCTTGTAAATTCATTAGTGTGATAGTGCTTCATTGTTAATTGGCTGAAAACATCTATAAATAAGGCATATACTGTTAATTAGACTTGTGAACAATGAGTAATAAAAACTCTTGTTATTACTTGTTTTAAATTAGAGAAACGCGGTAGAAGTAGCCCGCTACAATACCTTGCGTCATCTTATCCTACCTAATCTATATCTTTTAAATTTACGTATCGTCGACCTAGAAACAAAAATCGGGATTTTACATTTATTTGAGTCAGCAGCAAACTGTATATGACCTGAACATACGCTCAGACGATGAAATTATCTGGCGTCATTATTCTTTGGTAGTCAAAATAACAAGCACGGTTGTACTAATTACAAGGAAGACGTCACTTCTAACCTTTAAAACTGAGTTATAGATTTGAAAACTTTTGAACATGAATTAAATATGATACAGAATAATTTTACCATAGATTAAAATTTACAGTAACCTAAAAATTATATTCCTTAAAGGGAATAACCTAATCCTATTGGTGAACTTTACTAATACAAAAACTGTTAAAATAAAATGTGATTATACATATTTCTAAAGGAACGTCACAAAATGCTTTACCACTGTAGTGTAACCGACCTGTAGGCTGACCCAAACGCCCTCTATAAACGGCACACCGGGCTCCATGATTTAACATCTAGTGGTGGTGGCTTCTACGTTGTGTTGTTATAATATGACACAAATTCACACTGGGAAGATGGCGTTAAGGCGGGAAGGTTTGAAATAAGACTACAGCATCTATAGGCAAATCACTTTAAGAAGAACCCAACGTCATCATGCGCACAAAGCAAAAAATGGTTAGGAACAGTTCATTATATGTAATTAGGGATGGCAGTATTCAGGTTTTAGTGGCGTAGAGTTTTATGATCAACCAATCGGAAATTACCTTGTAAAAGTTTTAGATTTCATTACTATTTATTTTTACTTGATACACAGACGGACAGTTTTAAACCGCCATCTAACTAATATAAAATATCTTGTATATAACAATTAACATTAACAAAACAATAAGTTACTCAACAGATGTGTTTGCAGAACACTAGAATGAGGTAGAAACCACTTAAGTAGGCCATGGTATTTAATCATTTGCTTTATCGGATTTTACAAAATAACCTTGCTATAGCAGTATTTTTTAGGGATATTGATGCACACAACTCATATGGCGATATTATATTAAAAATTTTAAATTATAATTTAATTGGTTGTTTATTTTTTTACTATTTAACGCCATATCTTCCGTTTATACTGCAATAACTCAACTACGCCACTGTTATTACATTTCTGCGCAATCTGGCATATGACGTTGGGTTCTTCTTAAAGTGATTTGCCTATACCTAATTTGACTTTTAACCGGAACAATGACCACTAAATAAGTCATTTGTATGAAAGCATAGAAAAATGACATTCAAAGCAAGCAGTGCCGTACTCAACCTGGGCGATTGGGGAAAGAGCACGACAGAGAAAACCTCAAACTGCCCTCACACTTCCAACTGCATTTGGCACATCTCGACAAAGATGGTAACGTACAAAAACCGAGATCACCAACACCGAATTTGACGGGATGTCAACTGTTGCCCAGACATACCACACAAAACAACTGAAGAAACGTCAGTGTAAACCAACTAGTCTTTTCTAGTAAGTACTGAAGTCGGCTAGGCCAATACTGCCCAGCTAAAGTTGAAGATGGGGGACAGCATTAAGATGATCTGCATCCTGACTACCAATGTTCTTCCCCGCACGGACATAAAATGTTAGTGATATTCAACAAGGCTCGATCACACGCGCCCACATACATACATTAACAGTTTCCAATTCGCGTTACAAAATATTTCACAAAGGCTAGCGGACTTCCTATTATTAGCAAGTGTACAGCTACAAGTACATTGACAAGACGACACGAATCCCTGAAATAAACTTATGGTATGATTGTGCATAGTTAAAAAGGCGCTTATTATTGAATAGACTATCTCCAACATAGTCATAAATGCAAACGCAAAAGGCACGAAGATGGTCGGTCATACCAGAGGTTCAATTTAATTACATCACAACAATTATCACAAACGTTAAATACTAGAGAATTATATAGGAACATCGGCTAGATAATAGGATTAACAAAACAACAAACATATAATTACGTTTAAACCGAGATATGAGAGATGCAGTGGAATATGTGGTTAATATGCTGAAATAAAACAATTACACATAAAATTAAAATGTCAAATTCATCACAAATATCAAACATTATAAAACATGTAGGCAGCAAAAATTTATCAAAATTTCACATCATAAGAACAAGTCTAGATTCAGGCGCAAAATTTTTATATAAGTGCGTGTTAGTCAAATGTCTTAAATCTAGTAAGCAAATGGTAAAAATTATTCATTATGATTGCTTCGGTTAAAACGAACTTTTAAAAATTAAACACATCGTGGCATTACAAATTACAAACAAACGTATACACAACAACGTTGTGGTAAAAGTCAATTACTATCTTAATACCAAAACACCTGTAACGTAGATATATAATACTGTTCATATTCAAACTTGTCTAATAATTTGACTCAATATATTAAAGAATTATGTTGGTACAAATTGTTCGTAAAATCACAGTAGGAGTACATTCACTATCGATTCTGCAATAAGTGCAATGCAATTAGAGTTACAACTCTGTATTAAATACTAAATAAACATTATTTCAAATAAACAAATATTAGTTTTACTCTGATTTAGATACTAAATAAACAATTCAGATAAATAAATATTAGTTTTCAGTTATTAAACCAAACCGCACTCATTTATATATAAAGCAACCGGCACCAAATTCTAAGCCAAAAGCAATAAGTAACACATAAATATTTCCTTCAATCATTAAATAACTAACGGTTTTACAATAAATACCAACATCACATTCAAAACAACGCTCTGATTACCTTAAATATTCACCACATTATAAACTTAAAAAAACGTTACCTTTAATAAAATCGGCCAAGTGAAATGTTTCAACTATCTATTTTGAAATCTCAAAACAAAGTCGTTTAACCCTGTTGACTAGCTCGATCGCCTCTACACATGCGTCCATTATAATATAAATTCTGACATAAGGAAATGCATTCAGAAACCTGCAAGTGATTTCTGAGCCATTCTAACAAATATTTTCAAATATCGAAATGTACCCTATAATATTTTCAATAATTGTTAACCAATGAAAAATCGACTTGGAAACACTACGGATCACTTCACCAATATCATTTAAAACAAAACATTAGTAATAGCTACTGTCATTAACATATGTACGTACTAAAAAGGATCGCGTTTCTAAATTCGCCTACTTATAACCTAGTCCTCAAACGGCTGTTATTAAAAATAGTCAATTATGGGCTCACCCGAGCCATCGAGCCACTGTATTAGTTATTTTTAGATTACTATGACATAATAGCTGATCATTAACAGAAAAATAGGGTTTTCGGTTTCTATAGGCCCCTCCATCTTCCTCACATACAATATTAGGCACAAACATTAAATAAAAATTAAACGTGTTAAGCTAGCTTAAATCTTAAACAAAGCTTAAAAAACATACGGAGAATGTGGACATAATATACCTGTATTTGTGTAAAATATGTTAATATATTATTATTTTAAATATTTTTTAACAGTAATTTTTGCAGTAAAAATATACCAAATAAATCTATACATGATCATTCATAATTATATAGTTTGACAAAATGTACAGAGAGTGAGTTTCAAAATTCAAAGCTCATAATACAAAATTCACATACAGTATTAAAAGCTACGTTCACTTTTATGGTTTTAAATTTAAATTTATCGAATGCAAGGGTAAGCTTGTTGTGGGATTTCGGCAATTCGAAATTCCTACACTTGCAAATTTCATAAACACATAAAGTCAACTTAACGACAGCAAAGACAAAACTTCTAAGGTGATTTTATTTATTAATTGTTCTGAATAGGCCAAAATTCAAAATAAAAACTTTATAAATAGTTTTTGAGTGTTCAATCGGCAAAGAAGTTCAGGTAGATTTTTTAAATACCCTAAAATAATTTTGTACCTATTCTTTGTTTAAAATAAATATTTTCATTGCAATTATTATAATAATATTTAAAAATTTTATTGTAATTCCAGTAGCGATCGATGGCACCTAGAAATAATGCTTGTTCGCCAAACTCCATGAGAGCTTTACGTCGGTATCGGTTTTATGATCATCTACAATAGACTTACATCAAACTTAATTTTTTCTTCAATTTGCAAAATGCAGAATTAATCATAAACATAACTAAGCACAATTAAAGATTTTATTTTACGGGGCTGCAATAAAAGAGTCATCCTTAATTATTTCTACAGAGTTGAATTGAAGCAAAAACCAATCGCAAGATACGCTACTGGAAGGAATTCAAATAATTATTAGAATATTTGGGATATAGTTCGCAATAACTAAATCCCCATTGGCTTGTAAATATTTTAAACGTTTAGAAATGTGCAGATTCTAGTTTCGTGTAAGTCATTTACGTATGTTGTCGGTTTTAAAATATTAGCGTAAAGAAAGGTGTAGAATAATTTAAAAGAATACGAAAATCAACTATTTAATCAGGCGTGCGCCTTTGTGACGGTCTTTACTATTACGTCATTGTTCACCGTTTCATTCGACATACGTAATAGAATTAATTTGGAAGTATCAATGTCAAGATATACGTACGTAAGTCGGAACTACGTTCACGGCGTTGTACGGGACTTCGGCCATTTTGTTAAACGTAAAACTATGCTCATATGAGGTGTGTGTTTTATTTTGAAGGATTATTACAGTGGCCTGGAGATTGCTATTGGTAAGTTTTATATTTTAATTATTATATTAATTAAACCGTAAAAATTCAAAGGGTTTCCCTCATAGAAAGCTTTCCAAGGCCTAATTTAATAGGGCATAGAAGATCGCTTTCACTCCTCGATTTTTCCCCACTGTAATTAAATTTGCAATGATATTTAACCCTTATTTTCTTAATAACATCCCATCTATTAGTTTGGTAATTTTTTGTAAGCGTACGACTATAGATTTTCCGGTAACAGGAAGTATGTAGCAGTTCGTTTTATATTACAATTAAATAACGTTTGTTATTATTGCAAAAATTTCCAAATTTAGAGAGCATAATCACAATGGTCCAAATACGAATGCGAAATGTGTACAATGAGTCATCACTGGGGGTCAACAGTTTATGTTTTTAACTTTTTTCCACCTGTTTAATTTATAATAAGTCATCTCTTATTACTGCCGCAATTATTTTAACGTGCACAGTTATTTAAGCAAAACAGGTTAATGTAAGTTTTATAAAATCTGATTATATTTTGTAGTTTTAATTTTTCTTTGATAATTACCGATTCAATATTTCTCTAGTTTTTTCAATATTAAATAAAACACAATGGGAGGAAGACTGATTATTAGAAAAGGGTTATATGCTTGACATGTCAAGGGTTAGGGATTGACATTGACATTGTCCCACAGAATTAAAGAGATTATTAAACCGTGGGGTTGTTTTAGGGTTTGATTGGGTACCCAAAGATTTTTTCTACTATTTGTCCTACAAATAGTTTATTGCACTTTAATTCCTATTATCTTTTTTAACCACGTGTATAATAATTGATAAACAAGGAAGCTTTGAATGTTATTTGGCATTCAATTGTTTTAGGAAGAGTTGAATTTTGTTAAATATTTCTTTGTTCAAATTGAATATATAATAAATACCTGGAATAATTCTTGGCCATTGTAACTATATTTAATAGGAAAAACCACAATGTAACCTGCTTTCTAAATGATTTTGTAGAGAAAGTGCAACACTTTTATGTAAATTGACATTGGTAGTTTTTTGTATTGTTTGATTTAGAAATTTATTACAAAAATAAGCTGACGTGTTAGGATATTTTTACTGTAGGATTATAGTATGGAAAGTGCTGCAGTCAATTTGTGGTTGAAATTATATGAAATTGAAAATCTTTACTTTTACTTACAAGCCGACTAGAAAGATATAGTTTCAAATATGTTGCTCAATATTAATGAACCCGTATTAACTGCATTCATGTTCAATTGAAAATAATTATTGTTGTTTTTTGTTATTGGTACGCATTGCTCTACACACTAGCAAGAAAATTAAATAAAAAAATAGAGGTTTGCTTGTGATTAATTTGCCAACCAGAATCTTTTTTAAATATTGCTTTTTGTTTAAAACTATACGAGGGTTAACAATTAAATAAACAAGGAAGAGCTTTAATTTTTTATGTTTTATATGCACGAGTCATTAATTATCTATCCCCGGTACTGTAAGAATGCCCATAGCAGGGTTGATTAACTAAAGACTTTAAAGAGTCGTCAGTTTTTTTTTTACTTTTTATTAACCTTTATATACCTACTTATTTTTTTGTATACAAAGTAAAAATTCTAATTTGATAAAAATGAAAACCTTTTCCAATTATAAATATTTTAATTATCATCATTCCATTCCAAATGGACCTACACCTTGAAGAAGTTCTAGATTACTATAACGGGTGGAATGGCTCCCACGTTCCAGTGACCTAAAAAGCCAAATTACGGGTTCAATCAAATTTTTAGGGTCTTTAGTGAGGAACCAGGTTCCTGAAAGAGGGCAGCAGCTCTTTCGGTACTTAGATTGGCAGAAACCATAGGGGTCGGTATGGTATTCTAAGACACACTACCGCGATGTGCAAGGCAACGGGAACCGCCACATTATCTCCCAAGTACACAGCATATTTAATTAAATTGTCTTTAAGATGAAAACCTTATTCGAAAGGATATATTGGAAAACTATTAATTCGGCAAATGTTCGAGTGATAGGTATCTTGGTAGCTACCTAACCCGCTTCACATACCACTGAATATTAGAGAAATAGGATATATATATATATATATATATATATATATATAAAAAATACTCAAATTTAGACCAGGGTAGAAAATTAATTAACGACATCAAATAATTTTAATCACCGTGTATAAGGAAGCTTTGGGAAAAAGTACGCGTAATTAAAATGCCTAGTGTGAAGATTTAAATCATTCAATTAGAATGTAAGGTTTGTATAGAATTTTATTAGATAATACGCGTTATTAAAACCGTGGAGCATAAAAATTTATTCGTTTCATTAAAAATAAGGGATTTAAATTATTCACTAGACGCTTTCTATAAAAAGAAGCAGAATTAAAATGCTCAACGTGTATTTAATTTAATTGTTCCTAGAAACAAATAGAAATTACGTGCAAAATTTATATTAATTGATTCAATTTTTGGGTAACGGGTGTTAAACGGAGTGTACAGATAATGATTGATATTTGGTTGGTATTCGCTAAAAATTAAAGGGTAGAAGTCAATGCCATTCATTATTATTTTAATTGGAGTTAATTGAACCATTAGTAATACATAATATGCATAAAAGCTTTCAAAAACCTAATAATACCAAATATGAGACGCGTTGCTAGCATACAAATCTATCGAGAAGGTTAAAATACGTAGAATATCCAAATCGTAGAAGTATTACGATTGAACACCTGCGTATTTTTAAATATCAAAGTTCTAATAAATTTGAACAGATAAACATGCAGAATCTACGTATATTGGAAACGGTCGGATGCTTTAGCACGAAATACAAAACAGCGTTTATTTAAAAGTCACGTCGCGAGTCCACGTGGATTCAAATAGCCCATAATAAAGAATATCGATTTGTACCACTCAGACCAAGGTAGAAAGGGATGGACAAAAGCGTAAAGCAGAGACACGGGTAATAGAAGGCGTGATTTGAGCAACGTCACTGGGTTTGCGATTGGTGGAAATAAGATGCAGATATGAGAGGTGTAAACGTAACGATTTCTATACAAAATTAATTAGTTGTTCTCGGACGTGTTTGCGAGCCGTGTGAAAATTTCTTAGATTTTTAACTGGCGCGAGTGCAAATTTTGTAGAATCGGGTGCCGAGCTGTCGAAAAGGGAACAGAGAATGCGAAATTCTAAAAACTGGCCGTCGCGGGACAAATCCGACGGGCAGGCGAGCCATTATATAAACCCGTGTTTATAGGAGTTTCGCTCTCTTAGATTTTCGATTTTTATTCAATACTTTAAACAGTTTTGCTCTTTATTTTTGCTGTTATACCATACTTCAAGCAGAATACGTGCTACGATACAAATTATTATGCATTAGTGCACTTAGAAAAGAAGGTACAAGGTAATAAAGTCTAGTTATATTTGCGAGTATTACTGTACCAATTATCTAAATTAGTAACGATAAATGAATAAACAAAAGTAGGCAGTTTTGGGTATAGCGTGAAAGAATTATGAATTTCAGTGCTATTTTTCGGGGGTGTTAATAATCAAATGTTATTCGTAAACGTGATTGGATCCACAAAACAAGATTTAGATATACATAGATGCGTTCCTGAGAAGCCCTGAAACTTTTTAAACGGATGTTGTTGTAGATGAATTTTAAAAGGCGACCAGGAATCTGAGGACGTAAACATAACCCAGTTGGAATGGTGTGATTAACAAAGGACGATGTACATTGAAGCCACGAGTGCAGTAACCTTCAGGTAAATTATACAATTTTGTTCGAACTTTGATGTTTTGGTGTGTGTTGGATATCTTTATAATTTATTTGATAAAAAATGGACAGTAGTGAATTTGTATGAACAACAACTTTTAATTTTAAGGTAAAATTTTCTTGTTTAAGTAGAAAGGAGTATTTAGCAGTTTATGTTTTGATTATGATGAAAATTTGGGTCTGTCTTTGAGCTCAATTAGACTAACCTGTTTAATTAACGTAAAGGTGTGGTAGATGCTCCCTTTTATTCAGACTTTAATTATTTAGTAGGCATTAGTAGGCATCCTACAAGGACTTTAATTCTGGATGCAAATTAAAATGATAACAAATTTAATCTTGAAATTTTATGATACTGAAATTTATGCTGAATTTTAATTTGGAAATTTTAATGTATTGTGAATATTGATGTAAATAGAGTTAACGTTGATGTTTGAAGTAGGAATGTGTTTGTTTTTTTTATGAATGAGGATGAAAGTTATCTAGGGGAGCAGCCGAGGCGGAAAGAGTAAAGAGGCGATTATCAGAAGAGATTCAACAGGGCGAGAATCACAGCAAATCTTGGTGCCCAGTTCGAGTGGCTCGAATATTTTTTTTTACTCTGGTGAGGCCTTTTGTAGGTTTCACAGCTATATATATATATATATATATATATATATATATATATATATATAAATATTTTAGGTAGTTGATTACACAAGGTAAGTTAATAAATACTGTCGTATTATAGTGAATAAGATGAAATAATAACTTAGACTTTTTATGCAAAGCCCAAATGATCATTTCAAATCGAGCTAGTAATTGAAAGATGGAAAATATAAGGTCTTGGACAGGACACTATAATACGATAGTATTTATCAACTTACCTTGTGTAATCAACTACCTAAAATATTTATATATTTAATACTTGGCTTATAGCTATAATTTTGAGCGTAGCTTCCTGTCTATAACTGACATAAGTCAAAAACTTGACAATGTCAGATTTGATTGACAAAAATGCCGAAGGTAATTGAGAGTTAGGTTGATGTATCGTCGTGTACACGATTTAAATTAGTAAATTTCCCAATTGTCGTCATCGGTCTCGGTGGCGTAATTGGTAAACCCATGGTTCCGGCAAAACCAGGATACAGGTTCAAGTCCTGTCCAAGACCTTATATTTTCCATCTTTCAATTACTAGCTTGATTTGCAATGATCATTTGGCTTTGCATAAAAAGTCTAAGTTATTATTTCATCTTATTCACTATAATATGATAGTATTTATTAACTTACCTTGTGTAATCAACTACCTAAAATATTTATATATATATATATATATATATATATATATATATATATTTTGCCGTGGAACCCTATAAATAATCGACAATAAAAAAAAACATACAAGAATTTTATTAATTTACCCAAAATCGTCATAAATTTCACACAATAGAAAAAGTTTTCAAAAAAAAATAATATAATTTCTTACCCAGATTCCTCCCATCATCACCTTAATTCTTCAACTGCTTCCCTGGCTAGCTCAGTTGGGCCTCCTCTTGGATACCTAGATTCACTATCATACTCTTTATTGTTCACGCACACTCCCAATAAAACCACAAAATAATACAACAATTATACAATATTTATTTACCACTATTTACAAATAAAACTTCAAGATTATTTACATTTCGGTGCTTAAGCTACACCTCAATAAATTTTCTTTTTGTAAAGTCCAGTATTTTAACTAGAAATATTAAACACATTGAATGTAACCGGAGTAAATGGCCCTGAATAATACCTTATTTTTCTTTATTTATAAATTAATTTTAATTAGTACACTCTGGAGTATGGTGAGCTCATGATAACCCAGTTAATTATGAATTATGTATGCTTTTTACTTTGCATACGCATACTGCCAACAAAAAACCCATGTACTCGTAACAATAAAAATTTTAATTCCTGATGGAACGTTAATAAGCTTTATACACATTTAGATTTCTATTTAAATACCATACTAAAAGTTAGTTATACGTATTATTTTCAATACGCAAAATAATGCAAAATACCTTCATAGTTCACTTCTCACACATCGCAACAATTTTCATAGTTTATAAAACAACAAATTCTAAAGCGTTACCTGGAATTTTTTGAAGATCCTTACTCCGTTGTCGATGCCGTTAAGTTGTTTTCGCTCTCGGTTTCATGGTACTGCTCTGCGGGCCGCTTCTAGCTATTTGTAGATGAACACCATCTAAGTTGTGTTGCATGCTCTGCCTTCACAATGCATCCAAATCCAAATTTATTACACTTCTTTCATAATCGCGTACTTTAGTTTAATTTAATTTACGTTTCATTACTTCACTTCACGAGCTTGTTTAAAATAAATATTGCACCTCAATAAAATTTAGACTCGACACAATGCACGGTTCAAAATTATGAGGCCAACACTGTACTATTTAATTTAAAATAATTTTATATACTCTCAAGCTCGTGGTAAATTTCTGTTCATAGTCTGAAGCGATGAAAGTATTACGAGAACGAAGTTAAAAAAGAGCGATGCTAAATCTTTTAGAGTATTTATATAATTCCAATGTAACCTCTCCATACCCTCCTAACGCGAAACATTTAATTTAAACTGATATTTCTTAAAATTTTGGTTCAACCGTTTTCGAAATCTTCGAAATTTAGCGCGTCGTTACGATATTTTCCGAAAAATTAACATTCAATATTCCCGTGTTTGTCTGTTGTACAACTAACTATATCGACCAATAAGATATCCAATGACGTCTTGAAACCCCGCCTGTATTAACGCTATTCCTCTCTTATACACATTCTATGTTTCCTTCTAACCTTGTTTGAGTGGTAGAAATCGATATTACTGTCCGCGTTTCAAACTAACCCATGTGGACTGAATACGTGCGTTTTGAAATGCACTGCTATTATGCCCGTCTCATTCCGACGCATATCCTTGATTGTCCATCCCTTCTGCACTCTAAGGAAACTTTTAGTTAGCATTTATACGAAACATTCTACCGTTTGTACAATATACCTCGAATACTGTTTTTTATCTATACAAATTAGGGGAACCTGACATTTCCAAAACCTGCAGGTGTTCAATTAACAAACGTTTTAACACAACATTTCTAGGAGGTTGCATTTTAAGCTATTTTATATTCAACGGCTGTTTATGTGTTAGCAAAGCGTTTCACCTTGGTATTATCGATTTTTCATGCTTTTATGCGTATTAGACGTAATTACCCGTTCAATTAAACTCAATTAAATCAATTAATAATTTTGCATTGGCTTCTACAATTTATTTTCTTTACGAACCTATCTAAATTTTAATGACTAATTGTAAAATTATGGTAATACTTGTTACTTTAAATTCACTAAATGAAATAAATTTCACACGTAATTTTTGGTTGTTTCCTCTATACAGGGTGTTTGAAATTGTCTTGTTTATACTTAAATTTAGCCCTTTAAAACCACTATAATATATATATATATATATATATATATATATATTTGTAAAACAATAGAAGGGGAATTGAACTGCATCTAACAAGAAAGAGCGGCGACTATGTTCGAAGACAACAAACGTAGAAATAAGGAGAAAATCTTTGAAAGCATATATGGAAAACAAAAAAAAAGAGAAACTTTAGGGCAGGATATGTTCTAAAGCATTTTAGGGGAATAGTACGAAATATATTACAGGCAGAGATAGGAAAAAAGAGGTAGAGGTAGGTAGACCTAGATCAGACTATCGCACGCAGATAGTGAAAGATGCAGACTGGGAATTTCATGGAAATGTGTAGGTTAGCACAGAATATGAAACAATGAGGGTACACATCTAACCAGTTCCAGGACTGAAGCCCTAACATTGATGTTGGACAAATGTAGTGAATGTTGTAGTGTAACCGACCTAAAGGCTGACCCAAACACTCCCTGTAGACGGCACACCGGGCTCCATGATCTAACATCTAGTGGCAATAGCTTGACGACTCTTACGTTGTGTTGTGTTCACACTGGGAAGATGGTGTTAAGGCGGGAAGGTTTGAAATAAAACTACAGCCGTTACCTAACTTGACTTTTAATCAAAACAATAACCACAAAATAGGTCATTCGCATGAAAGCATAGAAAATTGACATTCGAAACAAACAGTGCCATACTCAACCTGGGCGATTGGGGAAAGAGCACGGCAGAGAAAACCCCAACTGCATTTGGTACATCTCGACGAAGACGGGTAATGTACAAGTACCCAGATCACCAACACTGAAATTGACGAGATGTCAACTGTTACCCAGACATACCAAACCTGACAACTGAAGAAACGTTATTGAATAGACTATCTCCAACATTGTCATAAATGCAAATGCGAAAGGCACGAGATGGTCGGTCATACCAGAGGTTCAATTTAATTACATCACCACAGTTATCACAAACGTTAAATAGTAGTTAATTATATAGGAACATCGACTAGATAGTAGGATAAACAATACAACAAACATATTATTAAGCTAAACCTAGATGTGAGCAGTGTAGTTGTAAATGTGATTAATATGCCGAAATAAAACAATTACACATAAATAAAATGTCAAATGCATCACAAATATCAAACAAAGATAACATAGAAATATAATACTGTTCAGGTTCAAGCTTGCACAATAATTTGGTTTAATATGTCAGTACTTTTCATTGTTTGTCATAAAATTACAGTCATGGTACGTCTGGTATTGATTCTGCAATAAGTGCAAGGCAATCGTAGTTCCAACTCTGCATTAAATACAAAATCAACATTATTTCAAACAAATAAATAAAACTAATATTAAAGAATATTAAAAAAATGTAAAAAATAAAATAAAAATCAAATTAAGGAATTCATAAAAATTATTTGTAAATTATATAAAATGATAAATTAATTATATATATATATTATAAATATATGATTCATCATCATTGGGTCTTCAGTCCTGAAACTGGTTAGACGCGTACCATCATTGTTTCCTATTCTGAACTAACCTACAGATTTCCTCGAAATTTGCACAGTCTGCATCTATCACTATCTGATCTAGGTCTACATCCACCTCTTTTTTCCTATCTCTGCTTTTTTTTTGAGCAAAGATGGCCGAAAGTGAAGTATTAAGTGAATGTAGCTCTCAAAATATAAAATATTTATGCTGTAAAAAAAAGGATGTGAACTGTTATATTTGTAAAGTGTGTTATGGAGTGCTACATAAAAGCTGTGCAATTAGATTAAAATCAAATAGATTTCTGCATGATAACATTATAGTGTGTTATAAATGTGAATATATGCAAAATGTGGATATGCCAGATGACAAGGACATGTTAATAAATGAACTTGAAAAGCAGATAGTAGAACATAAAGCAGATTGCATTTTAAAAGATAACTGCATTTCTAAGGTCAAAGAAGAGTTTAATAGTTTTATGAATGAAGCTATAATCAATGAAGAACACATGTTGAATGAAATTAAGCTATCCAAACAGAAAATAAAATCTCTTGAAAAGATAGTCCAGGAATGTAAATTATCTTCACAGGTAGCTGATAAAAAAATACAAACTGAACCTGAATCAAAAAAAGAGCCAGAAAAATTAAACAAACCTTACAAGAAAATGTCTGCATTATGTGTCAAGGATATTAATAACAAAACTAATGCACAAAGTTATGTGAAAACTACTACTAACATTACTGCTCTACTAGAAACTCTAACTAATAAAGACATCACTAAAGAAGTCCCAGAGAAGACACTTGACTCTGAAGAGATTACAATTAAAGACGAACATGACACTAGTGCAGACACTACTTATTCAGACGAATGGTTCAAAATTCTCTTTGATAAATCACCACTTTATAAAAAAGACAAAAAAAAAATCCATGTGTGAATGTCAAATTTGTCCAAATCCTCTCACATCTACAATGGCGAAATGTGCAAATAAACATTGTTTGCTAAACAAATTGCCTTATGATGACCAAACAAATTTTACTAAAGGGACACCTCAAAATTCTTCAGCTGCAACAAAAGCAATCACTTCTAAAAACAATTCTGGCCAAACAAGCAATACTGAAATTGGAACAATAAAAAAAGGTACTATTGTTAACTGATAGTCATGGTAGATATTTATCTTCATTGTTTAGAAATGTAAATATGTATAACAATTTTGAACTAATGACCATTGTTAAGCCAAATGCTAAGTTCAATTCGGTATGCGAGGATATTGAAAAGTTAATTAGTAATTTTACTTGTGAGGATTATGTTGTAATATTGGCTGGTTCAAATGATGTTGAGATGGGTAATGTAAGATCTATTATAAACTCCGTTAAAATAGCTACAAATAAGTGCAAAATGACAAATGTCATTTTATGTAATATACCGTTCAGATACGATGGATTGAAATCGAATCTAAATTCAAAAATTTCATTTATCAACAATGCCTTAGAAGCCAAGTTTAAGAACACACCATTAGTGAGTTATTTAAATAGCAATGTCATAATGACAAGACATGACTTCACAGCATATGGGCTACATTTAAACAGATCGGGGAAAAACAAACTAGTTAACTGCTTATGTAACATACTTAATACTACCACAGGAGAGTAAGCAATAAGAGTATTGGTAACTGAGAGGAAACGACCACAAACTTTACTGCAAACGAATCACTTGTTTCAAAGTGTAAGAAAAACAGAATACAGGAGGAGACCTGCAGGGGTTTTTGATAAGAATTGACAAGGAAACTAACCCTCCTTCTGCTAATTGTGGAAACAGTATTACAAATTCATTAAATAGTGAAGCAAATTATAAAACTCGTAGTAATAAAACAATACAATTTCATGATAGTGCCATCAGTCGAAATCTAGTTTATAAGCTTAAATTACTTTGTTTAAATATACAATCTATTAAAAAAAAGGGTAATGAGATAGAAGCATTTTTGGCTGATAAAAATATTTCTATTGTATGTTTCACGGAACATTGGTTATCAAAAAATGAATTAGATCAGGTTACCTTCCAAAACTACACTTTAACATCTTATTTTTGTAGATCCTCACTTAGTCATGGAGGAGTAGTGACTTTTGTAAAAAAAAAACTGTAATTACTTAATTCTGAAGAAGTTAAATAATTTATCAGTAGAATTACATTGTGAAATTTCAGCAATCATTCTTAAAGATTTTTTCACAGTAATCATTAATGTTTATCGTTCACCATCTGGTGATGTTGACCTTTTTATTAGTATTTTGAATAAAATCTGTACAATGCTTGATTTTTCGAATAGAATTGTTATATGTGGGGACTTCAATGTACATTTCAACCAAAATTCTAAAGAATCTTTACAGATTTCTGATCTTCTACATTCCTTTAATTTAGTTTCTTTAGTAACCTTTAATACAAGACAAAACAACCGTATTGATAATATTTTCACCAATTTTTACCATGATACGGAGTTTGCTTTAAATATTGGTAAGTTGAGAACTTTTCTTTCAGACCATGACGGGATCACTATGACATTGCCCCCTATCGGTTCTATGAAACTAGAACGTGCTTGTAAAATAGTTAGACCCTTTACCACACAAGGAAAAATTGCAATGTATAATGATTTGTGTAATTCTGACTGGGATTTCATAAAAATGATAGCTTGAATTCTAACCAAAATTTGATTGTTTTTACACATCATTATTGATAATCTGATAAAAATTTTCCTAAAAATTTTTCTAATAACCAAAAATCAAAAATACCAAAGTTAAAGTTCAGTAAACATTTATTGTGGTTACAGCAATCTGTGGATATTGTAGATAGCATTGTAAAAAGAACGGTAATGAAAATACTCGATTACTAAGAAATAAACTCAGGACAATCTATCGTCAGGAACTGAGAAAAGCCAAAATTGAAGCCACTAATCAATTTATTAAAAATTCATCTAATCCCATGAAAAGTATGTGGAGTTTAATAAATAACAATCGAACAAAATCCAATGCAATGACAATGTAGTACTCAAATCCAATGATTTCAACGCTCACTTTACTAACATTGCACTACAAGTTGTGAAAATCTCCGTTGTCTCGTTTAAGTCCAGTAACGTTACTTAATTCAATAGAAGTACCCAGTGATGTACATTTTGCATTTAGATCAGTTACTGTGTCGGAAGTTAGAGATGTCATAAATTCTCTAAAAAACTCTGCATGCCGTGACATCTACGAATTGAACTCTTATCTTATTAAATCAATCAAGGATACTATAATTTCTCCTCTCACAAAGATTATAAACAACTGCATTCAAAACAATATTTTCCCGGACTCACTCAAAATAGCTAAAGTACTTCCATTACATAAAAAAGGTGATAAAAATAATGTAAACAACTATAGACCTATTTCCATATTACCAATTTTCTCAAAAATTTTTGAAAAGCTTATGCAAATACAAATTGTTGACTATTTTGAAACTAACGGATTATTCCATTGTTCGCAATTTGGGTTCCGTTCAAAAAAATCTACATTAAATGCTGTTTTATCACTGTTGAATACAATTTCACAGTGTTATGAAAGTAAAGAATTTTGTCTAGTTACCTTTTTAGATGTCACCAAAGCTTTTGACTGCATTTCCCATTCTATATTGATTGACAAATTAGCTTTTAATAAATTTAATTCGAGCAGTTGCTTACTATTGAAATCATTTTAACAAAGAGAAAACAATATGTTGCTTTTCAAGACTCACTTTCAACTGTTGAGAATCTGTACTATGGTGTTCCCCAATGATCCATTCTGGGTCCTTTACTGTTTTTAATATACATTAACGATTTACCTTATAACTTAAATTCAAAATCGATTCTATTTGCAGATGACACCACTCTGATTGATTCCTCAGTGAGCATAACATCTTTGCATAAATCACATCTAATATCTAATACATGTGCACTGTCTTGGTTTCTCGCAAATCAACTTTCTTTAAATGAAAGTAAAAACGAAAAAGTAATGTTTTCATTAAGAGACCATGATTTTAAAAATCCAGATTGCGTCAAATTTTTAGGTTTGCACGTAGATGCTGATCTGTCATGGTCTAAGCATGTAGATCACTTAGCAAATCATTTAAATTCTGTGGTGTATTTAATTCGAAATCTTAAAAATTCTGTCTCACATACGGCAATAATAACAGCTTATTTTGCCTTATTTAATTCTGTGATCTCATATTGTCCCTTAGCCTGGGGACTCACATCTTCAGCAAAGAGAATCTTTTCAATCCAACGGCGAGTCATAAGAGTGATTGCAAATCTAGGTTTTCGAGATGATTGTCGCACTTTCTTTAGCACCCTCAATATTATGACATTTCTATCAATATATATTTATCAGTGCCTCTTGTATATTAAAAATAATCTATCACAATACGTATCACATAACCAAATCCACACCCATGACACCCGGAATAAGCTAAACATCTGTCCCAAAAAACAACGTTTGAATGTATCTTGCAATAGTGCAAACTACTACTGTGTAAAATTTTATAATGCATTACCAGCTGGCTTTCAAAATTTGTCGTATCCTCAATATAAAAGAAAACTAAAAGCATTTTTGATAATGAAAGCATTCTACTGTATTGATGAATTTATAAGTTGTAAATTAGATGAACTGAACTGCAGCATCATTAACTGATCTTTGCTACTTTGAGCTTTTAATGTAATTTACTATTGACTCGCTTTAAAGTGTACTTGTTGATTGCAATAGCTTCACGAGTATCTGTACGGTTTTATAATTGCTTCTTTATTATATGTGTTTATCAAATTTTTATGTTATATATTATATTACACGACTTGTGCATAATGTTTATACATTCTGAGCACCAATAAAGAATTCTATTCTATTCTATTCTATATCCCATACTATTCCCCAAAAATGCCTTAGAACGTATTCTGCCCTTCTATTTCTCATATTTTTTTCCCAAAGATATCCTTGTTCCCTTACTGTTTCTATAACCTATTTGTTATTACCTTTGTCTGTCCATCCTCAAACATCTGAAGCACGGCATTTCAAAGGCCGCTACTGTTCTTCTGTTTGCTTTTCAGACTGCTCATATTTCGTAGGCATACTGTCTGTGCTGTGCTCCACACATACGCTTTCAACAACTTTTTGTTCTATGTTTGTTGTCTTTCATCATAGGCGCCGTTCTTTCTTGTTAGATGCAGTTCGGTCACCTTCTATTGTTTGACAATTATATACCCTATTTCTCTGACATTCAGTGGTTGCGAAGGGGGGTAAGCAGCCTGTGGCTGCCAAGTTCCCCCAACACTTGAACATTTACTGATTTAATATTTTTTCCAATATGTCTTTTCGCATAGTCAACATTAGTTGCAGATATTTCACAACAAACAACTAGTTGTTTATAATAATCATCAGATTTATCTGCACTTATTTTTTCGTCATTGGGTTTACCGTCTCAAAACTGGTTGGACATGTACCTGCACTTATTTCTTTTCTAAACTAACCTACATAGTTCCCTGAAATTCTCACACAGCAATACAGCTCAGTTCCCCTTATATTGATTTCTAATATTATGCCCTATTTCACTGAGATTTATTGAAGGGGGTTAAGCAACCTGTTGCTGCCAAGATCCCCCAACACTTAGACATTTGCCGAAATAATAGTTTTCCAGTAAATGCTTTCACGCAATTACCATTATTCGAGAATATTGCCCCTCCAATGCTTGTAGTTGCTTATAATAAATATCATGTTTAAGTGCAGTTACTTTCTTCGTCATTAATTTATCCATCTTGGGACTGGTTGGATGTGTACCTCCATTGATTTCTCTTCTGAGCTAGCCTACACATTTCCCTGAAACTCCTACAGCCTACATCTTTCACTATCTGTGTGCAGTAGTCTAACCTAGGTCTACCTCTTCTTATCTTTATTCCTATCTCTGCTTCTAGTATATTCCGCACTATTCCCTCATGCCGTAGTATGTGGCCTATCATCCTATCTCTCCTATTTTTTACCGTTTTCCACATATTTCTTTCTTCCCCTACCATTTTTAGTACCTCTTCGTTCTTAACTTTGTCTGTCCATGATATCTTCATCATACGTCTGTAGCACCACATTTCAAAAGCTTGTACCTTTTTCTTGTCCGCTACTCCCACTGTCCAGGCTTCACAGCCATACAGTGCTGTGCTCCACACATATGTTTTGAGCAATCTTTTCCTTGTTTCTATGTTTGTGGTCTTTGAGCACAGTAGTTGCTTTTTCTTGTTAAATGTAGCACGTCCTTGTGCTAATCTTTGTTTTATATCTTTTGTGCTTTTCCCATCTTGCGTTATTTGGCTTCCTAGGTAGCAGAAATCCTTAACCTCTTGTAAGTTCGTGTTACATATTTGTATTCTTGTTTTTGATTTATTTTTCCCTCCTTTGCATACTAGTACTTTAGTTTTACTTTTGTTAATTTTCATACCGTATCTCTCTGTTAGAACCGTTTCCATTTCATTGAGAGCAGCTTCTAACTCTTCCTTGCTAGATGCTAATACCGCTATATCATCTGCAAATCTAAGCATGTCAATCTTTTATCCCTGCATAGTAATTCCAAATGTCTTCCTGCATTTGACAGTATTCATTGCCTCTTCAATGTACAAGTTAAAAATTAGTGGGGATAGGGAACATCCCTGTCTCACTCCTTTCCTGATGTTTACTTCTCTACGTTCCTGCTCTAGTTCTATTACTCCTGTTTGCTCTTTGTATAAGCTATGTACTATTCGTCTATCCCTATAACTCATTCCAATCTTTTTGAGTATTTCAAACATTTTTTTCCAATGTACATTGTCGAATGCTTTTTCCATATCTACAAACCCTATATACACGCTTTCCCCTTTTTTTATTGTTTTTTCAATTATCACCCTCAGAGCTAAGATAGCCTCCCGTGTTCCCCTGTTTCGCCTAAACCCAAATTGGTTTTTTCCTAGTATTTCTTCAGCCCGTTTTTCCATTCGTCTTTGTACAATTCTAGTTAATATTTTTGATACGTGTGCTGTCAAGCTTATTGTTCGAAAATTTTCACATCTATCTGCGCCTTTCTTTTTTGGTATAGTTACTATGATGTTATGTTTGAAATCTTTGGGTATCTCGCCTGTCTCATACATATAGCTTACAAGTTGGAAGAGACGTTCTGTTACTGCTTGACCAGCGGCTTTTAGAGTCTCCGCTTGCACCTTATCTGTACCCGGCGCCTTACCATTTTTCAGACCCTTTTATGCTATTTCAAATTCATCTCTAAGTATAGGATATCCCAAGTCATCATTTTCAATGTCTGATTCCTTTTCTAATGCAGTTAGTTCTTCTCCTGCATATAAATTCCTATATATTCTTGCCATCTACCCACTTTCTCGACATTTTCTATAATGACATTTCCTCCGCGTCCCTTATATTTTTGCTATCGTTTCTATATCCCTAAAATTGATTCTAATTAGTTTGTATGCTTCATCTGTCTTTCCTACTTCCATCTTAGTTTGTACCTCTTTGCACTTTTCATCAATCCATTGTTCTTTAGCTTTCCTGCATTTTCGAATAATTTCCCATTTTATGGCTTTGTATCTCTGTTTTCCTGTTTCGTCTGATTTATTTTTGTATTTTCGTCTTTCTTCTATTAAATTCAGGATATCCTTTGTTATCCATGGTTTCTTATTTACTTTTGGTGTATACCCCAGAATATCTCTGGCCGCCATTTCGAGGCTGGATTTAATGTTATTCCATTCTGTTTCTACTTCCTTAGTATCAGATATTTTCCCAATATCTTTGAACAATTCATTTGACCTTTTTTCGAATCTTTCTTGAATATCTTTCTCTTTTAGTTTCTGTAGGTCCAAGTGCCTTTTTCCGTTTCCTTTTTTCAAATTTTTAAATTTAAGTGCGGCCTTCGTAATTACGATGTTGTGGTCAGTGTCTCTATCTGCTTCTGGGTAGCTTCTACAGTCTTTTACTTGATTCCTAAACCGTTGTCTAACAAGAATGTAATCTATTTGATATCTTCCTATATCTCCTGGCATCTTCCACGTATATCGTCTTCTGGCATGATGTTGAAATAATGTGTTTGTAATGATTAAATTGTTCTTGTCGCAAAATTCTACCTGCCTATTTCCTCTGTCGTTTCTAGTGCCTAAACCAAATAAACCTACTATTGCTCCTTCCCTACCCTCACCTACCACTGCATTAAAATCCCCCGTAATTATTAAATTTTCATGTCCTTTTACGTGTCTTAATATGTCTTCGACATCTTTGTAGATCGCTTCTACCTCTTCGTCACTGTAGCTAGAAGTGGGCATGTATACTTGTATTATTACTGTGTTTACCGGTTTAGATTCTACTCTAACCATGAGTACTCTTTCATTCTTTTGTATGTAATTTTCTACACAGTATCCTATCTTTTTCTGTATAACTATCCCCACACCCAAATTTCCTTCTTTGGCTCCTGTATGAATTACCCTGAAGTCTCCACTCCAAAAATTCCCCGCCTCTGGCCACCGAACTTCGCTGATCCCTACTATGTCTAATGATAACCTATTCATTTCGATTTTTAGGTTCTCTAGCTTACCCACTTGCTTCATAGTTCTAACATTCCACGCTCCGACTTGCAAAATGTTCCCGACTCTTATTTTTAACTTTCCGATCGCATCCTCCGAAGTAGTCTCCTCCCGGAGATCCGAATGGGGGACTATTTTAACTCCGGAATCTCTTTTACCCCAGAGAATGCCATCATTTTATTATAATTTAGGTACGCTGTGTACTTGGGAGATAATGTGGTGGTTTCCCGTTGCCTTCCACATCGCGGTAGTGTGTCTTAGACTGCCATACCGACCCCTCTAGTCTCTGCCACTCTAAGTACCGAAAGATCCGCTGCCCTCTTTCGGGGATCTGTCTTAGTCTGGTTCCTCACTAACGACCCTACTACTTTGGTTGAACCTGTAGTTTGGCTCTTTACCTCATTAGAACACGCAAGCCATTCCACCTGTTCTAGTAATCTAGAACTTCGGCAAGGTGCAGGTCCATTCGAAATGGAAATATATGATTATATTATAATAATTTATAAATAGTAATAGTGAAAATATTAGTAAAAATAATAAAAATTAATGAATAAATATTTAATAAAAGGTTAGTATAATAAAATTAGACAGTAATTTAGGAAAATAAATTATAATAAAATATTTAAAAAAAATCATTTCAAATTTTATTTAATTATATATTACTAAATAAAAGTTATTAATTCTGAAATAAAATTTTATAGTAATTTTGAAAATTATATATTAAAATTAAAATAATATAAAAATAATGTTTCAATTTAAAAAATTAATAATAAATAAGAATAAAAAATATTAAAAATAGTAAAATAATTAAAATTTAAAAAATTAATAAATAATGGATTTAGTAACATGGTGGTGGTAATTTATTGGATAATCATGAGTAATACTATTATGAACAGCAGCAAATAAAAAATTATAAAATAGAAAACTGTACCTTGAGCTATTGGCTTTGTGCTGGTAAGATCTTGTGGATGGAAAAATTCGACTGCATTTCTTTATGGGCTGGATGCTGGAACCACCAACCCAAGTCATACTAGTACAGAAAGCATTGTAAAAGTGCGACTTTACAACATATCTCTTCGGAAAGAAGATGTTGTATTCAATGTTCCTCTCAAAGCACGGTCTCTATTTTATAATGACAGAATCATGTATTGGGGTAGGTATTTGGCTTTCAAAGATGTCGCCAAAGAATCAAGTGTGCAAAATTCCCAGACGATAGCCGCGGAAATACAAACGTAACAGCTTGCCAGCATGCAGATAACGCAATTAACAAAGGATTTTTGGACAAAAGAAAACAATCTTATTACTTTGAAACATCTTGACAGCTGCAGAATAACAGGATACTTATAGATAACAAACCCATTGTAAGCAGATGTAGGCAGGTGGTAAGTGGCCTTATCTTTTAGAAGAAAGCTGCCCATTTACGTGCAGCTTTTAATTAAAATGTAGTTATTGCAGGTGGTAGGAAATATTGCAACTACTTTGTAACATAAAGTTTCCTAAGCAGTTGTTTGATTTTATAAGGCAAACATTTATATAGAGTAATTACTTGAGAAATTTTATAAAATAATACTAATTCAAATGGTGAAAAATCGAGCTTGTTGAGAAATTTTAGTGCGTTTTAAAAATGAATCCAGAAAAATTATTTGCAAGGTTTTGAACGTAACAACTTTTAATTGAAGAAATAAAAAGTATTAAAATGGATGGTTTTGGAAAAGTTAACTTTGTTTTGCGTTATTGCTTTCCCCGCTTGGTGTCTATTATTATGTTATAACCCCAGGCATAATGTATTACGCCTTTAAATTCAGTTGCAAATTATTGCCGTCAAGTGGTTAAAGATTCACATGATAAGAAATCCATTAAAATCAAAATGGGCTTACCATAATTAATAACTGCAGCTAAGGTATCCTGCACAGACATCTTCAGGTAGATCAGGTTGAATGGGGATCTGTTTCATGATTCCTGCAGCGAAGAGTGTTGAACCTACACTTTTAGGAAGCACCAAGCATTAATTAAGATAATTGGGTAGGTATAAGGGAATGCAAAATGTACATTTTGTATTTATTTAACACGCACTCTCCTTTAATATGATGATATCCACGGTAGTTGGAAGTCAAGTATTTTTTAAAATGTGTCGTTCTCACAAACTCATTGGTGTCCCTATCATGAAACGTCTCTCATTAACTAAGCGCACTGACCTTACATGTGATTTTCCAATGCTCCACTCAAAGGTACTACATTGGCCAGGTAGCGAGTTTTTTTACCTGAAAAATTTTGAATTTTACCGAACCCTTTGCTACAGGCGGAAAAGCTACTAAGTATATATTTTTTATTAACAGTATAAAATGGGGGTGGCCTGTAAAACAAAAATTAAAGGGCGGTCACCGGCACTAGCTAGCGGAAGGTCGTGGATCATATAGAGGGTTGAAATTTTGCAGAAAGGGCTAAATTAATATTTCATATACTACAAAAAAATTGACACTTACCTTTCATAAATATTGTGGCTTAATGACAATTACCAAGGGCGCCAGACAAGTCGAGAATGTCCAAATGTTCGTGCAAAACCTTGTGAGACGTCATCCCAAGGAGGACAATTGTTTCTTTTAATCAATTCTTACCTTTTTGACTACTTATGCACCTTTCATGATCAAAAATAAAAAACTATTGACTTAATCAACGGCAAACAAAAACTATTTAATTAATAGAGCAATAAACGTGAACCTCTTACATTCATTGATTTTAATTTAGAAATTTAATTGAATGGGTGAATATGGAATTATGATAATTTTGTGTTCATAAGTAATTCCCAAACACTTTATATGGAAGAAAACTTATACTATAAATTCTACACCAAATTAATCCTACGGTTTATGGCCAAAACGTCCTAACAAATAAATTAACTAAAAATTGGTCATGCTAACTTAACTATAAAAACTTACTTCTAAAAATCGTCTATTGGTTGATGGCTCGCCTTCCAATGCAGAACAGCTCAAATTGGGGGAGAGAATCTCGCTTGTTGCTCTTGTTACTTGTAATTTTTAAATAATTCAATAGTACACGAACCCGGCAGGATCTTGTTGATAATTTAACTTAACTTGTGCGTCACACGCATCCAAGCTTTTTATTATTTACTTTATATCACTATAAATCCGCGAACATACGGGCATAACCCTCGCGAACTGGAAGAGTTAATTACTCCTTTCCAATTTCACTATTGTGATACTAAGTGCAATATCATATCTGTGATGCCGGAGAACGCTACCCGCGAACTTCTGTGACTACGTTTCTACCTTTTTACAACGGACAACCCCATTGGAATCTCCCGTCTTTTGGCTAAAGCCTTAAGTTATATATTAATCCCTACTCGAACCATTATTTACGTCATATTTCTGTTACCCAATGACTTAACAGAACCTCCCAAAAACAAGATTTCAGAAACCAAAATCCAACCCCTTTCAAGATGAGGATCACGGAAAGCAATTATTTTTCTAAGGGTTTAAATATGTTGTATCTTCTAAGAATTTTTAATTATTGAATTGTGGACCATACCCATTGGTGACAGTTGTCTACCATTAACAAAAGACCGATTAACCCACTTGAGCCGAAATGGATTTAAATACAATGGATGTCTCCAGACTACTTAAAATTACTTGCAATCTTTGAATGAATCAAATTGAAAATAGTTTGGCTATTTATAAAGTTTCGTTTTCTGTAACCCTTGTCAATCAACGAAATTATTAAGAAGATTAAGTTTTCCAACTGAAAATTGCTTTTCTTTGTTTACGTTAAAAGGTACTATGCCATTTAAATTTATCAGATTCATCAATCTATAACCGACATAAGCTTTAAAAGGGTTATTGTATTTGGATTTGCAAGGTAGGACCATTAAATTATGATGACTGCCGCTGGACTTTATAATATTTAAGCCTAAAGCTATTTCTAAACCTGGTCTTTATTATACGGGATGCTAACTAAAATATAAAAGTAATTTATTATGGAATTTTTGCCTATAAGTTATACAAGTTAATGAAATTTAATTAATCAATTAATCTGTTTATAAGTTAACATTTCAAAATAATGTTACACCTTGCTGTTCCAAGCAAGGTAGGAATCTTTAACGTGCGTGACAACACTCACACACGTGACCTCCATTTTACCTCTCATCCGAACGAGGGTGTATTTTTGTGAAAAATGCTTGCCTAACATTTTTCAAGCGGACCGTGTCGGGATTTGAAACCGGGACTTTGGTCGTACTAGTCACACAACATACCACTACGCCACAGAACTGCGTTAAGCACACTGACCACACATTCCTTTTTGCCTGGGAAATGCATGCATGACAAAACACATCCATAAAATTGTAGGTTATTGTCTTATAATACATGGGAACGAGAAATTGCAATATTATCCATGTAAACTTAATTAAAAATGGGGAAAAAGCTTTTCTTTTCGGATTATAAAATTTCCATATTCCTAATATTAAAATGAAAGCTTTATGCAGGCAGAAGCGTAGCAACTTGTTTTTTTAAGAGTTTGTATTTTTTATAAAAAAAACTTTGACAGGTGACATAATAAATTTAACATTGAAAAGTCAATGAATTTTGAAAAAGTATATTGCTAACTATCTTGCACACCCTTCTGTACAGTTGTACATATTTACCACATAACATTGAATTGTATCAACTTTGTTTTTCTACGTAATCATCATCATTTTGTTTTCGACCTTACTTAAGGTCGGTCTGACGCAGCTCTAACTTCTTTTCTATTCTGTGCTAATCTAAAAAGTTCTACATACCCTTCACAACCTAAATTTCTAATAATTTGATTAATATAGCTTGGTCTAGGTCTTCCTATACTCTTCTATCTATTTCTTATCTACCTGGCTCTACATAGATATTAGCAACCTGATGGTTGTTAAAGAACTCCAACATGTTTACATGATTCCCATTTATAAGGAAAAGTGTTAAAGTATATGTTATGGTAAGGCTTAATCAGCGAATCGCTACCACATGCCAGACCGCTAACTAATTGTGAGTTATGTCATGGTGACATTTAGTTAACTGATTTTTATTTGTATTTTTTTTTGTTTTGATTTCAAACTTACATAAGGTCGGTTTAATGCAGCTCTAAATTTCTTTTCTATTCTGAGCTAGTCTAGAAAAGTCTACATATCCTTCACAACCTAAATCTCTAATAATTTGGTTAATATAGCTTTGTCTAGGTCTTCCTACTCTATTTTTATTTGACCTTACTAAATAGTCCCTAATGTCTTAACTGGTGCCTTATCATTCTATCTCTCCTTACCTTTAATTGTTTCTACTTAAAGGGTTCCTCACCTATCTTTCTATAAACTTCCTCATTTGTTACTCTATCTGTCCAACTAATCCCCTATAACACCAAGTTTCAAAAACTTCTATCTTTTTCTTATCCACCTTTTTAATTGTCCAAGTTTTACTACGGTATAATAGAACGCTCCATACGTACGACTTTAAGAAACTTTTTCTATTATCGAAACTAATAACTATTAGTTATTAGTAAGTCTTTCTTTTTTAAAAACATTTTCTAGCTTGAGCTATTCTAACTACTATATCTCATCTGCTACATCCGTCCTTTGCAATTATACTACCTAAATAGCAGAATTCATCTACCTCCTCTAACTCAGTATTACCTATTTTTAGTGTTGGTTTAGAACTATACTGTAACTCACTTGTCATTATCTTTGTCTTTCCCGAGTTAATTCTCATACTATAGTTACTCTGTAGTATCTCATCTAAAATATTTTAAAACTCTCCTAACTCTTTTCTAGACTCTGCTATAATGGCTATATCATCTGCAAAATGTAACATGAAAATGTCTATTTTCTGTCCCTGTACACTAATACTTATCTCTTTTCTCTCTCTAGCTAAGTTTAAAGCTTCCTCAATATAAACATTAAAAATCAAGGAGATAGTATACAGCCCTGTCTAACATCATTTTTAATCTTAGCTTCCTTTTCTATTTCATCAAATCTAATTACTACGCTTTGGTTTTTATATAGACTGTAAATAATTTTTCTATCTTTATGAGATTCTTATTTTTTGCAAAACCTTGAACATAACAATCCAATTCTACGTAATATCTTTTGTATTCGAGTACTGGTTGTTAAGTCATTTGATGATAAAAAGTCTAAATTAACCGATGACTTTACAGTGAACACTTTCAACATTATTTTGAATATCAAGAGCATGCCACTTTGATTTCTTATAGAGCTTTTTCGGTTTTGCTCGCTTTTAATAGTTTCATTATCTCTAGCTTTTTCTGTGACTCTTATATCTACTAACTTTAATTTGAAAATAAGTTTAGTCGAAGTAAGAAAGTTTTCTGTTCAGATTAGTGGTTTTCAGTATTTTTATTTTATTTATTTCAATTTAATTATTTTTATCAAGTGATGGTAATAATAGAGAAACTAAACCAAACATATTACAAATTTGAATGATAAATGTATTCAAAATGTTTTGATGAATACAATGTTAGTTTACTTTTACATTCTGTTCAATAGTTTTAAGTGCTTATATTTTTGGTTTTATAAATATTGTGTCAAACATAAAATTTTTGTTTATTTTTATGGTGCTTGGTGCTCATGTGCAGGATTAATTTATGTTTTTGATTTTTTTGTTGCCTTTTTATTGCAGTGATTTTTTATTTCTGAGTAATTGTTCATTTTTCAATAAAATATTACACAATTTTTTTATAACATCTTTCATCTGTATATGCCTAACTGACCTATGTGAACTTAGCACCCGACTATGCTAAAATTTTTCCATATATGCATTCGATTAAGCTCAGTTTGTACCCGTTTGTACCGCTTTTTATTTCGTTTGTACCTCAAAGGGGTGAAAGTTACAGGGGGTAAAAAATCATCAGCACCCGACTTGGAGATACAGAAATTTTCTAAATGCCATTCGATTAAGCATCGTTTGTACCCGTTTGTACCACCACGTGTTTCGTTTGTACCCTTAAGGGGGTGTTTGTGCCGAATTTTCAAAATAGGAGTAACACATAACTCCGCCATTTTTTGAGATATTTTAAAGCCGCAAACGGTTGCTGTTTCAAAATCGTCTGTACCCGTTTGTACCACCGCCAGTTTCGTTTGTACCCTTAAGAGGGTGTTTGTACCTAATTTTCAAAACGGATAACAGCTAACTCCGCCATTTTTAGAGATATCTTAAATGCGCAAGCGGGTGCTGTTTCGTAATCGTTTGTACCCGTTTGTACCACCACCAGTTTTGTTTGTGCCCTTAATGGGGTGTTTGTACCGAATTTTCAAAATAGGGGTAACACCTAACTCCGCCATTTTTTAAAGATATCTTAAATGCGCTAGCGGGTGCTGTTTCGTTATCGTTTGTATCCGTTTGTGCTGCCGCCAGTTTCGTTTGTACCCTTGCGGGAGTGTTTGTGCCGAATTTTCAAAATAGGGGTAACACCTAACGCTGCCATTTTAAGAGATATCTTAAATGCGCAAGCGGGTGTTTTCGGAATAGTTTGTACCCGATTGTACTGCCGCCAGTTTCGTTTGTACCCGTAAGGAGGTGTTTGTACCGAATTTTCAAAATAGGGGTAATTCCTAACTCCGCCATTTTTTAGATATCTTAAAGCCGCAAGCGGGTGCTGTTTCAGAATCGTTTGAACCCGTTTGTACCACCGCCAGTTTCGTTTGTACCCTTAATGGAGTGTTTCTATCAAATTTTCAAAATAGGGGTAACACCTAACTCCGCCATTTTTAGAGATATCTTAAATCCGCTAGCGGGTGCTGTTTCGGAATTATTTGTACCCGTTTAATCACCGCCAGTTTCGTTTGTACCCTTCAGAGGGTGTTTGTACCGAATTTTAAAAATAGGGGTAACACCTAACTCCGCTATTTTTAGAGATATGTTAAATACGCAAGCGGGTGCTGTTTCGTAATCGTTTGTACCCGCTTGTACTTTCGATTTAAGATATCTCTAAAAATGGCGGAGTTAGGTGTTACCCCTATTTTGAAAAATCGATACAAACACTCCATTAAGGGTACAAACGAAACTGGCGGTGATACAAACGGGCACAAACGATTACGAAAAAGCACCCGCTTGCGCATTTAAGATATCTTTAAAAATGGCGAAGTTAGGAGTTGCCCCTATCTTGAAAATTCGGTACAAACACTCCCGTAAGGGTACAACCGAAACCGGCGGTAGCACAAACGGATACAAACGATTACGAAACAGCACCCGCTTGCGTATTTAACATATCTCTAAAAATAGCGGAGTTAGGTGTTACCCCTATTTTGAAAATTTGGGACAAACACCCTCTAAAAGGTATAAAGGAAACTGGCGGTGGTACAAACGGGTACACACGATTCTGAAACAGCACCCGTTTGCGAATTTAAGATATCTCTCAAAATGGCAGAGTTAGGTGTTACCCCTATTTTGAAAATTCGGCACAAACACCCCCTTAAGGGTACAAACGAAACTGGCGGCAGTACAACCGGGTACAAACAATAACGAAACAGCACCCGCTTGCGCATTTAAGATACCTCTTAAAATGGCGGCGTTAGGTGTTACCCCTATTTTGAAAATTCGGTACAAACACTCCCGTAAAGGTACAAACAAAACTGCGGCAGTACAAACGAGTACAAACGATTCCGAAACAGTGCACACTTGCGGATTTAAAATATCTAAAAATAACGGAATTAAGTGTTGTCCGTATTTTATAAATTCGGTACCAACACCCCCTTAGGGGCACAAACGAAACTAGCTGGGGTACAAACGGGTACAAACGATTTTGAAGTAGCACTCATGTGCGGATTTAAGATATCTCTAAAATAGGCGGAGTTAGGTAGTACAAACGGGGACAAACGATTCCGAAACAGCACCCGCTTGCAGATTCAAGATATCTCTCAAAATTGCGGAGTTAGGTGTTACCCTTATTTTGAAAATTGGGTACAAACTCCCCCTTAAGGGTACAAACGAAACAGCACCCGCTTACGCATTTAAGATATCTTTAAAAATGGCTGCGTTAGGTATTATCCCTATTTTAAAAATTCGGTACAAACTCCTCCTTAAGGGTACAAACGAAACTGGCGGTGGTACAAACGGGTACAAACGATTCAGAAACATCGCTCACTTCTTGCGCATTTAAGATATCTCTAAAAATAACGGAAATAGGTGTTAAACCTAATTTGAAAATTCTGTACAAGCACCCCCTTAGGGTACAAACGAAACTGGCGAGGGTACAAACGGGTACAAACGATTATGAAGCAGCACCCGTTTGCGGATTTTAGATATTTCTAAAAATGGAAGAGTTAGGTGTTACCCCTACCTTGAAAATTTGGTACAAACACCCTTGTAACGATACAAACGAAACTGGTGGAAGTACAACCGGGCACAAACGATTCCGAAACAGCACCCGCTCGCGCATTTAAGATATCTCTAAAAATGGCGGGGTTAGGTGTTACCCCTATTTTGAAAATTCGGCACAAACACTCCATTAAGGGTCAAACGAAACTGGCGGTGGTACAACCTGGTACAAACGATTACGAAACAGCACCTGCTTGCGCATTTAAGATAGCTTTTAAAATGGCGGAGTTAGGTGTTACCCCTATTTTGAAAATTCGGCACAAACACTCCCGTAAGGGTACAAACAAAACCGGCGGTAGTACAAACGGGTACAAACAATTATAAAACAGCATTTGCCTGCGCATTTAGGATATTTCTAAAAATGGTGGAGTTAGCTGTTACCCCTATTTTGAAAATTCGGCACAAACTCCCTCTTAATGGTACAAACGAAACTGATGGTGGCACAAACGGGCACAAACGATTCTGAAACAGCACCCGCTTGCGGCTTTAAAATATCTCAAAAAATGGCGAAGTTAGGTGTTACCCCTATTTTGAAAATTCGGCACAAACACCCCCATAAGGGTACAAACGAAACAGGCGGTGGTACAAACGGGTACAAACGATGCTTAATCGAATGGCATTTAGAAAATTTTTGTAGCTCCAAGTCGGGTGCTGATGATTTTTTACCCCCCTGTAACTTTCACCCCTTTGAGGTAAAAATGAAATAAAAGGCGGCACAAACGGGTACAAACTGAGCTTAACCGAATGCATATATGGAAAAAAATTTTAGCATAGTCGGGTGCTAAGTTTACATAGGTGCCTAACTGGCCTTTTTAACTTAGCTTTTTGGAATTGTGCCCATTGCATTATCTGCTTGTCCTAGGATCATTTGAATTTTATATGTTCTTAAATTTTTTTTTCAAATTCTCTACACAGATTATCCTAGTATGTCAACAAGCTGGGAATGCCAGCTAATGGAGGTTCGTGATCTTAATGTGTATGCTCATTCGCAATACGACCAGATCTTGAAGCATATATAGTGTTCAGCGCGGGGGGTCTTATAAATTTGTATATCGACTTACCTCCGCGGTTTTTTGTTGTTTTAAGATGTAGTTCCATACTCTTCAGCTAAGTGGACTGTATTCGAAATTATAGTACGTGTTACTTTGCACTAGCACTGTGTTTTTTAGGGGTTTATCGATAAAGTCGGCGGCACTATTGACAAACTCACGTTACCGAACGAAGAACCGACTGTTCTGCTTCGATATCGATGAGAGAGTGTTTGTTCACTACTCCTTTTTCAACTTATTTACACATGCACAAGGAATTTTTACGACAGGATATAAGGGAACAAGGGATGACAGTTTTACTATTTGATTTACAACACAAATTTAAAATAACTTAAAATTAACCACGTGAACGTGCGACAAACAAACCGAACATATAGCAATACCATTTTCTCAAACCAGTTGCTCGATTTGCAAATAGGCGTTTTAGCTAGTGCAGGATTTGCATAACACGTTAACCAATTCACCAGGTCCTTCAACCATTATTGTGCAGTCTACAAAATAGTTCAAGATCAAAGTTCTGCAGTTTTAAACTATTCGTTTGCATTTTGAAAATGATATTGATGCTGAAATTTCAGAAGACATCGAATTTTTTCATTCACGATATCGATTGTAACCTGTTGCGGTTAAAATTGAAACTTAAAAATCTGTAAATACTAAGTGGGATAGTTCCACAAGACCATTTATTCAAATCAACAAATCGGCGAAATTGTAAGATTCATTCAAATTTAAATATTAACCTAAAATGAATTATACATTTACTGCTTTTTTGTTACAAATTGCCCACAAACACATTAACATTTTCTAAGGATTTTTGTAGGTTACTTTAAACACTAAGTTTTTTTCTGCAAATTTTTAGTCCAGCAGTTGTGAACCTTTTTATATGCACATACCAAATATTACAGTTATTTTTTTTGTTCAACCTTTGGTATGCCAGGAAATTCTTTATAGAAAATAAAAGTAAATACTTAATTGTTATAAAATTTTAGACTTAAAAATTCACAAAATAATTGTTACAACACTTTTTTTCTTTATACTATTTATAACTGTGATTAATGAGATTTTTGTTGTACTTTGAATGTCAAATATTGTATATTGGGTTCATAAGTTACAACTTTAAGCATACGGCACTGGATTCATCAGTCGGCTTATTTCCATAACTATCTTTTATAAAATTTATTTTGGAAAATGACTCGCAAGCGTAGACATCGAGGAGAAAATATACTGTACAACAGTTGCTAGTTTTAAACAGTTATCGATTTTGGAAATGTCATTCCAAGTTCTTATTTCAAATTCTGCGTTCTTTTTAATTGTTTCTAATAACCGATTATTTTCAATTGCTTCCAACACCTTTCCTAAATCGGCAAATTTTTGTTTTCGTATGGAACTAAACTGAAAATCAATTAGTTGCATTATATAATACAGTAAAAACCTAGAACTGAACGACAAATTGGTTTGGTAAATAAATTTGAGAATGACATTTTCATTTCTAAGCATACTACGAGCGAACACCGTCAGTGTTGTTGACAAAATTTTTGGTTTTAAATCGGTTACTTTTTCCATAAATGCATTTACAACTACATTGCAAGTTCCACTCCTTTTGTTGTTGATAACGTTGTTATACTAATTAATTCCTCTTTAATATAATCATCAACACAATAACAAATGAAAATGGCTAAACAAGTTGATCTAATTTGCTACGTATCTACACGTAGCCGAAAAAAATGTAGAAATGCCCGGCTAACTACCAAACGCGGAGAGCGATGGGATTCACATAAATACCAAAAAGCACATCGCCAATGATTTTCTATTAACAACAACAATAAATAAAAGATTCTATACAAACAAGCAATTGAAATAAATTAAGTTACTATTTAAAAGCAAGCAATTATATTATACGGACAATTTAGTAATTTAGATACGAAGTGCGCATCTCGTATTTTATATAAAAAAACTAATCAGTAAAGAAAATAAAGATGTGCATTTTTTTGACAAGCATGTTTAAAAATGGTACATCGCACCTGTAGAGCGATTCAAATATCGATTCGCGGCAACAAACAATAGTCCTACAGTTTCACGTTTCTTGTCACTCCCTTGATATACACAAAAAAAACAAGTTATATACCTGCACGTGTCGGGATACTTAGCTTGCACGCCATCGGAATTGAATCAGCACAGCATCGCCACGGTTGTCGGAATCCATTTACCCGGTTACCATAACGGCACCAGCGATCTCCAGGTAAAAACAGTTGGTCTGTTACAAAGAACGGTCGGGTCTACTTAAAAAACCAATTTGGCCCACAGTTAACAGCTAAAAAGAGAATCCTATTAGGATGGGTAAGCGTAAAAGAACTTATCGATGCACCCAAGACACCCCCTAGTTGTCGAACAAAAAAATGTGCATCGCTGTTGAAGTACTAGGACGAGTAATGTAGAAAAATACCTCAACGTGCAAGCTGCAGAATCAAATTAAAATTTCGTTTAATAACAAGAAATCCTTCAATCCTCGCGTTATCAAAGATGATTAGAAACTCGTAACACGCTTATCAAATAATAATATGATCCATTATTTTGACGAATCTTTCAGTCATAACAGTATAAGAATTTAATTGTACGCTATAGTAATGTGTAGCAAGCTAATGGACACCGAAAACAAGGTACCGACTATATAAATTATAGAGTAAAGTAAACTTTTCGTTTTAAAGTAAATAGATTTAAGTTGAAAATTATTAGAAAGCGTATTTATTGTAGGAATGTTTAATATACCCGGTGTTGTTGGAGGATTTGAGCAGAATGTACATAAATGAAATACCAAAAAGGGATAGATTTTAACTGACCGTCATATAGTAAACGTAACAAATTATATCAGTACTTTCATCAAGGCAGAGACAAAATCTGAAGAGATTTTACTATTTTTGCTGGTAAGTTATATTTTTAACCATGTCCAAAATTCCTGTCTTTCACTGTTCCTAACCAAAGGCATATCCTTTATTCTCCAATTAATCTTTTTCTTGTTTTAAAAGTATTCAAAGAAAACAGATGCACGTTTCAACCATGCTTACTTCACATATTCTCTGTCCACTAAAAGGTTTTTTGCCTTTAGCGATTACATTGGAGACAACAAAATTTGAAGCGGTTATATTTGAAGACCGCTGGTAAATTTTATTAATGATGTCGACTGCATATTCTTATTTTTAATTGCCTGGGCAATAAATGGCATTTGTACTTCCCTGTGTTTTCTCGGTGATCAAAATATGATTTGCCTCATAATGCCATTTTATTGAGTGTGTCCTGTATGCAACTTTTCTGGAACATAAAACACATTGCTTTATTGTATTTCCTTTAATAATCATCCCATACTCCAGGGTCCATCAACTTTGGAGGTCTTTGCTGCTTGTTTTTAGTAGTAAACAGTCTTTGTTTTTATTTTCACTAGCCATGTTGGGCAGTACTACAACAAACTTACAAAAAATGTAACGAAAATATTTCTTTAAATATTTTTTAAATCTTCAGTTACAAAGCAATAGTAATACACATTGCATAGGAACAGCATAACATCTACCTGTTCTTTAGCGTGTGTATTCTTAAAAGTTGTCCTTTAGTTTGTTTTCGACAATCAGCCTTATAATTGCTCAAAAGTTTTGTAACAATGCATTTAATACATATGCACGAGATAACCACAAGGTATCTGACAATCTTTTCGCAGTGTCCAAACTAGAGAAGGCAGTAGTAAGAAGATGCCACCGATAGGTAGAAACAAAAAAATGTTTATAGGTTCTCAACATGCAAGAAAATCACCGCTTCTTTACAATGTTTAGCGGAAGATTTTCCAACCAAATTGAGTGAGTGTGCATAACAAGGAATGCATTCTACACACTTACATGCATGCTTGTGCACCACGATACGTTCCACTCATGTTGCTGGCATCGTAAGCTTTACTGCTGAAGGTTTTTATACAAATGTCATTTTCTTTTAAAAAGTCTAACAAACTTTACATGAGCTACCTCTGCACTGTGACCTTCCACGTACAAAAAACCTGAAAAATCTTTCAATTGGCCCTGATCGTAAAATGTGATGAATAATTAAACTTAATTGCTCAATATGAAACATATCAAAAGTATCCAAGGAAATATAAAAATATTTGCATGCCTTCTCTTCATGAATAATATGTTTTAGCATATAGGAACCAATCAGATTAGTGAATTCGTTACATATTGTTATAGATAAGTATGACCAGTGATGGTAAATTTCCGAGAATTTATAATTTGGAAATATTCCCGGAAATATTTTTTGGACAGTTTCCATATTGAGAATTTGTAAAGGAATTTTTAATTTGGGTTATTGCAAATTTATAGCAGCTTCTGCAAAAATGATATATCACAAAAACTATCAATAAATATAATTCAAGAAAATCAAAAGTTATTTTGTGACATTATCATCCATCGATTTCTCATCCATATCAATTTTATTGTCTTTTTACTTGAGTCACAAATGTATTTTCAATGTTCTCTTTGGCTTCTTCACTGTTAGATTCGTCTGCTTCAGTGTTCGATTTTGATCCATTGGAAGATACACCTATATTATTCCCACTCGTTTTTGTTTCAATCTCCATTTCAATTTTCATCTTTTTCGGCAGTGGCAGTAGCAGTGACAATGCCATTGCTGGTGAACACAGATCTTTCTCTGAATCTGCATGCAGGTCTTTTAACAATTACCAGTTTGCGAAATATATGTTAGCTTTTGACATACGTGAACCTGGTACCCGATTTTTATAAACGAATTTTTTACACGGAAAAAGTTAGCATTATGTTTGTAGTTGTTTGTAGGAATAATAATTTATTTTGTAATTCAATTTATTAAAAATTAGAGAAACTAAAAAATGACTCACACCCGACATTTGGATATTTCAAATCTACTTGCGCAGCCTGCTTTAGAATCAATAATAGTTGTTTGGCATGAGTTTGCTTTTGTTTGTAGGAGAACCGTTTAACAGTTATAAACATTTCAAAAATCGACAAGAACAAACTTTCTCAATTTTTAAGGTTTTTTAAATTCAACTTGTTATAACCCCATCGTTGCGCGTTTAGAGCCACTACCACAGTTGGCAACATTGATACTATCCACGTTCACATTATTGCACAACAAAGATATTATGACATAAATGCGTGTCAAATTGTATCACATGCCAAATACGTTTACAATGATACAAGTTGCACCTTAAAAAGATAAAAAGTACACACTTAAAAATGTGGAACGCTTCACGATTTTGCGTGCCATCCTTGCACAGGGGCCATGCTAATCTCCGGGTATCTTGTTTGGGTGTTGTTTGGTGTGGGTTACGTCATGCCCTCGTTGAAACCAGATTTAAAGTCTTCCCTCTTCTTCTGTTTGTAGGCAGGACGAAGGAACAACCAGGTAAGGAACGCTAAACCAAGATAAATAAGAAACCTACATTCTGAAAGAGAAAAGACAAAAAAACGACACAGGCAAACGTCACCGTTCGATGTCTCGTTGGCTAATAATAATCTTTCGTGTCCAAACCGCATACTTACCCATCACTCCGCGTCTGCGCATTCTTTTGCGCCCACGCAACTCTCCCAAATGACGGAAATGAACAAGTCTATTTTAAAAATAATGGCGGGAATTCACACACAAATTTAAAAGTGTACATCTCCAAATTTGGAATGTAACAAACTCTTCCTGTTGAATCAAAATTGATTGCAATTGTTTCTAGAGATTGTGCTTTCGTTTGTAGTTCAACTGTTCAATAATTATAAACACGTAAAAAATTACCAAGAACAAACCTTGTCCCTTTTAAAGATTTTTCAAATCTGCTTCTTCCAGGTAATTCAGAATCGTTTCTAGTTGTTTTTAGCGATTTTGTTTTCGTTTGTAGTTGAACCATTCAATAGTTACAAACATTTAAAAAATTGCCAAGAACAAACTTTCTTAATTTTTAGATTTTTCAAATCCTCTTCTTCCGTGTGATTCGGGATCTTTTGTAGTGATTTTGCTTTCGTTTGTGGTTGCACCGTTCAATAGTTATAAACATTTTAAAAAATCGACAAGAACAAACTTTGTCACTTTAAAAGATTTTACAAATCGGCTTCTTGTTGTAACTCAAAATCGTTTGTAGTTGTTTCCAGGGATTTTTTTAAATGTTTATAACTGTTGAACGGTTCAACTACAAACGAAATTAAAATTGCTAGAAACAACTACAAACGATTCTGAATCACGTGAAAAAGATGACATTAAAATTTTAAAAATTGAGAAAGTTTGTTCTTGGTGATTTTTTTAAATGTTTATAACTATTAAACGGTTCAACTACAAACAAAAGCAAAATTACTAGAAACAACTACAAACGATTCCGAACGAAGCGGAATTAAAAAATCTTAAAAATTAAGAAAGTGCGTTCTTGACGATTTTTTAAATGTTTATAACTTTTAAACGGTTCAACTACAACGAAAACATACCCACTACAAAGAACTAAAACGATTCTAAAGCATTGGATTTGAGATATTCCAATGTCAGGTGTGTCATTTTTTTTAAATTTCTTTAGTTTATAATGGATTGAACTACAAACAAAATTATTGTTAATACAAACAACTACAAACGTAATGCTAACTTTGCCATGTAAAAAAATCATTTATAAAAAGTCTCGTAGGTTAACTTTTGTGCTCGATTACTAATTAATCTATTTCGCTTTTTAGAATGAATCCAGCTAAAGCAGCTAATTGAACATTCAGTTGCCGCAGACGTAATTGGAGCAGATAAAATTCTACTTAAAACAGTACTTAATTGCTAGGAACCACACATTCTATTCCATCATGTAAGCGGCGATAATTTATCTGCAGATTTCTATAAGAAAGGTTTTTCCCACATACCACAACTCTTAGGAGGGTAGTTCGCTAGTTCTAGCATAATTTGAACACTGGGTACATACAGAATCTATCAATTCAATTTCATCGATAATCTCGTCCTCTGTTTATCTGTGACCTTAAGAAGATGGATTGAGGATGTCAGCTGTGTAGTGAATGGCTGTCAAACAACTTTTTTCTTTCAATAGCGATTGTGTAGGTGAACGTGTAAATTTTGACATGTCTATAAATACTTTACAAGCTCTATGTATGATTGGTTCGTCAGTTTCTAATTGTACTGTCCATTGGCAAATGGATTTTGATAACTTATGCTAAATAGTAACTCTTGCCCAAAACACACCATCATATTGTTAGCGCTGGGCTATAAAATAATTCAGTTTCAAAAGTAACCACTATTTCTGACTTTTATTAATAATCGTATCAGAACGGAACATTTAATAATAATAGTTTTATAATGAAAATAACTCAAAATTTGTAAAATACAATTAAGGTAGCTTTGCGAGCCAGGCTAGCGGACCTCATAACTACGACTGCACGAATGCCTCAGCGTACTTGTTGTCCCACCAGACAGGAAGCGACCTTGAGTGTCATTGCGTGTGCTGCTTTGTTATCGGCCTCGTCAGTATTTTTTACATCAACAGGGTTGAGCGCTAACATGGCCAGACTGACAGGTGACCCGTCCTCGGGGCACAATTCGCCTGAGGTTGACCCTGTAACAGTATCAGCAACATAGAAATCAATAAGCACCAAGCGCCACACGTTGGAGATTGTATACCCTCGATCAATAATCAAACTACATCTTATGTTAGTAAATGTACACAACACTGGTTGACTGGTGTACACTAACTTGAAGTATTTATTTAATCACAGAGTATCAACTCTTTTTTTTGTAACTCATTACTCTCGAATTAAAATAACAACGTATTCGATAGTAATCGTGAAGAGACACCAATATAAAGATTTTCATTTTGTCTTAACAAAAAAAAAATTCAAAATGTAGTTGTGGGAGTATGCAGACCCCAATACCACCAGAACAAATACTTTGTCTTGATAAATACAAAAATTAATATTTTGCAGATATTATGGGAGTATGCTGACCCCATAACCATCAAGACATACACTTTATCTTGATAAATGCAAAAATTAATATTTTAATACCACCACTTACTAGTAATTACCTGCTACGGCTTCATCTCCCTCAAGAAGGGTTAGCAAATCATCTAACTCAGTTGCCAAGGACCAATCTGCAGGCCACATTTGCAATTGCTCCTTCGCAGCCTTAACAATATTTTTCTTACGGATACCAACTCGTTTTAGCTCATAGCGGCCTTATTTTGTAACGTTCATAATTTGATACGGCCCCAAAAACTCATAATTAGTCTTACTAGCGTGCAACTTACTCGCACGATGCAACAGCACAAAATCGTCCACAGAAAATTTAACAGCGTTATGTCATTTCTTATTTAATTCAATCAAATCTTTTTCTGAAAGTTTTAAACGGTCTACTATTTGTTTTCTATCTAACTCCATGTTTCTAGCAGTTGATAAATCTGATGACAAATCATTCAATGCAGCTTATATCAACGGCGTGGTAGTGTTGATGCCAATCAACGCTTGCAATGGTGTGCTATTTATCGACTTTTGTAAAGTGGTATTTAAGATTAGCTGTATTTTCCATAACCCACTCGGCTATTCACTTTTAAGTCGAGTTTCGATTCTAGTTAAATTCATGATAGTGTGCATATAATGCTCTGCTTGTCCGTTGGATCTATGCACATCAGCTGTTATAAAATGGTAGTCAATTTGCCACTCATCAAGAAATTTACAAATGGAAAGGTTATGAAAATTTGTACCACTGTCCATGACTATTACTTTAGGGGTACCAAAGCAAGAAATAAACTTCTGTAATGCATATTGGCTTTCATCAGCGTGAGCTGTTTTTAGTGGAATTAAATTGCAATACTTTGTAAAAGCATCCACAATCACTAACACATATTTATATTTATCGCTACTAACAGGCAAAGGACCTAAACAATCAACATATACAGTATGAATAAGTGTAATAGGTTTTGTTGGTAACAGTATCGAACCTTGTAATGGCCCTGTTCTAGTTTTCTTAATGGCACATATCAAACAATGATTAATGTATTTCGTAACAAAACTCTGAAGACCAGGAAACCAAAAGTGCTCCAGAATAGAACTAATAGTCTTAACAATGCCAACATGACATTGCTCATCATGGAATAGGCGCAACAAGCCTAATCTACTTTGCTGCGGAACATAGTAACAAAATTTTTAGTATTTTCGGTAGAATATCCTATGCGACAGAGAAGACCGTCTTTTTCTGCATATTGCTTGGAGTCTAAGTTGTCTTCGTGCAAATCAGTTATTAGTTTTTCAACTTCTTTACTACCTTTCTGCTCAATATGCAACCAAGAATCTAATTTTGAGACGCGCGACACATTAACTGGATTGCAGCTTAGGTAATCGGCATGGCTTAGACTAGAACCCTTACGATAGACAATTTCACCAACGAGCAATTCTCGGTACTAAGTCTCTTTTATTCACCGTAGCCTTCACGGAATTGCAATCGGTAACAATAATAAATTTCACACCTATTAAATAAATTCGAAAATGCTTTAAGGAATTCACTATTGCCAACGTTTCCAACTCGTAGGAATGGTATTTTGTCTTAATCGTAGTGGTATGCTTACTATAATATTCGACCACTCTGTTTTGCCCATCATGTTTCTGAAACAATATTCCTGCAAAACCTAATGCACTAGCATCCGTATGCAGTTCTGTTGGTAAATCAGGATCGAAAATTACAAGAAGGGGTGCAGAAGTAATGCACGAAATAACATAATTTTTCGCCTCTTCGTGTTCATTAGTCCATACAAAGGGAACATTATTTTTGATCAATCGGGTTATGCACGCTGTTTTAGAAGCAAAATCATGCACAATTTTTTGGAAATACCCGGCCAAACCCATGAACTGCCTTACTTGTTTTGCATTACATGGTGACTTAACTTGTGTTAAAGCTTTAACCTTCGAATTCCTGGCCTGACGCCTTCATGAGATATTTCTCTACCAAGAAATTCAAGTTTGGGCTGAAGAAAAGCGCATTTCGAAATATTCAAAGAAAAGCCGGATCTTTGTAAACACTTTAAGACTAACTGAGGACGTTCCAAACCTTCTTCAACAGTTTCTGACGGGATTAGTACGTCATCAACATAAACGACTACGAACGTATATTTCAAATCACCTAGTGCGTTGTTAATAGCTCTCTGAAAAACTGGCGGGGAATTTGCAAGTCCAAAAGCGACTCTTAAAAATTCATAGTGCCCATCAGGCGTTACAAATGCAGTTTTATTAATTGAATCTGGGTGAATTGGTATCTGATAAAAACCAGAAGCCATATCGAGCGACGTAAAGAATTTTTCCTTACCTACTCGATCCAACTGGTCATCGATACGAGGAAGAGGATATTTATCTTTAATAGTGTGAGCATTTAGTTCCCTGTAATCTACACACATACGATAAGATGAATCTTTCTTTTTTACTAATAAAATAGGGCTAGCGTAAGCTGAACTACTCTCTCATGATGCCATTCGAGAGTAAATCACTGATAATTTTGCGCACTTCGGCGTGTTCACTCGCGGCAAGCCGATAGGGATGTCGATTTACAACAAAATTGTTGATCAGCTTAATTTCTAAGTAAGCATTATTAACAGCAGGAACAGCTGAACCCGTAGCAATAATATCAGAAAAGCTTCGTAGTACCATTTCAATTTGTTCGAGGAACTCTGAAGGGACATTTATTTGGTTACCAATATCGTAAGCAATTCTTAAAATACCAGGTAGTTGACGATTTATAATAAGTGTATCTGTATAATCAGTCACCGCTGCCAGGGTCATGTCTGTAAACAAGTTACATCCAATAATAACATCGTAATCTAAACTACAACTAAGCACCAAAATAAAATCCAACTTTGTGTGATTTCCCGTAATTTCTACATCTGCTTCAAATTTATACTTTGAGATAATATTACCAGCTATACCTTTCAGAACAAATTATGTGAAATAATTTTATGGGCAAATCTTTCAGTAAATTTATCAGATATAAGTGAGACTTCAGCACCAGTATCAACGAGCCCCATATAGATTTGATTATCGATTTTAACCTTGACTGGAATAGACCTATCAAAGGAAACAAAATTAACGTTTTGTCTTTTATCAATCGATTCCTTTAGAAAGCAATTTTCAATCATGTGACCTGTCTTATAACAAAAATTACACTTGTTATTCTTTATTTGTGGTAAATCGGAAACACAATTGTTTTTATTATTTACCACACCATTTGACGATGAGCAATGAGGTTTATTTTTGTGAGTAATAGCACGGCAATTACGTTGAACATGTCCCGAACGATTACATTTAAAACATCTGATATTATTAGACATTGCAGTTTTATCTAATCGTGGTCTTTTAGCAATTTGAGAGTCATTAACCTTATGCACAAAAATACTAGGTTTAATAACACCATTGAAATAAGATCAATAATTTTAGTGAAATCGTGCATTTTTACTGCTTCTCGTACATTAGGATCTTGAATACCGTAAGTGACTAATTCAATTAAATCTGTAATTTCCCAATTAGCCTGTAGATTTTTCAATAACGCTAGCTTTTTATGAGCGTAACTTACATACGTATTACACATTGAACTATCAAATGTAGCAGCTTCATAAAGCAAGCGTCCTAAAATTTTTCTACACGGGAAAGACTCTAAAAATTCGTACTTAAAAGTCTCCCAATTTTTTACATCAGGCACCCAGTTATCAAACCAATTTTTTTGCATCACCTGTCGGAAATCACCTTATTCTAGTTAATACCTGTATATCAGACCACTCAAATTCGTTTTTAATTGTTTCGACTTGCGCGATCCAAGAATTCCCATCGTCTACGTCAGGTTTAAACAATGGCAGGTCTATCTGTTCCGGCACTGTCTTGGCCTTCGCAATATGACCCAGCAGTTATTTGAGGGCAACGAATGATCCCACATCGGATTCCTGCGTGGACATGCTTGGAAAGTTACGAATAACAAGGACCTAAAACAGATTTTAAACACAATTATTGTTTGTGAACGTGAGCAGATCCCACTTCTGATGTTAGCGCTGGGCTATAAAATAATTCAGTTTCAAAAGTAACCACTATTTCTGACTTTTATTAATAATCGTATCAGAACGGAACATTTAGTAATAATGCTTTTATAATGAAAATAACTCAAAACTCGTAAAATACAATTAAGGTAGCTTTGCGAGCCAGGCTAGCGGACCTCATAACTATGACTGCACGAATGCCTCAGCATACTTGTTGTCCCACCAGACAGGAAGCGACTTTGAGTGGCGTTGCGTGCGCTGCTTCGTTAGCGGCCTCATTGGTATTTTCTACATCAACAGGGTTGAGCGCTAACAATATAGAAGAGTTTGCTTTAATATTTTTTCTAGTATTTCACATGTTTCTTTATCTACAGCCAAACATTTTAATGAAAACTTACATAAAAGTATTTTTTTTTAATGTTGCGGTAACTACTCCATTTGGTTGTACATGAAAGCTTAAGAAAGGTATTCTACTTTCCCCTTTTTTAATTTTTCTATTCTAGCACCAAGTATGTGTGATGTTTTTATTAATGGTTCATTATTATCAGGTCTTCAGTCCTGGAACTGGTTAGACGCGTATCCTCATTGTTTCCTATTCTGAACTAACCTACAAATTTCCCTGAAACTTTTTGCACAGCCTGCATCTTGATTCATAAATTTCACCATGCATCTTAACATGTTCGCTGCGAATGCAGCACATGTGCGTCATTACTAATGCTACCAATATGCGTCTGATGCACATGTGCGGCATTAGAACAGGATCGTTTAAAGCCTCAGTGTGAGTTTAGTACTCGATAAGTGGAGTTCGTTTTGTGGTAGCATATAGCTGACACCTTATACAAAACGAGATTTACACGCCGTTTTTGTGTTTTTTTTAATTATTCAATTTAATGTGAGATTTCGTTATGAGTGATAAAAAAGCAGGTCCTTCTCGCCCCAAACGGCAAAGAACATTTAAAACCTCAAAAAATTAACTTGCGAAGAGTTGGAGAGCTTGTTATATGAAGATTTTAATGATGACGAATATTTAGTAGACGCAGACAGTTCATCCGGTGATTCTGAGGAAAGCAATGAAGGTATCTACTTGAATATTTATTATTTTTCTATTATTCAATATTATATTTAGATTTGATTTGAAATTATGTTTAGGATAGTTATGAAATTTTATTCCAATTTGTTTTTAGAAATTGCTGTTGAGCCAGCTGCTGTTCCCATTGTTGTTGGTAACAAGGAAAATAATGGCGGAATAGCTGCAAACGTGTGGGAAGATGAACCAAATAATATGAAACAGCTTCAATTTATCAATCAAGGGCTATTAAGTAGTAACACCAGAAAGCAATTTACCTCCCGAGTTCTTCATCTAATTGCAGACGACGACTTCTATAACTTAGTAGTAGAAGAAGCTAATAAATACACCGTTGAAGTTTTTTGTCAGGAATATCTGAAAAATCTAGAATCACAAGATGGACACCTCTAACTGTTGCAGAATTACGAATATTTTTAGGTCTTCTGCTACACATGGGCACAATAAAATTAAATAGAATTCAAGATTACTGGAAAACAGATCATTTATTTAATTTACAGTGGTTTTCAGAGCATATGGGTAGAGATCGTTTCTTGCTTATTCTTCGCTGTTTACACTTTTATAGTGAAAATTTACAGTGAACGACATAGAATTGGCAAGATTAGACCCATAGCAGAAATTTTCAAGAAAATGCTAGAAATTTATCAGCCAGGAAAAAATTTGTCGTTAGACGAATCAGTGTATTATGGCGTGGATGTCCCATTTTTAGACAGTTTATAAAAGTAAATGTCACCAATACGGCATAAAATTGTACATGCTAACTGAACCTGATGGACTTATACTAAATGTCATTATTTACACTGGAGCATTAGATGCAATTGGTGGCAGAGGCCATGCAAAGAAGGTTGTGCTACATCTGATGAAAGATCGACTACATTGTGGTCATTTCTTGTATATGGACAATTTTTACAATAGTTTCGAATTAGCATAAGAATTAATAAAGAATAAAACTTACTGTACAGGAACTTTGAGGTCAGATAGGAAGGGAAATCCTAAAGACATCGTGTCTATGAAACTTAAAAAAGGATAGACGAAGGGTAAATTCTTCGATGGTATAATGATAGGAAAGTGGAGAGATAAGAGAGATGTTTATATATATATATATATATATATATATATATATATATATATATATATATATATATATACATCAACGGAGTTTGAAAATGATATGGCAGAATATAAGAACAAGAGAGGCCTTGAAAAGATCAAACCCTTGTCTATACTAAAACACAACGAGAATATGATTGGAGTTGATAGGCAAGGCCAAATGATGACTTTTACCCTTATGATAGGAAAACATTACGATGGTATAAGAAAATTGGTGTACATTTTGTGCAACTGATGTTGTTGAATACCTACTTTTTATTCAAGAGAACCCCAGGAAACAAAACGACTTCAGACTAACCGTAGTGGAAGATCTTCTGAAAACGCACACAAAAGGAAAAACCAAAACGAACTTTCAAATCAAACATGGCTGAGCAAATTTCTGAAAAAATTCCTGACACAGACGAAAAAACAAAAAACGCAAAAGATGGCGAAACTGTTCTGAAAATAAAATCAGGAAAGATACAATATATTATTGTAAACAGTGCCCAGAAAAACCAGGTCTTTGTTTAGGAGACTGTTTTAAGTTGCCATAAGAAATAAATTTTGTTTTTTTTTTGTATTTTTATAGTGTTTTGCTAGTAACCTAACAAATTAATCGAATTTTTTATATTTTTCTCTTTTTAGAAACATTATTTTATGTTACATACCTTATAACTTTCGTCTTTTTTTATGTGTTGCGTTATATATGTTTTCTAAATAAATATTTGATTATTAATATTCTCCTTTTCCAAAACAAGTTACAAAATTGCTAAAAAATCAATGACTCGCATTCATGTTGAACAACACACGGTTATAACTTGCTTCCTATATGCTGACGATGCAAATGTGCGTCAATATCATAAAATTATCAAAACTGTTTTCATGTGTTGTAACTACCCAAATAATACACCCTTCAAACTAAAAAGCATATTATTTTTGCAAATAATAAGTCAGCTATGCAGTACACTACACACTCAAAAGCAGCATTGAACGTGTTAATGGGCTTATGTGTTAATACTGATTTTGTAATAGAAAAATCCTTTTTGTCATTGACGGCATTGTCGGCAATTAAGACGAAAAAAATTTCATGATTGTACTGTTAACACTTTGTCAATTTCACTAACTAAATATTCTCCTGTATGGTGATTATCCCTTGTATTAATAAATTTGACAAGCACAGGTTTTGAAGTAGTAATAAAAAAATTTAAAAACCATTTCGTATATTACTCCACCTATCTAACTGCAAATTTTGATTTTTTTAATTTGTCCAACAAATTTTTAACAGTGCTATACTCCTTATCTACTTGCGTAGTTGAGAGTTGCCATCTATTTGGTAGTTTATATGGTGGACATAATCTTTTTAACACTAACCTAAAGTGCTCGCAATTTCTAAATAGACCTTGTCATCCGCGACGTCACACAAGTACTAACTATTTATGTTGTTGTTTGTCAACTTAATATCGTACCATATTTATGTTATAGTTTTGGTTTGAATAATATCAATTTACGACGTTGCCAATAATTTTAAAGCCAAATATTAAATGTTGACGTTTAAATTTTAGGTTATGCCATTCCTTGTTTAGTTGGTGTCAATGACTTCGTTAATTTTTCTGTTTTTATACATTCATATTTGGCGGGTTTTTTTCTTCAAACAGTTTTTTTCAGAACTCATATTAGTATTACTCTAATCACGATAAGCGAGATTGATTTAGACCCAAAACTAAGCTATTTGTTGCTAGTTGGATCACCATTATAGGTTGTATGAAAATCGTTTGTATTCATTTTCCAGTTAAACTTATAGTGCAACATTGTTATATCCCCGTAAACGAGGTACACGAGCCACTGATGACAGTTGGTAGCGATATTAGATAAAGTAAAGATTGACGCGCAAATTATAGATGACGTCACACAATATGCAATTTATTGCAACATAATTACACGAATTTTAAAGGAAATAAATTTAAAGAAAACCCCAAAAGGGGCACTCACGTGAACATGTAGAGCTTCCTTCAGGATTACTCCATGATGGTTGCCGGCTGCTTTGACTAATCTTTCTCGGGTGTGGGAATTCTTGAGCCTGGTTGAATCCAAATTCGATTGTCTTCTTCCTATGTAGAGGGGTGACAGGAATGGATATCAGAAACGATAATCAAAAAAAGGCAAATAGGGACCTACATAACAAAAAGATACGGTAAGACACCAGACCAACTACCCTTCTTCACATCTCGGAGGCTAGTTCTTGACGCCGTATCCGGAAATCCCCCACTATCCTCCTTCGTCCACACGCGTCGGCGCGAATCTCGCGCAACGCACTATCTGAAGTGACGGAAATACGCACACGTCCTTTTAAATTTATGGCGCGAAATTCTCACATTAAAACTTAATTAAGAATGTTTAGTGCCGATTTTTCGGCACGTAACAATCGCGACAAAGCCATAAAAGAAAAACTTAAAAAAGGAAAATGACTGTTAGCACAGTAACATCTTAAAATCTAAATCCTAACTACCCTACATAAATCCTAACTTAAATCCTACAAAATGTTTATTTGAGGCGCCACCTGGTTTTTCCGACCGATAACACGTCTTCCGGATTACCAGGAAACGGAAAAGTGCACACACGAGTCTTTGGTGCGCAGTTATAATCGACAGCACAAATTTGTCGGGGAGCATGAAACACTACTTAACCTAAAACAAATGCGACCATTCGCCTAACCTATATACTAAACTAAAGCTAACATTACAGTTTCCTAAATGTAGACGCACAGGAGCGTTGCATCTAGACTGTTTTTTCGTTGGCAAAAAAAATGCCCAAATTTAAAAATGTTCAAAAGAGTGAGTTACTCTACACTCTAGCAAATTTTTAATTACTGGTACTCTGGTTTAATAAACAATACACATCAAAACTTGTCCATGACATGATTGTGAATCAACAAATTTACCAAAAGTACCACCTTACTAATTCCTCACATTGCTAACCTAACAAATTACATTTCTACCATCAGGTTAGCTTTTTCACTTAACATTCAAAAAAAATAATTCCCACGTCTGGTCATAAATACCAAACGTTTGGAAGATAAAAAGATAAAACAAAATCTCAATTTATTATCGAAGATAATAGATAGGATAACGATATTGAGCTTAACTTATTATCCAAGGTAATAGGTAAGATAACGATATTAACTTTAGTTATTATTAGAGATAAAAGGTAAGATAACGATATTAAACTAAAGTTATTATCCAAGATAATAAATAAGGTAAAGATATTAACCTAAGTTATTATCAAAGATAATAGATAAGATAGCGATAGAGTGGCTCCTTGGAGCCGTTAAATGGGAATTTCTCGTGCCCCCTAAAAAGAGCGACCTGTGAAGCAGGCCCGTTTGCAGTAAACGGTACGAGGGACCGGCAAAGGCATTTGGGTGCGTCCCTACACCCGGCGTTAATTGATATCGGTGATATAATCACCCGATATCCACACGATATTTCTACATAACTCACACATTCACACACTCATACATACATTCACTGTTAACGACCATGTGCGCTGACAGCGGCACCGCATGACCTCACGAAAGATTCCCAGAGACGTGGTCCGGGTATCTGTGAAAACCCCCCGTGCAACCACACGGTGACTAACGGAAATGAAAAGGCAGTAGAAATAGGAACGGTAGAAAGAGGGAGGTAGGTATTTGGAATGCATGAGGCACTTCCAGGTAGAGAAAAAATAGAGGAAGGGCTCGTATTGAGCTAAAGAGACAGAAAAGGTGGATAGCAAAGCACTACTCAACCAGCCAAAGTGGTCAGTAGCCCGGAGTGAGGGAAAAATCACTTATGTGGTAGACGGGTGTTACGGGACAAGAACAGGACTACCGAAAGAAAGATAAGGCAGAAACGGAGACAGCGGGATATGAAAAAGTAAAGTTTTTGGACAAGCGTCCAAGAGAAGGTAGAGAGTTGTCTCTGTTAAAACACAGATCGGTCTGAAGGACCACCTGCGATATTAATCCGACAAGTTAAGGTATATCATAAGTTAAAAAATTCACTAGATTCTTAGGAGAACTAGTACGATCATTTTCCTAACGAGTACATCCACTACGATAAGAAAATCAGACAAAAGTTGACACAACAACTTAAAAGTATCACTACAGATACAATCACACAAAAACAAACTGTTTTAAGGTAATTTTTTAAAACGGTAAAGCCCTAAACACACAAAAATGCCTAATTATAAGCAGTTAAATACAGACACACTGTCCCAATATGCTAAAACAATCGAGAATTTGATAAGATATCAATAAAAAGCGATAGCACCTCACCACGAAATTCAATAAAAAACAACGGAAAAAAAAATGTTTATATGTTATGATGATTTAGTAGGAAAAGAAACAAATAATAGTATAGGATAATGTGAACGACTGTAATAATTCATAGGAAAAACACACTGAATAGAAAGTCCTAGTTTTTTGCAACTGCGAATATGAACTATTTCTTACAATGGCATAGGCTGCGGCTCCTATGTGAGCCCAAAGAAGAAAGCATCCACTCTAACATCGGCTAAAACCAATCGTAAAAATTCAATGTGTTATTACAACCAAAGTTACGACAATTACCACAAAATTAAACGATGTAAGATAAATACTAAAAACCAAATAATATGTTGTAGGAAAAGTTCGAGGATTAATTAAATGAAACGACAGAGTTACACTGGAGGGTCTAGACAATAGCGATATATAACTAACGGTAAGTTCAAGGAAAAAGTCAACCAAAAGTAAAAGGTTTAAAGTAAATAAGTTAAACGTATAAGAGGTAGGCGTATAAGAGAAGGAATAAGTAATTAAAGATACTAATTGATAGTAGGGACTAAAAACATTAGATACATTGTTAAGGAAATAAAACGTGAAAAACTTTTAAATGTACGTAGAGTTGAACAATTTTAAAGATAATTTTATGCCATCTAATGTGGTTTAAATTGATATGTGAAGAGATAAGAGTAATCAAAACTCGATTCACCGATAAAATTGTTGAAGAACAGAAAGATATTTTGTAACACATATATTTACTAGGATGAGAAGTTCTCGTTTGAGTTGCACCCAAACTAATGAAGAAAAATTTCAACTGCATTCTTAAAAAAGATTTACAAATTGCTAAAACAACGACAAACTTACCATCAAACCTCGTCTAGACTTATAATGCTTAGCGACCGGCCTTTTGATGGGTCTCGTCTAGACTTACAAAGCTGAGCGACCAATTAGAATGTCAAATCTCGCTTGATAGATCTTAAAATGTTGCGTTGGAATATTGATATATCTAAAAAATATGCTATCAAGACAAAATCATACTCACTATACAAAAGAAACATTCTACGATACATGTATAAAGAAACAGTATTCCAAATTATTAAAATATTCTTTCGATATCACGGAAATTATCAACAACTATCGTAAATGAGCTTAAATATAAAACGTTAATGACAACTTCATTATTGCAGTGTTTAAATGATCAGATATAAAGAGATTCAGTTTATTACAACGTTTTAGACGGTAAAAGGTATAGTTAGATAATTGCGTTAACTGTATTTGAAGAAAAATTTCTTTAAAAGTAAGAAAACACTTTTAAAACGGTATCAGAGCAAAATAGTGTTTAAGGAAACAGATATACTAAGATGTCGTTACTATACGTTTTAGAACATATACTAAAAACTCAATTAATTAGAAAATTTATATTTTGGAAGAAATTTTCTTTATAAAGGTAATTGTAATTTACAATTGATTATTTAAGTTATAAAAAGACACTCAAAATTATAGAAAGATACATTATATGTATTATTTAAACGGTAGCTTTAAAAATTGATCTCAAAAACAGCTTAAGATAGGCTAAGGAAATTTCAAAAGTAAAGGGATTATTGTAACTACATTTTACAGCAATTTTAAAAGATTTTTTCTTCTTCTTTTTCATAGTGGATAGAAAATAAGCTATTTACTTATAATTAAAAGTACTTACATTCAAAATTATATGATCCAAACGTATGTAAGTGAGGTTATATTATATAATACACTGCTGAAAGAAAAGCACTTTCAATTCCATTCCAAACAATCCAGGTACTTATTTAAAAGAATTCAAGTTAGAAAGCACACTATTTATAGTTACAAGAGAATTAATTGGACTAGCAATACATTATAAAAAATATACCAGGAAAATCAATAGTCAATATGGCTGCTTCTGTTAAATTAACATCACAGCTGTCATGTTATTTCAGATAATTCTACAGTAACTTTCAGAGCTACTACCCTAAATTTTTATGAGTTAATAGATATTAAAAATGTTTATAATTATATTTTTTTTAAAATGAAAAAGCTAGGAATATAGTTAATTAATACATTATAAGGTATAAAACAATCAGAAAACAAATGATTATCAATCTAACCACGATAAATGCGTCACTATTATATCCCCGTAAACGAGGTATGCGAGCCACTGATGACAGTTCGTAGCGCTATTAGATAAAGTAAAAATTGACGCGCAAATTATAGATGATGTCACACAATATGCAATTTATTGCAACATAATTACACAAATTTTAAAGGAAATAAATTTAAAGAAAACCCCAAAAGGGGCACTCACGTGAACATGTAGAGCTTCCTTCAGGATTACTCCATGATGGTCGCTGGCTGCTTTGACTAATCTTTCTCGGGTGTGGGAATTCTTGAGCCAGGTTCTTCCTATGTAGAGGGGCGACAGGAACGGGTATGAGGAACGATAATCAAAAGAAGGCAAAAAGGTACCTACATAACAAAAAGATACGGTAAGACACCATACCAACTACCCTTCTTCACATCTCGGAGGCTAATTCTTGACGCCGTATCCGGAAATCCCCCACTATTTTCCTTCGTCCACATGCATCGGCGCGAATCTCGCTCAACGCACTATCTGAAGTGACGGAAATACGCACACGTCCTTTTAAATTTATGGCGCAAAATTCTCACATATTAAAACTTAATTAAGAATGTCTAGTGCCGATTTTTCGGCACGTAACAACATGTAATTATTTTATATTTAGCATGCTTCTGTTCATACTTGATGATAGAATTTAAAACATAAGGAGCTTTTTAACGATATTGAATGATCCTTGAATACAGTCCTGCACAGTACTGGATTTAAATGGCTGAAAGATAATCCAAGAAGAGGTTTAATGGAACTGCTAAATATTATGGATAAATGGAATTCGATTCTTGAAGATATATATGAAAATAAAAGAAGAGAATCTGCAGCAGTTTTGTATTTTTAGACGAAACATTGCTTTTTCAGAATGGTGTTAGCTAATTTCTACTCTTTGGTTAATTATACAGAGGGTGGCTTCAGTTAAGGTGACATAGAGCCAATCAGTGTTACCAAAAAGAATTATATTAGCACGTGGACTAGTCTCGGGGTCTATTCCTGTGGAGGCATGAGATGGGGGGGTCCTTTATTAATTAACTTGTCTTTATACAATTTTAGGGCGCCACTACGTCACAAACATAAACACCAAAAATAATCTTCTTAAGGAAAGACGTAGATAAACCTTAAGAGAATCACCTTATACCTGAAAATAGATACTGAACAACAGTGTTTCTTATGCACTTAAACCTTGTAGCTAGAATTTTCAGAAATAAAACTATTACGTTGTTTGCAGATATGTAATAACGTTATTTCAAGCTCTTGTATATACAAAAAAAAGGTTAGTCAAATAAATTAATCAAACAAATTCATCAAATAAAGTAATTAAATAAATTAATCAAATAAATTACTCAAGTAGATTAATTAAATAAATCAAAGACAATCAAAATGACCAGACAAAAGGTATAAAGGTAGTATCGATGTTGCATTTAAAAAAAAGCAGTTACTAGTGGGTGAAGCCCATCATAAAATTAATATTTCAAAACATTTTTCTAATGCTTCAAGCAAAGATCTTTGTTCTCGGCTTCACAAGGATAAGTTAAAGATTAGCTTATCATACAACTCATTTATGCTACATACATGTACTTGTTTAAGTAAACATGCAAGTCCAGGTGTTTACCTGACAGATGTTAAACCAACATGTGCCTTAATTGACTCTATATAAATTTAACAAATAATACTAAATTTAGCCAAACTATTTAACATATTTTGAATAAAGTGATTTTATTTTTTTATCAAAACTTCTATTCTTGTATTCAAAAAACTAAAACTATTCAGAAATCGTCAAGCCAATTGTTTCACTTATTTTCTGTGGCACATAATTTACATTAATAGAAAAGCTTTTACACATTTGAGTATGAGACTACGCTACAACTTTAAGATCGGTTGTCAGGAAACTTTTATACATTTAAAATTTAGAAATTTATCGGATTTTCTCAAAACAAATCATTTAAAGAATTATCTATCTTCCAAGTAAGCTTAATTTTCTTGTTCGTACCAGTGTTTGATATAACAAAGTATAATGTACTCACCAAAAAAAAAACAGTTCAAACATTTACTACGCCTGCTGATACAGGCATGTACAACACCACTACCATACAAAGGAATACTTCATGTTGAAAATTTATTGACTTCCATACGAACTAAAGATGAAGTTTATAGCTGGAAATACATGTAGGACTATATACGGGACTATATGCGGAATTGCTTGCGTTTTATTTCGACCTTCTAGCTGCGGATTGTCTTCAATTTATTCAATCTCCTAGTTTACTATACTCCAGACGACATGCCTCTCCCACGAATCCAACTCTTCTTCCTTCATCTTGGTAGGGACGTTCCTACCACTTTTAAATTAAGTTGTCCGGACTACATCTGATATAACAATGGTCGATTAAGTACGTGAGACCTCCGCTTCCAGACTTACACGCATGACAGCACGGGTCGACTACATTTTCGCGCCTGAATCACGGCAATCCTTCGAACATATAGGAGTTTAATAATTGCCTATGTATTCATAAAACAATTATTGCTTATTTATAAGATGTTACAATGGTGTCGTATGCCATTTCTAGCAAAGCAGTGATATAAAAACAGTTAGGGTACACACATTGATCGAAAAAGGTTGGTGTCATACCTACTTATCCTGAATACAGTATAATGTAATTAGTTTTGTAGGTACATAGTATTACATTACCGAAATGTAAATGAATTACTAAATGGTGCTGACATTGATTTTCTCTTCTTCCACAAAAAAAAACCTAAATTACTACAGAGAAGTGAATGAGCAAAATTTGAATATTAATTATTAAAGAATTTGGAAAAACCATTTGCAATAATTTTAGACAATGTGTCGTGGTATTATACTTATTAAATAAAACATCTAACAGTTCCTAGAAAAAAGGTAATTGTAGAGTGACTTACTAAATAAGCAAATCCTTATGGAACTAATGATTTTAAGCAAAGCTTGTTCAACTTGTCGCGATATAAGTCAAAATAATGTGCTTTGTAACGTATCAGTAATTTTAAAAATTGTAGGCATAAATCGTCAAAGGTTTTTAAAGTGGAATTGTTGGTTGAAAAATACAGATATGTGGTCTCTGTATCACTGCATATTCAATGCAGTTGCAATGTATGGGTTGTACGACCTACTACAATCAACACATTGAAAGAACATTCGGTGGAACATCTTGCAAAAATTATCAAAGATTGGTGGGAAAGTGAGATCAAATTCGATCAAGGGGACATTGCACCTCTAATTACTAACATTGACGATAGCGATAACTAATACATATTTTCAATCCAATTAAAGAAACTTTTTACATGATTGATGTATCTTATTATACCCCCACCAGTGCGGTACACGAGCCACTACAGTCCGTTGGTAGCAATATCAAATAATTGCAAAAATAATGCGCAAATAGGACATTACCTCACATAATTATATAAAATTACTCCATCACATAAAAAACAAAAAAAAAGTACTTACGTAAACTGTAGGGCTTCTCACTACATTACTCCATTATGGCGGCAGCGGGGCTCTGTTGATCCTTTTCGGGCGTGGGTGTTCGTTGGGCCCGGTTGAAACCAAATTAAATTTGTCTTCTTCCTATTTGTAGAGGGGTGACAGGAAATGGGTATAAGGAACGATAATCAGAGATAAGGCAAAGGAACCTACATAACAAAAAAGAAGACACGGTAAGACACAAAGATAACTACCTTTGTTCACGTCTCGATCACCAGTCCCGACACGTCTCTCGGAAATCCACCACTTCCCTTTTTGGCACACCGCGTCGGCGCAATTTCGCGCAAACGCACTGTCTGAAGTGACGGAATACACACACGTTTTTTCAAAATTATTGGCGCGAAATCCTTACAAATTAAAACTAAAATTCGAAATGTTTACGACCGATTTCGGCACGTAACAATCTTTAATTTTATGTATAATAAACAAGTACCTACATATGTTTTAATGCTAAATTACAAGCTTTTAATCCTTTCTGTGACTTCTTGAAGAATATTGTATTTGAAATGATACTTATATACATCCATGTTTATTTAGTAGTGCCATTTATAATGCAATAGCATAACCTATTGAATGTCTGTGGCTATTGTCCTATATTTGGTAAAATATACATATACCTATAAAGTTAAAATCTATAGAATTTTTCACATGTTAATCGCCTCCATTGTTAATTTAAAAAGATTAAATTGCAATATTGGCAATAGAAAATCATTCTAAAAATACATTTTAAAAAGTCTTAAATCGCATTTCTCACCTACTATTTAAAATATTTTCAACGGCCGTATGCTACCGATTGCGTTATTATATTCATGTGGTAACAACTTTTGGTAGTGACAACATCACCACTGTGTGACGTCACAAACATCGATGATACAGGTCTATTTAGAAATTCGAAGGACTATATAATGTGGGTTCTGCTATAGAAACTAGTGTCCCAGAGACGAATATTGCCCGGACTAGTTCGTCATTAATTGCACCCTGAAAAAAATAGAAAATCTAGTCTTAAGAAAGTAGCGCAAACATGAAAAATAATATAGTTGTCTTACTTAAAACCGGCAAGTTTTATAGTTCATATATGTATGAGTATGGGTATGGTATGAGTATGAATGACTGTATGAGTATGAGTCTACTAATAGTATAATGATATATGCAAATGCAATGATCATTGTTGCACTTCTTGAATAAATATTTTCTGAATTATCACTTAATTTATTTTAAATATTGTTCATATAAATATTGTTAGTCCTAATGTATTATAAGGAATTATTATTTAGGTACCTGTTCGGTCGATGCCATGCTATCCAGCAACAATTTCATTACAAAGTCTGAACTTTTTGTTGAAACGTGAGCCTGAGTTTCTGCAGTACTTGTGGTTGCGATCGTTGGAATTAATGACATGCTTGCCCCAACTTCCAGTAGCATCACCTGTTTTAGGTCATGAAGATTACGTTTTTATAGAATACTTCTTTATAACCTCTGAAGGATATTTAAAAAATTTTTCAATTTGCCCTTTCTTTGCATTTTTGTAGCATTTATCACTTTATAAATAATTTTACAAAATTTGCATTCGGCAACTTTGTCTTTAACAGTCTTTTATTTCATCACACTTTCTACCTATATTATCACATTTACATTTTCAGAACAACGCATTTGAATTGTTAAAATTAAAATTAATTAGATTCAGAATTATTGATGTATTGTAAATTATCTACTGCTACTGCATTATTTATTAGATAAGGAAACTATAATGAAATATACAACTATTGCCCTCTATTGTTAATTAGTTGATGTAATTGAGGATGGGAAGGTAGAATACTATCAGATGTAAAAAACAAATTGTCCATATTATGGAATGTTATTTAGTCTATGGGAGTATTCCCAAATTGGGAATATTTCTTTTTCCCATCCTTTGTTTATGTGCTCTGCCAGAATAGGATCAAATTTGCGAATACTTCCAACATGCCAAGAAAATATCCATTGTGAGGAGATCCAATCTTTTCGTCAGTGCCTCAAAATGAAAGGTCTCTTTCTCTTAAACACTTTATAACTGCAACAGCGTGCTCTAGTAGTGTTCACCAACACTTTTGTTTGGTTACTTGTTCAACAAATTGGGTATAGACACGTTCGCCTTTGTTCTTGCAGATTAACAGAGCAATTACAGTATTTTTAGGGTTCCGTACCTTATAAGGTATAACGAAACCTTTATAAGATCACTCTCGTGTCCGTCCGCCCATCTGTCACAGAGGTTTTTCTCGAAAACTATGTAACGTAGGAATTTTGAAATTTGACACAATGCTAAGTCTTTATGATGCACACATATATCGGCAGTCAGAAAATAGAAAAAAAATTTTAGATTATAATTGCAGGGGTTAATTCGTTCAAAAGAAAAAAGTTTTAATAAATATATCGTGTGAAGTATCATTTGAAAGAGAATTTTAAAGGGCTTCTAAAATTATTTTTTTATAAGTTTTGGTCCAGTAGTTTTCATGATATAGCTCAAAATGTGCTAAAATGCCCCCCCCCCTCCCTCGGTTGTATATTTCCAAAGCTAAAATTTTGATTTTGATAGGGATAGTAGCTATTGAGTCATAGATTATCGGAAAACTGCAGGTTTTTTGACAGTGTAATAGTTGCTGGAGAAAAATTTTTTAAACACGATAATAGACAATGTATTTACTAATAATGTACCAGTACAATGAGAGACAATATATTTATTTTTTCAGTTATCACAATCAAATTTGTATAAGAATTAAATATGCATAAAAAATAAAAACAGCTTAGTTTGGTTTATTAATTGCTCACTGTAGTATTGGTTCGGAACTCTAATCGTGCGAGCTCGACTCGCTCTTGGCTAACTTTATGTGAAGAGCTTTCTTCGCGTAGACGTATTGTATTATTTGTATTTTTTTCAATTATTGAAACTGCCTGCAGTAAACCTTGATGAAAATGGCACCAAAGTCATTAGTTTGCAAGGAAAACAAAATACGCTTCCTTTTCTTTTGGAATGAGAAAGTTCTTTCATGTTGTTTTTTTGTAAGCTTATGCACACAGGTAAAATGAGTACTTTGATGGTATTGAGGTTTCTTTTCTTTCTCATACAACCGAATTGATGAGAAGAATTCACTCTCAGTACGATGACATTCATCACTTCCTTTGATTATTCAATATTCACAAACATAAAATTTGGCCATTCGCCAATAACCATGGAATACTCATTAAATTTACATTACTTCGCTTTCCCTTTGCACTCGAATGATGTAGCAACAGCAGTCTATTGCTGAATCTGCATGTTTTTTTGCATTACACAGTACTAGGTTTGTTATCTTCAACCTCTGTATCAATAGTATTGATACAAGCTTTACCCACTACATTAACATCAAAATACTTCGTCATTCAAGTTTTTGATGTTGAAAGTTCATTTTTTACCCACTACATTAACATTAACATACTTCGTCAACTTTCTAGTTTTTTATAATTTTATTCTTAGCTTTGCGTTTTGAGCTTTTAGAAGGGTGATAATGTCTGATATTTCTAGGTCTACTAGCCATTGGTGTTTGCTAGAAAAAGGTGGAAAATATAATAAAATTCAATAAAAATAACTAAGATACTATGCACGTAGTATATCTTTAATATCTATTATCTTACAGCTACTTTTAAAAAATGGAAAGTAATTGTTTTGTTTCACCCACCTGAATTAGTTGTGTGTGATTTATATTATCTTTATATTAGGTATTCGACAAAATTGTTGGTCATTAAAATTGTAACGAAAACTCTATTTGCAATAGGAACTTCTTTATTTTCAAACTGATTATACAAGCCTTTTCAACACCTCATAGTTACAATGGAATTTACTAAAAGCTCTCCCAACAATTTATTTTTAGCTAATCGCTAACAGTAAAACTATTATCTTCTTAACACTACGATGCTATCTTCTAAATTACTATTGAAGGACTATAATTAACTATCCAAGCAATAATTATTAATCATTACAGTAATTTACGTGAACAGAAAGTAAGTTATATCAGCTCTTTCAAAGCTTTAAACTAAAACATACTGTAATCACTTCAATCAAAACTGACTTCTAATATTCATGTTGGCAGTTTATATACATTTCAGTCATTTGGGAACATACAAGAAATTAGGCAATTAACATTCTCGAGATTTCCTATTGTAATCTAAGTAACTCTTAACTGCAAAACCCTTGTACCTGTCAATCTAGTTTATCTGAAAGAAGTTGCACTGCAGGGCCTGTCAATCATTTTTTATATACAAACCCTTTCTTTACCTTCTAGTATAGTTTAATATAATTTACGTCTTTATCCATAACACAAATGTATGACCAGCACCTGCTACTGCTGTAATTCAACAACCAAAATGTCTGAACCGAAGTAGAAGGGGGACCGGTAGCATTCACCTTTTCTTGACTGCTTATCTAAAAAATAAAAAGTATATTTATATCTTTCACCACTATTATCATTTATGTCCATATTCACAGATGTTACTTATAGTAAATTTTCAAATGGTTCAGTGATACATTTTTTTTACCATCTTGATTTTTTATGTTTAAAATATTTAATTTAAAAACATTTGCTTAATTTGCTAATAAGTAAATCTAATACTACACCTGTGCAATATTATTACTTTTGTGACAATTAAATTTCCAAACTCAACTGAGTACTCTACATGTACTTTGTCTTTTTTGACTTGTCTCAATTCGTGTCGTATCACAAAGTATAGTTACGGCAAGATATAAAATAAACAAATTCTAGGGTATGTTCAATTAAGGCGGCTCCGTGGCATAGTTGGTATGTGTGTGACTACTACGCCCAAGGTCCAGGGTTCGAATCCCGACACGCTCCGCTTGAAAATGTTAGGCGAGCATTTTTCACAAAAATACACCCTCGTTCGGATGAGAGGTAAAATGGAGGTCCCGTGTGTATGTTGTCACGCACGTTACCCTACCTTGCTTGGAACGGCAAGGGTTTGGCAAAATTCCAAATTTTCCAGGTAAAAAACTCGCTTCCTGGCAAATGTAGTACCTTTGGGTGGATCATTGAAAAATCACATGTAAGGATGTTCAATTAATAGCCACATAGCCAAGAGGTTATTATGAATATAAAACTTCATTATCATTAGGTTTTCAGTCTTAGAAATAGTTGGTCTAATCTAGGTCTACCTCTACTTCTCATTTTTCTCTATCTGCTTCTAATAAAACTTATGAAAGAATAATTGTATGCATGTGAATTAAACAATAAAAATTTGAGCAATTTGTTAAAATGAACAAAATAACAATTACAAAAAAAAAACTCTGTCGAGCAACATAATTTATGTAGCTGTTGCACGAATCTTTGGTCTCACTTTCTCCAAATACGTTCTTTGTATGCATGTATTTCTCACCCTTGAAAGTTCTCATCGTATCAAAATTACATCATTACTATTTGGTAATTTTCATTCTGGCATAAAAATTGTAAGCCAAAAATGGACAAACTCCATCAAACTGGGGTATATAAATTAAAATGTAATAATTGTAATAGTTTCTATATTGGACAAACTGGCACCAGCTTTAAACTACGATTTAACCAACACAAACGTGATATTGGTAAAGATATGGCTAGTGCATTCGCTAGGCGCTTAATTGACAATGATCATACTTGTGATTTTAATTCAAATTTTGAAATCCATCACATTTTAAATAAAGGTAAGAAGCTGGGCAGTTTAGAAAATATAGAGATTAATAAGGCGTTGGCACTTGGGCAAAATCTTGATAATGATGTTACATTTATAAATGCGTCTCCAATAATTGACTTTGCTTCAAGATTATAACCCGTTTATTCCTCTCTACATGTGATTATCATATATATATATATATATATATATATATTGCTATGATAAGAGGGTAGTTTAAGGGCTGATTAAGTCATAGAGGTTGTAAGATAAATGTAAATATAATTAACGTTAAGAGAACCAAATAATTCCACCATTAAATAGGAGTAAATCGAATATTTTACAAAAGGTCAATAGCGAGCGCACTGTATATAAATTATAATCAATTTAACTCATAAGAAACAAGCTCATTTTGCAATAATTAGATAATATTTAGCCAAAATAATAATGTGTACGTCTTATAATACACTTTAAGTGAAAGAAACGAACAAAGATAAGGTTTTAAATACATCAAGTTTCATAAAAATAAACACGTAATCGGTAAAGATAAACAACCTGGCATTCTAGCTATTTAACATTTTCATTAAAAATGTCAACTCATAAATAAGCAAACGCATTCAAATACATCATTATTAAAAAGATGAGCACGTGACTGGAATATCATATTTGCATGAAAATCCAACATATTTGAAGTAACAAACAATAAATAACAAGTGGTCCGCGATATGATAAAAGTTTGGACTATAATCGATAAACATGAAAGACGTGACAAAAATGCAATGAATATTTGGAAATTCTGAGAATATGCGACGAAATATTGAACGTCTTCGTGCGAAATTGAACGAAGGAACAACAATTAAAACCAGAGAATTTTGAGAAATACCGAGTTCTACAAAGATAGGCGCAAAGTAAAGCCTTGATCAACAAACACACCAATTAAAAACGTTGATAGGTGGAGCTTATAAATATCATAGGAAACTCGTAAACATTCAGTATCTTTTCAACAAGGCACGAACTACGTCAATGTAAAGTAAAAGATTACGTACAAATGAAACTCAGTGAAAGTAAATAAATTGTTAAAAATTGTGGAAAGTAAAAGTGCCAATTTATGCAACGAAAATAGCAGTTTTTCGCTTAAAACGTAAGGTACACTGTTAATTGAATTTTACTGTAATATTTTATAATTTAGGGCTCTAATAATACACCTAATAATACATCTAATAATACATCTAATAAGGCATCTAAGAACACCTCTAATAAATATACAATAATACCTTTAAGTATTACGTTTACCTAACCATCGAATTAAATATGCTTCGAAAATATTATAAAACGTGAGGATACTCAAATTGGGATACAAGATACTCAAAGTTAATCCAGAAATCCGAGGGGAAAAATTTAAGCAACCATTCATAAATCATTCTGGCCAACAAGTGAAGCAAGGCAAGCTATAACAATCAAGGTGTGCGGAACATCGACATTCAGTGGCAGGAAAACACGGGTTCGAGAACTTATTTATTATTATTAGTAAAAGACTGTTTCAATTTTAAATAATTTCTATACATCAAATATCTGTAAGGGTCAACAAAAAGGTTATTTGAGATTTTGAAAAATAGAAAAGCATCGTTTAAACGTTCAAAGGTACTTAAGAATAATTACAAATATATTTTTGCTGGCTTTCAGGAAATATAAATTTGGTAAAAAAATTAATATTAATATTTTATTCAGGGGCTAAATTTTGAATGATATAAAACTGTGCATATTACCAATCATTATATTGTGTAAATTTTGAATTGCTTCATTTAAGTTATTTCAACAGATAGAAAGAAAAGGGGTTAAACAATCTTTATTGTTGTGAAGTAGGGTATTCTGTGTTTGATAGATAGAGCTAGCCGTGGAAAAACAAATTCAAGAAATTATAGAATATAAAAATAACACCCAATCGTGGGGCTTAAAGAAAATAAGAGTATATCACAGCAAATGAAAAAGGGCACACCAACGTAAGGGTATTATCACAGCAAAGAAACTGACACCCAAAGTAGGGGCTTGAATTGTATGAGCATTATCACAGCAGTGAAAATATTCACCCAATCGTGCGGCTTAAAGGAAAAAAAGGATTATATCACAGCTCTATATATTTGTGTATATATATATATTTATATTTATATGTATATATATATATATATATATATATATATATATATATATATATATATATATATATATATATATATATATAGTCGAAAGCGCTCGTCGTATTTTAATTTTTAATTGACATTGTAATAACTTTATTATTGTGAAGATAAAAGTACTAAGATATTCTTCTTTTATTTATTATTATTATGGATCTTCACCAAGTCGGCGCTGATTACATTAATATATTCTGCCACATGTTCAAGTTTATGATTTTATGGCTAAACGATTCTTTAAATTTTTGAAATATTATATTTTTCGTTGTAAAATGAGGATTCAATTTAAAAATCAATAAAACTTGGTAGAACAATTTTTATAGGTGCCACCCGTGGCACATACCACAGGTTCGCTAACGCTTTTCTAGACCTTTTATGATGTACAGCTTGATACGTTTAGTGGAGCACTGTATATTAATAGGATTCTTCTTAATCTTCTTTTCTAAGTATATTAATAGGGTTTATGGGTTATCATAATAGAAAACCTGTTTGTGTATTCTTTTTCATAAGGTACAAGATATAGAAATAAACTATTAATAGATAAAGAAGCTTGCAAATTTAGCATAAAAATGTCTTCAGTAAGGAATATTTAAATTTGGTATTTATAGAAAATTGTATCTAAATGCCTATGTTATTTAAATAATTTAATTAAATAATTTTGGGGTTACTGCAGTAAAAATTTTAGGGCACGCAGGTTACATTTTTTTCCAACATGTCTCGGTGTATCGTGATTACTTAAACGTATGTTGAGAAATTGATTTCACTAAACTTTCTAAAATCTGCATGTCAGCATTATAACCTTAGAAACTTATAATTGTTTATATAAATTGTTGAGCAATTATTTTAAAAGCATAAAAAGCTAAGAGCATCATAATTGAAAGGAATGCACTATTTTCTGTTTCCTGGAATAGTTATTTTTCAAGAAGTTTACATAAGGTACTGTGTTTCATGTGGAATTGAACGATGCTGAGCTTATGAATTTTAATTATTTTCAATTACTACAAGGCTGTTTCAATTTGTAATTATACATATTTTAGCATGAGCTTGTAGTATTCTTTAAGTAGTATGTACCTATAACATAATCACACGGACAAGTAGATAAATGTGAATTAAGGTATTTTATAATAATAAATTGTTTAAGAAAGTGTAATTTTTAAGTTTATTGTTTGTATTTAGTTATAAGCTGGTAGGATAGCTTTTTTCTAGGTTAATGGTGGATACTGTTGAACAATTACATGCATAGTGATTTACAACTTATCATTTCAGTTTCAACTAGTATCAAGTAATGTAAAGCAGTCTATAAGATATTTATTAAAACTATTACTACAATTAATTCATTTAACCAGAGTATGTTAGTTGTAGTTATTTTATCAGAAGGATTGTGTTTATTGCATAGTGATCTTATGTTTTGAACAACAATCTGGGAAAGAGGCCTTTAAAAAAAACTATTTGATTCTACGAGAATATCAGAAGTCAATTTTGTAAACAGAGAAAAGAGGGATTGTTTTAATTACATGATGGATTTTGATTTAGAATCATATTGGTATACCAATTCTGGCAGATCCGTGGCTTAGTTGGTTTGTATGTTACTACTAAGCCGAAGCTACCTGGTTTAGTTTCCGACTCGGATCATTTGAAAAATGTTAGGCAAGCATTTCTTACAAAAATATGCCCTCGTTCTGATTAGGGGTGAAATGTGCGTGTGTTGTCACACACTTTAAAGATCCCTACCTTGCTTGAAATAGCAAGGGCTCGGCAAAATTCAAAATTTTCAGGTAAAAAAAACTCGCCCCCTGACTAAATGTAGTAAATTTGGTATGTAGGGGTGTTCCAATTCATCCGGGTTTGATTCCCAATCAAACCGCTTAAAAAATGTTAGGCCAGCATTTTTAATTAAAATACACCCTTGTTTGGATGAGAGATAAAATTTAGGTCCCATGTGTGAGGTGCTGTTACTCATGTTAAATTTCTCTATCTTGCTTGGAATAGCAAGCGTTGGCAAAATAAAAAATTTTCCTGTAAACAAATCTTGTCTTCTGGCAAATGTAGTGCATTGGAATATCAAGTGTAGGATATACCAATTCTAAATGAAATGAAAATTCCTAAATTGTGCAAAAAATATAATAATTTTTTAATACAAAACTTGCAAACGTTATGTTAATGTACTACTAAGTTGTAACTTTAGGAGGGGTAAACGGTAAACCATGACTCAAAATTGTGTAAACTCCATTGGGCATTTGGCAGTAATTGTTACATTGAACCTAATATTCTCTTATTGGTCCCTACTATTGGGCCATTGGTCTCTACAATTCCCGCATGTACCCATATCTACTAAGTCATTATTGCTTTGTTTGGTTGGTGGTAGCTATTACTGACGAAACGCCGGAACCTTGTTTAACGGTTGCACCCTTCCTTTTTACATGTAGGAATAGGTGTACAACAGAGTCTAAATAAAACTCTGGCGGGACTAGCATGGATCGTTTGTGGCTGCGGTAGATTGCAAAAAACTATATCTCAAGGGTTTAGAGAACAAAGTTAAATTGTATCCAGACATGTTGTAGGGGTGCAATTTAGAACATGACAAAAGAAAATACCTTAATACATCTTATATATTGACGTTTTGTTAATAACATTAATAAAAAAATTAAATATACTGTTATTTTCTTACAACCAAATTTTCATGCGACAAAAACACTAAGTGTAGTTTATATATCTACACTCTCAATTATTGTGCTTAGACGCAATTTTAAATTAACGTTCTAAATAAAAGGAAATCAAAGATACACTTTGTTGTGTTTAACATTAGTCAAGAGAATTTGAATTGAATATTTAAATTGAACATAACCTCAAAATCCACAAAAAAAAGGTTTCATGAAAGCTTTTCTGTTTACAACTCATAAGGTTATATAAGAAAGCAAAGATAATATTAAATTAGTTAAGGTAACGGTAAATAAAGTTATGACTATATTTTACATGCATTATTTTTTTAGATAATCGAGATTTAAAATGTAACGCATACACATTGTTCCATGACAAAAGTAAATAAGATAAACTCATACCTGTATTCAGGATATATGAAAAAAAAAACGTATACTTAAACATTGAGCTTACGGCTTGTTCAAAACTGTAAGATCTTCTTACGGTTTGTTGAGACGAATACCATCGTTGTTTATTTTGGTTGTTAACCTCAAACTTCTAATTTGTAAGAGCCAATCCTTCCGTTCCACAACCATATGTTTTGTCAACGGAGCATTTAATTTATTTTAGAAAGTAAATAACGGCAATGTGAGTTCTTGTACGATGAAAGATAATATTTGTAGGTAGTTAAATTAATATATAGGCTTAGATAGCGTAGCATAGATAATTAAATTTTCCATCAGAGAATAGTTTACAGGAGAATATATCACCTGAAGATACTTCACCAAGGAATTTGTGACCGGAGGATATGCCACCAGAGGACCCTAGAAATTAAACGTGATACAAAAACCAAATATTGTAATACGCCACGAGGAACAGTCTAAAAATTTATCTGTAATCAGCTTACCATTCATTAATATTTTGAACGGGTTATTCAGCTAGACTTTGTCTATATGTATTTTGCTAGTATTCTGAAATGATATTTATGTATGTTAGAAGAATAAAAGAAAAGACACCTTTTACATACCAGGTACGACATCATGGCTTTAGAAAGGACATCTTTATCGGGAGACGGCATGTGCTCAAAAGACCGTTAGATATCAAGACAAACAAAAATTTATTCTGGTTTAAAGATAATCACACATTTTGAGAGAGGGACAAAACAAGAAAACTATCCTAAATGACAGATTCATGTATACACCAGTTTTGTATTTATGGACATTATTCAGAGGTTTACCAATTGGAAAATTACATCTGATCTTAATTATTTATATTATTTATACAAAAGAAAGAATATTAAATTAAGACTAAAGATCGATGTATATAGTGTATTATTTAATAATATTAAAGAAATGTTACACAAATCAAAACTAACTTGTGATTGTATATGGTATTAATATAAAATTAAGACGAATAATACTTTTATATTGAAGGAAGTAGGACCACAATGTAACATGGCAAAAGAACAGTGAATTGACATGTTACATGGTAGAACGAAAGGTAAAAGGAAAATGGACTACTGTGCTGACTGTCCGAACTCCATCAAAGGAAGGTCGGAGTAAAGTGTTCTTGTTTTGACACTGGCTCCCATGAACCATCGTCCTCTCTTCAATATAGGTTAATCTCTGATGCACATTGGTGGACACAGCTGCCTTATTAAGCATGGGAAATGCAATCTTGTGGTTCCCAAACCACCAATCAAGTCAATGTCCAGACTTACGTGAGAATCAACACATTGTGTGGTGTTCACGTAATGCTTATTTTAACACAATAGTACTGGACAATTCATCGAGCAGAGTTTACAAATTCCCCGAACCTAAAGAATACAATAAAAGATGAAGCTTTTTTAAAAAAAAAAGCACAATATCTAGAAACCAGTTGTATATAATAGTATAAAAAATGTTTATATCTGATTTTATTTTTTCATTATTGTAATGGTATAGTTACAGTATTGCTGTAATAAATTGTTTTGTAATTATCTAAAAGCGCGATTGAGTATTCCATGTCAGCTGCTTTTCGGAATCTTCTTTGCAATTTGTAATTATAAATAGGTCTATGTGTACTTAGAGTCATGTTTGTTTTATGTTTAAAGTAATAGTATCCATAATGAATTTTCACGTACCTTTTTAAGCTAGTCACCGCCTGATCTCAGATTTTGGCACCTTCTTGTTAATTTTTTCTAGGGTTTTTTTCCTAGCAACCATGTGAGATTAGGTGGCATCCAAGGTATTACCAGATCATACCCAATAGCATTTTGGAACTCTTTTTAAACATTTATGCCACCTGCCTCACTGCTTAGTCAGTATTCATTTTTGTTAATACAGTGGAGGTTTTCGGTATTTTACTGAAACAGCATTTTTAGTGAAGTACTTCATTGAGTTTTCTGTGAATTACCAGCTAGATATTCTAGGAGGCCAAAACTGTACGTAACAATTGGCTCGTCAACGTGAGGACTTTGTTTGTTGTAGGGCTTCTTTGTTAGTTCGCTCATTTTCATAATTTGCAAATGTTAGAATTGTTTGGAAATTACATAGAGACAAATACACACGTCTAATATTTTAATTTGGGATAATTTTGTTTATTAGTAAGCAGAAAAGTTATACTTTAGTAATAACTGCTTTATAGTTATTGGATTATAAGATCACTGTTGAAAAACTCCTTAAGAGGGAATTTAAATATGAATTGCAAATTTGCAATACAAGTACTGATAATTTAAATATATCACAGTTAAGAAAAGCTCTCCGAACAATAATAAATAAAGATATCAACGAAGATTTTAAAAACCCGATTGAATTTAAGGATGGCGTTTTAGCCATTAAAGACTTGTTAGATATGTTAGAAGACTTTTTAGAAAATTTCAATGAACATAATATTGACATGTATAAATCCAAAATAGAAACATAATTTGCACACACTGTTAATAGAATAAATATTTGGTTGCCGGAGGATAATAAAGACGAAAAGGTAAAAGATGACTTACAAGAGCAGTTATTTAAATTAATTGTCTCTTATAAACAAATTCAACAACAAATTTTAACCATCAAAGGTAATAAATACTTCACAAAAAGAACAATCTGTTAGTAACCCTAATTTAGAAACAATTTTTAAAGAACAACTTCAATTAGAACCTTCTACTAGTACTAAGAATGAATAACCACCGATTGAAATACAAAAATTATATACAGTTACACCATTTGTAAATTTACCAGTTGGTAATAACTCCAATACATTAGCTCAAAAGATACTTTTAATTATTTTCAATTTAATCATTCAGTAATTTATAAAGTCACTCCAGTGGCTAAATGGAATTTGAAATTTTCAGGAAATTCATCAGTAAATGCTTTCTTAGAATGTATACAAGAACTTAAACTCGCTAGAAATATGATTGATACTCAACTTATGAATGAAACGTGTGATTTGTTTGATAATAAAGCTGTAGTTTGGTATAGAGCGAATAAAATTTTGTTTAAAACTTGGAACGTGCTGAAAGTTGGTCTCAAAGACGAATTTTTACCTGTTAATTATGACGAAATATTGATGATCGAAATTAACAAAAGAACACAAGGAGAAAATGAAGTCATGTATTTTCGAACATGTTCCACAAGACGAAAGACCTTATGTCACAGTATATATTTTAGGTATTGGTTTCCTTGCTTTTTAGACTCTGGTGCAAGTACTACAATTCTAAGCCAAAAGGGTTTGGAAATATTTTCACGTTTGGGTATAAAAATTCAAACTCAAAATTCTCCTAATTTTGAAATTGCAAACGGAGAAACTCTACAATTGATAGGAACAATAACGTTACCAATCCGATTAAAGCAATGAGTAGTAGTTTTAAATGTTCTAATCGTCCCAGATGTGGCGAAATTTTAGTTTTGGATATTGATTTTTGGTCATCCAGAGGCATTAGTTATCCTAGATATTTTAAAGGGTGAATTCACTTTTGCTAAATTAGATTCAATAGAATCTTCACCTCCAGTATTACATTCTACTTTAGATTTGAATTCCGAATAAAGAAATTTATTAGAAAATATTATGAGACTAATATTTTGAAAATTTGCCAGAATTAGGTATCACTTCCTTAGTTAAACATATAATTAAAGTAAAAGGAGATCCAATTAAACAATGTTATTAGAGAGTAAGTCCTGCTGTACAACAACATATTGATAGCTAGGTAAACATCTTAAGTTAGGTGTTGTGACATTCCTTAGAAATATTTATAATTACATGGGTGGCTGACTTACAATCTTAGACAAATGATTAAACTAAGAAATGCAGCTCGCAAAAAATACATCGACTCGTGGAAAGCAACTGATTATAACTACTTTAAGTCCCTATGTAATTACATCACACAAGCAGTTAAAAATGAGAAACGAGCTTATTATAAGTATCAAATTTCAAGTAACAAACATAATTTGAGGAAATTATGGAACTTCTTTGATTAAGCAAATATACATCAAAAACTTAAAAACACAATTATTCTCAAGGACGAAAACCCCAATCTCATCAATGACTTTTTCATTAACAGTATCCCTTTGTATGTTGTTGCAGGTAAAACTCAGACCTTCTTTGCAAACAATAAGTATCCCTTAATAACTGAAGAACTAGTGTTTCATAGTATAAACAAAGATGACATTATTTCAGCAATTGTTAAATTGAAATTGAAATTGAAATTAAATGCTGTGAGTCTAGATGGAATCAGTGCAAAAATGTTAAAGCTTGTTATTCTATACTGCCTTGATACTCTCACATACCTGATTAACAACATTCTTGAATCTTCACATATACCATCATCTTGGAAAGAGTCAATCATCATTCTATTGGCCAAAGTCAATGTTGCCTCTTCTTACAAAGAACTTAGACCAATCAGCATTTTGCCCACTTTATCCAAGGTTGTTGAGTATGTACTATACAAGCAACTCGTACATCACTTTGAAATCAATTGTATTCTTCCTGCCAGTCGATCAGGTTTTAAATCTAGACATAGTACAGCCACCACACTTACCAAAATCACTATGATATCACCAAAAATATAGACAACTCTGAAACAACTATAGTCGTCTTTCTGGACTACAGTAAAGCTTTTGACACTATACATCACAAGCTACTGCTAGCTAAACTTTCTTATTATGGGTTGAGCTGCGAAGCACTACATCTAATGGAAAGCTATCTGTTCGGAAGGTGCCAACAGGTATGCTTCAATGGTATTATCTCCAGCAGGCTAGCGAGTGAACAAGGAATTTCGCAAGGAAGTATCTTGGACCGCTTTTATTTACCATCTTTACTGCCGACCTTCCAGCAATCATTACAAAAAATTGTAGCATCCACATGTATGCAGATGACACACAACTTTATATCTCTACCATTCCTTACCACACCAATCAAGCAATTGAAGAAATCAACACTTGTTTATGTGCAGTGCATGAATGGTCGGTAGCTAATGGGTTAACATTAAATCCTTTGAAAAGTACTTGTTTATGTGTGGGGACTCCACACGGCTGTGAAGTGTTTAAATCTAATGCTTCAACTAACATCTTGGTCAATAACCACATTCTGAGCTTGGTGTCATTTTTGATTGCAACCTTACCTTCGGAACGCATGTTAACAAAGTATGTAGTACAAGTTATTATAAGCTCAAGTCCCTGTACAGATATAAAACTTTGCTGACATCATATACAAAATGAAACCTATGTCAAAGTCTAGTGTTAAGCCAAGCCAATTATTGTAGCTTGGTGTATTATAATTATTTAACAGTCCATCTGAAGAACAAATTGTAAATTCTTCAAAACTCATGTCTGAGATTTTCATACAATGTGAATTATATGGAGCATGTGACACCTATATACAATGATTTGAAGATACTAGAATTTCGACCCCAATGTGAACTTTTCTTTGCAGTTTTCTTATTCATCTTATACAAGTCAGAACAGCCTAGTTACTTATACAGTACAATACATTTGAGGTTGCATAATCATAATCTAAATCTTCGTAATAACTACAACATAACCATACCAAAGCACAAAAGTTCAAAATTCAAATGTTCTTTTGAATATAGAAGTGCCAAAATCTTCAACAAATACTCAAATCTTTTCTTAAACTTCAACGTAGACTCTGTCACTAGGTTTAAAACTGCCATTGCCAAGTGTCTTTTTCAAGAACAAGCCTTATGCCAGTAAATATTGTCTGAACTTTACTTGTGCAGCAGGTATATTGTGAAAACCAGCTTTGCTGACTTTATACCTTTAAGTAATAATTGTGATTTAATTGTAGTTATTTTTTATTAAATAAATAAAATAAATAAACATTTCATGTTAATAGTTTCTGTATTAGTAAATTCCACCAATAAGATTAGACTATTTCCTTTAAAAAATATAATTTTTAGGTTACTATAATTTTGATCTAAGGTAAAATTATTTTCTATTGTATATGATCCATATTCAAAGGTTGTCTAATTCATGTCAGTTTTTAAGGTTGAGATGTCGTCATAATTAATATGGTCGGGATTTGGTTGTTTTGATTAAGAAGGCATTATACTGATGCCAGATGATCTCATTGTCTGATAACAAAGACAGGTCATATATAGGTCTATGTTGGCTCAAATAAATGAAAAATCCCTGTTTCTGATTCTAGATCCATGATATGTAAATTTAAGTAGATATATAGGTTAGATAAGAAAAACGACACGATATGTTTATTTTATACACTCAACTCATCAATCTGAAGTTTGCCAAGGATGTCTTCGAATGATTTTAGGAAGGGTAGATCCACTTTTCTTAGAGAACTTTGTACATAACATCCAAGCCATTTACATGCCGCTTTGGTATGTCAATTAACTTTGATTAGAGGTTATTGAACAAGACTGAGCAGTAGCCTAATTATGTTCAGTTAATCTCACCCATCGGTACTACTAAAAAAAGCTTTTGAAACTATGCCAAAGAGAAGGGTTATAACTAAATAATCAAAATTTTTTCATGAGCTAATGGAAGTTACCTATAGTACGTTTAGTTTTATATTTAATTTCTTTTTGTCATTATTGTAACGGTATTGTTACATTTTTAGCGTAATAAATTGTTTTGTGATTACCTAGAAGCGGGATTGACTATTCCAGGTCATTTAACAGTTGCTTTTAGGAATCTTCTTTGCATTTAATAGTTTTGAATAGGTCTGTGGGTTCTTAGGGTTCATGTTTGTTTTATGTTTAAAATAATAGTATCTTTAATGAATTTTCACGTACATTTTTAAATCAGAATCACTCTCCTTATCTCAGATTTTGACACTTTCTTATTAATTTTTTCTAGGGGTTTTCCCTAGTGACCCTGCGAGATTAGGTGGTATCCAAGATATTTCCCCATCAATACGCAATAGCATTTTGGAATCCTCTTCAAACACAAAACCCGCCCCATTTAGTTAGTTGGCAACCATTTTTGTTAGTGCAGTCATGGTGTTCGGCATTTTAGCGGAGTATTTTACCCAGTTTTCTGTGAATTACTGGCTTAGATATTCTGGGGGCCAAAACTGTGCATGGCAGAGTGTTTTAAAAAAAATTAAACTTTATCTTTTTTTATTCTATGGTTTTTATTCTTTAAACTTAGAAGGTTTAAATGATTCATTTGTTAAAGTTAATTCTGTGCAGAAAACCGCTATTTATTAATATTTTGTTTTATTTTGAAAGTAAAATACTGTAAAGTACTGCTCATATTTTTTAATTATTTAATATTTATACAGGGTTACTGTAAATTCGAGGTATTCCTGGTAAGATGTTATAGAAGAGGTATTTAGCAATTAATTTAACCATGTATTGCTTTATGCAAAAGCGAACAGTTTCTTGAATATTTACAAGTTTATAATTTTTTTGAAGAAATAGGGAACGCAACATTTGTTAGTGGTTTTCAATTACTAGTTTGATTTGAAATGGTAATTCAACTTTACATACAAAGTTGGGTTTTCATTTCATCTTATATATATATATATATATATATATATATATATATATATAATAAGGGTTTTGTGTTTTGGGATATTTTAGGTCAAATAAAAACAATCGTCTTTAAATTCATCTAATTACTTGACGTTTCGGTCGGGTTTCTGACCTTAATCGTAAGTCTGAAAATATGTTTTTTTTATAAAATAAAAAGATTACAATGTTGTTAAATTACTTACATAGAAATATTTAAATTAGAAATAAACTATGACATATGATTTTACTAGATGACATACATCATGAAGACAGTGAAAAGGTACTATAACTATGGGAACGTTACATGAATTTCGAAAATATAGGTTGTTGTAGTAAGATGGAATGTGTTACAAAACTTTGGAATACTTTCTAGTGTTTATAAAGTTGGGAGTAAATGATGCCTAAATTTTTTTGGTCTTGTTTATTATTAATGCAGTTTAGTTCTTTTTGTATATAAAATGATTCTAAGAATAAACGTTTGTAGTAGTTCTGTTCTATTTCTAAAATTTGTGTTTCGTCGAATGCCGGTTTGTGTTTTGTGGTATGTGCATGTATGGCAAGAGCGCAATTATTTTTTCCAAGTTTTGTGTCACTGCGGTGTTGAGTTAACCTGTCTCGGAGCCATTGACTTGACTGTCCAATGTAGAAATAATTGCAACTGCAACGAATCTTGTATACTGTGTTGTTGCACATAATGGTTTCAGTCTTGTCTTTGAGATGGGTGAAAATGTTTTTTATTGATCTGTTGTAGTAGTATGTGATGGCTATGTTGGGTTTTCTTAGTGTTCGAACGAGTAGTGGTGTTAAGTTTTGTATATAGGGTAATTTTTTGTATATAGTATCTGCATTTTTTTTTGGTATTGTAAGTTGTGTTGGTGTTTAGCATTTGATTGATTAATTGTATTGGGTATCCATTATTTATGAAAACTTTCTTTAATTCTTGGATATTGTTATTAATGAATGTTGGATGGCTAATTTTTGTTATGCGTTGTTTTAATGCTAATAAAGAGTTGATTTTATGTTTATTTGAATGATTGGAAAAGTAGTTAATATACCTGTCAGAATTTGTTGGTTTTTTGTAATAGTCAAAAATTAGAAGGTTTTCATCAGTTCGAATGACTTTTGTGTCTAAATAAGGAATTGTTTTATTTTTTTCTTGTTCTAATGTGAATTTTAAATGTTCATTAAAGTTGTTGAAGTGCTGAAGAGTTGATTCTACTTGGTCATATGGTACTGAGCAGATAATGTCATCAACGTACTTTACTAGGAAAACCATTTGGAACGGAAGGTTAGGGATGACACTGTCTAATAAAAGGTCCATTACTATCTGGGCTAGAATTGGTGATAAGGGTGAGCCCATTGGAGTACCAAAAAGTTGTAAATAGACTTTTTTAATACAAAATATGTGTTGTTGAAAATAAGGTTGATAGTACTAAGAAATATTATCTTTGATAGCCTGCAGTTAGGTTCGATTTTATTCCATTTATTTGTTATGATTTGTATGACGAGTTCGTTGGGAATGTTTGTGAATAAAGATCTAACATCAAGTGAGATGAGAATATGGTTATGAGGTAGTTGAAAGTTGTTGTATGTATTAACAAAAGTGAAGCTGTCTTGGGTGTTGTATTCTTCTAGAGGAAAGGATTTTTTTAAAATATCAGATATAAATTTTGCGATGTTATATGTGGGAGTATTTACTGATGAAATTATAGGTCTAAGAGAAATAGTAGATTTGTGGATTTTGGGTAATCCATAATACTTTCCTGGGTTGGTACTGTTGTTGATGAGTGTTTTTTTGTCTTCTTTTGAAATCATATTCTGTTTGTGAAGTGTTTTGATGTGTTCGTTTATACTTTTTTTTTGATTGAGGTGGTAGGGTCTTTAGGTAATATTCTGTATGTGTTTGTGTCAGATAATAGTTCTAGTGATTTTTCTGTGTAGTCTTGTGATCTCATTATAACGGTAACTTCTCCTTTGTCTGCTTTCAATATTATTAGTTCTTTGTTGTATTTAAAAAAAAATTTTGTTTGATTCAAAATTTTTTGTTGGTCGTTTTTGTTGTTGTTTGGATTTTTATGAAATTGGTGATTATATTTGTGATTTTCGCTCTTGTATTGTTTTTTTCTTGTGTTGTGCTTTCATAACTGTTTAATATTGATTTGACGTCCGCAAGTAGTCTACCAATATGGATTTCAGAGATATTGGTCGTTAAGTTAAATTTTGGTCCTAATGATAGGAAGTTCTTGATATTTTCTGGAGTAAAAACATTACTTAAATTAACTAATCATTGTTTTTTTTGTGTTTTGGGATATTTTAGGTCAAATAAAAACAATCGTCTTTAAATTCCTCTAATTACTTGACGTTTCGATCGAGTTTCTGACCTTAACCGTAAGTCTGAAAATATGTTTTTTTATAAAATAAAAAGATTACAATGTTGTTAAATTACTTACATAGAAATATTTAAATTAGAAATAAACTATGACATATGATTTTACTAGATGACATACATCATGAAGACAGTGAAAAGGTACTATAACTATGGGAACGTTACATGAATTTCAAAAATATAAGTTGTTGTAGTAAGATGGAATGTGTTACAAAACTTTGGAATACTTTCTAGTGTTTATAAAGTTGGGAGTAAAAAAAACAAAAAAAAACCCTTATTATATAAAGTATAATTGGTCAAGAAAATTAATATTACATATATATATATATATATATATATATATTCATTCATGCACTCACACACTCATACATACATGCACTGTTAGCGACCATGTGCACTGACAGCGGCACCGCATTACCTCACGAAAGATTTCCAGAGACGTGGTCCGGGTGTCTGTGAAAACCCCCCATGCAACCACACGCTGACTAACGGAAATGAAAAGGCAATCGAGATATAGGAAAGGTAAAAAGAGGGAGGTAGGCATTTTGGAATGCATAAGTGACACTTCCCGGTAGAAGAGAATAGAGGAAGGGCTCGCATTGAGCAGAGACAGAAAAGGTGGATAGAAAAGCACTACTCAACCATCCAATGTGGTCAGTAGCCCAGAGTGAGGGAAAAATCACTCTTATGTGGTAGACGGGTGTTCCGGGACAAGAACAGGTCTACCTAATGAAAGATAAGGCGGAAACGGAAACAGCAGGATAAGAAAAAGTAGAGCTTTTGGACAAGCGTCCGAGAGAAGGTAGAGAGTTGTCCCTATTAAATTCAGGTCGGTCTGAAGGACCACCTGCTATGTTAATTAGACAAGTTAAGATACATCATAAGTTAAAAAATTACTATACTCTTAAGAGAACTAGGGCAATCATTTTCCTAACGAGTGCATCCACTGCGATAAGAAAATCAGACAAAAGTTGAAACAACAACTTAAAAGTATCACTACAGATACCTTCACACAAAATACCAACTGTTTCAAGGTAATTTTTAAAAACGGTAGCGCCATAAACACACAAGAATGCCTAATAATAAGCAATTAAATACAGACACACTGTCCTAATATGCTAAAAACAACTGAGAATTCGATAAGATATCAATAAAAAGCGATAGCACCGCACCACGAAGTTCAATAAAAAAATAACAAAAAAATGTTTATATGTTATGATGACTTAGTAGAAGGAGAAACAAGTAATGATATAGGATAAAGTGAGCGACTGCAATAGTTCAGAAGAACGCACGGAACAGAAACTCCTAGTTTTTTGCAACTGCAAATATGGACTATTTCTTACAATGGCATAGGCCGCGTCTCCTATGTGAGCCCAAAGAAAAAAGCATACATTCAAAACATCAGCTAAAACCAGTCATAAAAATTCAATGAGTTATTGTTACGACAATCACCACAAAATTATCAATGTAAGATAAATGCTGGAAACAAAATAATCTGTTGTAGAAAAGGTGCGAGGATTGATTAAATGAAGCGACAGAGTTATTCTGGGGGACCTAGACAATAAACGGATATGTGGCTAACAATAAGTTCAAGGGGAAGTCAACAGGTAGCAAAGAGATAGTTAGTTTAAGGTAAATACGCCAAACGTGTAGAAGGTAAGCTTTATAAAAAAGAAAAAATGGCTGAATAAAGTTAACTAACTCATAGTAGGGACAGAAACATTAGGTGAATCGTTAAACAAATGAAACGTGAAAAATCTTGGATGTACGCAAAGCTTGAGCGATTTTAAAGATATTTTCATGCCACCTAATGTGATTTGAATCGATATATGAAGAGATAGCAGTAATTAAGACTCGATTTACTCATAACAAAGTTGTTGAAGTACAAGAAAAAATATATCTTACAACGATTATAATTACGAGGGTGACATCCCTCCTTTGAGCTTCACCTAGACTAATAAAGAAAAACTTCAACATCATTCTCAAAAAATGATTCAAAAATTACTAGAGCGACAAACTTACCCCGAGTCTCGTCTAGACTTATGTAATGCTGAGCGACCAACCCTTCATGAGTTTCGTCTAGACTAACATACTGCTGAGCGACCAACTTCGACGACAAGTCTCGCCTAGACCAAATAGATCTTAAAATGCTGCATTGCAATATCGATATATCTAAAAAATATGCTATCAAAACAAAATCATGCTTGCTACACAAAAACAATATTCTACGATACATGTACAGAAAAAAAAAGTATTCCAAATTATTAAAATATTGCTTTTATATCGAGGAATTTGGATCGTAAATGAGCTTAAATACAAAACATTATCAACAACCTCATTATTGTAGTGTTTAAAAAAGCAGATATAACCAAATTAAGTTCACTATAGTGTTTTAGAAGGTATAGATATACTAAAAATTCAGTTAATTGCGTAAGCTATATTTTGAGACAAAATTTTCTTTAAGAAGAAATTCGTAGCTTATAGTTGATTATTTAGATTGTAAGGGGACACTTTAGAATTATGGTAAGGTAAGATAGTATATGAGTTATCTAAACAACGGTTTTTAAAAAGTTAACCTAGAAAACAGGTTACAATAAACTAAGAAAAATTTCAGGATTAAAATAATTATTTTAACTAAACTTAGTGTCATTTTAAGGGATTTTTTTTCTTTTTTTAATCATAATGAATGGTAAATAAAGCTATTTATGGCTAAAAATACTTACAGAAAGAATTATTAATCTTAAGCACATGGTTAAAGTGAGGTTATGTAATTTGCTAAACGCATTTGAAAGGTATATGCTCCAGCTTCATCCTAAATTAGGTTAAGTAATTATTTGAGGGAATTTAGAATATAAATACACTATTATTATAAGGGAAAAGCCACTTAATTCAGTTAGGAATAAGTTGTATGGAAGGTAAACAAACACTAATCAAACATGGCTGACTAAATGCTCAGATTGTCATTTCAGCTTCATTCAATGTCATTTCAACATAAGATAGATGTTGCCAAGTGCAATGTTACCAGATTATATTTCTTTTATTTAAAAGCCATTAAAAATTTAAAAATTATTATTTTTTATTATTATTTGAGTGAACAAAAACCCAATTGCTACAAATATATTCAAAACTAACACCTTATAAGATACACAAGAGGTGAGGACAAATTTTCAACAAAACGTTCAGGCGCCACTGTTATACTCTCGGCGTAATTGTTATAGTCCCGCGCAACTGTTATGAACCACTATGACAGTTGGCAACACATACTAACCACGTACACAATATTGCACAACGAAATATTACATCATAATTTTCCAAATTGTATCACATGCCAAATATGTTTATAATGATACCATTGGCACTCAAAAAGATAAATAAATTGACGTATTCACTTAAAACGCTCCGTTCAGCTCAAACTCAGGGTCCTTGGGTGTTGTTTGGGTACGTCTAGCTCTCGTTGAAGCCAGATTTATCGTCTTCCCTCTTCTTCTGTTTGTAGGCAGGACGGAGGAATAAGGTGAAGGTAGAGATACGATGGGGCAAAAGATAAAGGGAAACCTACAACCTAAAAGAGAAAAGACAAGAAAAAAACGACACAGGTAAACAAACCTCACTGTTCGACGTCTCGTTGGCTAGTAATCGTCGAGTCGGAAATCACGCACTTCTCACTCCACGTCTGCGCATTCTCTTGCGCCGACGCAACTGTCCGAAGTGACGGAAACGAACAAGTTTATTATTTAAAATATTGGCCCGAATTCAGTCACATATTTAAAACTGTAAAATGACAATTTTGGCATGTAACAACCCCAGCAATGAAAATATTTTTTCTGCGAAGTGAAAAAAATTTGATATTTAATGTTGTTTGACAGGTAACAAAATGTCACTTTTTATGAATTTACTTTTTTCCTCGGGATAAAAATGATACTTTTTTTCCCAGGTATGTGCAAATAAGTAAGAACACGAAGATATTTAATTTAAAGTCGGATCCAGACTTGTAGCATTCGGGTGTAACGTAACATCGTATCATAACTTCGTCGTGTTCAAACCAACTGATATAAACAACTTAAGTAAGCAATTGTTGAAACCACTCGCAGAAATAAATTGACAGATATTTGATTACTTTCAAGGTTTCCTTAGTAACGCAAGTGTAACTGTCCCTATAAGTACAACAACCTACTTGTTTAAAACTTCAAATTTGACATCGATTGATTTTTTGATTTTAATATATTGTAATATTTTTTTCAATATTAAATCATCGTTTTACCTGTCACAGAAAAAAATAGTGTATAACACACGGGTAAAAATGTAAGATTTTAACTCTCGGTGTTTTGTCTCCCTCCGCTTCGCGTTGGAAGACAAACACACCTCGAGCTAAAATCTAGTACTTTTTCCCTTGTATAATAAATAACTATTTACATAGTTTTTTGATTTTTGTAACCATATAATTTATTTTTATTTCTTGGGGAATATTAATAAAAAATATTATTATATAAGTTATAAATAATAAGGTCATATGCGTATTATTGAATGAGTGATTTATAGTTTTTATTATAAATTTGATTTAAATCATTATTTCAATCAGCTTAATTCTGCCATTGAACCAAATTTGTATCAACATATTAGACCATGTTGGATTTCTTGTAGAGAGAGACATTAACACTTAAAACTGTCTTTAGTAATAATTGTATAATTTGTGAAGCAGTTGTGGATTTTGTCTCTTAAATGTTTTAGTATTGTTGAAACAGTATAGTAAATTTAGTATTTTATTTATAATCAATGATTAAAAGATTTAATTTCTGGTTAGTGTGATAACCGCAAAGTGGTTACTTCTATTTGATAATTGATCAAGATGAATTACAACTGATTGTCATTATTTTGACATTTAAAAATATTTTTAGTGTTTTAAATAATTTACTCTTAAGGAATATTTTGTTATAGGTGATGTGAGGCCAGTTCTCATTTTGAGTGGGACCATGTCGGCAGCCATGCGCTCCACTCTACAAACAGTTCCAGAAAGTTTAGAAGTAACAAGAAACGCTGATCCCTCTGGTGGTGTTAAAACCCCTGCCAAATTAAGTTCAGAAACTGCTAAAACTCGTACATCGTTTACTTTTCATACGCCCACTGCTACAAAGGTATGTAATTTATCATTTTTATTGTATATTATTTGTTTATATAAGGTGGTGAATGTAGGTTATGGGGCTCTGTTTTGTTTGCTGATAAAAATACTGATGTTTGCAATCCTTTTGTTTTTATATGTTGATTTGCGATTATGTATAAATGTATATTTTTTTATTTAATTAGGAAGTGGGACGATTAATAAACACAATTTTTGCTTAACATTGATTTTCTCAATTTTAATTATGGATATTTGAGGTTTAAACCTCATTAGTAATTAACCTTCTTTTATAAAGCCATCTGTCATAGATAATGTTCAACAATTCTGTAATATATTATGCTGTATCAAAAGTATAAGTGTCAGGATGTTTTCTATATTCTTGTTCTGCACATTTAGTAAACATTAACCAGAACTATAGAATAATAAAAACTCGAAAACTAAAAGTTTAGCTTCATTCGCTCGACAGTCAAGCCTAATTATGAAATTCTATTGCAGCTCTGCAGTTTTAACTAATTTCTTAGAAAGAGTAATGCAAGTTAATGTGTTTTTTAGTACTGAATGTACAGTGTGTCCCAAATTGGAACCTCATCTTGTGATCTCTGCACTTTTCACTTTTGTAAAAAGTCGCTAACAAGAAATTGGCATTTCTCAACTACTTTTAGAAATCTTTCAAAATACAGTTTTTCTTTATAATCTTGCTTAATCTTTAAAAGTTTTTAAAAACAAATTGAGGCAACTTTCTATGCTACAGCATATTCCAGTCACAAAAAGCGTCAAAGATGACATCTTTGTAATTGTAGTAAAGAATCACTTACTAAATAAAAACTATTAATGATGCCATTTTCTATTCCGAATGGACCTGCACCTTGAAGAAGTTCTAGATTACTGGAAGGGGTGGAATGTAAAAATATTTTTTAAGTTTGATGTAACATAGGAAGCCATATTGATGGGTGAGTTTATTGATCACGGCAAACTTAATATTGTAATGTACTATTACTAGAAATTTTCATTATTTACAAACATGAAAATGTGTCCGATTTTGTCCCAAGGCAAGTTTAGAATGTCACGAGGCATCATCGGATCCCTGATATTACTTTTAGAATACGACTGACAAATTTGACATTGAGATATTAATTTTCCAGTATTGGCCATTATTATAGGATAAAATATGGCTTCCCGTACTTTATTTTTACAAGAAACAATTCCTTTGCAACTTTGGTGTAGAATATATAAAAATTCAGGTTTTAAAAAATTCGCAATTATTAAGTATATTTTGTAAAAAAGTAAAGTACATTTGTATGTAAATAGACATCATTTCTATTGCCAATAAAGTCTGACAATATTTGGCACTTTTTTGTGATTTCTGTTTGTAGTTTGTTATACTTTACATCTATACTCTAAGGTATACTTTTTTAAAGTCCCGGCGGGTAATGTATGAGAGCCACTACGACAGTTGGTAACACAAAAGATATTTGCAAAATGTTACTCAATAAGCGGTTACGTCATACTTATGATCAAATTATTATCACATGCAAAAAATAAATGTACTCACGTAAACTGTAGGACTTCTCACAACTGGCAGCTATTCTCACGTCGGGCTCTCTGCGTTGGTTGAGCGTTCTGGGCATGGGTCGTCCTTTTGCCCCCTTGTCGAAACCAAATTAAAAATTTGTCTTCTCTTCTTGTGTAGCAACGACAGGAATACCCAGGTAAGAGGAACGATAATAGGTATAAGGCAGGAAACCTACATTACCTGCAAGAGAAGACAAGATAACGGCACAAAGATAACCACTCCATTCGACGTCTGGTTGACTCGTCCCGACGTGACTGAAATCCCCACCTTTTTTTCACTCTGCGTCTGCGCAATCTCGAGCGCAAACGCAACTATCTAAAGTAACGGAAATGCACGCACAAGTCTTTTAAATTATTGGCGCGAATTCACTTGCAAATTAGAAACTTACAGAAATGTTTAAATGCCGATTTTCGGCATGTAACAATCGCGACAAAGCCATAAAAGAAAAAAAATCTTAAAAAGAAAATGACTGTTAGCACGGTAAAAGCTTAAAATCTAGATCCTAACTAACCTACATAAACCCTAACTTAAATTCTACAAAATGTTTATTTTAGGCGCCACCTGGTTTTTTCCAACCGATAACACGTCTTCCGAATTACCAGGAAACGGAATGTGTAGCCCCATTGTTTTTGACTACATTTAAGGTGCACACACGAATCTTTAATGTGGCACAGTTATAATCGACAGCACAAATTTGTCGGGGAGCACAAGACACTACTAAAACTAGAATAAATGCGACAAGTCGCCTAACGTATATACTAAACTAAAGCTAACATTACAGTTTTCTAAGTGCAGATGCACATGAGCATTGCATCTAGACTGTTTCTTCGTTGACAAGAAAATGCCCAAATTTTAAAATGTTCAAAGAGCAGTTACTATGCACTTTAGCAATTTTTTGTACTGGTACTCTGGTTTAATAAACAATACACATCAAAACTTGCCCATGACATGGTTGTGAATTAACAAATTTACCAACAGTACCATCTTACTAATTTTTTATATTACTAACCTAACAAATTACATGGCTACCATCAGGTTAGCTTTTTCACTCAATATTCAAAAAAGAATTCCTACTTCTGATCGTAAATACCAAACGTTAGGAAGATAAAAAAGATAAAGCAAAATCTCAAGTTATTATCAAAGATAATAGGTAAGATAACGATATTAAGATAAAGTTATTATCAAAGAAAATAAATACGATAAAAATATTAAGATAAAGTTATTATTAAAGATAATAGGTAAGGTAAAGAGATTAACTCAAGTTATTATCAAAGATAATAGGTAAGATAATGATATTAAGATAAAGTTATCATCAAAGATAGTAGGTAAAATAAGATAAAACTAGATAACGATAGAGTGGCTCCTTGGAGCCGTTATATGGGGAAATGCTCGTACCCCCTAAAAAGAGCGACCTGTGAAGCAGGCACCGTTTGTAATAAACGGTACGAGGGCATCCACTACGATAAGAAAATCAGACAAAAGTTGACACAACAACTTAAATGTATCACTGCAGATACCTTCACACAAAAACCAACTGTTTCTAGGTAATTTTTTAAAAACGGTAACGTCCTAAACACAAAAATGCGTAATTATAAGCAGTTAAATACAGACACACTGTCCCAATATGCTAAAAACAACCAAGAATTTGATAAGATATCAATAAAAAGCGATAGCACCTCACCACGAAGTTCAATAAAAAACAACGAAAAAAATGTTTATATGTTATGATAACTTAGTAGAAAGAGAAACAAGTAATGATAAAAAATAAGGTGGGTGACTGTAATAATTCAGAAGAAAAACACATGGAATAGAAAGTCCTAGTTTTTGGCAACTGTGAATATGGACTATTTCTTACAATGGAATAGGCCGCGGCTCTTATGTGAGCCCAAAGAAAAAAGCATCCACTCAAAACATCAGCTAAAACCAATCATAAAAATTCAATGAGCTATTACAACCAAAGTTAGGACAATTACCACACAATTAAACGGTGTAAGATAAATACTGAAAACGAAATAATCTGTTGTAGAAAAGGTGCGAGGATTAATTAAATGAAGCGACAGAGTTATACTGGGGGATGTAGACAATAAACCGATATATGACTAACAATAAATTCAAGGAAAAGTCAACAAAAAGCAAAAAGATAGGTAATTTAAGGTAAATAAGTTAAACGTGTAGAAGATAGGTGCTGTATAAGAGAAGGAATAAGTAATTAAAGTTAAGTAATTGATAGTAAGGACAAATAACATTAGGTAAATCGTTAAGGAAAGGAAACGTGAAAAAATTTTGGATGTATGTAGGGTTGAACGATTTTAAAGATAATTTTATACCACCTAATGTGGTTTAAATCGATATGTGAAGAGATAACAGTAATTAAAACTCGATTTACTGATAGAATTGTTGAAGAACAGAAAGATATCTTATAACGCATACACTTACTAGGATGACGAGCCCTCCTTTGAGCTTCACCTAGACTAATAAAGAAAAACTTCAACATCATTCTTAAAAAATGATTCACAAATTGCTAGAACGACAAACTTACCCCGAGTCTCGTCTAGACTTATAATGCTGATCAACCAACTCGGATGGAAAATCTCGCCTAGACCAAATAGATCTTAAAATGCTGCGTTGGAATATCGATATGTCTAAAAAAATATGCTATCAAAACAAAATCATACTCGCTTCACAAAAGCACTATTCTACGATACATGTATAGAAAAAACAGTATTCCAAATTATTAAAATATTCTTTTGATATCGCGGGATTTATCAACAACCTTCGTAAATGAGCTTAAATACAAAACGTTATCAACAGCATCATTATTATTGTGTTTAGAGAGGCAGATATAACAAAATCAAGTTGTTGTAGCGTTCTAAAAGGTAAAAGATATACTAAGATAATAGCGTTAGCTGTATTTGAAAGCAAAATTTTCTTTAAAAAGGGATTCGTAAGTTATAGTTGATTATTTAAATTACTAAGAAAACATTTTAGAATAATAATAAGGTAAGATAGTATATAAATTATCTAAACGATGACTTTTGAAAAATTAACCCAAAAAACAAGTTAAGATAGACTAAGAAAAATTTCAGAATTAAAATGATTATTTTAACTAAACTTAGTGTCATTTTAAGAGATTTTTTCCTTTTTTTTCATAATGCATGGAAAATAAAGCTATTTATTTATAATTAGAATACTTACGGACAAAATTATGTAATCTAAACGCATGTTTAAGTGAGGTTATGTTATGTAGTAGACACTTTTGAAAGATATATGGTCCAGCTTCATGCTAAATTAAATTAGATCATTATTTAAAATGAATTAAAAATACAAACACACTATTTTTTTTAGGCAACATGTGAATTAATTAAATTAGCAATACATTTATGAAAGGTATACACAATAACCAATATGGCTACCCATATCAGATTGACATAGCAACAGTTTCCATGTCATTTCATTTTAGATGGTTGTCATAGTAACATGCAGTGTTACCACCTCATATTTTCTAAGTTATTGAAAATTCAAAATTTTTATTTTTGAGTGAAAAATCCGAATTGCTACAGATATCTAAAACTAATACATTATAAGATATAGGAAAAGAGAAAACAAATTTTTTTCCACAAAACCGTTGAATGCGCCACTGTTATACTTTACGTCTATACTCTAAGGTATACTTTTGAAAGTCCCGGCGGGTAATGTATGAGAGCCACTACGACAGTTGGTAACACAAAAGATATTTGCAAAATGTTACGCAATAAGCGGTTACGTCATACTTATGATCAAATTATTATCACATGCAAAAAAAATAAATGTACTCACGTAAACTGTAAGACTCCTCACAGATGGAAGCTATTCTCATGTTGGTTGAGCGTTCTGGGCGTGGGTCGTCCTTTTGCTCCCTTGTCGAAACCAAATTTAAAATTTGTCTTCTCTTCTTGTGTAGTGATACGACAGGAATACCCAGGTACGAGGAACAATAATAGGTATAAGGCAGGAAACCTACATTACCTGAAAGAGAAGACAAGATAACGGCACAAAGATAACCACTCCGTTCGACGTCTGGTTGACTCGTCTCGATGTGACGGAAATCCCCACCTTTTTTTCACTCTGCGTCTGCGCAATTTCGAACGCAAACACAACTATCTAAAGTAATGGAAATGCACGCACAAGTCTTTTAAATTATTGGCGCGAATTCACTTGCAAATTAGAAACTTACAGAAATGTTTAAATGCCGATTTTCGGCATGTAACAAGTTTTAACTCTTCTTTACTAGTAACCGTAACTACTACTGAAAAGACTTTAAGATTCTGTTCTAAAAAATTTATGTTTATTGGTTCGTTTTATGGGTCACCGCTAAAAGTGTGACTTTTAAATTGTTTCTCGGTACAAAGACCAAATTGAAATAAAATCTTAAAAGTTTCATTGCTAAACGCTGGAGACTATGGTCTATGATCCGTTTCAGCTGTAAAATCGGTATCCTAAGCATAGTAGTAAGACCTTTCACAACCAAAAATTAGACCCCAAACTGAAGTTAAGCTGAAGTTAACAAAACTGACGCAAACTCCATCGGTTTGCCATTTTGTGTGATAACCTCACTGCCCCAATCCTTTGATATTGGTTTTCATAACGGGTGGTTCCGTAACAGTTTAAGGGTGCTTTGACTAACTACAGTGGTGTAGGAGTGGGTTTCCGTGGAAGAAATTATAAAACTAATGATAGAAAAATTAAGAATAATAATAATAATGAACAAAAATAATGACTGAAATACAATTATGTTGCATTAATCACTTACCTTGAAATGCTTTTTCTTGTCATAATTAAGGGCACAAAATTGTTGATATGTTCCTACTGTAACCTTTGTTAATTATTTACCTTTCTAAAAAATTAATAAGGTTAAAATTTTCTTGCTAAAATATAGTTGGACTGCACTCATCTCAGGGACTGCAGTGGGGTTCTTTCAATTGTTATTCCTACTAGTAAAACCATACACTTGATTTAATCCAAGTTCAATAAACAATAACATAATGCCACTATTTTAGTAAGTAGAAAAAATATAGTATTTATAATAAATCTTTTTCAATCAATGATATGTACAACTTAATTATTCTTATAAGTGTTTTTTTACAATACTTACAAAATTGAAATGTTGCCTTAGAATAATAAAAATAAAAAATTGCTAAAATGCATACTGCATAACCAAATTGTTATTTACTTTAATATTGAATGAAGTCGTCAAGTATTTTAAATTGGGCTCGTTTTAATTGTATCAGACTTGTACAAGATTTAAGTCCCTAGTTTAGTAATTTATTCAAGCAAAAAAAAGAGATTAATGAAATTTCATGTGCTGCTATAAAAAATTTTTTACAGTACTGTTTTAACTAATAGAATTAAAATTTTGCTATTATAAGAGGAATAAAATTTGTAATACCTGTTTGCGTGTTTGGTATGTAGATAGTTGTTGTCACCTGATAAATAAGTTGATAACGATGTTACCTAGGGGCCTCAACCAGAATTTCGTATTACGGCTCATACAAAGATGACATCTGTAAAGATAACAGCTTAAAAAAACACAATTGGACAGCTTGCATGTTCAACGGCATTCCATAATTTACGATTCCATCACCAAAATGCATTTTGTGGATTCCATGCAGAATAACTTATTAAACTGTAGATTGGCTGTACTGACAATTGCTAACAATACTCTTCAGAAATGATGGCTGCATTGCAGGGTGCGTTCAGAATGGCAACACATGGTGCTTGAGGTGTCCTAAATTGAGTGGTTAGAATTCACCATGTGCGAATTCTATTAAAATAATACGTATTTCTGATACCAGAGTGAATACGCCAGGATCAAAATTATTTCCACGTGCTTCCATGAATAATTGATTATTGCGTGCTTCTTGCAATAATTTAATGTCACGTGAACCCGTGCTGAAGTGAAAAACCCTCATCAGATTTAACAATTCCAAATTAACAAAACCAAAGTAAACTTACCCACTTTCGGCTTTGCACATTATAACAAAATGAACAAACTAAGTTATGAGCACTTAAGTAATTGATGCTTTTCAGGCTAACTCAAATTCACAATTGAAAACACCTATTTTCGTGCAGTGCTTAAATAAAAAAAAAAAACAAAATTCGCCTATCTAACAAAATATTGTTTTCAACCAAAACACGTTCCTAAGAGGTCTGTATATATGGTTTCTATCTATCAGAATAAGTAGAATACATTGCCTACTAACAAACTTGGTTACAGAAAAATTTAAACTGGTACACTACATAGAAGACGGTTATTCTGCATATATCTGCTTTTTGTGTTCTTAAATTTATCACATTATACGTTTCCTTTTTCTAAATTATCTTGACATAGCTATTAAATTTTTGGTCAAATTAAATAAAATTGAAAATAAAGAGCCTTCCAAATACGAATCCATCACTGAGATTGTTGGATATTTTTTTACAAATTAGTCTGTTTACCTTGTTCTTAATTAAATTTAAATAAAATTCAACCTCAACTTAAACTCTTTTGACGTGAAATAGTAACGATATAAATACAAATATACAAAAAAACGTAAATTTCATAATTTTGCTCTGGCTAGGTGTTACTAAAGGAAATCGTCAAACAAAGAACAATAAATTAAATCCATCAATAATAATATTCCAAATTTTCCCTGTTTTTCATATTAAATTACTTGATACTCTAAATCTCAATTTCTGGAGATGTCTTTAATATCAAATAGAAAACCATTAATACGAGTTCTTTTGTTTGTTCTTTTCATTGTCCATTCCAAAATAATGTAAAATCAATACATACATGTTTCTTAATATTTTAAAATGATGACATTATACTTAAATTTAATTAACACTCGTTTCGACGCTGTCATCTTTTGACAAAATAATTACTTTCATGTTTGATTAATTTCTTAATTCATAAACACCAATCCATTCACATTCAAAATTCATATATTCATAAAGAATATATAAACATAAAAGCTTGTAATTGCTCATGGCTTAATTCACCTGTTATAAAGTTAAGAATAACCAGATCACACTAGTTTTCCAATTTTGTATCCTTCAAACAACAATTACGAGGTCATTCGATTAATACAACTCTATTAACTCAACACAATATCCGCAGGTAGCTCATCATTTCTTACAATTTAAACGTGAATTCTTACATTTATAAACATCGATAATCTACAGTTAAAAAAGTCGATAAATATATCGCGCAAGCGCGAAATAAAAAGCGAGCGACGCCACTGGTGGTTGGTACGCTAACCTTTGTACAGATTTTGCGCGCCCATCTGTCAATGACGTCAGCAATGCACAAATGATATTACGCAATAACCGGAAAAATATATAAATTTAAGACAATAGGTGATACAGCAATTACTCACATGAATATGTCCCTGGGTTAAAGTTGGCTTCTATTCAAGTCCATCAGGGCTACGGAGGGCCCTTTTTAGGTAGTTAAAGATGGTACGCCCGACGCTCTTCCAAAGCGTTCGGACCAGCTCCCGCAGTCATGGGCTCGTTCATCCAGGGTCGTGCAGTACGGTTCGCCAACGGCTGCAAATTGTCACCTACCTATGTAGGGAATGGACAGGACCAGGTATAAGGGCGACAAACAGATAAGCAAGCAAGGAAATCTACATAGGTAAAGATAAGGCACGATACGATACCTAACACATACACACTCCTTGAAGGTTCAGGCAAAAAAGCCCACGTTACATAAAGTCACGGAAACACTTGTCCCCACTTTTTTCCTACTCCACTCGCTTCGCGCGATCTGGCGCAAACGCACTGTGACGTAACGGAAATACGCGCCTAGTCTTTTAAATTTATGGCGCGAAACTTCCGCACATCAAAATTAAACTAAAAACAATGTTTAAGTGCCAATTGTCACGTAACACATTACTGCACATACATGAGTTTGTAAAATCCCATGCATGGTTAACCTCCTTTCAAAATCTGCACGCGAAGTCCTATTAAAGCTCACCCACCATTAAATACAAGTTATATCTTGAAGCTGGGATTTTATAATCTGGAAGGGAAAGTTTTTTTTCTCTTTAATTAGGTTACTACAAACCAGAGATGAAGAAATCCTAATTTATTGATGTGTTTTGCTAAACACATTTCCCAGGCAAAATGAATGTGTGGTTATCATATTTAGCCAAAGAGAAACGTTTTTATTATGCGAACAATAACGAGTTCAGGGGAAAGACACGTTTTAAACTGGACACTTTACCTTCAACTACTGGGTATTTTGTCATATTAATTGTGAGTGAGCATTTTTTTCTTCATTACTGTAACCTATACCTATAGCTTGCTCTCTATAATACTAAAGTAAGCCTTACTATGCCCTATTCTTTAACAGTTCCACCCCAACATATATTGTACCTTTGTTACTTAATTACTTAAAACTAATTAACAATTTCTTAATCTACTAATGTTAAATGATAATACCCTACCTGAGAAGACCTAACCTTACATTTCTTCTTACCTTATCCTTTGCTAAACCTAAATTATGCAACCCTTACCCTTTAGACTACTTTTGCTTCGTGCACAGTTCTAACCATCGGCAGCTGGAAATCAGAGTCACACATTCTGCTTAACCGTACTGTTTGAGATCCCAGCCATTGGCAGCCGGAAACAGGGATGTTTGCACAGACCTTACCTATCTACTTAAATTAGTTTATCTTTCCATGCCCTTACCGATACACTATTGTAGTGTAACCTTGAAATCTTTTACCTGCCCAATTACCTTAATAATGTCTTGTGCTCCATAAAAGTGTAGGTTCAATGCACTTTGCTGCCGGAATCTGAAGAAACGGACTCCCCACACAACCTGATGCATCTGAAGACATCAGCAGAGGACACCTTAGTTGCAGTTAATAATCAAGGTGAGCCCTTTGGATAGTTTTTAATGACTTCTTTTGTGAAGTTTTAACCGTTTTACGACACTAATTTGCGACCACATTTGGGGAGCGTAAAAAATTACGCCCAGGGTTAATGTAATAATTGACGCCAAATGGGAAAAGCAATAATTCGTTACAATTGGCACTCCAACAATGCACTTTGCTGCCGGAATCTGAAGAAACGGACTACCTACACAACCTGATGCATCTGAAGACATCAGCAGAGGACACCTTAGTTGCAGTTAATAATCAAGATAAGCCCTTTGGATAGTTTTGAATGACTTCTTTTGTGAAGCTTTAACCGTTTTATGACACTAATTTGTGACCACATTTGGGAAGCGTAAAAAATTACGCCCAGGGTTAATGTAATAATTGACGCCAAATGGGAAAAGCAATAATTCGTTATAATTCGCACTCCAACAAATGGGCAGGTTTCTACGATAATAAAATGTTCAATGTTGTAATTAAAAATGTTAAAAAATTGACTCTTTCTTTATAATAATAAAATTTGTTACAGATTGCATCATGCATATTTTATGCTTGTCATGTAGCTATTGTTTAAACCCATAACATACAAATTCTACTATCAGATAAAAAAAGCATCTTTTGATTTTGCATTTAAAAATACTTCCTTATTATAAAATCTTTATGGATTTTGACACTTTAGATTTATACTACTGGCGACGCATAGTGACTATTTGTACACCTTACCTAACATAATGCATAGTACCTTGAAATAAAACGAAATCGTCATTTTTCTTGGAGGACGTGTGTTGCTGAAACAATTGCTAATGGATTGAGTTTTTAATGCAGTGTAATTTAAATTCTAGTTTTGTGAATATTTAATGAAATTTGCACCTGCTTGAGGGACAATTTTACTTCTAATTTGCGCTGTCGAAAAAATTGTATATTTACATTAGAACTTTATAGGTAAGTCTTATTAGAACACATATTCGTAATTAATCTTTAAAACATATACATTGTGGTGATTTTCATTTAGGTATTTAATATTTCGACGTCCAATACATTTTGTTTGCAGTTGTTTTAGTGCTAAAACATTTTTATTTTTAATAAACTTGTAAAAATTTCTGTCAAATATTTTGCTTATGTATTCGTAAAATTAATATTGCGTTTGATAGTTTAGAAATGCATACATGAATTTTTTAGAGATTTTTCCATAAATTAAACCTAAGCTGTTATAAATAGCATCAAATCCATCTAAGTGTCTTTACTATTGTTTCCCTGTATCTAAAGTCGTTTTTATGATAAATATTCCAATTCTTCTAATCGAAATATCGATGTTTTAACTATATGAATTGGTAACTATAAACCTTGTCTTAGAAGCAAAAACAAAATTGTTCTAATCTCATTTAATTAATAAATAAGCGTAGCCGACTTATTAACTCCAATATTAATTATGTGCCATGTGAACCTAGATAAAATCACTTTTGCTATTTTAAAATTGAAAATGCAACAATCAAATAATTTTTTGTCTCTTACAACTAAGAGTTTTCACTCAAAAACTAATTTCTAATATCACATAGCACTTTTAACTTGTAAATTACATGATTTTAATTGTAAATTTCAAAAATTATGCATATAAAAGATTTGCAATCTTTCTCTTTACTTTTAACAATTAGCACGTAAATCATACCTGTCATCTTACCTTTAAGTATGTAAATATACCTTGTCTGTTCATTTAAGATACTAATATGAATTATGTGCATGTAAACCTAAATAAAATCACTTTTGCTATTTTAAAATTAAAAATGCAACCAAATCATTTCCTGTCTATTACAATTAAGAGTTTCTCTCTAAAATTAACTTCTAATATCACGGTACCTCTTTTAACTTGTAAATTACATGACTTTAATTGTAAATTTCAAAAATCATGACTTATAAAACATTTGCAATCTTTTCTTTTTACTTTTAATAATTGACCTACAAATCATACCTGTCATCTTACCTTTAAATATACCTTGTCTGCTCTTTAATTGAATCAATTTTTTTTCTTGTGAAGTTATTTTCCCTGTATAAATGTATCTTACCATTGAACTTTCATTCTGTTAACTTCTACTTAAATTTATTTTATAATCTTTGACTTATCCTATCATATACTTAAATGGACGTTATTCTTGAACCTTGAATTATTTCACACTTTGTCATGTTATAAATTGCTTATTCATTTTAAAAGATAGTTTCTCGTTCTTAATTGAAATTTTTTTCTATTTGTCATTGCATGCAAATAATTTCATTTTCTTTAAATTTCCATTTTTTATCTCACTATTATTCCACAACCCACTACATTTGTTTATCCTGGTTCACATATATTTCGTTCATTTGAACAATCCAGCAAATCTTTAGGATTTGTACTAGCTAATGTCAGGTTATATTTTAATCTTTCGACACACATAGCAAGCGCAAACCATGCCTGTGTAGTAAAAAGTTGATTTTTACAGTTGCGACTGTAAAGATTTTCTGTTCGATGTGTTTTCTTTTGCAAATATTTCAATCATTTGTTACAAATCGTTTTTATGCCATAAGGGCATTATACATTTTTTAAATTTTTTTCCTGAACATGTTGGTATGGGGCGGTCGTTTTTGTCGTTTTCAATACTGTTTCTCATTGTGTTGGTATATTCAAAATTTTCTTACTTTTATCTTTGATTATTGCTATGTCCAGGGTAGTTGTCTTTGAAATCAATGTGTGGGTGTTTTGGATATTGTTGTATTAAATGTGAGTGCGCGTTAATTGCAAGAAGTGTATTCGTGAAATTCTTTACATGTCCAATTACCTTAATAATATCTTGTGTTCCGTAAAAGTGTTGGTTCAATACAATTTGCTGCCGGAATCTGAAAAATGGCCCCCATGCAACTTAATTTCCTTAGCTGCAGTTAATAATACCGTTAAACAAAAACTTTTTTTCTGTATCTTCAAAACTAGTAACTAAATTTGAATATTTAGACCCCAAAATAGGAAAAACTGAAAATATATCAAAAAAGTTGATTTGTGTTTTGTAGATATTTTCATTCAAAGTTTGAAGTAAATATTTACATATTGGTTACACTGAATAATTATGGTATACAATTTATGTATTTAATTTTTTTGTCGTTTGTATATTTCATTAGGATTATCTCGTTTAATTGTCCAGCATTAATCTCTAAGCATATTCTGGTTCCATTTCCCCTTGTAATGTTCTTCTAAATTCATCATATCTTGATGAAATTGTTCTCATTGTTCATTACTAAAGTCGCCGAGATTAGGTGGGAACAAACCAATATATGAGAATGTAGAAAGTGTATCATCAAAGACATTTTACACCCTAAATCTTTATAGTTAATGATCTTTTCTCTAAAATCCAGTGATTGGCAATTTCCCAAAAAATTGTGTTTAAGATCTTTGAATGAAAGCCAAGCGGATAATTCCTTGGGTTGAGAACTCGTTAAAATTCAGTCGAATTTTTGATAACTTCTCGGATTTGTGGACCAATAAAAATTCATTCCTTAATTTTTACGTCGCTCAATTTTGGAAATTTATTTTGGATATATTTGAATGATTCTCCCTCAAAATCCAAAGCTTTCACAAAATTCTTGGATAGACCCAATTTAATATGAAGAGAAGATGGTAATATGATATTATTTGTATTTGCTAATGAAATATTTTTAACATTTTTTTTCCTCCTGGAATCCAATTTTCCCTAGCAGGTCAATTCTACATCTCATAATGCGAGTGTCTATCTCTATTATCCAATTCAAAAAGAAAACGGCAATATTTTGTATAGCTAACTGAAGACCAGATCCATTTCACAAAGAAAACAGCAATAATTTGTATAGCCCAACTGAAGACCAGATGTAATGGCAACCACTTTTAAATCTGCGCATATAAGCCATTGATGAATATTGTAATTAATTCTATTAAGCATAATTTTCAAATCTGATTAGGTTTCTTTCATGGTTGTAGAGTAGCCAATGGGAATTGATGGAAATTTATTTCCAATATGCAAAAGCACTGCTTTAAATCACACTTTGGAAGAATCAATGAACAATCTCTATTCATTTGAGTCATATTCAATTTCCAAATTTTGAAATAACACAGTTACAGTGGAACCTTGCATAACGAGTAATTCGCATAATGAGCAAAATAAATTGTAAAATAATAGCTTGCTTAAAAGCGACGTTTCACATAGAGCGGCGTGGATAGGGAAATCCTTGAATCGTGCGATAGAACTTTCCGTGCTATTGCTACATCAGTCTGTGTTTAGAACTCTTTGCGCTAGCATCTTAATGTCGGTAGATTCACACATTTTTCCAAACTTGTATTCAGGCATTATTTGTAATTTTTTTATTGTAATTTTATTCCTTTTGTAAAAATGTCCCAGAAGAAAAGGCCGCAAGAGAGCAGCTGTAAGAGGCTAAAAAGAACATTAAAAATAAAACGTGAAATTATTGATAAGCGAGAACGGGATGTGAGCATGGCTGATTTAGCACGCATATACAATCGGTCTACATCAACCATTTGTATTATTCTTAAGAACAAGGACAAGATCAAGGAGGTAGATGCTTCAAAGGGGGTGATAAGAATATCTACGCAATGGTTACGTATTCTTGACGATGTTGAAAGGTTGCTTTCTCATATGGATAAATGAAAAGCAATTGCAAGCCGGCACTATTAACAAGTAACATCATTTGTGAGAAGGCGAAATTGATTTTTGCCGACCTCGTTAAGACGACGCCAGGATCATCAACAGTCTGAGACGAATGTTTAGGGCAAGTCATGGGTGGTTTGAGAAGTTTAAGAGAAGAACAGGCATCCACAGCGTTATGAGACATTGCGAAGCAGCAAGCTCTGATACGAGGGCAGCAGAGTATTTCATCGCTGAGTTCAAGAAACTTGTAGATTCTGAGGATTACCTGCCGCAAGAAGTTTTTAATTGTGATGAGACTGGTCTCTTCTGGAAAAGAATGCCGAAGCGAACCTATATAACAACAGAAGTGAGTGCATTGCCTGGACACAAGCCAATGAAAGATCGTCTAACGTTGCTATTCTGTGCCAATGCAAGTGGTGATTTGAAAATTAAACCGCTGTTTGTTTACCATTCTGAAACTTCGCGAGCATGTAAGAAGTGTAAAGTTGAAAAGAGTAAGCTAAATGTGATGTGGAGATTCAACAACAAGGCTTCGATTACACGTATCATTTTTACCGATTGAATCAATGAAGTGTTTGGTCCTTTTGTGAAAAAATATTTACGTGAGATGAATCTGCCACTCCATGTCTTATTTGTTATTGACAATGCACCTGCCCATCCTCCAAGCCTACAAAATGACCTGCTTGAAGTATACAATTTCATAAAGATCCAGTTTCTGCCTCTCAATACCACTCCGTTACCTTAGCCTATGGATCAGCAAGTTATTTCTAATTTTAAAAAACTCTACACGAAAGCACTTTTTGAGCATTGTTTTGAGGTGACTGAAGGGACCAATCTTACTCTCACAGAATTTTGGAAATATCACTTCCACATTGTTGCCTGCCTCAAGATGATCGAACAGGCGTGGGGAGTTACCAAGAAAACTCTCACTTATGCTTGGAAGAAGCTTTGGCCAGAGAGCATTGTCGAATGTGATGTTACGGGGTTTGAGACAATATCTGAGGATCCTGTAGTCAATGAGATTGTGTCCCTGGCCAACATCGTGGGGCTGGAGGTGTAAAAACACGATATCGATCAACTTGTTGAAGAACACAGCCAAGAGCTGACCACTAAAGAGCTTATGGAGTTGCAGTGCGTTTCCCAGCAAGAGGATGTTGAGGAGAGTTTGTCAGTGGATGAGGAGGAGGTACTAGCAGCAAAGCAACAATCCTCAGGCGAAATAAGTGAAATGCTGAAAGCATGGGAAACTGTTGCATCGTACATTGAGAAGCATCACCCCAATAAGGAGGTGGCTATGCCTGCTACAAATCTATTCAATGATAAGCGGTGTTGCATTTTTACCAAGTTTTGAAGTGTTGGCAAAAGCAAATGTCTAGACAGTTTTCTAGTAAAAAAGAATTAGATATGTTACTAATTAATATCAATTCTTTTGTTTTCTTTAAATCTAATTCTCATTCTAGGTTTGTTCATTCTGCGATAGAAGAAAAAATGAAGTCAAATAACGGTCCTTAATAATTTATATGTATTTTTCTTTAAATAAAAGTTACACCTAATTTTTTTTTAATATTTTTTCGGCATGGAACGCATTGTCAATTTTATATTAATTTATATGGTTAAGATTGTTTCGCTTAATGAGTGTTTCGCATTACGAATAAGACTCCGCAACGAATTATGCTCGTTATGCGAGGTTCCACTGTATATCCTTACAATATGTGATATGGCTTCTTCATTCATAAAAAAATTGGAACATTCTATGTGCTTGTTTCTATAAATACAGATTCGAGCAATTCAGCCTTTCTCTTTGGCAAATCGAATCTCTTACTAAATCATTTAAATCACTTTGAGTTATGAAATGTCTTTCTTCATAAACAAAATCTTGATTTGAGGAGTCATCAAATGTAACGTTAAGTTCTTGTTGTTCAGATTCAATTGAATATTATTCAGGTGGAGATGGCACAGGTACGAATTCATTGTGTTTAATTGGCCGTCTAACTGATTCAAGATCAGGATAATTTAGAAATTTTGCTTTTGCCTTATTTATTCCTGTTAGATTTATTTGACAAAAATAGCATTCAGAGAAATGATCCTTTGGCTCTTTTTATACTATTGGTTTGGCTAATGGCATTTTTCCACGTATTTGTTTTATCCAGTTTGTCAGATAGGAATAGCAAGATTTGCAACAAAAATGTGGAGCCCAAACTTTGTCTTGATCTTCAATTTTGCAAGAAAAATACATTTTATATGCTTTTTCAATTAATGAAGTCATTGATTTTCTGTTTGACGCAGGATTGAAAATTCCCCACATATAGCAAAACAAATCTGGAGAGTTGCACTTTAATTACCTGAAAAATTGAGCCAAAAAACTCCAATTTAGGAATTTAGAAAAAAAATCAAATTTTTCTAAAAATTTTAATTTGTAATTAAATTAAAAATGTAATTAATTCTTGAAATTCAGTTTAAGTTTTAGCTTTTGAATTTAAAAAACCAGTTTCTGGTAATCCGCTATGAAAAGTAATTTGATTTGGGGCATCTTTAGATAAAAAACCAAATCCATCATAATTGACAATAAATGTCAATTATCTCGAAAACGCAAACCAACTTGATGGAATAATTGTATATTTTTAATTAGTATGATATAGTATGATATATGATAATTTGTAAATAATATGTAAGATATAAAAATTATGCCTAATCAAGGTAACCCTTGGATTAGTTTTTAATGGTTTCTTATAGCATGCGAATCTTTAACCGTTTGACGGCAATAAATTATGACCACATGGGGGGGGGGGGTAATAATTGATGCCAAACAGGCAAAAGCAATAATTTGTAATAAGGTCTATTGACTATGATAACCAATTGAATTTCGTTACCATCTACCATCTCTTAACAAGCAACAAATTCAACAAAGGCCTTTGATACACCTAAATAGTTTATCAGAGAATTTTTAAATATCGCATCAAATTCAATTTACTGGATGTGTTGAAAATTTGTAAGTTAAAGTATAACAACAAAAATATTTGTAACACAAAAATGACAGTAAAAAAATTATATTACATTTTTCAAAAGATTTTAATTATCATTGAACTGCCTGATAACCTTGCCTTTACAGATACTCTTTAATATTTAGTGTAATACATATTTAAATATGTATATGGTGAAATTTTAGTTATTTATTTATTTGGGATTTTTTAATCTTGATGCCAATGCCAGTACTCGATATTTTAATTTTGAAACTATATAATTAAATCTACTTTTTACCATATTGTGTCATTTTTCTATCGTAAACATTTTGATTACCGAAGATGGGACTATAAAGAGCATCAAACTGACTCTATAATAATAAAATAATATTGCTTACTACTATTATTTTTCAATTTATTGTTTTATTAATTCAACGTGCACATGGATACAAAATCAATTTTATAATAATTTCGCTTTTGCTTGATTTTAATTTTACTACTCTTACTGGAATTTTTTTTTATCATGGCAGAAGGTCAAATATTCAAAATAATCGAAACGTACAAATACCGAAGAAAACCTATGTTTAGAATATCCCTAATTTGCATAAACTCACATATAATTTGAAAAGTACTATATTTATGTAATTTGGAAAAATGTAATCAGGAGAATTGTTCAAATACACAAATACTTTGTTGATTTTATTTTGCCAACTGAAAATATACGCATTATGCACTGCAGTTTAAGTTAATCTCTTTTGAGGTTATTCAATTTGATGAATAAAAAAATGGTAATGCAATAATTACTTAAATTTAGTTTAATTATTACAAAGTAAATGATTACGTTAATATGATTTTGATACTGTGCTTAGTTGTGCAACACACAAACATAAAATTTAGTAGTTGTGTCGTCTCTTTCCACTAGGTATTTTTTTGCCCCAGTGTTGTTTTAAAAAATATATTTCCTTTTAGCTTAGCAGCAGCTAATGTTGCTATTGATTTTCAATGAAAGGTAAATAGAACCAATTTCATTAATTCATGAAGCAGTAAAAATAAGCGTCAGTTAGTTTATTATTGATCAGTTTAATGCTTGTGTCACTATTAATATCCGTAACCTGAATTTGTTTTATGTGATTAAGTAATGCAATGAAGGTAAGCATATGAAATTGTATTAGCCAAAAATATTTTGTAGAATATGAAGAATATGAATAGAATAGAATATGAAAGTATAGGTATTCTGTTTATTAATTTTAAATCTATAGTACCAATTGCAACTAACGTAACACAAAAATTGCAGATTTATAATTACTGAAATTATAAAATTTTGATCTAAAAATATTTACTAGTTGCCTTTTATTAAATATGAAAAATATTAAAGGTGACTCAATTGCTAGGGCTGTAATCAACAAAATAGTAGGAAAATTAATGCTTTTTAAATATAATTTCAATAAGTACAAAATTTGATACGGCAGTTGAAATGACTTGATATTAATGTGGTTTTACATTGAATAATATGCACAAACAATAATTTAAACTTATTCTGGTCATTTTGTGGTAAAAATACGACCTGTAACTGATGTCTTTGTGGTTTAACTTTAGATTCGTTGTATGGACCGGATTTCAACTGCATTGAATAATAACTCACCTCGGTTATGAATGAACGAACGCATACAAATACTCTAAATTTGAAAATGTTTGTATTGACAAGTGGGGTTATTTAAAAAGCATAAAAAATGTTTTACATAAATAAAAACATGAAAACGATCCAATAACAACTTCCATATTTTGTTATATATTTTTCAAAAATATTGAATTAGGACATTATCAATTTTGTTATTATTATTATAAACATAGGACACATCTTTTTCCTTTAACCCGGATTCTCATCAGCAACCGATTTAACAAGTCTGTCTTGTATTCTGATCATATACTTTTTATATTTGTTTATTTTTAAGTATTTCTTTACAGGTTGTCCTTTCCTTTTAAAATTATTTTCAAAAATTATAGTTCTTTTTATATAGTTTGTTAGTTAGAAATTATAATGAACAAACCATCTACATCAACGAGTATGTGTAGAACATTCAAGATGCAGAAAGTAATGATCATCTTGTTAAGTTCAAAACCCTGCAAGTAATTTTTTGTGTATTCATTTTTAAAACACCCTAAAATAGCTCAACAAGCTCGATTTCCTGCCGTTTGAAATTAGTGTTATTTTATAAAATTTCTCAAATATAATTACTTGATAAAAGTTTGCCTTATAAAATCAAACAGCTGCTTAGAAAACGTCACGTTACAAGGTAGTTGCAATATTTCCTACCACCTGCAGTGACTACAATTTAATTAAAAGCTGCACGTAAATGCACAGCTTTCTTCTAAAAGATAAGGCCACTTAATCATCTGCCTAGTAAATGAACTCTTGCAATGGGCTTGTTATCTGTTATCCTGCAGCTGTTAAGATGTTTCAAAGTAATAAGATTGCTTTCCTTTGTCTAAAATTTTTATTAATTTCGTTATCTCTGTTGGCAAGCTGTTACAGTTTGTATTTCTGCACCTGTTGTTTGAGAATTTTCCACACTTGATTCTTGGGCAATATCTTTGAAAGCCAAATATCTACCCCATAGATGGTTTTGTCTTTATAAAATAGAGACCGTGCTTTGAAAGGAACATTGAATACATCTTCTTACCGAAGAGACATGTTCCAAAGTCGCACTTTTACAATGCTTTCTGTGCTAGTATGAGTTAAGTTGGCGGTTTCAGCATCCAGCCCATAGAGAAATGCAGACGCATTTTTCCATCCACAAGATGAGACCAGCACAAAGCCAATAACTCTAGGTACAGTTTTCCGTTTTGGTAATTTTTTATGCTGCTGTGAAGAATAAACATTTCATTTGCTGTTCATAATGGTATTACTCATGATTATCCAGTAAATTACCAACGTTACGTTACAAAACTCACAATCACAATGCACGAGCGACTATGTAATCATTCTTCGAGTTAAAAATTAGTCAATTAAAGTTTGTCCGTTTTACTTTTTCTTTTGTCCTTTTGGTATAGACATTAACATAAAGAACTTACGTATCAATTTAAAAGTAGTCAATATTTGATTAATTTAAGTTAGGGTGTATAATTTTAATGTTACTATTTCCTGAGGGGGAACACTTCACAAATGCAGAATTTAAATTATGTATATTTTTTTTCCTAGAATTATTGTAAAGTTTGTTTAATTTTCTTTTGTATATATTTAAGGTGAACCATTAAGTAAGTATCTAGATTCTAAGATGTTATATTTACTCACCAATTTTATATTTTTATGTTATGACGCTTTGTTTACCATCACGTAACAAACGATTACACAAATTATTGGATTCTTTGTTGTTTTGTAAATAGCCTTTCGAGATTATATTTCAGTGTTTGTTACGTTTGGCACCACTGCCATGGTTTACGTTTCACAATATTGCACAATACTTAATATTATGACATAATTACGTGTCAAATTGTATCAAATACCAAACACGTTTACAATGATACAATTTTTATTTTTACACAAAAGTAAAGCAAAGTACTCACTTAAAACGCGCCTTGCAGTTAAATCTCAGGGCATCTCCTTGTTTGGGGCACACCACGTCATTGTTCAATCCAAATTTATTTGTCTTCCTCTTTCGTCGTTCGTAGCGGTACGATAGGAGCAACCAGGTAAGGAACGATAAGGCAAGATAAGGAGGAACCTACATCCTAAAAAAGCGAAAAGACAAAAAACGTGAAAGGTAGACGTTACCCGCTAGACGTCTTGTGGCTAATCATAATGTCGTGTCGCAAACCGCGCACTTGTCCATCACTCCACGCCTGCGCATTCTTTTGCGCAAACGCAACTGTCCGAAATGACGGAAATGAACAAGTCTATTTTAAAATAGTGGCAGGAATTCACTCACATATTTATACTTAAACTAAATATGATACATAGCCGATTTTCGGCATGTAACATGTTTTACAGAGGTTTCCAATGTGTTCTTTCTATTTCACCCATGCCACTCTACGACGTTTTTGAGCTAGCCCGACTTCTACCGTTCTGTCTGTTTTGTTGCAGTATTTGACGTAAACGAATTCTTTACTGACGCTTACTGTTTTCTTTCGTGTTTGCGTGGAATACCATAACAATCTCTTCACTGATGACTTGAAAGTGACAAAGAAAATAATCCATTGGTGGTTTGGAAGATATTTATGAGGCAGTTGAAGAAGAAAAATTTATTAGTGAATCTTGTAACAATAGTAAAAGAATTGACACAAATTTTCAATGGGAGGAACGTATCATATTTCACTAAGAAATAAATATTTTTGAAGATACAGCTTTATGTGTGAGGGAAATACTTGTGTTGGTAGACTATACTGAACAATTGTATAAGCAATCAAAAAGATTGTTACAAAATGGTGGGTGAATATAATGTTGAATTAATCGTTTTTATTCTTGGTTTTGGTTCTACTAGTATCTCAAATTTAAAAATACTGAAATTTTTGAATACTGAAGACAAATTCGATGATACAAACACATATTTTAATAAATAGGTCTCAAATCACGTCTGCTTAAATTTTATGAACCATACATTTTTCAGATAACAACATTCTTTCCGAAATAATAGATTGTTATGTTATACGAGAAAAGGCAACATTTTATTTAGTATACCCCTCTTACGTTTTAAAGTGCAAATTCGTACAATTTAAAAGTCGTAAATACAACACCGCAAGCGCGGTTTACTAGACACCACAACAGTTGGTAGCGCTAATCTTTTTACAGATTTCGGCGCGCCATCTGTCAATGACGTCACCAATGCACATATTGAATACGCAATTATCGGAAAAATATATAAATTTAAGACAATAGGTTATACAGCAATTACTCACATGAATATGCCCCTGGGTTAAAGTTGGTTTCTGTTCAAGTCCATCAGGGCTACTGAGGGCCCTTTTTAAGGCAATTAACGGAGGGTACGCATAACGTACATCCAAATCGCTCGGACGGGATCTCAGGGCTCCACTCCGGGGTGATTAAAGATGGTGCTCCGGCGTGGAATGCGGTTCAGCCAACGGCTACAGATTTATCACCTACCTATGCAGGGAATGGATAAGGAAACATGGTATAAGGGCGATAAACAGATAAACAAAGGCAAGGATCTACATAGATATAAGATAAAGGCACGATACGATACCTAAAACGTCCACTGCACTCGAAGGTTCAGGCAAAAAAGCCCGTTAAAGCGTCTAACGGAAACACTTCTCCCCACTTTTGTCTTTCACGCTTTGAGTTGGAATATCTCGACGAGAGTTTCCTGATACGTTAGGATTACAGTTCCTGCAGTTAGATTTATAGGTATTTGCGCGACCACAACCATAACAAAAAAGATTTTTGGGGTATGTACAGACATTATAGTTATGTCCACTTCTCTTACAGTTCCAACAGGTAAGCGAGTTATTTGTTACGGTAGAAGGAACATTAAGGGTAGATACTTTATGGGAAGCTCGAACTTGACAAGCTAAATCGGGTTCTAAAAGACCAGATTGTTTTTCTGGGGGAGGACGGTATTTATCAATTCTTAACTTCACTTCCTGAAGAGAACGACATAAATCTTTAAAGTGGGCTAAGGAAGAAATGTGTTGTAAGGCCAGACGTTCAGAGAAATAAGGATTTAAATTTCTAAGTAACTGATCGATAATTTCAGATTCTGAGGGTTTATTATCGAGTCTACTATATAAGGCTTCTAATGAGGTAATGAAGGAAACAACATTTTTGTCAGGTCCTTGGGTTTGATTTGGTATCTCGTTCCAAAGGTCGGTAATATAACCATGCGGAAGAAAATCTCGTTTTAAGCACGCAACTAATTCCTCCCAGGTAGAAATTTGATCTCGAATGTTTCGGTACCAGATTAACGCGGAGTCGGAAAACAATTCACCTGCTGAAACAAATAAATCCTGATCGGTACACTGGCGAAAAATTTTGAAATCGTCAATCCTGTCAAGGAAGGACGATAAAAAGACTTGCGAGTCAAACCCTTGAAAAGTTAGACCCCATTTGTAAACAGGTATGGATTTTCCTACTGGTTGAGCTTGAGCAAGTACGAGATTTGAAAACGGTAACGATATATCTGCGTCTGCGTTTGGATTGAGTCTCTCAAGAACAATCCCTTCAAGTAATAATATTTCTGACAGAAAATTTTGTTTAGCTAGGTTCGCTTGTTCATCGTCATATAAGGACAATAATTCTATGCGTTGTTTGACATGGATTATTCTCGAAACCAAGCGTCTTAGCTCGATATCACTGGGGCCAGGATCTATTCTATTTATTATACCAGTTATATCGTCCAAAGACAGTTTAATTTCAGATACGTTATGAGGCCAATCGGAAACGATTTTCTTTAAAATGGGTATGCCTTTCATTCCCTGGGCTAAAATGGCTCTAAGTTGTGATCGTCTATCATTTTGATTATGGGCAGTGGTAATATTTCTACACTCAATCTCGTAAATGAGCTCCAAGGACTTAAGGTGTGCTATATTCATTTTGAATTAATATTTGAGACAATATATATCAGGTATACAATACTGAGGTAATTTAGATGGTAATAAACGGTACAGCTACTTCAAGTCAGTACGATAAAGATATTTAAGGGTAAAACTTTCTATGAAAGGTTTTCGTAAGGTATAATATTCGAATTTAATCACGCTAAGTATCCAAAACACTAAAGAAACACGTTTAGAACTATACGAGGGCAAGATTAGTGTTTAATAAAAGGAACACATCATTGATAAACTACAAAAAGACACTCCAAATTATAAAAACACGTAGGTAATGTGTTATTTACCAAATGCAACAACCCGTAGTTTAACGTTTCTTAAAAAGATATTGAAAAAGGGCAATTTATTTCGTTAAGTGCTTTTAAACACAAGGTTTTCTTGTAAAGGTAATTCGAAATATCATTAATTAAACAGGTAAATTACTAAGACACTTTTTTTTTTTAGTGTAAACACACAACAGTGTTGATTTATGGTTTCAAAACAGTTTTTTAAAGTCGAAAAAACAAACAAGGGTTATATTTTAATTTAATATAAAGTAGATTATTTTGTAATAAACCGTGTTTAAGGGATGCAATTACTTAATTGTTTATGTAGTTGATTGTTTGTTTATTTATGTATAAATAATTCACTTACCAGTATAATACAGAAGTAAGGTTAAGGTATAAATCCTTCTAAAAACTTGCAGTTCTATTTAGAACAACTAAACACATATTTCAGATAATTTCAGTTATACACTTCATTTAAAGTTACAGTAAATTAATTAGATTAATGTAGCATTTTTAAGACAAAAGGTATATATTACAATAACCCCAAAATGGCGGTTTTCATTATAACAGCTGACATGTCAATTCAAGAAAATCTCTGGGGAATTTACAAGATACCAACCTGAAATTTAAAATCCACAGATATATTAGAGAACATAGATAATGACGTTTATTAATTTTTTTTAAATGAAAAAGCTTTTTAAATAACATTCGTTAATACATTGTATGTCTATAAAAGAAATATTACACAACCTAGAGCACATTAAAGGCGCCAATTCTTACGTTTTAAAGTGCAAATTCGTACAATTTAAAAGTCGTAAATACAACACTGCAAGCGCGGTTTACTAGACACCACAACAGTTGGTAGCGCTAATCTTTTTACAGATTTCGGCGCGCCCATCTGTCAATGACGTCACCATGTCTTTCACGCGTCGGCGCGAAGTTATTCGTCCAACCCACTTTTGACGTGACGGAAATACGCTCACCGAGTCTTTTGAATTTATGGCGCGAAACTTCCGCACATCAACATTAACCTAAAACAATGTTTAGTGCCAATTTGGCACGTAACACCCCATTGAAATGACATTAGTTTGGATTAAAATTATTTTTTGCTTTGCGATTGTGAAACTTGAATTATTTAGGCCCAAAGTGTATAGTGGTTCTGCATGATATGGTGCAGAATGGTCCATTGTTGCAAAAAATTCATAGTAAACTATAAAAGTTAACATTATCTTTGTATGCTGATATGCAGCACATTGCTTTGAAGGTAGCAGCCTTTTTGGTTCAAAATTGTATAGGAATATGTTGTACTGCTAAAAGAAACAAAAATGCATTTCATAGATTTACAAAAGTAAGCCTGTTATAATCCCGGCGCCGCGTGTTCAGCGCCACTACTACAGTTGGCAACACTGAAACGCTCCACGTTCACAATATTGCGCAACAATAATATTACGACATAATTACGTGTCAAATTGTATCACATACCAAATACGTTTACAAGAATACAATTGGCACTTAAAAAGATAAATAAAGCGGAGAACTCACTTAAAAGGTTCCTTGCAGTCCAATCTCAGGGTATCTCGTTTGGGTGTTGTTTGGTGTGGGTTACGTCATGCCCTCGTTGAAACCAAATTTATCGTCTTCCCTCTTCTTTGTTCATAGGCACGGCGAAGGAACAACCAGGTAAGGAACATTTCTTGATTAATATACCATCAAACTGCTACTAGAAGAAAGACAGTGATTATGTTACATTTGTTCTCATACTATCTATACGGATATAGAATGGACTAAAGAAGTGGTTTGTTTGATAATTGCGGGTAAATAGTAAATATACAAATACATAGAAGGCAATTATAAAATGTATGGTACTCAGTAGCACTTTACTTTGCTTAAGTAACTAAGTTGATGCTTTAAGCAGCTCGGGCGTAGCGATGTGTAACGGAGAAGGTGGATGGCATGGGATCTCGGTCTTCCACACGTACACAAACATGCTATTGTTTACAATGTCACAACTAATTCGCTACACTTGTGCACGTGCATGAAGTACTTTTCCCATCGAAATCGAAAGATTTCTAGATTAAATTTCCTTTGTAGATACTTAATTTTGTGCACACATCACATGTTTCACAATTTAAACAAAAAATAGAAACTTAATAAAAAATTATCATAAGAAAATTGCATTTAGGCCAATAGTCGTGGGCACAGTTTAACTATAGGTCAGGTGTCTACATCGGTTGCAGTTTGGGCAGAAGCTACAGGAATTATATTGACCGAACCTTGCAATAATCCCTTTGATTCTGCCCAATTTCCAATTTAGTGGCAGTTGATTCTGATCGATAATGCAACCAGAGCATCAATTTTTAAAATGAATATATGTATATTACACTGTGAATGTTGCTGGAGAGTATCAAGGTACTCTGAACTCTAACGTTGCTAAAAGTGAGACTGCATTTTTTACAGCATAGAAACGTTTTTTTCCCATTTGCAATATAAGTTTTAACGTGAATAGTTCCACAATTATAATTTTCTACGCATTCCAATACATTAACTCATAATTTATGGTATGCAAATCGCATACATTTGCGTTCGCATGCTAAAAGAATGTAGCGTGGGAAGCGAAAAATAGTGGGGTTACTATAGTTGTTGAAAACAAAGCCACCTTAAAGGGAATTTTACTATCGGTGCTCGACAATATCATTCATGTATGTGGTTAAGTTTGGCAAAATTATTCCTTTCCTATGTCTGTACCTTCTTCCTTTACCTGAAAAACTATCTCTGTGCTTTGCCGATAATATGTTGGTAACACCGAAAAAACGTCAGCCAAAGCCCTAGACTTGGGAAACAGGAGACCGCCTTGACTTTAGTAAAAACCGGGTAAACTCCTGGTTTGCTTTGTTATCTTGTGGGCTTCACTTGCAATAGTCATTCATGCAGCCGAATTTGTAGGCGTAAAACTTTTCGTCCAGGGTCATGCATGATAATCGTCGTGCGGAAGTTGAACTTATACCATAATTAGCATGACTATAACAAAGTAAGCAAAAATTTTGAATAAATGTTCATGTGCGCCCACAAAGTTTGTACCTCAGTCGCTATAAATATGCTGCATAATCCTCTCTGTGATACAAATCTATCCAAAGTGGCTAAAAAGGTATCTGTGTTAAGATCGAATATGATCTCTTTGGTGACCATGCAAATAAATAACAAGATATACTTTTAGTAATTTTACATTACGCTGTTTCACTTTCTTTTACAATTAAGGTTCCTTGAAAATCAGTCTCTAAGTTTCCGAAGGGTCGTGATGTAGTTTCTCATGGCGACGGTAAATTTACAATATGGATATAGAGGCTTGCCCCTCAATCTAATGCAGAGAGTGCATTTTGATAAGTTAAGCCTGGTAACATTTTCTATGCCTATTGTCCACAATTTTTGACTGACAATAGCTTGTAAGCTGCAAGTACCTCCTGTAAATAAAAACTGTGAATATGATCTATGGAAAGTTTAGATAAAAACAATTTCTTTTGCAATAACAAAGGATGCTTGGCATATTGAACACGGTGGCATTTTGTATATATGTATGAATTTCCACTACTATATTAGACATTTCAAATAGTCTTCTGAAAGCCAAATGAAACAGAATAAAATCATCCAAACTTGGTAAATCCTTTACATTTTCCACATGAATATGCTAGTAAATTAACTAGTAAATCACCAGCTAATATTCATTTATTTTCATATTACTAATGTTTCGAAAACAATATCACGGTATATTTTCAGTAATAGTAAACTTTTGGCAATACTTAATGTTGGTCTTGACAATGCACTAATTAAGTGATGAATTTTTTCAATTTTAGTTACACTTTGATAAATATGAATCAAAGATCCATAACTATTATAATAGACTTCCCAGTTTTGTAACGAACCGTCAAATTCGGGCAGGCTAATTTTTGGCAAGCTGCTATTAGGAATTGGAGACGATCCCAGAGTAGATAGTACAGTAGGAAAAAGTTTTTTCACTAATGGTTATTGTAAACCGGTCACTAGCTATACTATTGCGGAGATTTGTTCTACTATTGCGCAATCGTTAAAGCCGCATACTTCCTATAACACGTATCACCACGTTTTAAGTATTGTGCAATAGTCAAATTTTCATACACATTTATAACCAAATTACATACACAATATAAGTAGAACGGTTACTCACTTGTATGGTATTTTGTAACTAGATTTCAGGATCCATATTTGTGGGTAGTTTACGCCATTGCTGAGTCAAATTTCCAATCCGTCAATCCTGGGTCTTCTAAGCTCGTAGGTGGAACGACAAGGATACAGGTAGGAGGAACGATAAGGCAAGGTAGAAAGGAACCTACCACCTGAAAAGAAAGGCACACCACACAGATAGATGTTCTTGGCTTCAGGTCTAGTCACTTAATGGCCGCTTCCGACACTACCCGCATCTGGCATTCCTTTGCGCAAACGCAACTGTCCGGAATGACGGAAATTGACAAGTTCATTTAAAAATATTCGTGGGAATTTATTTACAAATTAAACAATGTACATTGCCAATTTTGGCATGTAACATGCTTTGATTTGAAAAGACAAAGTCTTAGAAAGATAATAGAGATTTGTATCAACTTCTTGATCAGATGAAATTCGCAAGGTTACATCCATTATTGCATTTTGAATTTTTTCGAATTTAAAGTATTTTCTAGTTTGGAATATCTGGTTTTGAAATTATCAATTTTACTTGGATCGTTTCAAACATTTTTTGACAAGTCAAAAAGAATTTGCGCATGGGCATATAATTTTTTCACTTGTAGGCAACAGAACTTTTAATTTTTTTGCAGACATTTTAATCAAGATAAACAAGATTGCAATTAATTACGAAATTCAAATTAAAATATTCTGTGTCTATTAAGATAAACTTACGTTTCTTTAGAAGTAATAAAACAAATGCATATTGATAAATAACGTTTATACCCTTACAGCTGTACTGTATAAATGTTTTTAATGATTTGTGTATCACTTGAAAACATGCATAGGTTATCCAGTAAATTTTAATTTGCATGTAAATAATTTATCCACCCTCAATTAAACAAAATGTTTTGAATTGAATAATTTGGCATTGATGCGACCAAAAACTTGTATGGATAGTGCGGAATGTAAGGGTTGGCCTGTTTGATAATTGCGAATAATAATAGGTAAACAAAAACATAACAAGAAAGTGTAAAATTTACGGTACTCACTGGCACGATGGCACTTTACTTTGTACGAGCATCTAAGATAATACTTTAATCAGTTTGGGTTTAGCAATGTGTAGCAGACTTCAGGTGGCCGTCACAGGATTCCGTTTACAATGTCACAACTAATTCACTACACCACGTGCATGAATTAGTTTTCAAGTTTTATGGGAAAGGAATGAGAAAATAATAATTGAACTAATAATTCTAATTCCTTTTGCAAAAACTATTAATGGCGATCAAGAATCAAAATACATTAATGTGGATGTGCAAAATGTCAAGCAGCTCTTTGCAGGGGAATTGCTGTAAAATTTACATCAAAAAAATTTGAACTTATAATTTGTAATAACTTTTTACTTGTAGAATTCATAAATGTTAATTTATATTCTTCAGCATATTTTCGAATGAAATTACTATTTTGGCTTTAACGTTTTATTCTGTGAATTCTGTGTTATAATTTTTAGTGTAAATGTTAAGTTTATTTAGTTATTTATTTTCGCATACTTCTTTTTGTTTTGGACTTCATCCACATACAATTTATATGTAACTAATTTTTAATACTCCACTGTTTTGAACAAAATTTCAACTCCACTTCTTTCCTTTGAGAAATAAATATATATTGTACACATACAAAATTGATCATTGAGTATAATGCAGCTTGAAACACATATACTTTACATTTTTGAGACATTACATAAACTTCTTCTTTTAAACTTTTGTAATTTGCAAGAAAATACAAAAGATCCATAATATTCTTCAAGCCATCTTTCGTAAAATATTGCATGGGGAACAAATAAATGTACAATATTCAGTAATTAAGTTGCCCATTTTATCACTGCCACTTAAGCCAATATTGTAATTCTTAACGATTTCAGAACGAGAAACATGTATGGAATTTTGATGAATTCTTAGTTCACCTCTTACATTGATCTGATATACCAATTCCCATATAATTCTAAGTCTTAATTACTATTATTATCATACCATTTTTTAAAAAATTTCTCCACCATCACTGATGATCTCTACTATCCCATGACTTTTCTTTCATTTTTGTGTCTTTAGAAAAAAGACGATTTTTAAAACAATTTAGATGTGTAGTACCAGCGGCATAAAATATGCACATTGCTCAAATATTGAAGGTTATAATTGGAAAAGAAATCATCATAATATATGTTTTCTTCTTCGATTTGTTTACAAAACTTCAACACAACATATCCACCCAAACCAAATACCTCTCGTTGACTAAGGTTTAGTTATGTAGTAGAACCTTGATACTTGATAAAATTGTACAGTATGTCCCTTATACCAAATAGGAGAAATATTTTGATTCACCGTGGACAAGGTTTTGTTTTAATACACTGTTTTCCAAAGGGAGTTCAACGCATGATTCCAAAGAACATCATAAAGTGGACGCACTTTCTAAAATCTATCTACAGTCATGTGGTGTATTTTGTACATCCATAAAATGAACAAGTTTTTGCAGTTTGAAAAATCAATCACGACTCTGCATATGCAACTCAATTTATTCATCCAATAACACTTAATGTCTTGAGTAGTATATCCCATCAGAATATGTAGCCCTATAAAGTTTTATAACTCAGTTATATGTTGACACAAATTTAATATTTTAATGGCCTAGATTTACAGGCTTGTCGGTTGTTGGAAAACATCAATTCACAATAGGATATCTTGTGCACCAAGAAATGTGTGTATGTTTACTATATCGAACAGATTTGCACCTACATTACTATGAGTTTTTGGCCTTTGTTTTATTGTAAATTTCTGGATGTTTATTAGATAAATTCTCTGGTTGTCCTATTATTACATCACTTTGCTATGGAACAACATCTTCAACTCGTTTCCTCTGGTATAGCATCACTAATTATTTTGTCATGAATGTCCATTATGTCTAACTCTTCACTTTGTGCAACTAAAAACAAAAACTATTAGCTTTCATAACACTATTTAGAAACTCTGTCTGTTTTATTCATCATCATCATTAGGTCTTCAGTCCTAGAACTGGTTAGACGCGTACCATCATTGTTCCCTATTCTGAACTAACCTACAGATTTCTCTGAAATATGCACAGTTTGCATCTATAACTGTCTGATCTAGGTCTACATCTACCTCTTTTTTTTCTATCTCTGCTTGTAATAGTTTTTATTCATATTATTATTGTAATTAATTTCCATTTTTTTGTAAGTTACATTTAAAACATCACTTCTATATTCATTTTAACATAATAATTATTAAATTAAGGTATGCTTATTGAATACTTCAAATATCATCTTCACAAAGTAACAGCTCGCGACAAATCAAAATAACATTTCGTGATCGAATTCATGAATGACTTTATTTAATAAACGCTTCTTTATATCTACAAGACCATTTATTTCTAGAATGTTGTAGTATTTACGCGATTTCATTTCCAATAATATACACTGATCGTACGTAATTTTGTGGAAAATCCTCAGCGTTCAAAATTGTTGAGTTTTATTACCTCATTATCTCGTTCAGTTATTAGTGACGCGAGTTGCAAGTCTTTATTTCACACCCAAGGTTATTGTGGTGTTGCATATTAATCTAGTAATTGCGAAAGGTAATAAATAATTTTTATCAGTTATTCCATGGATTTTACGGGTTTTTTTAATGATCGGACCGCTTCGTAGAATAAATGTTTATTTATTAATAAGTTCAACAAAGTTGACGTATTTCTTCTCAATTCCTCTCGAATTTTCAAGAACATGTTTTTATTTACAGTGTTTTTATGCTATACAAAGGCTAATTAAGAAGTGAAAATAAATGGCTTTGTATTTATCTTAAAGTGATCGATTTGCGTTTGCATTGAATGCGTTTTTAAGGTATCTTAAAATTAATTATTTTACATATATATATATATATATATTGCCGTGTAACCCTGTATGAATCGTGCCCCATGAATTAGGCGTCATAAATTGCCGTGTAACCCCTCTGGTAAATAGTACTTCCTCAAATTATCAATTTTAAAAAAATCGAAAATTTCACACAGTAGAAAATTTCCAAAAAAATAATTCTTACCCTGATTCCGTGCTTCATCACTCTAATTGATTTCTTCAACAGCTCCCTGGCTAGCTCAGTTGGACCTCCTCTTGGATACCTAGATTTACTATCATACTTTTTACCGTTCACGCACACTCAATAAAACCACAAAATAATACAACAATCATACAATATTTATTTACCAATATTTACAAATGAAAATTCAAGATTATTTACATTTCGGTGCTCAAGTTACACCTCAATAAATTCTATCTTTGTAAAGTCCAGGATTTTAAATTGAAATATCAAACACATTGAATGTAACAGGAGTAAATGGGCCGTGAATAATACCTTATTTTTCTTTTTTATTTATAATTATTTCTAATTAGTACACTCTGGAGTATGGTGAGTTCATGATAACCCAGTTTATTTTATTAATATATGCTTTTTACTTTGCATACTCTTACTACAAACACAAGAAAAAACCCATGTACTCTTAACAATAAAAATTTAAATTCATGAGGAACGTTAATAAGCTTTATATACACTTTTAGATTTATATTCAAAAACCATCATCAAAGTTAGTTATACGTATTATTTTCAATACGCAAAGTAATGCAAAATACCATCAAAGTTCACTCTCACACATCACAATAATTTTCATAGTTTATAAAAAACAGCAAATTCTAATGCGCTACCTGGAATTTCTTGAAGATCCCTACTCCGTTGACGATGAAGTTAAATTCCTGCACACTCGGTCTCGTGGTTCTGCTCTGCTTGCCGCCTCCAGCTATTTGTAGATGAACACCACCTATGTTGTGCTGCATGCTATTCATTCAAGATCCATCCAAATCCAAGTATATTACAACTTTTTATAGTTGCATAATTTAATTTACGTCACTTTACTTTACTTTACTTCACTATACTTTACTTCACGAGCTTGTTAAAATATCTGTTGCACCTCAATAAAATTAAACTCGACACTATCCGCGTTTCAAACTATGAGGCCAACACTGTACTATTTAATTTAAAAATTTTAAATACTTACAAGCTCGTGGTGGATTTCTGTACGTAGTCTAAAGCGATGAAAATACCAAGAGAGCCCTATTAATTTTCTTAGAGTATTTATACAATTCAAAATGCCACCTCTCGGCCACTCTTCACGCGAAATACTTTATTTAAAATAATACTTCTTCAAATTTTGGTTTAACCGTTTTCGAAATCTTTGAAATTTAGCTCGTTGATACGATATTTTCCGAAAAACCAGAATTCAATTTTCCCGTGTTCGTCTGTTGTACAACTAACTATTTAGACCAATGATATATATTCAGTGACGTTTTAAAAACCCGGCCTATATTAACTCTATTCCTCTCTTATGCATATTAGATGTTTCCTTCTACCCTCGCTTGAGTGGTAGAAAATCGATATTACTGTCTGCGTGCTATCTAACCCACGTGGACTGAATACGTGCGTTTCGAAGTGAAATGCTATTATGCCTGTCCCATTCCGAAGCATATCATTGATTGTCCATCCCTTCTGCGCTTTAAGGAAACTTTTGGTTAGCGTTCATGCGAACCGTCTGACCGTTTGCACAATATACCTCGAATTTTGTCTTTTATCTACACAAATAAGGGGAACATGACCTTTCCAAAGCATGCAGGTGTTCAATTAACGATCGTTTTAAAATAACATTTCTAAAAGTTTGCGTTTCAAGGTATTTCATATATTCGACGTGTTTGTTTGTTAAAAGCGTTTCGCCTTGGAATTATCGATTTTTCATGCTCTTATGCGTATTTAGACGTTATAACCCTTTCAATTATACTCAATTAAAAAAATTAATAATTTCCATTGGCTTATACAATTTATTTTCTTTACGAACCTATTAAATTTTAATCCCTACTTGTAAAATTTTGTTAATACTTGTTACTTTAAATTAACTGAATGAAATAAATTTCGCACGTAAATTTTGGTGGTTTCCTCTATACAGGGTGTTTGAAATTGCCTTGTTCATACCTAAATTTAACCCTTTAAAACCACTACTATATATATATATATATATATATATATATATATATATATAAAGACAAGTTATTTGCAGTGTGCAATAAGAAATAGTATATACAGTAAAATGTATCTGTAAACAAACTCTTATCAAAATAATAAGAGCTATTGACAAATACAAATCGGGCTAGTAGTTATATAGCCATTAACAAAACATTAGCTTTAGAATTTATTATGTAGTTTCGATTCAATTCTGTACTTCCACACTTAGTAGTGTTGGTGTTTTAACACCTGATGGCGGTTTTATTTACTTTTGCCATAGTACAGAGATTGTTTCGAAATTATATCATTATAATAGCTTCGATTACTTCATAGGGTTCTTGGAGACTATTTCAACTTGGACGTGTGCAAATTTTGGGGAATCGCTGTGCCGGACTGTCGAAAGGGAACATAGAATGACAAAATTCTAAAAACAGTCCGTCGCGGGACAAAACCGACAGGCAAGCTCGCTCTTATATAAACCCGTGATAATATGAGTTTCGCTCTCTTAGATTTTCGATTTTGATTCAATACTTTAAAACAGTTTGCTCTTTACGTGCTACGATACAAGTTATTATGCATTAGTGCACTTAGAAAAGAAGATACAAGGTAATAAAGTCTAGTTATATTTGCGAGTATTACTGTACCAAATATCGAATTTAGTAACGATAAATGAATAAACAAAAGTAGGCAGTTTTGGGGTATAGCGTGAAAGAAGTATGAATTTCTTTGCTATTTTTCGGAGGTGTTAATAAGTAAATGTTATTCGTAATCGTGATTGGATCCACAAAACAAGATTTTGATATACTTAGATGAGTCCTGAGAAGCCCTGAAACAATTTTAGATGAATGGTGGTGTAGAAAATTTTAAAAGCGTTCAGAATCAGAAGTCGTAAACATAACCCAGTTGGAATGGTGTGATTAACAAAGGACGATGTATATTGGAGCCACGAGTGCATTAACCTTCAGGTAACTTATGCTTTGTTGTTCGATTTTTGATGTTTTGGTGTGTGTTGAATAACTTTATAATGTGTTTGCTAAAAAATGGACAGTAGTGAATTTGTACAAACAACAAATTTTTAATTTTAAGGTGAAATTTTCTTGTTTAAGTAGAAAGGAGTATTTAGCAGTTTATGTTCTTGATTATGATGAAAATTTGGGTCTGTCTTTGAGCTCAATTAGACTAACCTCTTTGATTAACGTAAAGGGGTGGGAGATGCTCCCTTTGTACTAACCTCTTTGATTAACGTAAAGGGGTGGGAGATGCTCCTTTGTACTCAGACTCAGGTCTGTAAATATTGTTAAATTAATTAGTAGGCATCCTACAAGGACTTTAATTCTGGATGCAAATTAAAATGATGACAAATTTAATCTTGAAATTTTATGATACTGAAATTTATGCTACAATTTAATTTTGAAATTTTAATGCATTATGAATATTGATGTAAATAGAGTTAACGTTGATGTTTGTGGTAGGAATGTGTTTGTTTTTTATGAATGAGGATGAAAGTTTTAACTAGGTGAGCAGCCGAGGCGGAAAGAGTAAAGAGGCGATTATCAGAAGAGTCAACAGGGCGAGAATCACAGCAAATCTTGGTGCCAAATTCGAGAGGTTCGAATATTTTTTACTCTGGTGAGGCTTTTGTAGGTTTCACAGTCTAAATATATATATATAGTATATATATATATATATTTAATATGATTAAAGTTTGGTTATAGGTCACTGGAAATAACTACTCTTCTTTAATGCCTAAATTTTGCATATATTTTATGCTTGATCACAGGTTTAACTAAATATATAAACACTGATTATAAGTATGAAAACTTTCAGCTACTCACAATGAGGTTGGTTATAAATATGATTGAGACATAAATTATTGAATATTAAATATTTAAAACAGCTTGTAAATTTGGTGAAAATTTTCTTATACAGAGAGTTAAAATATTGGTTTGGCAGAATTTCAAAACTTTGATTAATACTATCTTGGATTTTTATATGTATGTATAGGTGCATGCGTAAGTAGAAGGAGGTGCCTAACTGTGTGTTGGTAATCTATTTTCAAAAATTAAAGACAAAAATTTTCAGGTATTACAAAGAAACGTTATTTACAAAATAAAGTGTTTAGATTGTGATCTTTCACATTGGTAAACGTCTAAAATTTGAAAAAAGATTACACAACATAAAAGTGATATTCATACTAAACCTTAAAGCGTGTTTTAACTACCATGGCGCTTAATTGATTTTGCCATAGTACAGAGATTGTTTGAAATTATATCATTATAATAGCTTCGATTACTTCATAGGGTTCTTGGAGACTATTTCACTCTGAGGAAGTTAAAAAGCCAAAACCGTCGGTCAGTGGATGTTTCCTCTCCTGTGAAGTAATAAAGCTAATGTTTTGTTAATGGCTATATAACTACCAGCCCGATTTGTATTTGTCCAATAGCTCTTATTTATTTTCATAATAGTTTGTTTACAGATACATCTTACTTATATATATATATATATATATATATATATATATATATAGATTGCCGTGTTACAAGAATCGAGCCTCACGAATTGGGCATCAAGATTTGCTGTGTTTCCTCATATTAAGAATCGAGCCTCACGAATTAGGCATCAAGAATTGCTGTGATTCTCTTGTCCGTTGTCTTTCTTCTGATAATCGCCTCTTGACTCCTTCCGCCTCGGCAGCTCACCTAGATAAAACTTTCATCCTCATTCATAAAAAAAAACACATTCCTACTACAAATATCAACGTTAACTCTATTTACACCAATATTCACAATACATTAAAATTTCAAAATTAAATTTCAGCATAAATTGCAGCATCATAAAATTTCAAGTTCAAATTTGTCATCATTTTAATTTGCATCCAGAATTAGAGTCCTTGTAGGATGCATACTAATTAAATAAACAATATTTGCAGACCTGAGTCTGAATAAAAGGGAGCATCTCCCACCCCTTTACGTTAATTTAACAGGTTAGTCTAATTGAGCTCAAAGACAGACCCAAATTTTCATCATAATCAAAAACATAAACCTGATAAATACTCCTTTCTACTTATACAAGAAAATTTTACCTTAAAATTAAAAATTTGTTGTTTATACAAATTTACTACTGTCCATTTTTATCAAACAAATTATAAAGATATTCAACACACACCAAAACATCTAAGATCGAACAAAATTGCATAATTTACCTGAAGGTTAATGCACTCGTGGCTTCAATGTACATCATCCTTGCTAATCCCATCATTCCAGCTGGTTTATGTTTACGTCCTCGGAATTCTGGCCGCCTTTAAAAATTTTCTACACCACCATTCGTCTAAAAGGTTTCAGGGTTTCTCAGGAACTCATCTAGGTATATCGAAATCTTGTTTTGTGGATCCAATCACGTTTACGAATAACATTTGATTACTAACATTCCCGAAAAATAGCAATGAAATTCATAATTCTTTTACGCTATACCAAAACTGCATACTTCTATTTATTTATTTATCGTTATTAATTTGGATAATTGGTACAGTAATACCCGCAAATATAACTAGACTTTGTTACCTTCATTTATCTTCTCTAAGTGTACTAATAACTTTTATTGTAGCACGTAATCATCACGTATTTTACTTAAAGTATCGAATAATCAAAAAATAAAGAGCAAAACTGTTTGAAGTATCGAATAAAATCAAAAATATAAGAGAGCGAAACTCCTATTAGCCCGGATATATATAATGGCTCGCTTGCAAGTCGAATTTGTCCCGCGACGGACGATTTTAAGAAATTCGCATTCTATTTTCCCTTCCGATGGCTCGGAACAATGATTCTACTGAAATTTGCACTTGTCCAAGTTAAATCTAAAGAACTTTATGGAAATTGTCATATTTAAAATACAAAATCTATGAACAAAAAGTGATATTGGTGATCTTAGTTCTATATACGCATATCTCTTAAACCTAAAATTCAATTCCAATGAATAAACTTCTACAAAACTTTGAATCCTAAGGAATTATATAAACACATACCCTTATATATAACCTTTACGTTACTTGGGAACACAGACATATTAAAAAACACACACACACACACACACACACACACTCAAACACACAGTTAGGCACCTCCTTCTACTTACGCATGCACCTATACATACATATAAAAAAATCCAAGATAGTATTAATCAAATTTTTGAAATTCTGCCAAACCAATATTTTACCTTTTCTATATAACAAAATTTTTTTACCATTTTTAAAAAAGCTGTTTTAAATATTTAATGTATACGTAATAATTTCATGTCTCAATCATATTTATAACCAACCTCATTGTGAGTAGCTGAAAGTTTTCATACTTATAATCAGTGTTTATATATTTTTAGTTAAACCTGTGATCAAGCATAAAATATATGCGAAAATTTAGGCATTAAAGAAGAGTAGTTATTTCCAGTGACCTATAACCCGCAAACAATCATATTAAATTAAAACTAAAGGTTGTTAACAATACAAATTATATATATATATATATATATATATATATATATATATATATATTGCTCTGAACTATCCGGCTTGTCCGGGTCGATAACTCTAGCCCCGCAATTTGGGTGTCATAAATGCTCTGCATCTACCTGTAAAGAAAGCTTTACCGCCTAGACTTGCATTTCATATCACTTATTGTACAACCCCCTGAAGATACTCTTCATGTAGGACGCCAAACCTCCAGCTTTCTGCTCAGCTTCGTCAGGGATATTCGCCAGGGCTGCTCACTTGCTCTGCGAAAATACTACCCTACTATCCAAAGAAAATACGATTACCAAAATTTCAACACCCTTTATTGCAACATCAAAATTGCTACTCAAAAATCTTTGTATTTACACTCTTAGTTTACACCTTGAATATTTAACAACCATTATCAATTTTCAATGAGGTCATTTTAAAATAAAATAATTTCAAAAATTATCTATTCACATCTATAATTATTAAAAATAACTGGGCTTATCCCTAAATGTTATTTTAAAACCTCCAAGGTCTAATACGAAGCTCATAGTAAAAACCTTTCTGTAATTATTGCACTGAAAATTTACCAAAAACCCGTTTACTTTGTACAACAGCCAATATAACACACTCATTTTATAATACAAAATTGTACATGAATATATTTTCAGATAAGTTCCTTCACAAAGGTAAATAGTCAATTAGAATGTCCATAAAATACAACAAAAATCCACCCAAAAAACAACAGTCAAAAAGTTTTATAAAATTCATTTATCTTGGACTGTAGCACAACCAGCTCACTGCTTTGAAACCATCTTTGATGTAGTCCTCCTTCATAACTGCATGTACATTTAAGCAATTTTATTTATCTCTGTGTTGTCAAGCCACATTATGTAGCGACAGAGAAACATCTAAGCTTTTACTATGTTAGACTTAGGGGATACCTAGGCAAACATATTTCTAACAAAAGTCGTGCAAGAAGATGTTGATTTATCTGTATTAACACAAACTGACTTTTGTAGACTTCCGTACTAGCTCTGAACTCTTCAGCGGTTTTTAGAGACTATCAGGGGGGTCGTTAAATAAAGTAAGTAGATTTATTGCATAACTCAATATAGGTTATTAAAGTATAAAACAAAATATTATACTATAAAGCAAATTATTAAAATACAGTTAATAATATAATTAGTTTTTATTTCTACAACTTAAAATATATTTTTTAAATTACTCTTGAATTTTCTTTGAGAAGGCTGATTTGTAAGTGATTTTGGTAATGCATTATATATCTTAACGCCATAATAAAATACATTATTATAGTTTTATTCTTCTTGTATATATAGTAATTGTCTGCTTGACTTGTGCTGTAGTTATGTATATTTGACACTTTAATTAAGTTACTAACCAAGTACAAAGGCATCATACCATTTATAATTTTATATATAAAAACCATACTATTATATTTCATTTGTTCCTGAACATTTAGGCATTTTAACATTTTACGGACTTTGGCAAATCTGCTACATTTTAATAAACATCTCATTGCACGATTTTGTATCTGTTGCAATCTTTCCAAATCACCTTGGTTTGAGACAAACAAAATGGTGCTGCAATATGTTAGGTGTGGATAAACTATTGCTCTATATAAAGTTATTCGAGTAAAACTTGATAGATTTGCACTAATTCTTCTCAGAAATCCAACCTTTTTATTTACTTTATTTATAACCATCTGTAGATGGGTCAGGCGCCACTGTACTTATGCAATATATAAGAACAAGGAATATCGCCAAGAAAAATACAGGTACCTCAACGAATATATTCTGTTATTGGAATACAAGATTTTGTATTCATAGATGGTACAACCGTTTATCCTGAAATAAAATAAAATATATATAAATGCATTAGAGACAGCAGTTTGCGTCTCAAAATAATAAAATCAATAAATCAGACAAGTTATGTGCACTTATAGAATTTGCTACTGGCCATTGGTGTATGGACACTCTACTTATTAAATTTATACACCCTTAGTTCATATAAGATTTATAGAGTCCAAAAATATGTATAGGGTAGAATAAATACAACTTCTTAAGTATCTCGTAAAGTGTGGTTAACCACTTCTAAATTTATAAAAAAAAAATTAGACTTGTTAGAAACCAAGACATATATTAACTAAAAATAATTTTGTTTCAAACTGATAGGAATTTACAATAGATGTTGTAAGTGTTTAGTTACCCATTTCTATTTCTGTAATAAACTTGATTATATCAGAGCCTTTAATGTAAATAGGCATTATATATTTCATTAACAAAATTATTAGCTTTTGTCATTTCTCCAGTACTGATCAAACGATGTGCATTTTTATTAAATTACTTATGTGAAAGGATCTTTTAATTCGTAATTTCAGGCCTCGTTAAAAAAGTATCATGTATAAGAAACTACTCAACTGTATGATAAATAGTCAACATGAGTAAGCAAACTCTAGTAATAAAATCTATTCAGTATGATTCCTAATCTAAGTTCTTGAACAGATCGTTATGGTAAACAATCCGATAAAGCAAAAAGTTTAATTTAGTGTAAAGTTCAAAGCTCTAAGCTTTTAAATATAATTATTAAGATATTAGTTTCCAATAGTTTAAACTACAAAGATTACAGCTTAACCTTGGATATCTTCTAAATAAAGAAAAATAACCACTAGACGTTGTACGTCAAGCAGATGATTTTCATAACAATGGAAAATCGACTTACCGACCTCAAACGTAGAGTGAAAATTGTTACAAACTATTTAGTAGATGAACTCGAAGCATATGCGCGCCTCTAATACTGCATAATGACAGCAAAAACTTGTTGTCCATTCTGTTACGGCAATATCCTGAAGATCAGAACCATAAAAATAAAGAGTGGAAACCACCGTTGGGGAGAGCCATTGTTGAAATGTTTATCCAACAAAAAGATACTACTTCAACAGTAGCTTAAACTTGCAAATCCATTACTTTAATTAACGATCTGATTCGTTTTGTATTTTGCAATCTTTCCAAATCACCTTGGTTTGAGACAAATAAAATGGTGCTGCAATATGTTAGGTGTGCTCTATATAAAGTTATTCGAGTAAAACTTGATAGCTTTGCACTAATTCTTCTCATAAATCCAACCTTTTTGCTTACTTTATTTATAACCATCTGTAGATGGGTCAGGCGCCACTGTACTTATGCAATATATAAGAACAAGGAATATCGCCAAGAAAAATACAGGTACCTCAACGAATATATTCTATTATTGGAATACAAGATTTTGTATTCATAGATGGTACAACCGTTTATCCTGAAATAAAATAAAATATATAAAAATGCATTAGAGACAGCAATTTGCGTCTCAAAATAATAAAATCAATAAATCAGACAAGTTATGTGCACTTATAGAATTTGCTACTGGCCATCAGTGTATGGACACTCTACTTATTAAATTTATACACCCTTAGTTCATATAAGATTTATAGAATCCAAAAAATGTATGAGGTTAAATACAACTTCTTAAGTATCTCTTAAAGTGTGGTTAACCACTTCTAAATTTATAAAAAAATTAGACTTGTTAGAAACCAAGTCATATATTAACTAAAAATAATTTTGTTTCAAACTAATAGGAATTTACAATAGATGTTGTAAGTGTTTAGTTACCCATTTTTATTTCTGTAATAAACTTGATTATATCAGAGCCTTTAATGTAAATAGGCATTATATATTTCATTAACAAAATTATTAGCTTTTGTCATTTCTCCAGTACTGATCAAACGATGTGCATTTTTATTATATTACTTATGCGAAAGGATCTTTTAATTATTAATTTTAGGCCTTGTTAAAAAAGTATCATGTATAAGAAACTACTCAACTGTATGATAAATAGTCAACATGAGTAAGCAAACTCTAGTAATAAAATATATCCAGTATGATTCATAATCTAAGTTCTTGAACAGATCGTTTTGGTAAACAATCCTATAAAGCAAGAGTTTAATTTAGTGCAAAGTTCAAAAATTTAAGCTTTTAAATATAATTATGAATATATTAGTTTTCAATAGTTTAAACTACAAAGATTACAGCTTAACCTTGGATATCTTCTAATTAGAGAAAATAACCACTAAACGTTGTACGTCAAACAGATGGTTTTCATAACAATGGAAAATCGACTCCCGACCTCAAACGTAGAGTGCAAATTGTTACAAACCATTTAGTAGATGAACTCGAAGCATATGTGCGCCTCTAATACTGCATAATGACAGCAAAAACTTGTCCATTTTGTTACGGCAATATCCTGAAGATCAGAACCATAAAAATAAAGGGCGGAATCCACCGTTGGGGAGAGCCATCGTTGAAATGTTTATCCAAGAAAAAGATACTACTTCAACAGTAGCTTAAACTGCAAATCCCATTACTACTGTAGGTTTTCATATGTATACAATTTATACGCTATAAATTGGCTGTTACATATGCCATTATTAAACCAAAAACTTCTCAGTGTAAACCAAAAACTTCCGTGTTGCGCTAAAGGATACCAAATAAAATTAGTTTTAATGATACAAAGCAGAAGATACAAACCATGATGAACTTTCTAACACATTTGGATCGATTTACTGCATAATGGAAATGCCAGCCTCATCGCCCTTTAATATTAACTTCTTAATATTATTACTAGGACGGTAAAGGGTCGACTGTCGTAATCCGTGAACAATCGAGGCCTCAACACTTGAGTATTCAAAACAACAGGTGCGCATAATGGCCCTAAATTACATTGCCTTGAAGATAATTTATGGAAATTCTAACTAGCATGTACGAGTTTTAATATGATGTTAAACACAAAACTGGAGTACTTATAACGATGAATTTATTTACTAATTAAATAGAATAAAAGGACAATAAATAGAGTGTTTCAAAATCATGATAACTTTCTTTTAATTATGTATTAGTTCTAGATATACGAATTATATCGAATTAATAAGGAATTTAAAATTTTGTAACACAATACAGAATTTATATGCGTTACTGCTGGAGAGGAAAACAGAACATTACAACATGAATAAGTCCATGTTGTCTCTGACCATCAGGAACAGCACTCCACCCAGGTCTCTCAGCATCCCATGTACATCCACTATTCCAACCCAATGCAGACCAAGCGCCTGCAACTCTAAATAACAAGAAGTCTACTTACATTCAGCTAGCTTCGCTTTTCAAATTGTCTTTTATATATCTCACAGTTACTACATTAAACTTGCACCAACTTATGCACAATCAATTAATTGTAATTAAAAATCTCAACTCACTTATTCACATTTACTATCGTAGTTCAAAGCTTAGCTGAAGATCAGAAAAGAAAGAGAGCGTTTACCGCCTCCTCTTGCTTTATACGGACCCAAAATTGCCCCCCGAATTGTATCACACCACCCCACAAACATGCTTTCTCGGTAACATTTCTTCAACCGTCTACTGATTCCAAAAATGCAAACACACCACAACACCTGACCATCGTCAAATTCTCAAAAACCAGCTATTATCCTCGAGTTATTCTCGGTGAACTTGGCAACCGTTTTCCAACCGTCTCAAAAATCCTGAAATTTCACTCGCAAACAAGCATTTTATTTTGAAACCCTGATTAAAAATCTCTAACGGCTGTTGACTTCGGCAACTAACTCCCATCCAAGCATCCAAAACACGCCTTTCTCACACGCGCACATCCTACCATTTTACTCTAACTTGCATTCAAAATGTTCTGTTCTTTGTCTTATACCCTTCCTCAATTTTCTACGTTTGTTAAGGATTTCTTGTATCCTTGTTTAACCTGTGTTATACTTCTTTACCTTTATCCCCGCTGTTAACAATCTCTAATCCACTCTACCAATCTACACTATCGTCTTTCTCTTTCTTATATGCCCAGTCTAATAGTCCTACTTTGTCTGTAGCATTCTACCGTACTTTTTATTACCCTTTCCAAACGTCTCGCTTATTTTACCTTTAAAAATTTCTTTGTCTTACAGACGTTTCAAAGTCAATGACAACTAACTATATGGTATCTTTAATTCTTTGCTATCTCTTTATATTATTGATCCATTTTTGTTTGTAACGTTCAATCCTTTATATAACATAGACCTGTTGTTCGTTTTTACCGATCTTTTTCTAAGAAACCTTGATATTTGTTGACAGGCTTTTAAATCAATACGAAGAACATATTTACTCTGTTAAATCTTTGAAAAATTATAAATGTTCTAGCTTCATATAACATTACACTAAGTTATGTACACAAATAAAATAATTGCGCTTTGAATATCCATTACTAACAAATTGACCCTCTTCAATTATCAATTTTTATGCTACAAATGAAAAGCTTTTTTATCACTATTTTTGCATGGTACTTATATTTAAGTGCATGTATTTACCTTACGGATTTACACCTATTATATTTAATAATTGTAATTAATTTTATCCTAACTCTAAAATGAAGCAAAATTAACCGTAAAGCTTATTTTAAATTATGAATCCTTATGCTATAGCTTAGAAAATGTTTTAAATTATTACATGGCTTCTATATACGTGGTGTACCTTCTCACAAATATTTGTCTGATCTATCTACCTTTGTTCTAACCTAAGAATCCGTAGATATATATATATATATATATATATATATATATATATATATATTACTCATATTTGACCAGGGTAGAAAATTAATTAACGACATCAAATAATTTTAATCATCGTGTATAAGGAAGCTTTGGCAAAAAGTACGCGTAATTAAATGCCTAGTGTGAAGATTTAAATCATTCAATTAGAATGTAGGGTTTGTATAGAATTTTATTAGAAAATACGTGTTATTAAAACTGTGGAGCATAAAAATTTATTCGTTTCATTAAAAATAAGGGATTTAAATTATTCACTAGACGCTTTCTATAAAAAGAAGCAGAATTAAAATGCTCAACGTGTATTTAATTTAATTGTTCCAAGAAACAAATAGAAATTATGTGCAAAATTTATATTGATTAATTCAATTTTTAAGTAACGGGTATTAAACAAAGTGTACAGATAATAATTAATATTTAATTAGTATTCGCTAAAAATTAAAGGGTAGAAGTCAATGCCATTCATTATTAGTTTAATTGGAGTTAATTGAACCATTAGTAATACATAATATGCATAAAAGCTTTTAAAAACCCCATAATTCCAAATATGAGACGCGTTGCTAGCATACAAATCTATCAAGAAGGTTAAATAAATGGAATATCCAAATCGTAGAAGTATTACGATTGAACACCTGCGTATTTTTAAATATCAAAGTTCTAATAAATTTGAATAGATAAACATGCAGCTTCTACGTATATTGGAAACGGTCGGATAAACCGTAGCTTATATTAACGGGAAGGTTAGATACGGGGTTAATTAACTCAAATAGGAATCCACGTGGATTGAAATAGCCCATAATAAAGAATATCGATTTGTACCACTCAGGCCAGGGTAGAAAGAGACGGATGAAACGCGCAAGGCAGAGACACGAATAATAAAAGGCGGGATTTGAGCAACGTCACGAGGTTTACGATTGGTGAAAATAAGATGCAGATATGAGAGGTGGAAACAACAATTTCGAGATAAAAATTAATTAGTTGTTTGCAGATGCGTTGCGAGTCGTGTGAATAGTTCTTAGATTTTCAACTGGCGCGTGTGCAAATTTTTAGAATCGCTGTGCCGGACTGTCGAAAAAGGAACATAGAATGCGAAATTCTAGAAAGTGTCCGTTGCGGGACAAAACCGACGGGCAAGCGCGCTATTATATAAACCCGTGTTTATAGGAGTTTCGCTCTCTTAGATTTTCGATTTTTATTCAATACTTTAAAACAGTTTGCTCTTTATTTTTTGCTGTTATACCATACTTCAAGCAGAATACGTGCTACGATACAAGTTATTATGCTTTAGTGCACTTAGAAAAGATAGATAAGTAGCGATAAATAAATACATTTAAGTATGCAGCTTTGTATAGCGTGAACGAATTATCAATTGCTTTGCTATTTTTCGGGAGTGAGTAATCAAATGTTTTTCGTAAACGTGATTGGATCCACCACAAAACAAGATTTAGATATACATAGATGAGTCCCTGAAAAGCCCTGAAACTATTTTAGATGAATGGTGGTGTAGAAAAATTTTAAAAGCGGTCAGAATCTGAGGACGTAAACATAACCCAGTTGGAATGGTGAAATTAGCAACGACGATGTACATTGACGCCACGAGGGCAGTAACCTTCAGGTAAATTATACAATTTTGTTCGAGCTTAGATGTTTTGGTGTGTGTTGAATATCTTTATAATTTGTTTGATAAAAAAAAATGAACAGTAGTGAATTTGTATAAACAACAAATTTTTAATTTTAAGGTAAAATTTTTTTGTTTAAGTAGAAAGGAGTATTTAGCAGTTTATGTTTTGATTATGATGAAAATTTGGGTCTGTCTTTGAGCTCAATTAGACTAACCTGTTTAATTAACGTAAAGGGGTGGGAGATGCTCCCTTTTATTCAGACTTAGGTCTGCACATATTGTTAACTACATTAGTATGCATCCTACAACGACTTTAATTCTGGATGCAAATTAAAATGATGACAAATTTAAACTTGAAATTTTATGATACTGAAATTTATGATGAAATTTAATTTTGAAATTTTAATGTATTATGAATATTAATGTAAATAGAGTTAACGTTGATGTTTGTGGTAGGAATGTGTTTTTTTTTTATGAACGAGGATGAAAGTTTCAACTAGGTGAGCAGCCGAGGCGGAAAGAGTAAAGAGGCGATTATCAGAAGAGATTCAACAGGGCGAGAATCACAGCAAATCTAGGTGCCCAGTTCGGGAGGCTCGAATTTTTTTTTTTACTCTGGTGAGGCTTTTTGTAGGTTTCACAGCAAATCTTGACGCCCATTCTGTGGGGCTCGAATGATCAGCAGAAAGTACCAGTTCCCGTGACCAAAGGCGCATACCACATAAATAAATATATATATATATATATATATATATATATATATATATATATTGTAGTGTATTTCTAGTGAAATTCTAGTCCCACAGATTGGGCGCCATAAAATTGCAGTGGATCTCTCTAAACCGATTAATTGCTGTGGAAGTCGATAACCCTTGAGCTCCCCTCTATTGTGGGCCATCATAAAATTTTCTAAAAAAAATTTAAAAAATTCTTACAATACCTTTGGAACGCCTCCTTATTTCTGCACACCCTGGCTAGCTCAGAAATCTGCTTCTTCTTGAATACCTACCATCCTAAGTACATTCCTTTCTCGCAAACACAGTCAAATGAAATTACCACTCAAATAATGCAACAAGACATACAGCCTTTTTATTTACACATATTAACAAGTTTTCATAAGCACGAAAATATTTACACATTTGTATATACAGTTTGATAAAAAATGTTACCATCTCAATCTTTAAATATTTTAAAATTTCATGATTTTAATATATACCAACAATTTTACTTTAAACGAGTAGATGGGTTCGTCGTGCAACCCTAAATTGATTTTTATCTTGGATTATTTTGAGTTCAGTATAACCCAGTTACTATAAATGCATTTTTGTTTAAAATAAATCTAAAGACCCGTTTACTCCTTACAACAACATATGTATGTCATTAATAAACATTTTTAAATAATCAATATCGATTGTGCTTTACATATACCCCTTTAAATGGGTTTTTATGGTAATCAAATACACCCCCAATAAGTCAAAACACTCAAGCACAAAATACCAGCCCAAATGTTCATACAAAAACAAGAAATTAATTTTCTTTACCTGGAGTAAGCTTCGTCCATCGTTACCTCTGAAGATGTGTACCAAAACCCTCGTTGTGTCCATACACTTCGTGATTAAGCCTGGATCCATCTGATCTCCACTTGCTATCCAAATCTCTGCCACTTTTAGCATTTCTACCCGGATAATTGTCTTGACCAAACTTAACCTTCCATAACCACTATGCTTCACGCATACTAGTTTCAAACTTTTCGATTCGTTTTTCCATATACAATCCTATCATCAGATTGTCGTGTGTAGTTACAGCACCTTTGATAAGCTAGCACCCACTTGTGCAAATCACACTTTTAATACATTTCCGGTATGTTACTAACAGCTTTTTCACACTTTTCAATAGGATGTTGTATAATAATTCCACTAGTAAGCGACAATCAGCACGTAATAGCAAGTAAGTACGAGATCTCAGCAATATAAGATCTAAGAGATGTAAGAGAGCTTTAATAAATCTCCCAGTGTATTTATTCGCTTTTCAATACCCCTCACGGAACCTCCTTTCATCGAAAAGCTCATTTTTTAAACCCGATTCTCAAAATTTCGTTCGTAACGAACTTCAACGTCTGAAAAATTCCAAGTTTACCGTGCTGTTACATAGAAATTGGCTCAACCACCTCTAACGGATGCGAGGTTCTCAAAACTGCTAGTCTTCGACCAATTGTATTGCTTTCCCCCGTTTTAACGTTCACCCTCTAGCTACCTTTCTTCGTTTCACCCATATTTATTGTCTCTTTTCGAACCCCTCTCAAGCTACAGAAAATCGATATTGTTGTTGGCCTTCAAATCTCCCGTGTATTTTAGACGTGTGTTGTAACCAACGTTTTATTATACGAGTTCTCTGTCTGTTTTACATTATAGATATTTCATTTCACTTTGTCTTCAAAGCATTTGTTATTTTAACAGCTTGTCGCACCGACCTTTGCAAACAATTCTATGGAATTTTGTCCCAACGTATATTTCAGTTCCTTGAAGTTGACATTTAACTAACAGGTGTTTCTTTGAAGCAAATTGTCCGTTTAAAATAATAATTCCTAGTTTTCAAGTTTCTTAGGATTTGTATAACGAACGTTTCGTTTATTTAAATGGAAATATGCGTTTAAATTATTGATTTTCTATACTCACAAGCTCCGTTTCATATCCAATGCGCTTGATTTAAACTATTACAACTAATTATGCGTATCCTTGAGTTTTCATGTACCCTAAAGCTTTCCCCCTTTATGCAATTTTAACCTTCTGATTTAGAAATACGAAAATATCTTAATAACCGTCCATTTTCACTATCTAAACTGATTAATTTGGCACGTATATACATTGTTATTCCTATATACACAGTTGTTAAAAATTTATTATCTAGACCTATATACCCTTCTCAACCTATAATTTCCACGACTATATATATATATATATATATATATATATATATATATATATATATATATATATGTATAAGAACGTTATTTGATCTTGATTTTGGAAAAATAAAATATATATATATATATATATATAAATATATATAAATATTTTAGGTAGTTAATTACACAAGGTAGGTTGATAAATACTATCGTATTATAGTGAATAAGATGAAATAATAACTTAGACTTTTATGCAAAGCCCAAATGATCATTTCAAATCGAGCTAGTAATTGAAAGATGGAAAATATAAGGTCTTGGACAGGACTTGAACCTGTATCCTGGTTTTGCCGAACCATGCATTTACCAATTACGCCACCGAGACCGATGACACAATTGGGAAATTTACAAATTTAAATCGTACCGAATCACAATTTTCTTTATTAGGTCAAATAAAATCACTAACCAGTTTCAACTCTTAATTGCGGATCTTTTCAATGACATAGTTCTGAAAACATTACATTAAAGTTTAAAAACTTAGCAGTTATCATCCCAGCTTTTGAATGAAACATACAACTTATGATCAAAAGTTGTATGTTTCCATTCAAAAGGTGGGATGATAACTGCTAAGTTTTTAAATTTTTAATGTAATGTTTTTAGAACTATGTCATTGAAAAGACCCGCAATTAGGGTTGAAACGTTTGAAGTGATAAAATAAATGGATTGAGTTAGTGATTTTAATTTGACCTAATACCCAAGAAAAGTATATTTATATATTTTGAAGGTCAAGAACTGAAAATAATAATAATAATAATAATAATAATATATATATATATATATATATATATATATTGCTGAAATTATAGGGTTAATTTAGGGGTAGGTTAAGTCATGGGGGTCGTAGAACAAAAGAAACGTCCAAGCAACAAAAGCACATAAGTACAGATATTAGAAGAGTAAATAGGTCATTATAAATATGATTAGTTAAGAGCACACTGTATATAGCAGTACAAACGATTAAAACATATCCAAGAGTAGCTATGAGCAAAGATAAGAATTTGAAAAGGTAACGAAACGCATTGAAATTAAATCAGTGAAAAACATGCATGATTGGCTAGACAAATATTCAAAAAGTGTGTGGAGATATCATCTTAAACGCACTTAGAAATTATGCATTATTTGAAAAGCGTACGTGATTTAAAAGTATCACATTTGTTCAAAAATCCAATTTATTAGGAGATAAACAAACACCAAATTTATTCAATCCAGATTAGAATAAGGCCAACAAACAATACTACGTGATTGATATGAACGAAAATTCCTGGGATTTCTGAAGTAAATGCATAGGTATAACATTAAATTACGTGACCAAGAGCATCACTTCATGCAATTAAAATACATACGACTGGTAAAATTCCCAAAATAACAATAATATCTTAACAATTGAATATTGAGTTAGTATACTTTTGAAACTGGGCAGTCATTATAAAAATGATAAAAATTTACGTTAAAAGTTAAGTGAAAATTATTTTAAAGAGTGTATAATTGTGCAAAGAGAGCCGTACTTCTGAGACGTAAGTAGATAAGATTTAGGAAATTATACCATTTCTAATAATAAATAAAAACAGGGCTCTTAATTACCATCTTAATTATCATCGTGATTAACATCCGAAAACTACCATTACAATCTTAAATTACAATCAAAATAATGTTATGATTCCTGTTAAAAGTTTAAATAACGATCAAGTACGATCTGAAATACAATTTTTGGATTCGAGACTTTAGAGAATGTTGCCTGTTCAAGCAAATTGATGGTAAATATTCTATTGTGGAAATGAGAAACCTTTTATTGCAATAACGATCGGGATATTAATTTGGTTGTATATCGACTTCAATTCTTAGGAATGCAGAGTCTACTAAACCACTTCAGGTCAGATATTTTTGATATGATTTATTTTTAAAACTTTTATATATTTTTGATATGATTTATTTTTAAAACTGTTTTATCTCAATAATAATTTAAAGTGTAAGAGCCGACAAATTGGGGTTTCTGGATAAATTTTATGAAAAGTTATAGACATCTTGAAACGTTTCAATAGGTTTCTAAAGGTAATATAAAATCTCGTTTTGCTGGCTTCATTTTTTAAAAATCTAATAAATGTAAATAATTCAAAAAGGAGAAGATATTTAAAAAGGGAAAAAGTTGTAAATATTTAATTATTATACTGTGTATTGTGGAATTGCTTTATTTAATGGAATCAGCTATTCGAGGCAAAAGAAAATTATAAATTAACATTTTCACAAGTGCTTGAGTGATATAAGGGTTAACACAGCAATTTTATGGCACCCAAGCGTAGGGCGAGAGGAACACAGCAATATATATATATATATATATATATATATATATATATATATATTGCTGTGATATTCTCCTTTGAATGCGGGAACTGGGTCCTTTCAACAAAAAATTCTAGTCCCACCGATTGGGCGTCATAAACTGCTGTGATCCTGGTTTCGCCTCAGCTGCTCACCTAATTTTATAAACCTCCTCATTCATAAAATTAAACAACACATTCCTACCACAAACATCAACGTCAACTCTATTTACATCAATATTCACAATACATTAAAATTTCAAAATTAATATTCAGCATAAATTTTAATATCGGAAAATTTCAAAATTAAATTTATTATCATTTTAATGTGCATCCAGAATTAAAGTCCTTGTTGGATGCCTACTAATTAATGTAACAATATATGCAGAGTAAAAAGGGAGCATCTACCACCCCTTTACGTTAATTAACCAGGTTCGTCTAATTGAGCTCAAAGACATACCTAAAATTTCATCGTAATCCAGAACATCAATACTAAATACCCCTTTCTACTTAAACAAGCAAATTTCATCTTAACATTAAAATTTTATGGTTAGTACAATTTCACTAATGTCCATTTAAAGTAAATCAATTATCAAGTAATTCAACACACACAAAATGTCAAACAAAATAGTATAATAAAGTTATTCAACACACACAAAATGTCAAACAAAATAGCATAATTTACCTGAAGGTTACTGTCCTCGTAGCTTTAATGTACATCGTCCCTTTAGTTAATCACACCATTCCAACAGGATTATATTTACGGCTTCTAATTCTCAACGCTTTTAAAATTTTCTCCATCACCATTTATTTAAAGTTGTTTCTGGGCTTTTCCGGAACTCATCTGTGTATATCTGACCCTTGTTTCGTGGATCCAGACACGTATTTGAACCATTTAATTATTAATACCCCGAAAAATAACAAAGAAATTCATACTTCTTTCACCAAGATACGCTAAAACTGCCTACTTTTGTGTATACATTTGTCGTTGTAAATTTTGCTAATTGGTACCGTGATACTAAATTTTATTACCTTGTATCTAAGTGCACTGAAGTACATTCATGTTAGCACGTAAATAACAAACTATTTTGAATCACTAAAATATACGAGCAAACTTTAAATTATTTTATCAAACTAAAATGCACTGTTTAACATCTTCAATCAAGTCGCGGATGTAAGAGCTTTTAACGCATCGAATAGTCAAAAGTCTAAGAGGCCTTGTTTATTTTCACCTCGGTATATATAGCAAAAGCCTGTCTGTCGGTCTGTTCCCCAAAACGGGTAATTCTAAAGAATTTCTCATGCCATGTTCCCAGTCCGTCGCTCGCGCGTCGGTTTTACGAATTTTCACTCGCCCCATTTAAATCTCAGAAATTCTCACACGGCACGAAAACATGTCCGAGAAAAACTAATTAATTTTGTACAGAAATTGTTGTTTCTACCTCTGATATTTGCATCCTATTTTCAACCAATTGTGACCCTCGTGACGTTGCTTAAATCACGCCTTTTACTATATGTGTCTTTGCTTGACGCATTTCTCTTTCCTTTTCTAACCTGTTCGTATTGGTGCAAATTGATATTCTTTATTATCGATTATATTTTAGTCCATGTGGACTATCTGGGTTTAATAACCCCGTATCGCACCTTCTCGTGAATATTAAGCCACGGTTTCTTCAAGATTCTTTGAAACCATTTGTTATCTACCCAATTTTCGCCGTACGTGATATTTAAACTACGCAGGTGTTCAAAATAATATTAATTCTCAGAGCTTTATTTTCTGGTATTATAATCTTGGATTTTCACACTTTTATGCTTATTATTAATAATGGTTTAATTAACTCCAATTAAAATTGACTTCTATCCTTTCATTTTTAGCGAATACAAGTTAACTATTAATTATTATGTGTACACTTTGTTTTACTACTGGTTACTTAAAATAGGGTTAATTAATATAAATTTTGCACGTAATTTCCATTTGTTTAGGAATAATTACATTACCCGTAGAGCTTGTTGATACTGTTTCTTTTGATATAAAGCGTCTTGTACATGATTTTAAATTTCTTATTTTACTGAAACGACCGAATTTATTTATGCTTCATGGTTTTAATAAAGCGTATTATTTAATAAAATTCCTTATACACGGTGATAGAAAATTATTTGATGTGATTATTTAATTTTCTACCCTGGTCTAAATATGAGTATTTTCCCCCTATTTGAATACAAATAATCCCACTTATTTGAATGCAAATATAAAGCATTTAGACTGCCAAAAAATATTTAGAAAAAAAAAATTGCCTATCTCTCTCTATCCTTATCTATCTAACTTACCTACTTTGTCTCCAATCCAAAAAAAAATATTTACACCTACCCTATATCCCTATCCTATTCCTAACTCACTTAATTTTATAAACTGAAATTATCCCTAACTTCATCCTACTTATCCATCTAATCCTATATACATCCTATATACCTATCCTATTCCTAACTTTTAACTAATCTTCACTATACTTTACTTCCCCCTACCTAATCCTATATACCTATCTTACTCTTACTCTATTCCTAACTCTCCACTAATCTTCTATAAAATATCTACACTTAACCTATCTTATTTTCTTCCTACATTTACTCTTTATTCTCATCCTAAACCTATTCCTAATTATCTCCCATATTTATCCTATACCTAGCTTTATTTTCTATAAACATCTACTTCTACTCTTCGATATACACCTATATCTACTCTCTATTCTATTCTTATTCCTATATCTATACTAAAATTCACCTATCTCTATCCTTTGTTCATCAAGTTATTTAAATCTAACTCTCTTCTTGACCCTCCATGTCTTTCTTCTAACTATCCTAATACTCTTCATCCCTATCTCTCCCCCTTCTATATCTCTACTTATCATCCCTGTTATCTCACATACAATAAACTTATCCTCCCTATTATCCTGACTTTTAAATACAGCTTCTTCTTCAGTCCCTACATTTGTCTGTTTCTCATTTACTATTTTTTTCTTTTCTGCCGACAAACCAAACGATACTACTTTAAAGTTATCGATTTTTCCCTCTATGGAAAATCCTATGCACCCTCTAGAATTCTTGTGTAATGGAATCCGCCAGAATGAATTCCTTAAATTTACTTTATTAAAAACAAACTTGCCACTTAACCTCGTCAAAAATAATTCTGCCTTCACCTGCTCCCGATATGCTGCTGTTGCTTCTACCCCCACTAATTCTGCATGTTTTTGTACTAAAGCTTGAACCTCTACTTTCCTTTCCTCTGGACATCTTATCGTGTTGATCTGTTTAACTTCATCATCCTCTACCTCTACTACATTAATATTCAACCCCGTGTCATCCTCTGTGACTTCATAACTGCCCTTCCATGGCACTACCCTATCCTTAATCCTTATTACCTTCCGTTTCCATATCTATCAACACCCTAACTTCATCATACAGTCAACACCTAAAATGCTCTGAAACTTCAGTCCAGGCACAATTACAAACTCCTGTTCACAGCTTAAACCTCCTATATCTATCCTAAGCACCACAACACTATTTACTACAGCAAACTTCTTTTTATTTGGAGCTACTAAATGACTACGCTTTATAGGCATAATTCTATCACAAACCTTATCCCTAATTTTGCTGACGAATTCCTCCGATATTAAACTCGCCTCTGCCCCTGTATCAAGTAATACTTCTACATTATTCTCAAAAATTTCTAAATTAATAATTGGCAAACATAATTTTTCCTCAGTTTCTGGCTCTACTTCCTCCTCAATTTTGAAAAATTCACGTGGATGTTCATATACATTTACACTGAAATCTAGTGGTCTGTCGCGTTCTAAAAATCCTGTCCAGGTCTGTTTTCCCTACTCGGTCCTGGTCTAGCCGTCACCTCAGCGTACGTCCTAGGCGTTTCCACTCGTTCCGTGTCTGTATTAGCAGTCCCGCTCATGTCCGGTGAACTATTCCTTCTGGTAGGTTCCGGTCTCGGTGCAGGTCCCCTTCCTAAACTATTACTTCTAACATATGGTCGTCTCTGTTCCCAATTCTGTCGCTGGTATCCGTAATTATTCCTCTTCTAGCATAGTTGTCCCGTCTATTGTCAAACCTAACTGTGTTGATCTGTCTTTCCTGTTATCCCGAGGTCGTCCACTACTTACGTCGTCGTACCTCTGCAGGTATTCCAAAACATTTCTCTGTCCACTATGTTCTGTAGTGCTACGTGCTGTCTTATGTCTACCTCAAGTGTCG